>OX419718.1:48287119-49537119 GCA_948474765.1 Patella depressa
TGGTTTATCCAGATACTGTACAATACAACGGTCTCCATTTCCAGATGAAGACTGACAGGTTTAAGTTATTTACAAGCGTATCACAAATATCGGGTTAGTTGGTCGGCCTTAGGTAATGGGTTTTAAGGGATTTTAACACAAAATTAAGCAGTTTTATTCCCCAGAAAGTTATCGGGATTGACCCTTTAAATCTTATATCAAATAGACACTTGGATGATACAAGTTCGTACAACAAATGCATCTTACATAATACTATGTCAGACAAACTCACACCTGCAACAGACTAAAGCTTGCCATTAATCTGTCACTTAATATATCATTAACCGTGGCCATGAGTTACAATTGAAATTGCAATATAAAATATGAATTAAAATACAATATTTCATTTTAGACCAAAAATGATATTGTGTAACGATCATCGTAAGTTCTTTCGCGCTATGGCTAAGGTCGTAGATCGAGACGTCGACACCAAACTATTCTACAAAGGACTTTAAAATGGATGGAAATGAATGGAACAGAAGTTGGAAGGCGAGATTCGTAAAGTCAATTCCCGAAGAGTCGTGAATTATTATTATTAATTACGGTCGGAGGGAGGGAGATGTTATTCGATTAAGAGCAACATATTTTCTAGTCTAGAAAATTATACGGGGACAATAAAAATATCGGATGCGTAGTTCAAACATTAATATTTTTTTTTTTTTTTTTTGTTTGTTTAGTAAGATTTTGTAAATAAATAAAATACAAGAAAAATAAGAAATAAAAAAATTGTAGTAAATCTGAAGACAAATAAATACAAGAATATTGAAATTACCTTTGCCCCCCCCCCCCCCAACAAACTGGCGTTGCCACTGGACACGCCCCCCCCCCTTTTTTTCAGCTTTTTTTTAACAGCTAAAACCATGTCTGGTTGTGCCTCATAAAGCTCATTCAATTATTCATCATCAATTTTAAAAATCTTGCTTGTAATAAATTATGTACATACATGTATATGGTACATTTATTAGTGTTGCAGAGAGGAAGAACCATGAATAAATGTGAGGATTGTACTAAATCATTTACATGCCAGTGTAAACTTCTGTAGTACAATCCTAATGATACTTTGCATAAATTATAATGTTGCCTGTTCTAGGTTATTTGGGTATTTTCAATAATTGTACTATTCTTTCATTGATTGGTTCAAAACTTTGTTACATTACAGACAGCTATAGATTACATAAAAGTCATATATATATATATATACATGTACATGTATACGTAACAGTTTTTTTTTTAAATTGAGTTGCAAAATATCTCTATTTGCTATGTAGTCATGTCTATTTTTTAAAACCAGAGCTTAATCATAAATTATCTCTAATCATCTAGTAAATAGCAATCAGTCATAAGTTTTCAGAAATAGAGAGCAATATCTACTAAACAGGGCCATAATATAAGGACCAGTGTAGTGACACTGTTTGCGTAATAATACATTTTTTATGTTAATTACCAATAGTATAAAGAAGTTAATTTCCTTATTTCTTCGAAACAAGTGCAAGGGCGCGGGATGTTTGATGACTAGCCATCTTGTTAATGTTAAAATATGATATAGAAAGGATCCCTTGGGTCATTTGTTTCATGAGGTTACAAGATTCTAGGGATTTTGTGTGAAATCAAGCTCAAAGTGGGCTTTATGTGTTTGTAGAAAAATAATAAAGTAAATGAGGAACATTGCTTCTTTAAACCAACTTGCTGTCCTCCATCGTGACGGGATTGTAACGCTATGACCTGCTTGAATATATGACTGTGGTGAAAAATAAGCCATGGAAGGAAATGAACTTTACTTGGGTCACACAGTTAGCCTTGAGTACACTGATCATTATGTGCTTTAATTTGACTAGCTAAGTTATTGATGTTAAGGCCCTAATTTCTGGATGACAGTAAGTTTCTTGTTAGTCACTTGGACACACACGTTAGTTATATACATGTATAAAGGAATCTTTCCTATGAAACGTGAATGAATTGATTTGCAACTAATTTCTACTGATTTGGGAAAAGCAATATTAAGGGGTTATGCATAATTAGACATTAAGATCAAACTCGTGCTCAATAAACTGCATACGTGACAGATTGGAAATGAACGACTTGTTTTTCTAGAACACAATCTGAAAAACACCTCAAATTTTATTATCGATTATTATTTGTTTCTTACGTTATTAAAGAAGGGGCTTTATATAATTAATACGCCTCCACCCGCACACTTCTTTTAAAAATGGGTTTTAAGAACTTGACAGCGTACAGAATCTTGAGGAAATCTGTTCCTACGATCACCTGAGAAGCAGGCGACTAACAATTCAATTTATGCGTCTGTGGCACCGAAACGTAGTGTGATTGGCTAGTTGTATAGAGGAACGTGTTTTTTTTTTTAAAACTTACTGGAATTGTTCGGCTCAATCCGATTAAAATACAAATCTATATTTCGTTTCGTTTTTCATATACTTTCGATGGCCTCCTCGGCATGGAAATTTTGCAGATTGTAGAAGGAGGTCACGAGCGGCTTTTGACCCTATGGCGTGAGACATAGGATTAGCCTATCAACGTTGGGGTTTCTACTGGTATACCCATAGTTTCGTGTATTGCAGACCAAGAAGTCGCCGCAACAGACTGTTTCATTGGCTAACGCCTCACATCAACTAGAAAGCCGGTTACATTACCACTTTTCCACATCCTGTGTAGTAAAATCATATAAAACGAAATTTTAAACTATAAAAAACGAAACTGTCGACTTTTGAGTATTTGTTTGTCAAAATTATCAGAATTTAAGTATCGATTCTATGCAAAAAGCAGTACGTATGTATATCCATAGCATAGCAACGCTGTCATATATGTAATGTCAATCACAGGTGTATAGATTTTGAACAATCATTTTTGTTGTTGGTGGTTGGGGGGGGGGTGTAATACCCTTTAATCTTTGAATGGAATTCTTTAAGCATACGAACATCGTGCAACGCCAATAAACATTTTATATTTAGTTTTCAGGGTTTGAGCCGTCGCTACAGATCAACAAAGAACTTTTTAGTGAAGCTTGAAGTTATTGATCCCGAAAACATTTGGTGACTAAAAAGTCCAAAAACGGGTATTTTTCACAAGATCAAATATGCGTCTTAAAGATTTTCGAATGACTTTTTCTAAAAATCAATTATTTCATATTGACTAGAGGATTTGTATATTTTGTGTTTGATTTGTTTTCATGGACACCTGTGTCCTCTCAACCAAATACATGTCACCCTAATCTCTCAGCCAAGTTTTATTAAACTAACTAAAGACCCACGTGTTATCTCTTAAGCTACGACTGAACATACAAAGGAATCATTCTTAGACTTTTGGACAACACAGGCAGTATTTCTAGCGAGCAGGTGTCAGAATTCTCTCACATCAAATTAATGTTAAAAGCCTTTATTTTTGCAAATTCGTCGAAGAGAAATTATTTGTTACAGTTTATTGTTTGGTTTTCCCGTGTGTTAAATTAGTTAAAAATCTAAATCCAAGTGTTATTGTAGTAACACTGTTGTTACTTGCAGTCCATCGTGGCATTTTTTTTTCTAAATCCTTAATTTGGCAATATACGTAATATATTCCATATTGAATGAAATGAAATGAGTTATTAGAATATTATGTAAGAGAGATTACATGAGTACATGGCTTCATCAGAGGCTTCTGGATGGGTAAGCAGGGAAGGCCATGTTTGCAAAAACAAAAGAACCGGGAATGATTGATAACACTCGAATCCAGTGAGATTTACAACCAAGGTATGAGGTGTGTATGGCTATGTGCCGTCAATTCTGAAACGTGCCTTTTAAAACTTTAATCCGCAGTGGGACAGGAAATCAGTAAACGCTGCTGGCACTCTGGTGATCGACTTTTGGTATGGCTGGTTTCCAATTTCCTCTCATCATTTGGTTTCAATTTTAAAAAGTTTACAGTTTGCATTTTATTCTCTAAAGCCTTATGCATCATTAGGGCATCATCTATACTATATACAGGTCACAATTTTATGGAATACAATTACTGCTTATTATTGGATGTCATTGAAACAGTTTATCTATACTGTAGTATCAGATTAGGACATGTATAAGCAGCTCAATTCATGGACCTCAGAAAAAATGAAAACCAATCAAGAAAAACATTACGGCGAAATGGTCTGTTTTCCGTGTATGGAAGTTTCAGCTCAAATATCGAGCTATAGAAAAATGAACGTCAAAACAATTTATAGGAGTTAATTAACTTATTTGGAGTTCTCGCCTCCAATTTTTCATTATCTGACCTGGTAAGCCTGATTAATCCATATATTGGAATACCGCAAACAAAAATGGTCTTGCGGCAAGATGTCACGTGTCTGAATTGTCCAGGCACAAGGTGACTTCTCGTCGAAAATTCGTATCCAAACTCAAACCGAAACTTGATGTGGGTATTTCTTTGAACGGGTTGAGATATTCGCGTTCCAAGGTTATTTCACACTGAATGAACACCATTTATATATTATTAATTTAATGAAAATATCTGTAAGTGATCTCTTTTTTTAAGTAATTCGGGATGGAAAACCAAAAAAAACCCCAAGTTTTAACATAAGTTTAGAACGAAATTGGATAAAACTAAAGAAAATAAGTGCGTAAAAACGCAGGTTCTAATTTGGCAGGAGATTTAAAACGATACTGCAGGCATATCTAATTAGTCTGCAAGAACATTCAACTTGATTTGTCAAAATAACCTTTTAATTCCAGTATTGCTTAGTTGATATTTAAGTCAATATGACGAATTAGCAATAAGCAAAACGAATAATTGGAAATTGAAGAGTACTACGTGGAAAATGTAAAAATAAGAGTTTATTAATAAATAATACTAAATTTATTCCGACCTCTGTGACAATTATATCGACGTTCCTTTTCTTTAAAAAATATTTGATTAACAGATGTTTAGATATTTTAATTTTTTTTTTAAATTATATATATAAATATTTGGTTATAGAAATACTGCGTACTTAAGCCTTTCAAGTGCCTATTTAAATATGATTGATTAAACTCTTTTTCTTCAGTCTTTGTGTGGTTTTAGTAAATAATACAGTCACACAGTGTCGTTACACATTGTCTATGGCAGAACATTAGACAGATTGAAATTTAGTGGAAAATATATGTCATAACACATCATAAATAGTTGAAACCGAATCCCTCGCTTCGTGTTAGCAACATTATCGCAATCTAAAAACTAGAGAAACACAAAGAAGAGATATATAGAAAATAACGACAAATAGGCAAATAAATTTGTAAAAAAATGTATGGAAACTTGTCGGGGATAAGAGAGAGAGAAAGAGAAATGGGGTTTAACGTCCACTCAACACAAACTAGGTCATTTCGGGACTAACATATGGTTTAATTTTATTTCAATGATTCGCTAGCGCGTAGGGGTCTTTAGCAGTGGGAGGAAACCGGAGTGCCCGGAGTAAACCCACGAGGTTGAGAAGGCCACCCTATCTCCATGCCACATACGCTCACACCAGGGCTCGAAACCACAGCCGCAAGCCAGAGGTTACCGGCCTGCTAGAGTTCGAAGCGCGGCACTCTAGACCACTAGGCCATCCCAACCCCTCTCGGGGATAAGAATAATGAACAATTTTAAAATGATTTATAGATCAATGTAGTTACTTTTGGGTGACTTTAAGAAAAAAAAATCCAAAAAACTGCAATGATTGTAAACACTGGGTGATTTCTATTAGTGGCCAATTAGCATAAATGAAATTGTTATTTTTAACGTTCAAACGGGTAAATTATCATTACATAGGTAAATTAATGGAATCTACGCAATACCCAGAACATTTAAATGTTTTTTTGGATAATAGACTTTAAAGGAGCTAATCATAACCATATCGTAAAATAAAAGTGTAAATAAGGACGTGCATTGTAAATTGCTAGAACAAGGTTCGGTGTAAATATAAGGAAAAGGGCATAAATATTTTTTATTTATATCAGGGACTGTGATCTTTAAGGTTGTGTACTTCTTGGTAGCTACGGTGACTCAGTGAGCAAGGAGCTGGTTCACAACCGGGGTTCGATCCCGGGATTTCCGGTTTTGTAGAACCTAGGGCCTGGTAAACTGAGGTCCCGTGTATATGTTGTCATGAACGTAAATAGAACCTTGATAGTTTGAATTCGAAATAAGACAAGAATTCCCCCATAATAGTCCTGGATCTGACTATGGTTCTGTAGGACAATTTGAGTAGGGAGAATTTTTTTGTAGAAATGTTTAGTAGGTGGCTTTGTCAATATTTTGGACTTGGGTTGACACTCACCATGTGGCAGGTTATTCCGCTATGACGTCATCAAAGATGGCCGCCGACGTTATATCAATTTTATCCTACCTGATCTAGTTTTCT
This sequence comes from Patella depressa, assembly GCA_948474765.1. Taxonomy (NCBI): domain Eukaryota; kingdom Metazoa; phylum Mollusca; class Gastropoda; family Patellidae; genus Patella; species Patella depressa. Next base: position 48,293,520 of record OX419718.1, read on the forward strand.
GCCAATTTCTATGAAATAAAAGTCAGAATGAAGCAGTTTATGCGAACTAAAGTGAAAAATATATATTTATTATTAAACTTTTTTAATTTTTTTTACGAAAACTCATTTCCAATTTTCAAGTGACAACGCAAAAACCGCCCTAAAATATAGAAACATAACACTTCAAAATTAATTTTCAATGGTATAACAATAAGAGACTCGTTGATAACACGCAAATAGGATTTTACAAGTTCCATCATAGTCTTTGACAATCATACATTTATAAAACGAACAACAGGGTAACTAATCGGCTCTGCACATTTTACACAAAAGCAAGCACCAATAAAATCACCGGGATACTTTTGTAGCCTACATTGAATTGCAGAACCAAACCATTTTAAGTTTTAAGAAATTTCAAAGTCAAAATGACATGTATCTAAATGAATGAAAACATTATCAAGACAGTGATGTAGGTAGCATGTATAAAAACAACGAGCAGAATCTCTCTCCCGGATTCGAAATGAAATTAGCAAACATAATCCTAGCGCCAATATAAAGCACTATTTATCACGATTGTTATAATTGTTATCTTTATATTAGAAAATAACATTTTTATATACGCCCACATTGAAATGTGGACGTATATTGCTGTCGCCCTCGTCCGTCCGTCCGTCTGTCGGTCTCGTCCCTCCATCGTCCACAATTTCTTGTGAACGCACTAGAGGCTAAAGTTAATACCCAATTGACTTTAAATTGATACACAGTGTTTAAGGTCATGAGACGAAGAAGCCTATTGATTATCAGTGATATCCGATGCTTTCTGCCAGAGTTATGACCCTTGATCACTTTGAAAAATCGTGTTAACGCTCTAGAGGCTAAAATTAATATCCGATTGACTTTAAATTGATACACAGTGTTTGAGTTCATAAGACGAAGACGCCATTTGATTATAAGCGATATCCGATAATTTCTGCCAGAGTTATGGCCCTTCATAACTTTAAACTATCTAGTGGACGCTCCAGAGGCTAAAGTTAATATCCGATTGACTTTAAATTGATACACAGTGTTTAAGGTAATGCGACGAAGAAGCCTATTGATTTTCAGCAATATCCGATAATTATTGCCAGAGTTATGACTCTTGATCACTTTGAAAAATGTTGTGAACGCTATAGAGGCTAAAGTTGATATCCGATTGACTTTAAATTGATACAGTGTTTAAGGTTATGAGACGAATGATCCTAGTCATTTTCAACGATTTCCAATAATAACTGCCAGAGTTATGGTCCTTATAGACGAAGGGCATGAGACAAACAATTCTAACCGTTTTTGATAATTACTTAATGGGCTATTACTCGTAATAAGATTTTAAACGCTGTAAACGTTCTCCTTACTGACAAAAGAAAAATATGTGACAATTAACCCTTGTTGAATGCCTGGACGACATAGCTGTTGTGGGCGTATGTTTTGTTGCCTGGCAACCTATCTTATTAAATATTAAAGCAACTAAATCGCTAATATTTGGGACTTATAAATTGACAGAAATGGGTGTCGCAATGTATATAAACTGATTTACATTGAAACTTTTCCGTTTTTACTCTAATTTCAAATCAGTTATGTTCGGCGAAATACGCCAGAAGTCTCAATCGAATGGTAATCTCTAGTGCCTGGTTATTCTAGTCAGACACCGATAGTATTTATTGCGCATGCTTTCAAGATAAGAATATGGCATCACCGTTTGGCTTGTGGAATATGAACCGCATTATGGAACACGATTCGTGTACCAATGGTAAAATGTTTATTTTGTCTTAAATATTGGATATCAGAAGCCCACCTTTTCCTGGTAAGACCACAACATCAATGTTGATTAAAATTCAAAGAATGATGTTGGGTTAGAGACTTAACTACTTAAATGGAAAGTTTATATATAATATAAAAAAAAATGAAAAAAAAAAATCTATTAATGTAAAGATACTAAATATCACACACTAGGCTAACTGAGCAGGCAACTATTTCTGCACCGTTCCCAGTACGTCTGCAATTGGTTCTAACTAGTTTGTAATTCGAACGCTCTCCTATTGCATGTAAAATCCTGTCCTGGCCCGACGGCTATAAAAATCCATCGAGTTCTTGCCATTTCTTTTCCGGTTCAATGCTTAGAGCTGTGATGATCAAGCTCCCATCACATCACAGGGTGCTCTAGAACTTTGAACCTGGTGGTGGTGGTGGTGGATGGCCGAATGGTTAGCACGTGCGTGCTGTATCATAGGCGACCCTACTACAATCGGGAAAACGAAACCACGCCACTTGAATTAATGAAAACATTATGATGCAACACGCACGCATTAACTTTTCGGCCAACCAACCCCCATAAACCAGTGAGGAAACAGCCCATAGTTTATACCCTATGTTGTTACACGGCCCTAGTAAGATCGAATTACGGTAGTTCTGGTCGTAGTCACTCTGTCTAATTGAAGGAAGGGGAAAATGTTAAGCAGACTGAAAGTTCTAGGGCACTTTACCGTCCATGAATTTCATAAGCAGGTCGTAAAAAAGTTGCTACTTCGTTTGAACCTTTCACCTGTTTATGCGGAGATATAAACATTGAGTTCCCTGCTGCGAGCCTACACTAACCCGATTCCCCCATATTTTTAGTATGTTTGCAATAATATATCTCGAAAATGCAACATAGGAAGCTTCTGAAATTTTAAGGCTAGTAGTTTATTGATCCCATGAGTCTGAAATAAAAAATCATTTTGCCACCACAATTATGTGCGTGCAGTGAGCCTATTCTGTCCCGATTCCCCCGTATTTTAAGTATGTTTACGGTAATAGATCTCGAAAATTCAACATAGGAGGCTTCTGAAATTTTGCAATCTAGTAGTTAAATCATACCTTGACTCTGTGAAATAAAAAACATTTTGCCACCAAAGCTGATTTGGATACTGCTTGATGCAGAGTGGACGTACCCAGTTAGCCTAGTGTGTTATATATTAGTATGTTTACGGTAATAGTTTTTTTTGTGTGTGTGTGTTTGTACTATACAAATACTTTGCATGTATTAAAATGTTATTTTTTAAAGTAAAGGTAACAAATATGATCAGGATACAAATAAATGCATAGGTTTTATTGGCGCTAGGTATATGTTTGCTAACTTCACTTCGAATCCCGGCGCAATACTCCATCTTGTGGTGACTATGTATTGTGATATCACATATTGTGGTAACTATACTTGACATCATGAATTAGTCATATGGCGGAATGCTTTATGCATGCACAGATAGTTCTTTATATAAAATACCAAACGTCTTCTTTGAGTGTTATTGAAGAATTTCTTATTGTTTTAGCATTGTAAATATTTTAATTATTTATTTTGATATTTTTGAACATTTTCCATGTTTTCACTTTAAAATGTGGTATGTGTTTTTTTGAAAATTGATAAAAATTTACCAAAAAATATCTTCTTCACTTAAGTCTACATAAACATCTTCATTCTGGCCTTCATTTCATAGAAATTGACAAAAAACGGGAGCTGGTAGGCAAAAATGGATATAACGTCGGCGGCCATCTTTGTTGACGTCATAGCGGAATAACCTACCACGTGGAGAGTGTCCACCCAAGTTCAAAATATTTATTTAGGCACTAACTAAACATTCCTACAAAAAAATTCTCCTTACTCAAACTTTCCTACAGAACCATAGTCAGATTCCGGATTATAACGCACTGCATGGTGTATGCCCGGCTTCGCGGTGCAGAAAAGTAAAGCTTTATATACTTTTGGAAAGCAGTGATTGGTATATGAAAATCAACATGAAGTTATGTGCCGTTTATGCTTCAATAATATAAAGGAAATGTTCAACCTTTAATGACATTGCCGTATGAATGTGCTTATTCTGTTATAAGAGGTCATTAACAGAAGTTGATGTTTTGTCGAACTGTTGGGACGATTGACTAGCAGCTGGTAAAATTATAAGCATCTTGTGATATGATATAAACTTATGTAACTGACAAAAATAATCCACCTTTTCACACTCTGAAAATATAGTGTAGCTTTAGTTACTTATTATGTATGCGAGCAGACGTTTTATTCGTAAATAATTTATTCCAATAATTTTATTTGTTTAAAAGCGTTTTCAATTTCAGATTGAAAGCGCGGTCTGGAGCACGCCATTGTATGGAAGATTGGCTAAACTTTGACAAGATTTATCATAAATACATGGCATGTTCGGATTACATATTGATCACGATTACTGAATATTTAGAATGCCTGAAATCAATGAAATGAGGTTTAACGCCCTATTTTTCTGAACCTATAGGGCTTATAGAGAGCCATATGCCATACGGTGTGCTATGACAGAAATTTTGCCCGAGCAGCAATTGAATTCGAACTGACAAGATTGTTTCTTAGCAAGCTCTCCACCCGGCACCACCGACAAAGGGCATACCAGTCAACAGAGGGGCCGAACCCTGGTTAGTGAGCCAGTACCTCCATTGGAACTAACCTATACTGGTTATAATATATATAGTATTTTATATTAAACGTATACAATTATTCCGTTATGCTGTTAATTTATAGATTATTATAAAGTAATTTTGAAAGCTAATTTTAAATTTAAACGGTATACTATGGCGAAAGATTATGTAAAGTTATTATAGTTAATTGCGAATGTGCACATCACACGTGAGATCGCTATTAAATCATTAAATGCGGAAAGTCGGTTTCTCAATGGTCTCATTTATAATAAGGAGACTTGTTGAACGAGGCTTCTTCCTTCAAATGAAACAGTGAGAGGAGTAGGTATATTTACATGAAAATAAACGGACTTATCAAAGAGGGATCTTAGAATTATTAGATATGGCATGTTCTGATTCCAAAAACCGATATTTAATAAACCACTGCTATTCATACAATGCTGGCTTGAGATGAGAACAGAAATTGCTGGGATGTTTTCTCATAATATTGGCTCCTGGAAAACTTCTCTAATATTAACTAATAGAACAAAAAAATAAAATTACGTTTAAGTCAGTGTAAATCCATAAAACAGAAAGCATTATGTCCCAAATTTGATCTAGTCTTTGTTAACGTCACCTTAGATTGTCTATTCACGCTTCATAAGTTAACCATGCATGGAAAGAATTTTTTGGGGCTGATACCGGAAATATGCCAGAATAAAGTTAAACGTTATTATGTCCATGGCAATGCTAAACCGAAAGTACTCTTACTAAAAAAGGGTGGTGAGGGTGTCACGATGCAGGTGGTGGGATTAGGAAATACGAGTCCCATATCCATTGTTTTTCTCCAGTTTATCTGAGATCCTCCCCACGGCAAAAGCTCCCTACGAACAACAACTGAATTATTAATTAATACACGTTATACTCTGTTATGTTTGTCATGAAGTAAGCGTGTTTGTATTGAATGGACATGTCTAAATATTACAACGTGGAAATCCGATTAATCAACCAATAATAACTTAAATATTTTGTATTTTTAAAGTATTTTTTAGCAACATGGTTTCTTGTCGAAAAATTCTAAATGTCTCGCATAATAATAGGTCATTCTGTTGGATTTCTATTATATGATACAACGTCGAATCTGAATATTGTTCAGAAAGATAATAGTATATTATGGGTTTAGAGATTTTTTATGAACATAGTATGATATAATATTATATATCTACATGTATCTCATTTAAAGCCATAATGCTCCAGAAAACGTTAAGTTCCTTTTCTTGTCCAAAGTATGTGGATTAAATCTAAAAGATAACTTTGATGCCATTTTGACATCGATGTTATAGGAAAACCAGTTAGTCTTCATGGGATGACTGTCGTTCTAAAACAGAAAAAGATGGTAAAGTTGAATGATTTGAATAATATCTGGTCCAGTATGCCTTTGACTGATGTGTATGAATTAAAAGCCTATAACTATCGCTTAACATGGGATATTTTGCCTTTAGTGGGGGAGGGGGGGGAGTCATTTCTCAAATATACAACTATTTCATTTCTCATGAAACATAAGATATGGCGACTTTCTTGAATGTTTCGTTGACCTCCAAGTTAAATCATTCAGTTCTGGTTGTCTGTATATGTTTCATAAGAAATGAATTTAACGCCGGAATTGTGCTAGTATAAGAATAAAACAAAAATAGTAAATACACTATCAACAAGATAGTAGGGTCACAACCCCCAGATCCGGTTTGACGATGGTTTCTGATAGAAAGGGCTCTAGTGAATATATTCGTAGTTTCTTCTTCTTCTTCTTCTTCCAATAATGTGCCAGGTTCTGTGTTGAACATATTCGCACATGGTTAAATGATTAAAATCGTGCTGTGGCGAGTTTACCGGTTTTTTTAAAAAAAACAGGATAAAAACATTCATGGCTGCCTAGTGCGGGAACGTTCCGATTCTGGATTTGAAGATATCCAGGGTATCGGCATCCACAATATGGGTTGATAATTTATTCCACAGGCTGATTCCTCGGAAAACTGGGATAACAAATAAATCCGAGATGGTCGCCACAAATGGCCTGAACTTGATCTTGCAAACGTTGCTGGCGAAATTACCAGTGTAATATATTATTTTGGATAGTTACCGATTCATTTCATAAACGATTGATCCAATATGGACGCCAAAATCCAAAATGGCGACAGAAATTGGCTTGAAAAGTATTCTATAAACGTGCGATATAATGTCGTTTCAGGCGTTGTTGGGCGAGAACGCGAATATGGCGTCACCAAGCGATATAACTAACTTGAAAAGTAGGCAGCATACCAAAATTTAAGCATTTTTGAGGCTACAGACCTACGAACGTAATAATAACAATCATTAAATGATCCAGACATCCACGAATCTTATTCTACATGTATTTCAGGTAGCTTATCACAATACATTATAATGCACTATATAATAATGTATTCCTCAGTATGACTCGTTAAATCCCAGCTAACAACCCACCGTAAGTGCTACTACGGGCAATCGAGGGGCACATTTAGTGAACCCGTGCGTGAGTCAAAGACTTGCCGTAGCAAGAAACTGGGTGAAAATGTTGTGTGTGCACTACCAAAATTCTGTACGGTGACTCTACGGTCTTAGCTCTTTTGACATTTTGCTTCAAACTATTACGATCTTGTGGCAAATGCGAGGTACACAAAATAAATCGTTTGCTACAGTTACTGGATAGTTTGGGTGTCCTTTAAAATATTAGTGACCACTTCCGATAGGGGCATTTATAGTCTTCTCAAAGGGTATGTATACAGGTAGAGATTTAAGGCATCAATGTTACTTAGCTTGCGGTTGTAGACATTCAGTCTAATGAAATTCCACGATCCCATAGTTTTTGTGCAAAAGCACTTTGATTGAGCACATATTATGGCCCACTCGTTAACTAAATTTGGTATATTATGACCACGTTATTTCTGGTCATATTAAATTAAGACTGCGTCCAAGAAACTTCTATACCATTTATTAAACAAAGATAGCTCAACAAATATACATCTGTACGAAAAAGGAGCAGATTTGGTATAAAAATAATTTCTTCTATTTTACCCTTAAATGTGTTGAGACTTGAGTGGCTATACCAATTCCGATGAGCTCACTATAATTATTAGAAATCAAACTCTTCAGTGTCTTGGAAGCATACAATTTGTAGTATGTACAAAGAGCTAACTATCAACCCTACATTATGCTGCATTAGTGAATAGGAATTGGGTATGTGATATACGCTCAATTTCTCCCAAAATATACTATTCAAAAAAAGTAGGGAATATTTGATTTTGGGGGCATAATACTAAAATATGCAAATGACTACGAAAAAAGTCACTATAGAACCTAACAGAAGAAACATTTCCAGTTATATGTGACGCCCAAACGCACCAATAGCTACCGCATGGAATGTTACACTCTGACTTTGAATGTTACAGTCATTGTGGCATTGAATTCCAGGGTGGAAACATCAGTTTAATTGTTTTAGTGACCAGAAAACAAATTTTGATATGCGTCGGCTTACCCAAAATGAAAGGTTACGTGCCCTTGGCATGCTACAGATCGGCACAACACAGGCGGTTGTGGCGCGGACGATGAGTGTTTCTCAGTCTGTCATAAGCAGGCTATGGTCCAGATACCGTGATACACAATCTGTACAGGACAGACCACGCTCAGGTCGACCAAGGGCGACAACTAAAGCCCAGGATCGATTTATCCGTACCTTGGCCTTGAGAAATCGTGTCATCACAGCAAATCAGATCAGCGCTCGTCTTCAAACAGACACTGGTGTGAGAGTGAGTGGCCAGACGATTCGGAATCGACTGCATAGGGGTCACCTTCGCGCCCGACGTCCTCGCGTGATCCCTTGTTTGAGAGATCATCACATTCAGGCAAGACGTCGTTGGTGTAGGGATCGTCAACACTGGGATAATCGACGCTGGAGCAATGTGATGTTTTCAGATGAGTCAAGGTTCACTGTTGATTTTTTTGACAGACGTAGGAGGGTGTGGCGTCGTCGAAACGAGCGCTTCCAAAACGTTAACGTCATCAGACATGATCGATTTGGGGGTGGTTCTGTTTTGTTATGGTGTGGGGAGGCATCACTGTTGCTGGAAGAACGGCTTTACATGTTGTTGCAGGGCGTGTTACAGGCCAGTACTACCGGGACAACATCTTGGCAGTCCATGTTGTGCCGTTCGCACGACGTCATGACCGCCGTTTCATCTTCCAGGATGACAACGCAAGATGTCACAGGGCCAGGATCGTTACAGGTTACCTCCAACAACAGAAAATCACCACATTACCTTGGCCAGCACTGAGTCCCGACCTCTCCCCCATCGAGCATGTCTGGGACATGCTTGGACAGAGGTTACGTCAACGTCAACAACGTCCCGCCAATGTCCAAGAACTTGTTGCTGCGTTGCAACAGGAATGGGACAATCTGGACCAAAATGACCTTAGACGTCTCATTAGGAGTATGCCACGTCGGATCAATGCTTGTTTGGCAAACAGAGGAGGATTTACCCGTTACTGACTTTGTTGTGATGCTGTGGTAACTTTGCTGTTTGACCCCGGGTATCATTTTACCCTTATAATGGTCAGTCTGTGCCTCACTTAGTCTAACGATCATTTGGAATAAATCGATGAATGTGAACTTCATTTCATTTTGTCATTTGTTTCTTCGCCAGTATCATTAGGTGACTTTAATAACACTTAAAAATCAAATATCCCCTACTTTTTTTGAATAGTATAACAATACTTTTCAATTTGAGTGCACAAGTCCGATAGATGACTCAAAATACTCAGACTAAAGGCACATGTTTTCTGAGATTTAAGAATCATACTGCGAAATACATGATTATTATATAGTGCATTATAATACATGCATTATGGTAGCTGAAATATATATGCAGGATAAGATTCACAGATGTTTGAAACAATTTATTGTTATTATTTCACGTGTGGGTCTTAAGATTATATCAGCTTATTTATAAATGGCATATTCGCGTTTTTCGCCCCACCACCCTGAAATGACATATCAGATATTGGTATTGAAATAATACTTTTCAAGTCAATTTCTTTCATAATTTTATATTTTGGCATATAATGTAGGATCAACCGTTTGTAAAATGAATCGGTAACTGTCGGTGACCAACAAAATGGTATAATACTGGTCAATTTCACACTATTTTGGCTGCCATCTGGGATTATCGGCTTTCCTGGAGTTGGCCCGTAGTTGTCAGAGGTAACAAACTACAAATATCTTCACTAAGGTGCGTTTTACCAGAAACCATCGTCAAACCGTGTTTTACCTGACAAATGGTCACGGATATGGGGGGTGTGACCCGAATGAGACGTAATGTAACGTTTTTAAGTAACTAGTATCTCTGTGTATATAAATCAAAACTCACAATGCGCAATAATACACCCAAAATAAGTGTACAGCAAGTTTGATAAAAAAATACCGGTCGACCGACTGACAGGGATACTGACAATATATTCATCAATAAAATTTGGGCTTTCGAAACAGTTGTTTTCTGTATTTGCATGCATGCATACATACATACTATAGATATTATAATATACAAGTATACTATATTCTTTCTGTACAATACTTAATAGTTGTTTACTTTCCCGATTTTTAGATAAAAAAACATATAGATATTACCCAGCCTGCTTCCTATAACAATATACTGTAACTTTCAAATAAGACATTGGGTCATTTATTTCCAACAGAATAGTCTATTATTATGCGAGACATTTATAGAACATTTCTGTCTAATTTATGTTCGGCAATCAGACAGTTAGTTGGATGTAGACAATGTTTGCAAAACCCCTTCAAAATTATTTCTTTCTTGAATCATAAATATAGGAGAAATTATGGAACGCGTGAATGTTTTAATGGTTCTACCAAATTCATTGAACGCCCATCAGGATGCCAATTACCTCCTTATGCGTCATATAATATGAAAATATACCATTAAGAAATACATTTTGTCAAACCTCGCTGGGCGACATACGCAAATAAGAGCAACTAATTACATTTTAGGCAGCCGAGTTATGAGCTTAAAAATGGGATATGCAGATATTTTTCCATAAAAATGAGCGAAAAATTGGGGCGGCGATGTTTACACGAAATTCTAAGAATTTGTAGAATGGGCTTTGAAAATTCCCAACCAAATTAATGCATCTAGTGGGTTGTTAGTAAAACAAAATCTATTAATTTTGGAACATATTTCTATTATTCAACACTCGAAGTTATGGAAGAAGTTCTCGTTGACATTAACAAAACGTGCTACATTGTTATTGGGTGGCTTCTATACCATCACAATATCCATTTCACGTGTTGCACAGTCAATAGTGACATTTCATCAGGGTATTAGATCGTGTAAAGGCTATAAGTAATCCAAATATCGCCATTATTTCTGATGATTAATCCAAGATCAGTATTTACACAGTCTCTGGCCTTACATTTATGTGATTTCGTCAAGCTAGACGGAGGAAATTGAAAACAAGATGAGCAGTCGTTATCAGATAATGAAACCATTGCAATACAGATAGTTCCTTGTAACATAGGACAAAGATTTATTAAAACATTTACACTCATCCCTGTAAATCAACATTCATTTAATGTCATACTTTTACTAAATCAAAGTTTTCTAGCAAAATGGACTAAAGAAACTATAAACGGGAGTATCATCAAATTTGGATTGGAAAGGGAATCGAAACCCACAGACAATGCAAATCAGCTGTTAATAAACCTTAAACCAGATTATTCCTTGAATGTAATCAATTGATTCCATTCATTTTGCCTTTAAGAATACGTAGCCATCTTGGTCACAAAGCGGAGGTCACGTGGCTAAGTGGGTAAGGCGCTGGCTCGCTAGTCTGGAGGTGTGGTGTTCGATCCCTGCATTGACCGAGAAGGTTCATCTCGATTTTCCGGCGTGATTCTCTTTGTCAGTGATGCAGAACGGAGAGCCTGACAAGGACACCCGTCTAGTCGTTCGGAGGGACGAAAACCCGAGGTCCCGTGTACACATTGTTGTGCAAGTAAAAGATCCCTTGGCAGCTGGAATTCGATATAAGAGTACGCTGTAGCGCCGCTGCCCGGGCAAAATTTCCCTCATAACACACTGTATGGCGTATGCCCGTCTTCTATTAGCCCAGGTTAGGTGCAAAAGAGTAAGACGTTAAACTCCATTCCATTTCATTTGTCACATACTGCACACAAATATAATACTATGTTGTTGTAACATGGGGGTTGTTGAAGATTCCATTGTTTGGTGTGCTTTCCCTCCTCCTATATCTCTCTACATAGAAAATATTTTCGACGCTATTCGTGGTTTGTTTCCATCATTTCAAAAAGCTATACACCTACTGAATCAAAGCTCAATATTTTACCAAACAGCCAGGTTAGAAAAATACATTTACATTAATCATTGAAAGAACGAGAACAACTGTGAGATAACATTATACCTAACGTGAATTATAAATCTTTAACTAAATTATATACATGACTGTTAACTATTCAATCAAATGAAATTAGGCTTAACGTCATACTTCTCACATTCTCACATTTGTAAATAGGCCTACACCAGTTCCAGTGTTCTTACATGTACATAAATGACGATTGTTTATGCAGTGTGTTGGGGCAGTGTGTTATATAGGGAAGGTTGAGGTGGGTTATTTATTTAAACCTAATTATTATCCATATGTATAATCTTTTAAAGCCCCAATAACACTCTTGTTGTAACTGACTAATATGTCCCAATCTTCATTCTGGTCAACAAATTGTATTATTTTACAATATTCCAATTAATTGATGATATAAATTTCATCTTAACACACCTAATTTAAAAAATTGGAAAAATTCAACTAATTGATTTGAAAAGTCTAACGTAAACCTTTTCAAATGTGACTTTGATTTAAAATATTTTCGAACCCTCTGGACAAGTAAAATAGGTTGTAATGGATAATTTACACAACAGGTAGGACACTTAAACATCTATTACTTAGAATAAGGCTATTATTTATTTTCTGGAGCAGCCAAGCCAGCAAGAGTGTTATTGTCCCTTTAAAATGTGCAATCGCATGCGTATGAACTACAGCGAGCGCAGCAATCTGTTTCACAGAGAATTACTTACGAATTATCTCTGTAACGGATGCCTGTCCAAAACACGTGCGTTGACTGCACGCCTCGTAGTCATTGGCTCAACGGCTCGTGCAATGTTTACTTAACACCTAACTGCTTCGGGCAAAATGATGCATTTTACTCATTTTAATACCCATTTACACTATAGGAAATATTTTTTAACTACAAATACTTCAAACGTCTTTATTTATTTTTCTTTTACCTCAAAAAAATGTTTGAGAATTTAATTTGTCGAGTAAAAAAGTTAATATGCCGTACTCATTAAGCCTCGTCGATGTCATGCTTATCAGTGATTGTAGCGGCCTAGCGAATATTCACTGCGGGATCAGTTTGCGAGCGCAGTAGATCACTCGTTCTGAGGACTTTCCGCGTAGTGAATATGATACTTTCTTTCTGGAGTGTATGCCTCGGTGCATCTTTATTGCTCTTGCCAGTTCAATATCAAATCCAAAAATTTCTTAATCTGCTTGAATAAATATGCTTTTTGTTTCTGTAATTCATGCAATCGTTTATGTCACTTTGACGTCTGCTTTCTCTCTAAAAGGGAATCTATAATCCGATATTTTGACTGCTTTGCATAGAATGATACGTTGCTGCTTTGTATTATATCCAGTGATTGGCACTTTCAAAATCCAGGGAGACGTGTATCTAAATATTAGTAGAAGAAATATGGTAATTTGCTGTACAGGCGGTTATATTTTGCTTCAAACAGAAAACTGAGAAGCGGACGATTATCTGCTCTAAGGATGTCAATATTTATGTATGTAATTATGTGGAATGTAATTTAGTAGTACCACTGGGTAGATGGTTCAGAATTCTTAAAACTGACTTCGTTTTTCTACTCTCCGTCCTTCTCAATGTCAGCCATATGGATTTAATCAATTAGTTAGCACGAAAACAAAGAATCAAATGAAAACTTTGGTTCTTCGTCATATTTGATGTTCCAGGAATTGTTCTTATGCACGATCTCACTAAATCAACTATTTGATTAAGGGGAAGCTGCACTCCAAATGTTGATAGCTTATTTATACAGTTAACCATAAACCCAACGATAAAGTAAACGTCCACACGGATTACCTTTGAAAATTTACCATTAGACTTATAACAGAATGCATCTTCCAGTACAGTTCAACTTAAAAAAAACTTTCAAGCAATTTGTTTATTTTTATAATAATGTCGTATCGATCTTCAAAGATCGCCCTTTAATGTTGGTCTATGAGAACGAACTAATACTAGCATATTAGTAAGTCGAACCATAATATATTTGGAAATTGTGGAGATTTGGTGCGTGTATTACATGGAAATTCTCTTATATTGTCGGTACAGACAATCACATTTCATCTCTTTTCTAATGTAATGGGTTTAAAGTTCGTGTGCATTTCCAGTTAAGTGTAGGCCTATGTAAAGTTACACACACGTACTCTTATAGATATTACACTACGGACGCTAAACACTAAACAGTGATGTGGCTGACTTATTCTATTCCAAGTTTATTAAGATATAATCTTCAGTCTGAAAGTTATTCCGTATCCCAGAGATTTAAATTGAGCCCAATTTCTTTCTAAACACCCGTCAAATATGCCAAGGCGGCGATATTATTCGCAGAATCCCATTTATCATGACATTGTGTTTGCTTTAAGAACTTTTTTGTTTGGGCATTATACATCACTGTCATTTTCCTCTGAAAGTATCTTTGACTAGACATCTGTCTTTAACTGCTTTATCTCTTTTCGCACAGCATAGAGAAAGTAAATCACAAGATCATTTTGATCGTTTAATTTATAATCATCGTATTATCAGACGGGCGCTGTTGCTGAAACGTGGGAGCGAGTAGATCCAATTTTGGGGTAACATCCAATGGTGAAAGTTATATTTACCAATACCATAAGTAATGTTGATTTAATATTCAAAGTTTCAGTAGTCCAGGTTTTTCCTTCACAACGTTAATTACAGTGATATCAAGATTAGCACGTCGATCATACTATTTTAGTTTCGATGTGTTAATACTGCTCTGAGATTTGCCAAGAGACACATTCATTTTTACTCGACGTAAATGGTTATTTCACCACAGTGAAACGTTAGCTGCTTTAATTAGTAAGTTCGTCCCAAAAGAAATGCTATTTGTTCATTATGTAAGGGCGTGTGAAATTCGTTTGACGAATTTGGATGACGTCAGAGCTTTGCGTTTGTTTCCGGGGGTTTGAAAAAGTACATCCCAATTTATGGTGAAAGCATAAAGCAAAGCTCGATTAAATCTGTCGTGTGTACGAAAAACTAATCATGGTTTTCTTTGTGGCTCTATTAACAGATGATTAATATGTTGATTTAGTTTCGCATTTCTTCTCCACAATACACTTAGTTTACGTTTCAGGTGCTATATTTTCACAATAAACACATACACGTGTTCAACTGCATAACAACGTCATATTACTCCCTACTATGTTAATTACAAAATCATATTCTGTACTCTATGTGATCTCATCGCTCCAAATCCTCATAGTGTTGAGGGCAAACCATAACCTGAATGTTCCGGGTTCGAATCCTAGCGTGAGCCTAGAATAGTCTTTGTGCTTTTCAAGCCTAGCTTTCGTAATACACTATACTAGTGGCGAGTATTCAAAATGTCAGTAACGTTTATTAACGCTACCATTTAAATCAGACAAACGAAAAACAACCAACTCATAATAAAGCCTCACTAAACTGTTCGGTATTTCGCACAAATGAACGTTAGCCTTTATTTATCACACTCATAATTTTAATAGTTTTGGGGTGCTTTCTTTTGCATAAAATACTCAAACAGAATAATTTGAATCCGAGGAAATATACCAAACAAACATCGGTGTTGGAAACGAAATTCCAGTGGCTATTTCTTTTAAAATCTAATCGTATAATAGGCAAGGGTGTGAGGTTTTGTGCGATAAAATAAAGTTATAATATTATAGACATGTTTTTCTTTTACACTTATCTCCTAATCGGATTATTGTTAAACCATAATGTTTCGTGTGTTATGGAAGAGCGTTTCAGTGGTGGGTGAGCAGGGGCGGATCCAGGAATTTTTGCAGGAGGGGGTTTGCCAGGTTTCTGTTACGGATATCTGGCATCATCGTCTCTAAATTACATAGGCATACATACAAATTGAGCTTTTTAAACAGCGAAATCATTTTTATACTGATGTAGGATCACTTTTTGATGTAATTTCATTGATTCAAGGCATTATCTTTTTTATATAGCTGAGCAGTGCCCCCCCCCCCCCTCTGGATCCGCCCCTGGTGAGCACTTGCCAATTGACCAACTTGATCACTACAAGATGCCCGCTGCGTAGATTTATCTGGATAAACAAAGTTGAGTATTAATTGCTATATTGCTAAAGAAAAAAGCTAAATTTACTTGAGATCAAGTACACCTGTTAAGACCTTATTCTGTTATAGATGAGACCCAGTAAAGAAAGTGCGACATAGAGACCGAACAATGGCTATCACAACTTAGTATCAGTCCATGAACCATCGAGCGTTTTAAAACACAATTTTGACGCTTGTCAGGTGTTGCATCTGCAGAGGGGTGAGAGAAGTGTGTCTATTTATTTTAATGGGATCAAAAAATGGTGCCTGATATTGTCCGTTAAAGATCCCTTTGCAGTAACAATACGGAGAAAAGTAGGTGGATATTTTCCTCATCAAAGTGTAAAACTAAAATATCCCCATGTGTTAGTCTCAAAATGTCAAATCCATTATATTATTCTATAAAGTTCCAGTAATTCAGTGAATAACAAGTTGTAAAATAGGTTGTTTATTTTTCATCAACGACCAGATTGCATGACGAGAAGGGTTGATTATTCTACCATTAAATATATTCCAGGTTAATGGAAGTATAACGATGTTAATCAGATCTGTACGAGTTTATGACAGATAGTTTAAAACTATGTACACCTGCTTAATGATCAAATTATGTAACGGAAATGTGCATCATATCTTTATATTAAACAAAATCATGGTAGGTTATTATAACCCAGTTTATAGTGTCATTTTTTAATATCAGTAAAATATTATAACCTGTCAGTGTTTAATTATTGATATGGCCAATCTAATTGAACATCACCTAGACAAATTGAAAACAACGTTATCTTGTTGATAAGACCAAACCTCCACGCAATTTACCACTTAACAGATTGGGATTTATTTCCAAAAGATTACAGTAACCTATTCAAATTTGAATCACGTGGCAATACGCCATATTTATTGACTATTATGGTACATTGTTGAAATATTATAATGGTCTGCTTTATACATCTTAAAATATTAGAATATTACGAATGATGAATGATTTTTTATTTTTAATTATAACACATTGAGGCTCATCTTATGCTGACAGCCTTCACACTTAATCGTTTTGAGGAATAAGATTCTAGCTTAAAAGGTGCATTGCAGCTTTCAAAAACTACAACCTGTATCGGTATTTGAAAGTGAAATTAAATGTTATAGTGGTATTTTATTATCTGACACACTCTTAAAATCAGATGACTGTATATCTAAATAGCTTATATATGATTTCCCTCTAGAACTGATATTTATGAAAGATTTCTGATAAAATGCAATAAAGGGAATGTGTCCAGACGTTTGAACTGTTATAATATCCCCTGTAGTGTCTTATCATCTTATCATCATTCAACGATTGATTGCCCATTACCTATAAATCTTTACACAAACATCAATTATTTATATCTATATTAACCCACAAAAATCAGAGAAAAAAGACAATAGCTTTATATTTAGACACATTTCTACTAGGAAATACGTCCATCCTATATATATATTTAATAGAATATATATATAGGCAGGGCGGGGGGGGGGTGCAGGTAAAGTAAGAAAAACATTTATTATTTCATCTGGATGGCAAAATAAAGTGCCAAAATCTAAACACTAATTAAATATCATGAATTTGTACTGAATTGTCCACGGATTAAAACATGTTGTCTGGGCCACTTGTGTGACATTTTTCGGGCATCGAATATTAAATATGAATGAAGCTGCAACAGCTTGGTTGGATGATTGGAATTCAGGTCGGCATAGAGTGGGAAATCGGTTACAAGACCATTTTGGTTACAAAACTTTGGAGTTGCTTAACTCAGAGGCGGTAATAGCAGAACACGTATGCGGTCGTCAAATTTTCCAAAATGTTCTTGTGTGCGTGGGAAATGGGAGGGTGGGGGATCCCTACATGATAAGCTTCCCCGTCACAGACGACCAACGCCGCCGCCTGTAACCCGAAATTTGTTTGGGCATTTCGGTTCCCCCACCCTCTCCTCCTCCCAACTGTAATCGAACCTGTACGCCTATGAATACAGTTATTTCTGTTTGTTAGGTTAATAAAATACAGAATTGTCGCGACAATTGGCCATGCATTCCCCTTAGCAGGACAATAAAAAACTAAACGCAATGGTTGGTTTTGTTTTAGCCTCTGCTACAGTATCTATTTAATTTAGAGGTTTAAGTGCAATGCGAGTTGGGGGTGGGGAGCGGGTACACCGACAGTGTGTTTCCGCCTACTCAAACGCTTACTTTCTAGGGACTTTTAACGTTGTCTGTTTATACTCTTGATTCTGGGAATTTTCTTTGCAAGACCCGTAGTGGAATATCATGATGTTTCAAGGATTAAGGAACTTACAGTACTTTAGAGAACAAAACATAATATACAACGCAAAATGTTCCCTTTACTGTTCATAAATCCATCGTTACCTCAAAACTTGAAAATATTATATTTTTCATGACCGGGGAAAATACAGTTAAAGAATGACTGTGGTTAACATAGCCTGTCAGCCAGTAGATTTGACAAGTTTTCAGATCAATGGTTAAGTATTTATGATGGCGAGTGTTGGGGAAGCATCTTTAAACGGAAGGTTTATAGTTGTGTTTGCTTAGAACAAGGAATTTCAGTGATTCAAAAACTTAGTTTCAAAATCTGATAAAACTTCTACGATTCATTGTGTCACGCAAATCTAACTATATTTAAATACAATAATGCGCCTCAAATAGTGAACGGTTGACATATCCGGACAAAAAGACGAAAATTATTTTAACATCATTGTTTGTTGCAAAATGTGGTATCTTAATCTATGTAAAAATTTTATTGCTTATCCTATTTTAAGTTTTTGTCCCTTATGGATTTAAAATGGAGATTGTGTTTTTTAGAAAATTCTGAAGTAATAATAAAGGCATGCTTGATGTCAAGCTGATACTGTTTGTGTGATCGTTCATTTTTTCGGCAAACAAAAAGTCCTACATGTGAGAAACTTTGTAATATCTTTGTTCTATTTTCTGAAATCTATATTCCGCCCACTCTCTATTATGGAAGCGTATAAGGGCCAAAAGCGAGACAGATACCGAGATATTAATAGGGTTATAATAATATGATATGTCAGTATATTGTGATCGTTGAGAAGATTTTAGCTCTGAAAAGATGAATTTTGTATGGTATAACGGTCGAGAGCGAGACATTAAGAAAAATATTGATACTGCGCGAGGCGGTAGCCGATTGTTGTTTCAATATATTACGCAATGTCTTTAGCTCTAGACCATTAAACAACTTAAAATACAGACACTATCCTACGCGCGCTTTTCAATGAAATACGTCACGCGAGTCCAATAATTCATCTAGCATAGATAATGTACGAGTGGCAAGTTGCCCATACATTATTGGAAATAATGGTACGCCAACATTAATTGATTTAGCGCGTTATGTTGTATATCGTTTTTTTTTCATTTTCGTTTTAGATATTGTTATTCTGGGGCTTTGTCGACATATTCCACTTCGCCGTAGTATATTTCGACATGTTATTGGGTAATGATCATATTGGCTTCGCCATTAAGTACCTTGTTGATTAATTGGTCTGATGATATCAGTTGATGAAGAAAGTAATTCGAATAATGTGATCTGCCGTATCAATCACATTTTAATCAGCGAAAAAGTTTTCACGAAAGCTTTTAAATTTGTTGTGACCCGTAATTAATTATAGTTTTCAAGAAACAGAGGAAGAAAATTCCCACCAGACATGCGATATATCCATTTACACGCCATGTTGACTAAACCTGGCTCCATATTACAACGTCATTAAACAGTAATAAGATAACAGATATAATTCTGTTTTTGATATTACTTCCTGTGGTTTTTACAAAGCAGGTCTCCTGTTTCTCCTTCTGATGATATTATAATATTTCTTATCATTAATGTTTGTCCATCTTATAAAGTTTGTGTTTATCTTTAGTGACTGAAGTGGTATCCATTTCTCGAGTATCATAAATACAGATTGAAAGTTGTTCCATTGCATAAATAATGTGGACAAAACCGAAACTAAATTTGATTTTCCCTTCCCACCCTCCTTTATATGATGAAAACGCTATTTTGAAACAGATAAGGAATCTGGATATCATCTGTATCGGATAGTGCCTATTTATTGAGTAACGGGAACAGAGCTGAATCCCCCCTCACCTCTTACCACTCTAACAAACACACGCATATCAATAATTGATAACTCCAGTCGTAACTAAAAAAAAATGTCCATTTCATATGACTAATATGACTTGTTTTAATGCCAAATTTCCATAGTACAAATTCATCAAAATGTACGCAATAATGTGGTTACGTATATCGAAATCTCTGAAATATGTCCATGCTGTTTGAATGTAACTGATCAAGATTGATAAGAATTTGTACCAATAAACAGAGAAAACAATACAATAGCATGTCTACTGATGATATAGTGTGTTGTGTTGTGATACCATGGTGATATTAAAGTCGGGGACGATCTCTAGAGATCCAACTGTTATTAGCTGTTATTTCAACAAATATCATATCCGGTTGTTTTACTCCATTTTGATAAACATCGTACACATATTCACCTATTTTCAAGGGACAATTTGTCGATACTGTTTTATTCCACAGTTATTTGCTAGTGTCCTTTCGATTCACTTATGAGCAACCTTCGAGGGCGGTATCCGACAAGCTGGAATGAAAAATGGGGTTTAACGTCCGCTCGACACAAACTAGGTCGTTTCGAGACTAACATATAGTTAATTTTATTTCAATAATTCGCTTGCGCGTAGGGGTCTTTAGCAGAGGGAGGAAACTGGAGGATCCGGAGTAAACCGACGAGGTTGGGCCAGGACCCTACTCCTTGCCACGTACAACCGAGGATTCGAAACCACGCCAGTTGCCTCAATGACAGGCCACCCCCCCCCCCCCATATTCCTGAAGCAATGGCCCGAGAAATCCCTCTCTGACCATTGCTGGAATAGCGTCTGTTTCTTGAACTTATGCGGGAATGTGTCTATTCTATCACTTAAGTACAGCAACATGACAGTCCTTCGTTTAACCTGGGTCTTCCCTAAAACTTCGGACAGTGATTTAAGGTATTAAAACGGTGAAAGTATGTTCGTTTCCAAACAGTCGTGAGTCATGACGTAACGTTATGTAAACATATTTGGTCCAATATTGGCAGCTAGTGATTGGTTGGTAGACGGACTACTGACAAATCAAAATTTAAAACAACAATATCCACTCATAATAGCAGTGTGTTGTTGGATTACCTCTAATCAAACGCAACACTGCGCGGAGTATGCCCCCCCCCCTACACACACACATATATTGGGCAAGCCAGTAGCTAAATATCAAATTATAACAAATCAACGTGTTTATTAATTAGATTATGTGAAATTATATTTGAACCAATACTACGGAAATGTTTCTCATGTAAAATATTCTGAAAGATGATCAACTATGTCTTCTGGTTTAGACATTTGATCTTGTTTAAACAGTACTGATTATCTTTTTCTCGTTTTGACCACGCGTCTGTTATAACCATCTAAAAATACCAAATAACGGACATGTGAAGTTTTAATGTAGTAAAGATGTCGACATTTCTAGACGCTTATAGATAACGGAAGTATGGAAGCTTATAGGGGTCAATAGCGCGATAGATACCGCAATATTAAGTTGATAATAAGTCAATATATTGTGATTTTTCTGACGATTTTATCTCTGAAAAGGCAATTTTTGCCAAGTTAATTGAATAACTCGCTAATTTGCATGTTGTCATTTTGTTTTAGATGCACACGTCGACGTAGCGCACGGCAATATTTGGCGAATATGTCGTAGCGCACGGCAATATTTTGCGAATATGTCGACATATATTACGGCGAAATGGAATATGTCGCCAAAGCTTCCGAATAGCAATATCTTACCGCAAACGTGTACATTAAAGACGAAATGGGGACATAAAACATAGCGTGTTGACTCAATTACCTCGGCAAAAATTAACTTTTCAGAGATAAAATCATCAGAATAATCACAATATGTTGACATAATACCAACTTAATATTGCGGTATATATCGCGCTATTGACCCCTATACGCTTCCATACGGAAGATACATTTTAGATCTTATTAACGTCAAAATACAGACGCTTTATTTTCTATCGACGCAACAAGTGATGGTGGACTATTTCAAACTGTCAACTAGTTGTTTGTTTTATGGGGTTGTACGGATATTTTATAAATTGTTTCTTATACTTATACCTCTTCCTTTTTAAAACAAAATAGTTTAGCAGGTCTTAATGTTGTGATGGTTCTTGTTGTTGGCTCCTCGTTCCTGATTATGTTTTGTATGCTCTATTTTCTTCGACACAATCACGGCTCTCCTAATTTCGTAAGGTACCATAGCTACAAGCTGAAGTGTTGAGGTAGATTTATCGGGTGGTTTAAAGCATGAGTTTTAGATCCTGAGGTTTGTCATTGAGTCGATTGGCGTCGTTCAATCAAAATGCCTGTGCACGACAAGGCGTAGCACCCTGTGTCTACCTCGTGGTTTGTCTCTTTTATGCCATGTCAATCCGGAAAAGGATGCCAATCTTCTATCTATTTGGGACCAATTAAGGTGTCTCCCATAAGGTCACTTCGGCACTTGGAGTTACAGTTGATAATAATCATAATAAACAAAAACAGGTCATCTTATAAACATTCACCAGCCGATAGCCAAAATAAGCCATATGCTGTTAGCGGCCAATACTCGTTGAGATATACAATGAAAGTCATTTCTGGTTATTCATGTAGTGTGTCACATTGTACATACATTAATTAATAAGTTTGAGAAATTCAAATGCCACGTATCCTCTATTTGTGTGTTGACAGAAGATATACAGCTTTATACGAAATATAATTCATTCCAAATACTACGGAATGTCTTAAAACATATTCAGTCGAGCCACATTTCTTGTTTTACGTCTTATAAAGGTGAACATGTCAGGCGGTAGAAATGCTTTTATCATATTTTGAATTGTCAGACAGTAGTCTTTGTAATATTTTATATACCAGCGTTTAGTTTGGATAATTTTTAACAAATGTAATTTTATCGAAATAAATATAACTTGTTCTTAAGATTGTAGTCATATGTGTCACTGGCTTCTATCACCAAGCGCTGCTCATTGGTTTTACTCTATAAAAAAATACAAACTTTCAGACTTTTGTATTAAGGCAAAAATGAAGGGACAACGGAAAAATTTCAAACCAAACATCCAGAATAGTAAATGAAATGAAATGAAATGAAATGGAGTTTAACGTCATGCTGTTCTGCTCCGAACTGCATTGGCTAATGAAGACGGGCATACGCCATACAGTGTGCTGTGAGGGAAATTTTGCCCGGACAGCAGCACTACGGCCTACTCTAATATCAAATTCAAACTGTAAAGGGGTCCTTTACGTGCACGCCAATATATACACGTACCTCGGTTTTTCGTCCCATTAACCGAACCGTAATCTCCACCTAGTGAGTAAGCCGCTAGCTCCCTGTGTTGACGAAGAGTGTTCCTTGGGATTTCCGACGTTGTTTCCCCGTGAAAGTGATGAAGGACGGAAAGTCTTGCCAGGAAAAGTGTCGAATCGCTTGTTCAAATGAGACGAAAATTCAAAGTTTCGTGCATATGTTGGCATACACGTAACAACACTCTCGACCGCTGGAAAATTTTTCATTATATAGCACATTGCATCGCGTATGTCCGTCTCCATTAGCCCAGTTGGTGCAAGACGTTAAAGCCCATCTCATTTCACAATATGATTGTGCACGGCATACAAAGTTTGAAATTTACAAATATAAGTTATAGGCCAAGATTCATTTAATTATCCCTATCATGGTTTTATCTGTCTAGTATCTGGTATAAACTTTTTAAGTATCTCACTAATTGCGTCCAATTGTCGTCGCCGTGAAACCAAGTACATATTACCTATTGTACGTCTCACACTAATCAGCCATTTTGTCAAATCTACTCGTCATTAGTTTTTCTGTCCGAGCGGTTAACATTAATAGGCTGTTGTAACTGTCTACTCGAGGGAATGGTTTGTATTTTAGCCTTATCAGTTCGCACCACAGACGCGCTACGCTGTGTGGATGGGTGTCGAGTCCCGAGCTAATAAAGCTTATATATGTACCCAGTCTTTCTGAATATCAGCATCACAAGTGTGTATCATTGACAAACCGCTCGATATCTGTTCTATCGTCCCTTAAGCTTGGCCAATTCCACACACTGGAACCATATACTGCCTAATCCAAGGGGTATTACTCACACAAAACAATTTAGCAGACGACAAAACGGATCTTCTTTGTCGATGGCAAACTATTAACTGGATGTCTATGCATGTGAGAAAACTTGGTGTTCAAATATTCATACACGTCGACATTTCTTGAAGGAACATTTTTCATTGAAGTTTGAGTAAAAACACCTGTCTGTGAAAAAGAAATCGATTCGGGGGTAATCGAGAGAGGCGACCAAGATTATAATCGCGTGACGTTCACACTCGACAGATCATAACTAGTAAAACGGGTGTTGCGATGTTCGCGAGGCCATGACGAGTTCTCTTAATAAATTGGAAGGATATAGTTTTAATATATGCTTAATGTGTGACCCATTTTGATCCTTCGCATCATTAAGGTTTGCGAGTCAAGAGCGTCTTGGTCCATTTCTTTGCTACTTCATAACAGAAGACATTGCCTTCACGTGCAGTCAAACATTCGTTAACAAGGAATTATACCATAGTGTAGTATTAGTTGGAACGAGCATGCGTCGAGGATCAAGAAATAACAGATCTAAGAACGGAACGGTGTTTACCTTACAGTCAATTCTTAAGGATTTAATAAAACTTCAATCCAGGTATGTTCGCATGAACTTTTATAACTCTTCTTAGCTTTTACTTTTAGTATGTATATTTATTGATTATGGCGACCGTACATGTTTTGTCAATGTGACTGACTCTATCTACTGTTAGTAGCTTGTATGTAGTCATGTAAACACGAGTTTATCTTATCGTTAATAAACACGTGCCAACTATACAGGTAATACACCTATATTAAAAATTTACATACATTTAATATTAACTCTGCGATGAGGCTTAATGTTCGATCTGGGATCTTTGATATCAAAGTAATACGTTGCTCTTTTAAGTTGTTTTCTGTCGAAAACTTATTCACACCCCTGCTGCCTTGCAAATATCAATCATGACTATGTGCTATTAATATACGTTTGTTAGATATGTACGTCTCACATCTGTAATCAATGCTATATGTTAGCTGATCAAAGAGTCGATCAATGCTATGTAATGTACATGTGTATGCCAGTCAAACTGTTGTTCATGTATAGTCTAATGTCTAATCAAACATTTTTCAATTACAAAATCTGCAAGTATTTGTTCCCCACACGACGTTTATATAGCTTGCTTAGTGACTCGTTAGGCAAATTTCATACAGTCAACATTTGTAAACCTGCAACATTTTATAAAATGAAAGAGCAAAACACCACAGACTATAGCGAACGAGAGGGGTGCATCCAGAGGAAATAGCGGTAGGGGGGTGTATGGACACAAAATCTGCATGTATTGGCTTACAGTCAAGTCTTCCATTACACATTATACATGTTTCATGTCCATTGGCACATATCACAGCGTTGGCTTCCTAAGCACACTTTGAAACTATGGAATTCTTGAGTTAAATAAATACAACATAATGAATATAATAAACATGCCATAAAACTATATTTTAATGTTTTGTACGTGGTATTTGTTTTTGCTTTAAGCTACATGTGTACTACTAGGGAAATTTGTTTTTGCTTTAAGTTACATTACAGTGCCTGTTAGAATACATATAAATTCCCCTGTGTTCTACGGGAATTCGTTTTTGCTTGAAGTTACATTACAGTGCCTGTTATAATACATAAAAATAAGTCGTGTGTTCTAGGGAAAATGCAATTTTCGAGCTGTTAATGCACACATTTCTAATAGAAAAAAAGTACTCTGTGCTCTGCAGTTTATTGCATAATAAAGTATTCCAAATATATGCCTACAGTTATTTACTGTGTACGTTATATTATATGTATTGTTGTTATGTTATGTGTATTATGTAATCCATGTATCTCATATTGTGTGTATACATGTATATACTCCACAATTAGCTATATGTTTATATATAATTTATATAAGTTGATAAGGTAAGTGTTTTGTTTAACATGTGATAAAACTTTGTATGGGTCGCATTTTTCTACAATGCCAGTTTATCTTTGTACAAATATAAGACTTACATTATTATTCAACCATATTAACCGTTTTGGTGTTATCTCTATACAAAATACACAAATAATTTGTTACTCTGTATAAAGTAAAGAGACATTACTCCAAGGAAAATATGGGGCTTTTTTTAAAACTAAATAGTGTCAGTGAAAATTAGGTTGGTTCCGTGACATCACATATAGACATTTTGTTTTGTGATTTTTCCTTTTTGTTTTTAATGTTTCGTAATGACGATTTCCCTGTTTGTATGTGGTTGTGTCAAATTTGTCTCCAAATACTGTAAATGACAACTGTTAACAGCACGTTAAAGAAATCCATTTTAATTACCAGTGTTTATATTAAACCATATGGATTACCTTAATTGTAGCTGTTTAATATTTAGGATGTCGGTGCATTTTGAAACTGTAGGATATTGATTCTGTTAATCATTGACCCCTGACATTGTTTGAGAGAACATGAATTTCAACACGAAGATATTGATTTGAGATATCTGGTAGCAGGATTACTAAATGATCTTTTTGAAAGCATGTTATCAAACATTTATGATGGATGACAATGTAATGTGTGTGACATAATACTGATTCATGACGTAGGAATGACAGGTAATCACTTGTCGGTATTATTAGAATGATAATGGAGGTGTCACCTTATCTTACCCGTCAGTGACATGTGTCAACTGTTGTTAATGTCAATGCCGTGAATCTAGAGACATAGCACTACCGAAAATGAAATCAAGTTTAACGATGAACGTTGTATGTCAATTCACTTTACTCCGACGATGGTTCTTCCGCCGTCAGATGCTACGATATACTGGAATCACCTGTAAACCTTTAGAAAGATCATATTCCTCCTGTATATAGCTTGACGTAGGTCTTGTCGCCCAGTTCGACAGCACCATATTTTTACACGTATCAAATTTTTGATTGCAGATAGACGTAGGTCTTGTCGGCCAGTTCTATTGGATTTTATTTCTAATGTTGACGATCGCTCGATTGACTGTACAAATATATTGATAATTGACCCGTATTAAACGAAGTCACGATTTCCACTATACTGAATGCGTAATTAAACGAACACCAAGTCCTGTTTACATCGGAACGGCGACAAGGTCTGTGCATTTAGATCTCAGATAACATGTTCAGCATAATGCAAATTCCCCAAGACAAATTGCATAACGAGACACCGAGTACAACCAACTGCAAAAATCGGATAACAAATGGGTTTAACATTACAATAGCATTCATAAATTGTAAAAACTTGTCCTAATCTTTGTCACTAAAACGTCAACACGACGCTATCGTGCTTGTATCGAATGTTTACGTACTTTGAAATACATAGGCTGTGTTGCTTACATCAGTTCATTGATCTCACCCATTCAACGGTTCTTCAGCACTTTGATACTGTGGTTGGTGTGGTTTCCTGTTGGGCAGGAACAACGTAAAAGAACAGTTGGAATTCGAAATAAATGTAAATCGCATCTCTGCTGCCCAGAGATCCTCAATTATAGCACACAGAATGACATATAATGCCTTTATTAATTCAGCAAACCGTTAAATCCCATTTTATTTCATTTCATTTCGATGATATAGGATGAGAATTTGCTTTATCAGTATTTATCACCCATTGTCTTGTTCTTTTACATATTTTATCAGTATGAATTAGCTTGTCTGTCTGAGTTTCTTACACTACTTCGTTATATATGAAACTCGCTTGTAAACTGGTCTTAACTGAATGCAAAGACTTTATGTCTTACGATATTTTAAACTTCCTAATGGCGGTGATATATAAAAAGTGTTATACCAGCCAACTGTTTGATATTCTAGATAACCGAAACATCGCTTTAAAAAATACAGATATTCACTAGAAATCGTGACGAGCGAAATGTGTGTTTCATCGTCGGCACCTCATCAAACAGCTGAGTACAGAAAGGTGGCATATTTGTAGAGTTTCTGTCTTATGTTTATTGGACCTCATTAACACGTTCGATGACATATCAGAAGAGTTATATTGACAGCACGAAACACAAAAAGCCCTTAGTCGTTCGACACTAAACAATTATTTCACCAGCTTAAATTCTTTATTTTTTTTTACGGATTTAAGAGAACAGATTGGATAAATTTAAGCTTCAATTGGAGCTAAACACATATCCCATCTTTCTAAATTTCATTTTACCTGTCTTCAAACGAAACGAAATGTAGATCTGTATTAAAATCAGATTGTGTAAGCACGTGATATGGCCTCCATTATGGCGATCTGGACGGGTAGCTATATTTCACGTTTAAACAGCTATAACACCTGCATGATATATGGTTTATCAAATTTAACACGCTAGCATGAACGATTTTACTTTTACTTTGGCTTTCTTCATTTTATAATGTAGTGGGTTAGTTGGTAAATTGGGTCGACAGCCGTACGAAAACATGGCAGATACCTATGTTATTGAACAGGTAACACGAGCTAAGTTTTCCTTTGATATTTAACAAGTTGAAAAAATGGTATTAAGACCTCCATCTCACCTGTTCATGTTAAAGACAAGTAACAACAAGTTTACAACTTTTCAAGATTTATAGGTCTTTATATCTATCTATAGGGCTTTCATTTATGCGTACTAGCAATAATTGAAGCAAATTTATTTGTCTATCTTCCTGATTTACTATGGTGTTGAATTTTATGATATATAACTTTTAGAAAGGGTGTAACGTTTGTGGTAATCCCTGTTGATTTCAGATATAGATTTATGTTCCTACTGCGGTGATTATTAGATCTACATTTACCTATCTATCTAAACCGACCTGTTATCATCAAGTTTATCGTATATAAATACATATAAAATATATTCTTGGGTAGCTGTTTGAAGTTTGAAAAATATTCGAAAGAATCTTAATTTTTTTTTACTTTTAAAAGGAAATGAACTTAAAACTAGCTTTCATAGTCTACCTCTGTGCACTTTGCTCAAAGTATTTGTGAACATGTGAATGGAACGTCATATTAGATGTATTTTTCGAGCGCTTACAAATTAATGTGCGGTAAGTAGACGGACTGTGACATCAACTGCCAAGGAATCTTTTATTATCAGTATTTTGTGGTTCCATACGATTTTTTTTTTTTTTTTTTTTTTTTTTTTTTTTAGAGTATACGTCTTTAAGTCAAATTCTTTAAACCTAATTTCATTGCGTGATCCTAAGTACATTGGTAAAACTACACTATAGTAGTAAGCACACGGGGGTACCACATCATAGCCATAACGATCAAATAGAACCTTAGAAGTCAAACACACGAAGAAGACAAAAACAACAACATATCAACATTGTGAGTAATAAAAGTACTCCTTAATCAAGTCATCGCCCTAGTATTTCTCTATAAAACCAAGTCATTGTTCATAACCACTATGTTATCAAATAGTTTAATCAAGGATCTTCTATTATCAACCATCTACAGATTGTTCGTCTTTACTCAGCCATACAGTGAGAACCGTAATAAGTGATTTATTTTTATAGAGAAAACTGTAAATAGTAAAGAGTATATGAAAAGGTGAGGTGATTAAAATAGAAATGGTGACCTACAGGGTGGGGTTTTAGACACCTCGAGGAGAAACTACTTTATAATGAAATCATACCAGAAATCACGGGGAAAAACAAAACAAATTTACAGTCGAATGTTTGTTTCTGGGAATTATAACTAATTAATTGATCGTTGAAAAGTGAAAGCTAATTTAAAGATGTAGACACTTCTATTCACCTTTAATTAGTCAAGCAATAATATTTTGTCTATCTGCCAACCATTTTATCTAATGCTATCAGCCATTTCCATCAAACGGAAAAGATCAAATATTATCTGACGCAGCAGTCGAATCACAGTCGACTTTCAATTTACTGTTTGCCTAAATTTCTAATCACTATTTTTTTGAGGGGGGGGGGGGGGTATTAATTTCGTAAATTGGATGATTTATGTTCTGCAGACCAGGTAGTTAAATTTATAATCTTTGATATCAGTTGATAAACGATATCGTTTAATTATTTTGGATAGTCAACATTTTTTTTTTTTTTTGATTTGTTGGCAAAATTAAAACCCGTAATAATGATCAATTTTATTCCAGCTTTAATTTCGCATTTAAAAGAATACGAAATTTTCCAGAATAAAAGGCTGTAGATAAATAAAGGAAATAAAGCATGAATCGTAAGACCGATATATAGATGTATAAATAAATATAGGGCGATGTAGATAACAGAGAATAAACAGACGATAATATCATTTACATTACATACACTTTGGGAGGGCGTGAAATCTGTGAATATAATGTGCATTGTGTGTTACATGTGAGGAAACTTTTTTGGTTTTTTGTATTTCACATTTAAAACATGAGTAATTTCAAAGTTCACGATTCGAATACAGACAATGTTACCTTTAAAATTACTATTGCTTAAACAAATGACACGATGTACGAGACTATGAAATTTCCGGAAACAATTCTGTATAAGTAAACTGATGAAAACACGTTCAGTTCATACCCATTTCAATCTATTTGGAAAAGGATACACGAGTCCATCGCTACACAAAATACTATAAGACGAAGCAGGAAATGCTGAAGGTCTTACACGTTTGCCATGGCCAAGGTCTACTCTGTATCAGTCCATAGTTGGGAGTATTACCACCTAACGTCGATTTTTGCTCCAACAATTACCGATTCGAATGTTATTGCCATAGAAAACAATTCTAAGAGACCAAGGGATAAATGTTTAATGTGGCATTTACTGGCAAAAGGTTTAATCGCTGTACTACTACTACGGTTATATACGACTGAAAACAATTGCTGTCTTTTGAAAACCAGCGATCAGACGGGTGCTTTTAAAATAGTCTGATACGTGCTTACGAATGTATTGTCTTACTTCGCTGATCGTCGCAAGCTGATAATTGGTTTATTTACTTGGTAAATTTGAAAAACATTTTCTGGCTCTTTTACATAAGAATAGAGACCTAGAAAGTTTTGTTCAGTGAACATTGAACGGGTTTATTTGATGTTGCGCAAAAGGATTTTCACATTCAACCATTGTCC
Organism: Patella depressa; assembly: GCA_948474765.1. Classification (NCBI taxonomy): domain Eukaryota; kingdom Metazoa; phylum Mollusca; class Gastropoda; family Patellidae; genus Patella; species Patella depressa. The sequence continues at coordinate 48,324,781 of OX419718.1, forward strand.
AGCAATTGATTTGTCATTTTAAGTAAGCATCGAGATATTAAATATTAGAAGATAAATAAGCAATCTAAGTCTTGTATCACTAGATAGAACATTCATCTTGTCAGATGAACCTACCAATTGTAAGTACGTATAATATTACAAACATGTGTCGTTTTTTTATTTTGAAACCAGTGCTTATACTTACCCATGGCGTCACTACCATGTACTATTATTAAGAGGAAAAAACGATATCATCATTAAAGATTTGTTTAAATTTATGAGATTTATAAGTTATCGTCTATAATTAGTTATGACTGTTTTAAGTTAGGTTATGATTGAGTTACTGTTTAACGAGATGCTCACGTACTCATACAACCCTGTCGTTGTACATGGTAACTAATTGCTTCCAAATGCTTTATACCCTATTTAACTGTGGGAAATATGTTTGCAGAAACATAGATCAATGCATTAATAATGGCTCCAAAACCGATAGACAAGAAACACTGTCCAAAACCGATAGACAAGAAACACTGTCCAAAAAAGAGCATGGGATTAAACGCACCCCTTTTTTACTGCTTTATTTGGGCTAAGGAAGACAGGACATTAAAGGAGCTAAATCGCTAATATTTAGGACCTAGAAATTGACCCAAATTAAACAAAGCATATAATAATGCAATATGAATGTATATGAACTGATTTACATTCAATCATTTCCGTCTTTACTCTAATATCAAATCAGTTATGTTCGGCGAAATACACCTGAAGTCTCACTCGCACGCCAATCTTTAGTGCTTGGTTATTCGTCTACATTATTGCATCTTTCCAGATAAAAATGTGCGTCACCGTGTAGCTTCGTTCTTCAGGTCCCTTGTTAAAAATGGGCCTTAAACGCATTATGGTACACGATTCGTGTACCAATGGTAAATTTGTTATTTTGTCTAAAATATTGGATATCGGAAGTCCATCTTTTGCCGGTAAGATCACAACATCAATGTTGATTTAAATTGACAAATAACTCGTGTTTTCATGGTCGAAGATTTTGGATGGTATTGAGTTAAGAGACTTAGCTACTTTAAGTTCCAGAACAAGAGAGAATGATGGCGTCCATAAGTCAGGCAATCGAGAGACGCGGGTCTTTAGCAGTATTGGGAAACCAGTTAGGCACTTTTTCCTTGGATAGAATCCTAGACACTTGAATCATTGACCGACCTTATAAATTAAAGCGCGCGCCTTTATCACTCTGCCAACTTACCTAGTAAACCCCCTTTTAGAATAGTGACACTACGCCCAGAGACCTGTAAAAAGCCGACAGGTACGGTGTATGAATCCAAGCAAAACGTTCAGAGAAATGAAATGGGTTTTAAGGTCCCACTCCTATACCGAATTCTGTCAAGGGTTCTCGTATGTGCACAACAATGTGTACACGGGACTCCTGTTTTCGACCATACAGACAAGGTGAAACCACGCCGGAAAACCCCGATGAAATTACTCGTACAACACCGGGATCGAACACGTAACCTCCAGGTTAGTGAGACGTCTTACGCACTGAGTAACCACGGATTCTAAACAAAATACACATATAAAAGGCCTTGAACGACTATTGATATTTATTTCGTTGCTAAACAAAATATTTCTAAAAATAAAATAGTAAATTAATATTAAATGTTGGGGGAATTCGCGGTTTTAGACGATATACAAAATATACCAAGTATACTATAGCTTAGATCTTTCTGTTTCAACTTTCTTTTCATGGTAACTAATTTGTAGATTTACATATGATAACAGAGCTGTAGTGAATTCTTCCATATAAATATTTGATATGCAAGCCCCTAGACATAAGTTTATACACGTACATATTCGCTTGCCTGATAATTTAACAATTAGAGAAACTTGACGAAGCAGAAATGTATTATTAACGTTTATAGTGAGATATTCCCTAACGGAAAAACGACATTTTTTGTTCTGCACAGGTTAGATCATTAGATATTCTATATCGGCAATGGAGCGTTTAAGGAATTCATTTGGTCCCGTTGATGTCCCAGCAGCTTTTCAGTAATTACGGCTTATAAAGAGTTTATATATTCCCTGTAACCATAATTATAACATACACGCTGGCTGTTATGTTATTTACAATATTTTAAATTATGAATAGAAAATTACAAGCAAAACGTTGTTAGCTATATGGACTTGATAGTGTTATATATTCTGCTAAGAGTCCCTCCTATCTCTTCACATCTGATACACGAAACTACTTATTGGAAAGGCCGCCAACCATCACCGGCCAAGTACATGCAGTATTTTTAAGCCAATTTTACCGTATAATAATAGAAAATACAGCTTTAACCACCCAACGAAAACATAGACAAATCAAAATGCCTTTCTTTATTAGATTAAAGAATGCCACAAAACTGTTTTGTTTTACTCATTCCCAACAGTTCTTATTAAGATAGTTTGTTATAATTTACATATATAGCCCAACACAACCCAGGTTTTGACCAAATCAGAACTGATAAAGACTCCCAGAGTTTAATGGCATCAACACCCCGAAAGCAACCATTTGAGATTATTTGATACCACATTCCAGTGAACATAAATTTTAACTTTGTGGCCTTATCAAATAAGGTATGATTTTGAAAATGGTCTATAGCCGTATAATGTATAATAATGGCAGAAGTAGTGCAGAGATCTTTCTGAAAGTCAAATTGAGTGGTGTGGACGAAACATATTAGTTATTACGAACCATATTATTTATAGAAAAGCCCGCATTCTGGTGCCAATTGGGAAATTATAGTGTAGAGCTATAATAAATTCTAAACTGATCTTTATTAAACGTTTAATATCACTTTCTGCCAGACTACTCGTAGCTTAAACGTCCATACAGAAACAGCAAAGAGTCAGCTAAATCGCATTTAATTCTGTGTAATGGTCATCGAGGGACTTTCTGCCATATTCTTAGCCTTTCAACTAAATTTCAGTTATCTGTTTCATGAAATTGTTCGATAAAAAGCAAATTCCCAACGGTTAGCTAAAACACGGTAACGCCATAGCTTAAGCCCAGTCTTAAAACCTGAAACCAGGAGTCGCTTTAACGATCACTATTTCGGAACCATAAATTTCTCACACCTAATAAAATCTCTCCTTTTTACTCTAAATCCCGGAATATTAATGGTACTACGACACGAGATTCATAACAGCTAGCGGATGCTTTATGAAATAACGACAAAAAACTGGCTTTAAGCAAAAGCTAATTTATTTGAGTAATGGTATTATGAACCAACAAGTTAAACTTGGGTTTAATGTAAATACCTAAAACTAATTATGAGTCGTCCATTTAATTTGTAGCTTAGTTACGCACATTAATCCCAGTTTCTTTTCAGTTAGATATCACGGAGTGGTAAATATAAAACATCGCTAAAAGCCGATTATAAACCGGGGCTAATCGACATAACTATTTGAAATGAATTTGTAAAGGTCTTCCAATGAAAGTATGATGTAAATGGGGTTTTAGTCTATATTCTGAGGGGAAATGTGGAACTGATCAAAATGACTAACCATTTACGTGTACATTAAATGTTCAACATCCTTTGAAATTAACCCCTTAGAGGATGTGAAGATAAAAGTTCTGCTCTAGCTGACTTTACCATATTTTAATGTTTTAAACATAGGTATATCCCTTTGGGAGGTTCGTCTAGATCATGTAGGCCAACATATATCATATGGTTCTTGAGATCTGTTCATCTACATATTAACCTGCCCAAGTCAGGTAAAACATCTTGATGAGTTTCCGGATGTCTTGTTTAAATTTCATGACATTACACCAATATCCTATAAAGATACGATGCAATATTAAAATTACAACCAGACGTAAGATTAAGATGTTTATTTATTTTACATTTTGTTATATCTGACAGACGCGTACCCTTTACCCCATTCTATACGATACGTATCTCTATTAGAAGACTGGTATTCTCATCATTGTTTACCTTAATTGAAAATTCGTTTATAATTTAGTAAGTCTTACATCTTGTCTATATTTATAATACGGCACATTTTCTTTAGTTAATATCAATCTAGTAGCGACACATTTCTGAATAGACTATACAACTATTAACTCGAATAAAAGCAGCGCGTTATCTTCAACAATATGAGGTTAAAACAAGCTATTTAGCCATGGCAGAATCACGAAGATCGACTTTTCATTCCATACTAACGTGTATAATATAATTTGTACAATATCAAAGACTAAAATAATTAAAAACTTATTTCAATCTCAATTACATCTTTATTTGTGTAATCAACAAGGGTGTGTCCCGAACTGGTAGATTACGTCTTTTCAAGGTGATAAAGTATGAAGCAACGGCATATGATATTTTGACGTGAAGACGGAAACATATTCTCTTTCATAAACAATCCAGTTTTGTTATCGTTCCATCTACTCGGTTAAAATATATTTGCACGTACGATGCATATGTACCCTTTTAAATATCTGTTTTGGATGTTTTCTCTCATTACTGCCCCCGTATTTATTGCATTAAGGTGTTCACTGTGACTAAATGCTACACCTGTTGTTGCCTTTTACACCTTGAAGACACTTGAGTAGAATTTCCTATATTAAATCAACGTTTAGGTCAGTCAATACATTATGTGTTATCTAGAACAGGGAGGTTATATTATGCTGACAATATGAGGCTATCTCGTTGAAAACGTTCCACTGACATATAGAAACATCCGGCAAACTATTCACAGTACCCATGCCAATAAATACCTTTATACATCATCAAACATATAACCCACAAAGAAACGTTCAGCTATATACTTGTTTCGTTTACTCGCTCGTCTTTATGACTCTACTCTCTGGATTTGGTTTCCAGCTTCCAACGTCTAATCTTTCATAAAGAAAATAAACCTGCTATGATAGAACTGTATGATGTATGTAGATATTTTCATCTTTTAGGCCCAACAATGGCCGTTTTATAGATTCCTTTTATATACTTTATGGCGATTTAGATTTCTTTACCGTCTCTGTTTCCTTATTCATTCAATAACAAATCATTATCTATCTCTTAGAATATTGATGTATGTATAGTACGTCAGGAATCTAGTCTATAGATCACCATCATTCTAAATAGCTTACAAATCATACAGACATGTAAGGCTAGTAGACTAGTTTGTATATAGGTTTTATTGATATTCATTAAGAATAGGATTAGAACCACTTAATACTAATAATATAACCTTTGAGTTTAATTAATGCCAATACCACAAAAAGTTCATACTTTCCAACTCTCTGGGTTGTATGGTTACTTTCACACAGAATTGTGTATATATAGCTTTATTGATATTCTTTCAGAACAATATTAAACATACATTATGCAAGAGCTAAATCTGTCGATTGCAAGTCTTTCTTTAGGCCTGAATTGTTATCTAAATTATTAATTAGATATTAATTAACTGATCCATGCCATAATCAACTCTCGGTGGCATTGGATTTCTCCGATATTAAATATATTAGAACAGTTCAGCCGTATTTTGATTTAAAACTGGAGGAGTGAGACTTAGCTTCGAACAACCAGTATCTTGGTTGAACTAATTGCAAACGTCAAACCTTCAAAGGCTAATATCGTGGCTCGCAATAGAGTAATTGGAATGAAATTTTCAAATTATTCATTTTTCAGTATCTATTTTCGAACTATTATAGCAATAATGGCTAGTTCTTTATCTAAATCTTACATAATGTATCTTTATATTATTTAGCTCGCAAGAGTAGCAGCAGAACGACTTAAAATCTTAAGTTTAATCATGAAAAAAGTTCTAACTTCCTGAATCTAGGTAATATGGCTACTGCCACACAACATTATTAAATTTGTCGTTGATAGCCTGATATGTCATTCAACGGATTATTCGCTATTCTATTAATTAGAAACCGAGATGCCTTTTGGTGCTATTTTTGGTGTATAATACTGGCAATCTATTTCACCCGTCACTAAATTACCACAAGGTTGCAATCTGTAAATTTGTAACGAAACCTCATCAGTTTCCAATCAGATGTTTAATGATTTGTTATTTAATCAAGATGGCAGGTTTCACTTCGGGTTAAACCAATTTAAACCTTGCTAAGTAGAAGGTTGGTGCATTTCTATTACACATGTAAAACTATGAATTCTGCATCTCACGGCGTCGACGTTCTCTAATGTCAATACGCTCTTAGTAATGCCTCCAATAACTCTCACTGGTAGTAATAACTGTTAACATTGTCAAGATATTAAAATTGGCATCGATGATTAAATTGCTGCAGCCCTTTTTTTATCTCTAACCTATTTTTACCCAACAGATCAGGTCAAAATCATCCGAGGCTGTGTTGATTCGATTTACATTTAAACACTCACACAGCCAAAACGATCTTAATATTGACAGTCGAACTCGATTCGCTGATGTGTTGTACCTTGTGCAGTAATTGTATTATGTGTCAGTGGAACTGTAAATCGGGTTATCAGGAGTATAAAGCCAGTCCAGACAATGAACTCTGATTTCTCCTCTTAGTTCTCACCGAAAGTGAATAAATTGAACTCATGATTATTGCTTAGCTTTACGATGGGTACCAATATTTAATCAGAAATTCTATGACTGTTCGCTCCATCAATTGACCACAAAATGGTGTCTGATTGATTCTAAGAGCACGCAGTTGCTGTATTAATCAATTGATTTCGACTATGTGGCAATGTTTTTCTACAGACAGTTAGACAGGCCAAGACAGTAATGGGGCATTTTACACTGTGTTTCTTTAAGGATATTCTGACATGTTGTCGCGTTCTATTATAGAACTACATTCATTAGTCTAACCCTACTGGCCTTCCTACATTATAAAACATTAATTAACAATAACCCACACAACCATGTAGTCTAACTATAAAACATGGACAATAAATATATAATATATTATGTACTTACTATACTAATACCTTATCATGATTTCGATCAACTTAAGTATCATTAATAATTTGGCATCGAAAAAATATCCCCCAACTCTTACATAGAACTTTAATACTCGGTAAAATTAATGTTCCATGTGTCACACTTGTCAGTTTTATAAATAAGTCCCAAATTTGGTACATTCCATCTTATACAGGACCCTGAAAAACTACGATGCCATTTTTATCGACTCGGATACAATCAAATGGCTCAGCTAGTCATTATTAATCTTTGGAAATTTAAAAATTGGCGCAAAGAACATCAGTCGTTATAAGCTAAAAAAAAAAACAAAGACGAAAAGTAATATTTTCACTGTTAATTCCTGCTTCAATTTATTTCGGTTTTTGTTTTGTGCCATGGTTATAGAAATTATACTTTGATCAGATAAAACGTGCTCAGATACTGCGAGCTGGTATTTTGAAAATAGTAGATAAAAACAGCGAGTAAATATTTGTGTAGTTAAAATTGTTAGCAGCTGGAGACTATATCAGATCAATGCTGTATGAATAAGTCTTAGCATGTATATTTATAGTTTTAGATAGTAAGACTGATTGTTATAATGGCCAGCATTAGCAATCCTTCTTCACTACTAACGAACTTCAATTCATAGGATAGTAATGAACAGCCATTTATCAACACCATTTCATTAAGATACTTTCTAGATTTCACAACTCTTCGTTTCCAGAACAAGTTTTAAACAAGCCACGACAAAACAAGAATGTATTGATTGAAAATGCCATGCGCAATTAATTCCATACTGCCAAAACCAGAACATGGTTTGCTCGACTGCCAGAACCAAACATCAAATTAGTCAGATTCCTATAAGCACCAGTACCATTTGATGATATTATGAAGGGCACATGATGAAAGCTGTCTGTTCGGATGATGTTGTTATTTTCATGTCACTGAACTATATAAATATACAAAGAATGCCACTGGCATCGTAATGGCAGAAGGTAGCCTTTCTAAATAGTAAATTAAAAATCTGTTTAGGTCATCATGTATTAATTATTCTTCCTTAATGGTTCTGTCATTTACATAACTTCATACGATGATCCACACACCTGCGATTGATCCCTGAAGCGACTGCTCTGAACAATCATCTATCACTACTGTAAGAGCTGACAAAGGAATACTTTTGACCACGCAGCCATGCATATTCATACGATATGTCACATTTAATAGAATAACCATTTCTTTCGAAAAAAATAGCGTCTCCTTAAGCTCTAAGAAAATCCATACAAAAATAGATTAGGTTTAAACATCAAGGCAATGGGGCACCAATTTAATATATAAGGTTTATGTCGACTGTGTTTGTATGGCTTTTAAAAGGTCGGGGATTAGTGGTTTATATGTGAATATTGGACAACTGAGCTCTGTGGTGTATTGGATCTTTTTACTTGACTTTAATAAAGATCCACTTAAAAGACGGTAACATAACACTGCTGGGAGTCAGTTGGCATGCTGAATAATAATATACATTTTGTTTAATTGTAGCTTTAAGTCTTTACCTAAGCTTGTCTGGAAGTTTTTAGAATTGCTTCAAGACAGGTTAGAGGTATCTGTTGTTTATCAAATGTCTTACTGGGTACATCAAGGTAATACCATTAGCTAACCAGATGTTAATTGTAAAAATAATGTTACTCGAGTTATCTGACGACCAAATATCTACTTAGAAGCATAAAAGAATCCATCCGGAAGACAGAAGCTAACTTAAGTTTTGACAGATCTAAAGAGTTTTTTTCGGTCAGTACAGATGGTTATAATACCCGAATTTTGCCATGGAGACAAAGCTGACGTTGCGAACATTCGGTGCTCCAACAAGAGCCCTCCGAAACATGACATTTTGATGGGTGGGGAATGTCACCGAAGCCCATCTTCGCAACGTTAACATATCAATGGAAATGCCCTGGTTTTATTTCTTTCAAAGTCTACTTCTATATATATTCGCAATACACATTATTTATAATACAATGAGGAAAGGGGGTGGGTGGGGCTACTAACATTCCTAAAGGTCGATTTTCTTACTTTTTGTCCATTTTTATACGCCCACATTGAAATGTGGTCGTATATTGTCGTCGCCCCCATCCGTCCGTCCGTCCGTCCGTCCGTCCGGCGTCCACAATTGCTTGTGGACGCTCTAGAGGCCAAAGTTAATATCCGATTGACTTTAAATTTATACACAGTGTTTAAGGTCATGAGACGAAGAAGCCTATTGTTTTTCAGCGATTTCCGATAATGACTACCAGAGTTATGGCCCTTGATCACTTCAAAAAATCTTGTGGACGCCCTAGAGGCCAAAGTTAAAATCCGATTAGCTTTAAATTTATACACAGTGTTTAAGGTCATAAGACGAAGAAGCCTATTGATTTTCAGCGATTTCCGATAATTAGTGCCAGAGTTATGGCCCTTGATCACTTCAAAAAATCTTGTGGACGCTCTAAAGGCCAAAGTTAATATCCGATTGACTTCAAATTTATACACAGTGTTTAAGGTTATAAGACGAAGAAGCCTATTGATTTTCAGAGATTTCCGATAATTAGTACCAGAGTTATGGCCCTTGAACACTTAAACAATATCTTGTGGACGCTCTAAAGGCCAAAGTTAATATCCGATTGACTGATAATTACTGCCAGAGTTATGGCCCTTAATCACATCAAAAAATCCTGTGGATGCATTAGAGGCCAAAGTTAATACCCGATTGAATTTAAATACACACACACACTGTTTAAGGTCATGAGATGAAAAAGCCCATTGATTTTGAGCGATTTCAAATAATTACTTCAGAGTTGTCTCCCTTGATCACTTCAAAAAAATCTGTGACGCTATAGAGGCCAAACTTATCATCCGATTGACTTCAGATTGATACACAGAGTTTAAGGTGTTGAAACAAACAAGTATTTTTATTTCCAATGAATTTTGATAACTGAACAGCTAAATCCGTGATATTAAATGTTTCCTATACTAATTGTTAGCGTGGGGCAAAATTTTTATAAAAAGCAAACAAATTCTAATGATTTTCAGATAATTACATAGTGAGTTGTTAGTGTATTACAAATGTTTCATTACCAAAAAAAGTAAAAATATGCGACAACCCTTGTTGACTGCCCGGACGATTTAGCTGCTGTGGGCGTATGTTTCGTTGCCTGGCAACCTATCTTAATTATAAAAATACTATTTTCCCTATTTCTGTAATTATCGACTATATTCATACTCATAAATGGTTGTTATGAACTGAATAGTCTAAACGAAGAGGGGGTAGCCAGATGATGCCTGTGTCAACTGTGGTAGTATATATGTTACAAACCGGTCAGTCTAATTTTTGCCAGGTATATAATTTGGTATAGAGGATGTTTGAACAGCTTTAGAATATTCTACGAATTTCTGTATAGTTGTGAGATAAATATTTATATCATCACTAAAAAATTGTATATCAAAGGTTCAAGACAGATTGATTGACGTGCTACAAGTGAAATTGATAATGGAGTAAAGGGCTAACGATTAACAATTTTACCTATCTGTTGTGATACAAAAGTTATTTTCATCATCTGACAAGGTTTTAATTGTGACATGCATATTCTAGTTATTGATTCACACACTCGTTTGTTGCAATTTTCGTAACGTCTCTGCCAGGACTATCGCGAATATAACATGGACAAAATGGCTCTTGTGAACGCGATAAAGGCTACAGATTATAATGGGTATCTTTTTTCAAATTTGGTGTAAATCATTCGGACCATTTTGAGGAACCCCATTGAAACTCCGCGGCCTTTCATTCTGTAGTTACCCCCCCCCCCCTTCCCGTGAACGCGATAGAGGCTACTGTTTTTGACTTCTTTCTTTATTAACCTTTTTGGGTTGCAGCATTTTGCGACCCGCAATTCAGCAGAACTGCAGCATTTTCTGGTCACATTGTCAAATTTGTTGTGACGCATTGAGATGGGACATGATGAACCCTGTAGATTTTGAGCCTTCTAAGACTTCTATTCCAGAGATATATCACGTATCCAGAAAACCTTGTTGAACCGAAGAAAGGGATTCTTATCAAACGTGATTAACATCCAAGTTTTCTTTTCGGATAAACTGCTGCCTATCTTTTTTTATTCGAGACACAACTGTTGTGTGCTTATTTGCGTGGCTATCTTTGTAAACTGGAATGGAAAATTATCTTCCAGAAAATGTCAATTTTACTACAAAGATAGTTTTAAAAAAGATCGGTAATAAAGACAAGTCTCAGGGGGCTTTTCGCAAATTGTTCTTTTCTTCACTTAATATATCAAAAAGGCAATTAATTTTTTATATAGAAAAGATGTCATCATTAATCTTAAGAGTTACAGTTTGGTAAAAAAAACTGTTGTAACTGACAGAAAAAGTGACACAAATTTATCTTTTTGTGTGAAAACTGCCATGATGCATCAACAGTGCAGGAGTCGCCTCCAAGGGAATTCTGTTAAAATTGGGTTAAATATGCATCAGTTAGATTTAGAGATGAACATTCTTGCCATGATAGTTCAAGAATAGATAATAAAAATGAAGATATTGAGCATTTCAATCAAAGTACTTTATCCTGGGCAAAGTTATGCTTGTTTGAAGTTTTGTAGCGTATCAAGTACCATTGCTACGATAATAAATTCTGGATTATCAGGTAAAGCGTTAAGGCGCGGATGTTTTAATACATTTAATATGGCCTACTGAGTTTTACGGAGTTGTTATGCGAATGTATGTCCAACTAATAGATTATGTATTGTTTAATGGTCGAGAGCGAGACATTAAGTAATGTATTGCTACTGCACTAAGCTTAAGCCGAGACCATTAAACAACTTAAAATACAGACACTATCCTACACGTACCTTTCAATGAAATACGTCACGCTAATCTAATATTTCATTTAGTATAGATAATGTACGATTGGCAAGTTGCCCGTACATTATTTTCAAATAATGGTACACCAACATCAAAGGATGACGTCACATCTGTATTTTAAATAACAAGTCAGAATAAAAGACATCCAAAAGACACATTAAGCTCTTGCATTATGTATCACAGCTCTCTGACACTTTTCGAAATTTACTGATTTATTATCGATATGTTTCACATTTCAAGCCTGTTAGAGATGGATATATAGCTATCGAAGTCAAGAAAACTAAACGTAAACGATATTACATACAGTTCAACAATGGAGTAACTAAAGGTATCTGTTTCGATTATTTCTGAACTGTTCAACATTTAGATGTTGTAACTTTCATACGAGGAAAATAGGCTAATTATTATATTATATTTGAAATGACCAAAGGCAATCATGCTAAACGCTCAAATTACGAATAATACTGACGGCTTCGTTAAATGTTTTGTTAAAGTGTCGCGAAAATAAGTTTAAGGGTACAATGTACATACATTATAGAATGCATGTCTCCTGAAACTGAAAACTTTTTAAAATGATTTCGTCGGCAAACTGCATATTATATGAAACACGATCAGAGGTAATATAGGCAAGAGTTTATCTTGGCCACCATATTTAAATTTTGAAAAAAATGATACCCGAAACTTGGATTTTTCTAATAATATTTTCATTTTGATAATGTTTCATTAGCTATTATTTTTATCCTATGATATGAAAGAATTGGGTAATATGAAGATGTTTGTGTGATAGATCTGTTAAAGCCCGTGCTATACTATCTGTAAGTAATACCCATAAAAATAATACAGATTATATCTATAACATGTAAATATTTTCTTATATAAGATCTGATTTCAAATACATCTCTTCAAATATACGCCGTGATTTATAATAGAAGCAAGCCATCCATCATCGTTTGTATAATGAGATTTTTGGTTTCTTCAAACTTTCTTAAGTGAAATCTATTTCAATCTTAAGATGAATTGTCAGTTACTAAATGTGTATACAAAAGAATGGTTTATTCCAATAAGAACCACGCTTGATTGATGCTACAGAAACTCAATGTCGTAATAATAGTTCACTATCACCCAACCGTCAAATCTTTTTCTCTTTGAAACGATCTACGATATTTAGTTATTTCCGCTTTAATGGATGATGTAATTGAAACGTCATAGTTTTTCCGCTGTGCTTTCCACCCAATCTAGTAATTTACAAGCAGACGTCTTCATTTTAATCAGTCGTGCTCAAACTTCAAATCGGCGAATAATAAAGTGGAAAACCGAACCTCATCAATCTATGTAGGTTAGTGCCAGTCAGGTCTTTTGGGCTATTAATTATACGAAACTCTTAACATGCCAGGATGAGCAATAAACTAAACAAGTTACTCGGAAATTTGCCTTGCAACCTTTAAGACATTATAAAGACTTTTCATGGAGATATAAATCATGGAGTTGATGAAGAAAATGGAACACTCGAGTTACAGTTCTGTAATTTAATACAAAAGAGTAATCAAGAAAGAGTTTCAAAATTAAAAGTAGGGTGGTTGCTGAATAGCAGAACCTTTGCTTTCGGTTTTCAACGAAAAACATGGCCGTTTTAAAATGTATTATAAGACTGTAGTTTTCCTTGATGATTTACTATCATTTGCTTGATAACGTTGAGAGAATCCCCAACAAAACGCCGCTTTATTTTCAAGTAGTAATTGTATTCCATATCAATTGCTAAATGCCACTTAAAGAAGATTTTACAATCGACCATTTTCGAAAACGTACATGCCTGGAAGCGCACTCACACAATGTTAAAGCTAAGAAATTGGATATACCCGTGCATTAGGAAGTTTATAATTGCAATTAAGATAATGGGATTAAGGTATCAGATTTTCTTTTGGGGAAATTGGTTGTAAGTCGTATGACTTCAAATCTGTAGCTGCTGACATGTTAGGAACCAGTTTAAAATGATTTTGCCCTGGAGGACTGTTGTTTGGTTGTAATAAGTGTAGATTGATATTAAAAGAGATAATGGAGACTTTGTCCAGATGCTCTGATTATATCAGATTACATTACGTTTTCAATAAATTGCCTGAAGATTTGGGTAATTGTTTATCTGAACGTGCAGGGGGGGAGGGGGTATAAACGTTCGCTGCACTTAACTGAATTAGATTTCATAGCTCTGCCTCGAGTCTATAATTCTGGTACGCAACTTAAACACAGTTATTCATTTATTGGTTAGACTTTAAACCATTTCAAATTACAACGTATGTTTGATACTGCCGTACTTTAATTTATTTTACTTGCTCGTTTTTCCTTTATTATACATTTTGTGTGTTTACAACAAAGGGCGGGGTGTCTTGTTTTTCAGCAAACATACCCGCTTTACTACGGTGTATTTGCGGATGTTGCCAAAACTCTTGAATTACCAATTAAACCACAGAACCCCGTGCCATACATGCAAGCTTTTTTTATTTTCAATAGAAAAAAAACTGAACTATAAAGGATTAGGAATGTAAAGCTTGTTTTCGTTAACATGTACGAAAAGCAATTAGAAAACCATGTCAAACTTTCAGAGCCGCAAAATGTTTGGAACACTAAAAGAAAATCAAGTAACTTTTTACACCAATCTAACGTAACATTTAAGACTTGATATTGTTAAGCTTCAATTATTGTAATAGTTCACGGGGTTATCTCGTTTATATGTCAACAAATGTAATTATTTATTTTTTCATATTAAATCCATTACATTACTTAGCAAATTAAACCGCGAATTATAAAGGTCATAAAGGTCAACGTTTAAATACTTTTTATTTACTTTCTTTTGGCACAGCGTGTTCTCGAAGTAATCCCCTAATTCATAATAACCCCCAGAGTTCGTTGTAATCCTAATAAAAGATTTTTTATACCTATTTAATCAAGTGAAATAGAATATCTCCATTACATGATGGGTTTGAACAAATACCACCAGACAATTTTTATATTTAAGCTATTCCGGTGTGGTTTTAGTGAATAGGCGTCATCGTGCGCGACTAATTAACTATAAGTAAATATGATAGAAGAGCATTTGTCACACGTGAGGCGTTATGTTCAATCTACTGTGAATAGTGGTTGTAATCTCAAAAATATCGAAGACATTTCAATTTTGATAAAAGACTAAATGATGTCATAAGGATATTGTCAACAGAATTTAATGGTATGCCAAGTTAGATACAGGTTTTGTAAGAATAAAATCTGCCTATATCTACGCATCTATGGGAGAAAGCAAACCCACCCAGTACCAGCTTCGAATGTCCAAAAGAAACCTTCAGGATACTAACTATATATAAACATTTTAAAACTGAATGTCGTTTTGGGTAGATAAATCAAACACGACTATACAGTTGACCCGAGCTGCGTGTCATAACGTTTGGGGAATTATTTATTCACACATGTAAATAGTAGCCGTCTTGGCCCCGCGACTGTCATAGCATCATACTATGATATTAATTATGGAAAGATGCTAACGTTCTGACAAAGTGGCCTACATACGATATAACCTATATAGAAAATTATTAGACCAATAGAAGATGGTACACGGGTGTCAAGCAAGTAGCAGGACATGCATACTTTCTTAAAGACATAATTTCACTTATCATGTTAGGAGATCATAATATGGCTGACAAAAGGTCCCTAGATTTTGTGTTGGAATTCTTTTTTCGAATTTATGGAAAATGGTGTCATTCGGGAACTTTTATTACAAAATGTTTCCCTCAACTTCTTGACCTCAACATTTTCTAACCTGCTACGTTTTCACATAAACCTGTATACATGTAGTAACTATTATATATGGGAGACATGAAAACAACGCCATGAACTTCTGTGACTTCAATGGCGTAACATCCGGTTTTGTAGGGCAGCAGACGGGACTTTCCAATAAAACTGCAGACGTATTTAAATTTTTCCACTTGTTAAAATATTTTACCAGGTGTCCAGCAGTTGTTATATCTGTAACCCATAACTACATCCAAAACACTGTCGTATTTTTCTAAATAACTTCTTTGAAAAAGGCGACCCCTTTGTGTTCCGAATTACAAAATAAAATGTGGCTTCTGACAAAACTCTCAGAATTCTAGATCACCTACATATGTACTGAGTAACAATGGCTTCTTTTAACATACTAGCACGATTTGTTTCCAATAAATGTAATGGCAAAAAATTTCGGTCGTGAAGTCGATCGCTATATTTGAACGTCGCTTGTCTAAATAGTGTAAAATTTAAACCCAGATCTAAGCATATAGTATGCATCGGAGACAGCTGAAGTAGAACCTGCATGTGGTTTGAAAACTACACATGACGAAGATTTGAAATGAAAATCACTTACCAGCTATTGAAGTTATAGCAATACAAATGAATTGATATGCATAAATTCGAAGATACTTTATTAATTTCTGTATTATTAAATATTTTGCTTTCTTTGGATCATTTTTCTATTGTTAGATGCATAATAAAGATGGTGATTATTTGTCTTGACAGTGGTTAATTTTCAACTACTAGGCGATTTGCAACTTAAATGGAAATTATTAAATATCCACACGACCATCTTGACCCCGAACATTGTTTTTGATTTGGATTTTCAAGTCATTACAAAAAGAAGATGAGTTTTACATGACAGATTAGTGTAACTTTATATCTTGCATATTGAAAAGTTTATTAAATAGAACATAATTGAGCTCTCAAGACTTCATACAAGTATATGTTTGGTTGTTGTTTTTGGAGTGTTCATTTTTTTCAAGTCGCATTTTTAACAGATTAGGAAGATCCTCTGCGAATGAACTTAGTGGCTTGTAAAGAAAGTTATGGTGACATGATAAATAACATAAGTAGAGATGTAATGATAAAGGGGGTGATATATTATGATGAATTAGCTGATAAATACATTTAATAACCGTACAATTTTAAAATGTGTTCCAGGCCAGACATGATATCCAATTTATAAATCAATGTAAAGGTCACCACATCTTCAGAATAATTCCAACTCAAAATTCCTCTTTTTTCAGCTTCGTTTTATCTTCATAAAACATATATGACCTTTTTTCAGGCACCTCATCTTACTGAAATGCATACAAAACTGCTAAAATTTCAACGCATTCTCTATTTTCTTTGGCTTTCAGATTTTGCAAGGGTTTTTTATTTTTGGAATTCTATCTTCAGCTAAGATTTCAACATATCATTCATCGATGTTATGTATGAGTTTCCGGAACCCTGAAGGTTCTGTCACTACTTTATTACTATCGTCTATAGGAAACGGGCTGTTTCATTCAACTCTATTTAGACATTTACGTTATCCGGGGACGTATTGGTTACAAAATCCTTAAAGTAACGTCGATGTCATGTAACCACGATGTCCATGGCACAATTTCCACCAGCACCACTTGAGCTTCATTCGGTCACTAATTGAGTCACGTGTCGAAAAATGTGAGCAATAGGTTTCTGATTTTACGAAGATGGGTGATAAGTCAGTCGATCGAAAGTTTATTTCATTCGATGTTGGATCTTTATGGTTCGTGAAATCAAATTGGATTTAGTTGATCGACAGGGATATATCATTCAGTTGATGCTGGTTGGTTTCAGATTTCAGTATTGGGTGTGTCGAAGAATCCTTTCAACAATAAAAAGTCTCATACATGTTAGCCAGCATAAGGAATAAAAGTCAATATAAGAGACTAAAACCATACTCAACATTAAGTACCATTCATAAAAAACATATTAGTCTGAAGAATATTTATGAGTCTTTTTTTTAAGGTGGGAGGGGGGTATCTTTTGACAATGGAATGGACAGCCAGTTGGATGCATACGATATGATATGTAATTAAAAACCAGTGATTAAATTTCTTATATGAAACTCCATGATAATAATAATCAATTAAAAGCTTTATTTTAAGGTATGGAGTGTATACAAGTTGAAGTATATGGGAAAATATGTAATTACGGTAACATGGCTAGAGGGCTCGTCTGGAAATAATAATATATATAAATCTGATATTCATCCATTCCCACGTGTAGATTAATCAATTCCAACAGAACTAGGATATTGTTTTCAATTTAAGTAGGAAACGTCTCGTCTCTCTAGACGACCAACTAATTTACAATAATATATTTAGTGCTGAAATATTACGTCCGTAATAATCTTGAATCATAGGTGGGTTCGATTGGATTGTCGCATTCTAAGAAAAATCCGTGATATGGAAGGGGGGGACGTCAATTCGACACAAACTTGGACAATTACGGACTAACATATGGTAAAATTTTATTTCAATGAAAAGCCTGTCCGTAGATGTCTTTAACAATGAGACAAGCGACCCGTGTACAAGCTGAGGATCGAAACCACACGCTTAACTTAGTGACGTAATTTATTTACATATGTATGCCATAAGTATCCAAACATATTGTTGGATATGATCCAAATGCTTGCAATTAAAGTCATATTTTCTAAATTAATTATTATGATGGGTCAATTGGTGTGAAGTGCTTCATGTTTTAATTACATTTGAATCTACTTTAACTTTGAACAAGTTTCTATATCATATAGCACTGTATTCGAACTACACAAATCTGTTTAAGCTGTAACTGAAGTGGTGTCGGAACATTCCATAAACATCAGCTAAGGTAAGTCAACGTCTGGAATATTGATCATAAGTATAATGTTTACCTACTATAAATAGATAATTATAAATGAATTAACCCCCCTCAGCCCAAGTCAGGCATCGACAAGGTCATTAATAACATGTTAATACAAGATGAAATGCAAAGTAGTGAAAGTGTCTTTGAAGAGATGAATCCATTTTTTTGTATTTTGTCAATCAACATTGCTTTGAAGTTGAACGGTGTAACCGGAGAACACGGCGATTGAAGAAAATACAAAAAGAAAACAAAACCCGCTTACTTATATGAAAGAAAATACAATATGTTGCTTTGAGTATATGATACCAATTTCCTAGATGAAGGATTGGTCGCCTCTTGGCCTATGTGCTTCAAATCCAGAGAGTTTTTTGCTTGGAGCAAGTTGATGTTGAATCTGAAGTAAACTGAGCGTTTACAACGTACAGTTCGTAGGTGGTCTGTCTTTAAAAAGATAGCTGTATCATTTGCCTTAAAACATGGATAAGGTGAAGATTGCCTACTTCAAGATAAATGTATCATCCATACATAAAGATATACCTACAAGTACAAGTATGAGAAATCCCAACGTTTTGTGCTTGGTTCATTTACTCTTCTTCCAGTTTAATACGGTTGTATTGCATCTGACTAAGATATGGTCTACTTAAAATTATCTGTATACAGATTATGCGTTAAGAGAGCGATAAACATATGTTAAGTAATTTATCAATAAAATAAATGATAATGTCTTGATATAATTTACGAGATGCGCTGTGCTGAACACGGAACCTGTGAGCATAGTAGGTTCGGGTCCCCTATAGAAGTTCATCTTCTCAATTAGTTTTGAGAGGGTGGGGTGATATGGTGCTGTTTTAAATTGTTGGCCCTTTTGGTCTTGAATTTACGTTGTTTTTGATACACTGGTAGGGCTGCAACATGCTAATTAGGCATAAGCTGGAAGCATCGCTATTTACCGCCTTCAGACATCACACGATCCTTATTTCTCCAAGTCCAGTCCGCCCCTGCGAAAGAGTTTAGAAGTTTAAGAACAACGTTTTGGCTAAAATAGGTATTATTTAGTCATAAAACGGATCTAAAATATTAAAGACATAATGTGCCTTTGGCTGGTTGAATGAATGTAAAATCAAACGTTACGAACCGGTTATTTGGCATTTCATACGAACATTGAAAGCGGATATAAATTTCAAATGATACATAATATATTGCAACTATATATTTCGTCTCTTGGTAATTCAAACCCCAGTTAAAATAGTTGTAAAATTTAGAAACCAGATTTTAGGAATAGTTTTTGCCTTTCTAAATGGCATAAATATCACTTCTATTTTTGCCAGAAATAAGACATATTACACACTAGATTACCATTTTGTTAGATAAAACAGAAACTTTCATCATCTTAACAATCGTTTACTTTCTTTTACTTTACCAAAAATGCATATCCACACAAAACATGTTGAGAAAATACACTCAGTAAGCCCGTACTTATACACAGTGCATTGTTGCGTGGTCGGTTTAACCCCACAGCCACACGTTTTGGTGTGAGTACATTTTGCACATCGTCATGATAGATTAGCACAATGGCAAATTGACATTGTAGATAATAATCAAATGACAAGTGGTATTGGAATTTCTGGATATGTCAATTGAATGTTTAAACTTGCATTATGCAAGAGCTAAATCTGCCTATTACATGTCCTTCTTTGAGTCTTACATGTTATCTAAATTATTAATTAGACATTAATTAACAAAACAAGACCATAATTAAATCTCGTATCAAATGGATAGTCGAGATTTTAACCAAATTAGAACGGTTCGCCAGTATGTCGATTACCACAATGCACATATCTTGTCAAACCCACAAACAGTGATAACTTGACCCAAAATAGAGTAATTTATTTTCATCGTTTTCATTTTGCATTATCTATTTTTGAGCTATTATAGAAAAATGGTCAGATCTGTCTCGAAATCTTACATAATGTATTTTTAATTCATATTTTTTTAAATTGGGCTTTAACTAAAAGATGTGTGTTACTCTACACGCTATCGATGTCATTGTGAATATGTACCCTTACGCATGACAGAAATTGTCGTTTCAAGTGGTCAAATCAGATGAGACTGCCGAATCCATTCATATGTAGAATAGTGGCGATAAAACACAATGGATCTATTGCAATACGAAATTTGGCAAAGGAATAAAATACGCCAAGAATGAAACAAAATATCATTCGATTGGTTCCAGTTGAAATCACACGTCATGACATATGAATTGCTATAGTTTCCATAAATTACACTTCCGGTCGCCATATTTACCAGAATTAATAAACTCACGCCATAAAAAGTCAACGATTTCTTACTGATATGTAAAAGTGATATGTTATTTTTGTCATTGTGTATATTTTTTTTAATTGCACCTTATCTATGTGTTTATTTAGTGTACCTATATATCATCACTATATTATACTCATTCAGATCATAGATACCTATGTCTGCCATTCTTCTCATGCCACATAGCAAATGAGAAACACATGTCACTGACTCAGAATAAAACGGTAAAATAGTGTCAATTTCTGATACTAATGATAAGTAAAAAGCAAAACCGTCCATTCTTTGTACAAATAATTTTGATTTCCGTATATTGAATGATTCATTAGACGAGCAAGAGTTACATCTGTCTACTGGCGATCCCTTTTCTGGCCCCAAACTATTAATTATTATTTATACATTTATTCACATGACAAGCCCATACTTACCTTTTACCATGGGATAGCCCAGATATCAAATGGATTACAACACCCGCGCCATTTTATAGTTTTACATTCAAATGGATAATCGAGACATTGCTTGTTGTAGTAGTAATGGCGCTTGATAATTGAGACTGTTTACGTCAAAACTTTAAACTCCCATACATTCGCTCTGAATAAAGTAATTTTTAAAATTTTCATTTTTTATTATCTATTATAGCAAAAACGATCAGGTTGTTATCTAAATCTTACATAATGCATATTTAAGACAATGAGTTGAACAAACCCTGACATTGCAGATGTTTTTTAATGTGTACAATGTGATAAATTATTGTTACATATCAGGTCGTTTACATTATTGTGCTCTTGAAGCCATAAAAATACTTTAGCTCCGACTCCTACAAATTGGCATTTTTCGAATAATTTAATTAATGTAATTGACAGACTGAAACCGAATGTCGTTTTTCTCAAGAAAAGGGGAAATGGGAAGTTAATTTCATTATGAGCCTTGGTTATGTAAATATAAAAAACAACTTGTTGGCATATGTATTACACATGACTTTAAGATATAGAAGTTTCTGGTTAAAATGTCGTCAAATTGGTAAATGTTGTTATTCGTGTGGATGAAGAAAAATTCTACAAAATTAACCACTGGATGTGTTCATCTCGAACGACATGATGTAATCAAGATGTCACGAGGCACGGGAGATAATTTGTTAGACTAGAACGTTTTGTCAACATGTGTTAAAGAAGAAATTGTCTGATGAGGAACGCGTCTATTCATTTTGAGCAGAGATAATATATGAGATTGAAGACGTTTGAAATGATCAAAGTTACAGCGTGATTTGCTTTTCTATATAGTAATCTGTTTGATCAAATTATGATATGCTAACTTTGTTTCTTGGTGCTTGGAAAGTTTCTAGAGACCCTACTTGAAATAGGATAACCTTATAATGCCTGCTCGGTATATAAATCTGAAAAGAGAATTGAATTATTGTTGTAGAGCTACAGAATACTAAGAGGATAATATAACGTGACAAAGATCTTTCACCATCTCAACAAGTTTAGAATTTTAAAGATTAGAAATGATGTTAGTAGATTGAACGAATAAATGTAAAATCTTAGATAATTTAAAATTAATGTTTCGGGCAAAATTGATGTTGTTTGTTTTTATACGCCCACATTGAAATGTGGTCGTATATTGTCGTCGCCCCCGTCCGTCCGTCCGTCCGTCGGTCCGTCGGTCCGTCCGTCCGTCGGTCCGTCCGTCCGTCGGTCCGGCGTCCACAATTGCTTGTGGACGCTCTACAGGCTAAAGTTAATATCCGATTGACTTTAAATTTATACACAGTGTTCAAGGTCATGAGACGAAGAAGCCTATTGTTTTTCAGCGATTTCCGATAATAACTACCAGAGTTATGGCCCTTGATCACTTCAAAAAATCTTGTGGACGCTCTAGAGGCCAAAATTAATATCCGATTGACTTTAAATTTATACACAGCGTTTAAGGTCATGAGACGAAGAAGCCTATTGTTTTTCAGCGATTTCCGATAATAACTACCGGAGTTATGGCCCTTGATCACTTCAAAAAATCTTGTGGACGCTCTAGAGGCCAAAGTTAATATCCGATTGACTTCAAATTTATACACAGTGTTTAAGGTCATAAGACAAAGACGCCTATTGATTTTCAGCGATTTCCGATAATTAGTGCCAGAGTTATGGCCCTTGATCACTTCAAAAAATCTTGTGGAGGCTCTAGAGGCCAAAGTTAATATCCGATTGACTTTGAATTTATACACAGTGTTTAAGGTCATAAGACAAAGATGCCTATTGATTTTCAGCGATTTCCGATAATTAGTGCCAGAGTTATGGCCCTTGATCACCTCAAAAAATCTTGTGGACGCTCTAGAGGCCAAAGTTAATATCCGATTGACTTTAGATTTATACACAGTGTTTAAGGTCATGAGACGAAGAAGCCTATTGATTTTCAGCAATTTCCGATAATTAGTGCCAGAGTTATGGCCCTTGATCTCTTTAAAAAATCATGTGGACGGTCTAAAGGTCAAAGTTAATATCCGATTGACTTTAAATTTATACACAGTGTTTAAGGTCATAAGACGAAGAATCCTATTGATTTTCAGTGATTTCCGATAATTAGTGCCAGAGTTATGGCCCTTGATCACTTCAAAAAATCTTGTGGAGGCTCTAGAGGCCAAAGTTAATATCCGATTGACTTTAAATTTATACACAGTGTTTAAGGTCATAAGACGAAGATGCCTATTGATTTTCAGCGATTTCCGATAATTAGTGCCAGAGTTATGGCCCTTGATCACCTCAAAAAATCTTGTGGACGCTCTAGAGACCAAAGTTAATATCCGATTGACTTTAGATTTATACATAGAGTTTAAGGTGTTGAAACGAACAAGTATTTTGATTTTCAATGAATTTAGATAACTGAACAGCTAAATCCATGATATTAAATGTTTCATGTATATACTAATTGTTAGCGTGGGGTAAAACTTTATAAAAAGCAATCAAATTCTAATGATTTTCTGATAATTACATAATGAGTTGTTACTCTTAATCAGTTCTTAGTGTATTACAAATGTTTCATTACCGAAAAAAGTAAAAATATGCGACAACCCTTGTTGACTGCCCGGACGACTTACCTGCTGTGGGCGTATGTTTCGTTGCCTGGCAACCTATCTTTTGAAAAACTGCCAGTTCTTTCGATGACTTGTAAATTTAAAGTTCATTTTGGTATAAACAAATTATCATAAGTACCCATTCATTTCCATTTCAAAATCTGAATCGCCACCATGCTGATCACTTCTATGCCACAATTTTTTCTTCTTTTTTTTTCTTTTTTTTTGAAAACCATCCTTAAAGAGGTTTTAATTAACGATGAAATGCACCAATCTAGACTGCTGAGAAAATTGCTAGCCTTATAGTAGACTTTATGAAATATGATGAATAGGTTTTTAAGATATGGGAGTTTATGTTCTCTTTGGCGCCATTCTAATAATTGTCTTCGATTTTTCTTCATACCGTAGGTAATATAGAGAACTTATAATTATTCTCATGTGTCGAAAATACATCTAGCGTACTCAGATATTCGACCAAAATGGAAATGATCTCGGTGATTGTTGAAAAAATGATCTCGACTGGAGGACGTTTGAAATTAGATTGTTGCATTCTAGAATTAGGTCTGCTCAATATAATAATATAATTCAATAGCACACCCCTTGAGAAATATTTAGTTTTAAATAACTGTATGTTTTCTGTCTCAATATGTTGGCATATTTTGTCTTTTCTTAGAGAGATCATAATAAGACGTACGACGATTGGAGGGTAAAAAAAAATATTTCAGCTGTCCCAAAAGTGCCTTTACTTATTTTAAGTGAACAAAACATATGGCGTTAAATGGTGGGAACTTTGTGGCATCCCAAATTGATAAAATGATTAGCATCGTTGGGAAATAGTATCTTATTTTACATTTCAATCAATTTAATTGTTATGTCAGTGTATTTGGCCTTACTGCACTGACATAAATGACAATCGAGAAAAATGGCTCTAAGTGTTTATTTACAAGTTGGTTAGATAACGTTGGTATAAATGTTTAGCAAATAAAAATACAAAGTCTAAATTGTTCTTCACAACACAACAAAAAAAACCTGTTAGATAATTAACTTGCTTTTTGTTAATACAGCTGGCCATGATTGTGAATTTTCCACCAAACCACAAACAAAAACTTGGCGTGTTAAGTTCATTAGGATTTATACATACAGGATGTTGATTTATAATAGATAATACTCGAAATCAATACTTTTTAGAAACGGTTATCTTGACAAGTGGTTACGCCATTTTAATTCCAGCTTTACAAATCAAAGAACCGTAGAATCTGCCATCGCAACACTATTCAGTAAAGAACATAACACTATCTATTTTGTCCAATACAAGTTATTATCTAGAGATGATAATGTATAATATTATAAATAATTGATAACCAACTATAATTCAATGATCTATTGGCTACATTTAGCTTATCTATGAAGTAAGAACAAATTTCTATAGGGAATTCACTACATATAGATTAGCCTTTCAGCCTGTGTATTCTTTTCTATCATTAATTGCTGATTGTGTATGCGAAATAATATAATATCGATTCATGATAACATGGCTAATGAAGTCCCTTTTTGTTTAAAGGGGGTTTAGCCGTAAAATATCTTTCCTGAATCCCCAACCATGTGATACAGTTGGTCCATGGCCTGGGAAGTGTTTAGTTGTGTGTGTGTGGTGAGGTGGGGTGGGGGTGGCGGTACACCAAACCCGCTATTAAGCGATTGAGTTCATATCGTACTCCTCTGTCGATTTTATTGGATTTTATTTGCTAATTTTGATATTTGAGATAGCAACCTGTCTTGGTTCAGAGATTTACTTGGAGTTGATGGCCGAATGGTGAGCGTGTGCGCGCTGTATCATACGGCCTGCCATTGCGTCAACTGGCGTGGTTTCGAATCTTCGGTTGTTCGTGGCAAGGAGTAAGGTCACCTATCCAACCTCGTGGATTTTCTCGGCGTACTCCGGTTTCCTCCCACTGCTAAAGACCCCTAAGCGAATACTTGAAATAAAATAAAAAACATAGGTTAGTCCCGAAATGACCTAGTTTTAGTCGAATGGACGTTAAACCCTATCTCTCTCGCTCTCTCTCTGTCTCTCTGTCTCAAAAATTTACGTGCATAGATTAAGTTAACATTGAGGCGCAGTAAGCAAAAGGTAAACCGACTTCCGGTTAATCTATCAGAACAAAACGATTACTGTATAGAGCTTATCACATCCCCTATTCGAAATAACACATTAGAACAACAAAACTGAGCACTTCATTTAGAGATTTAGCTCTTTTAAATGAAATAATCGTATGGGTTGCTCTTTAATACAGTCAATATGGTTGGATGCGCTATGAAGATTGATATAAGATAAACAACTGGTTATTAGAATCTATCTATATATATAGTTCTATCCTTACATGTTTAATTTGAAAGCTAATGAAGGCGAAGTGGATTGAATACATATTCAAATAGACCAACCAACCTTTAATCGTATCAGATTACGCATTAATTAGCCGACAAAGGTATGTATTTAAAGTCTCTCTCTCTCTCTCTCTCTCTCTCTCTCTCCCTCTTCTCTGATCACGTTGTTGGCCGGGAAAGTTCTTTGGTATTTCCCAGTGATTTCCACTGGTCGTTCGGATGGAGCAAAAAACCGAGGTCCCGCAAACCCTCAGCATCCCGGTCAAATTTCTTACAAAACACAATACATGGCGTATGTCGGTTTTTATTAACCCAGCGAATGCAGAAAAATAGGACATTCAACCTCATTTCATATCATTCATTTCTTTTCAAAACTTTATTTTCTTTCAATTCCGACCTTTCTTGGTATTTTGAAATTATTTCTTGAAATCTCCATATTCTAAGCGTGTATCTCCTCTACATCACCGGGCAATTCAAGTGTTGGCATTGTACTGACAAGCTATAACAGATGTGCCAATAATTTACACAACCAGTGACATAATTAAACCCATTCTACGCGGGAGTTGGAATTATTTTTGCTGTTCACTAAATTTTTACATCGATTTTACATCAGGAGTATGTCAATTTGCAGTCTGTCTTATATTACATCTTGATTTGCGTTTTCCTTCCAGAATAAACATGACAAGGAAAATAAGATTAACGTTATCTGGTAAACCTACTCACGTCTAGAATTACTGAAAGGTTAAAAGATTTTATTTATTAACAAAATTCAGTTCATCTCATCTTGAAGTATACATTATATTCTGTTTGATTTTTAAATATTCTCTTTTATTAACAAAATTATAGAACACTAAAAATAATTAATTCTGAATTTGTAAACACCGTTAAAGACACGATAAGGGATAAAGAGAAAGTTCGATGGTATCCTAGTAATAAACATCCCTTTCGTCACAAAATATGAAAATATATTTATCGCTTCCTGTGTGGTTTAAATAACCAACAATCCTTGTTGTAAACTTTGGTTGTAATTTTCTGAACGGGAAATAAAACCTTTTTTGTCCTGCTGTATGTAAGTCTCTTTTATAATCTAGACTCGAGATCAGGCTGTTAGAATATAACTGCCAGAACTTCCAGGAATAGCAATTATATGAGTAGAATTTATTGTCGTATAGGTCTGACACTTACTCTTTAATCGACCTAATATGAAGATTTATGTCTGACACGGATACGTTTCGACAATTATCAAAACATACAGTCAGTGTTAACGGTTGATATAATGGAAAACTCATGGGAGGTAATTCTCGCAATACCGCTACCGTCACGTCACAGAGCGACTAATAATCAATAAATTAGGTGTAGAGAATTCCCATGATGATGTCAATATGGTATTGTCATCGACTTCCTGATTTCTAGTGTCTAGATATTCCACTTAAGATCATTAACGAAGGGAGGGGGGTATGTTTCAGTCTCGCTTATACTGTGTAAAGTGGGTATTTTAATTTATTTCTCAAATTTGAATCGCAAATGTAATCTAAAATGTATAAGTCACATCGGAAATCTAAAATATACTTTACAATACAAAAGTACTGCAAAATCTAAAAGAAGTTTGGTTTTATTTCTTATTCTTCGGCTCATTCTTTTAATTTCAACTAAACAAGTCCATTAAAACAATAATAACTTTCTCTAGGGAATGGTAAATGAATATTGAGAAATAAATTCTGTAAATCACGATCTAGACGTATTGCTTCAGACAGTCCGGAGACGTCTAAATCTTAAGAGACAACATGTGATTTGATTTATTTCTGTGGGTATAGCTGGAATGTATTTCCACTTTAACCAATGCTCAATCGATTTTAATTAAGGTAATCTCAGTAACATGGCACCCCTTCTGAGGTTTCTTTTTAACACTATTTTGTAAAATTTTAAATCAATATACAAACTACAACATGTCCGGTTTAAACAAACTCCTTGCCTATATAAAACCAATCGAATACATTAACTGATTAGGTTATCTTCGTTTTCACTAACACGAAATAAAATTAGATTTTGCTTTTATTGTAAACTTTCGAGCAAGTGCCTGAAGTTTATATAGGACCTTAGAGAGTTTGGAAGATAAAGAAACGGAATATCTTCTGTATTACCAGCTTTCAAATCGATCTACAATCATACGGCATCGCTGCTCTTCTAATCTCACGTTCCCTCGCTATTCTCCCGAGACCTGACGTGATTTGATGGTCAGACGTTAAATTGATTGTTGATTAGTGAACGCATGTATTTTAGAGAGATCTTTAACCCCACTACCCTGGCTTAAAATGGCGGGTCTTTATGGGATTCTCACCAACTGTTTATAGAAATCGATGTTTGGTTTGATTGTAGTTAGATGTCTATAAGAAATTCTATAATCCCAACAAACGTCAAGACATAATAATTGATATCGGTAGTATAACTGTCTGTTGAATTTTTAAAGTCTCTCTCCAGCAATTTTTACATTTGTTTGGTTCGACCATCTAGAGCTAAAATTAGCAATATCGATACAATCATGTTCAGTCGAGCCTCTAGCTGGGTACTGAAACCTGGCCTTTAAAATTTATATAAAGTATAATATATTTCTTGACTCTTCTATAAAAGTAAAAAAGTAAATGAAATATGTTTAGGTACGTGTGATCGTCTTAATTCCGCCAAGCTGCTAAAATCTGCCTTAATTCCGCCATGCACCTTAAATCTGCATTAATTCTGTTTGATCCTTACCATAAACGATGCAATGAAATTTGCTGGAATTGGGAATAAATTCATTTGATTTAAATCATGATTTGGACCCTACTAATCGCCCAAAACATGTCCTCAATAATAGGTTAACGTAACTATCTTCATTTATATTCCCATACCCTTAGGAATTATTACGTCAGACATCTAAAAATAAAACCACTGTCATTGTCGATTTCATTTCCCTGGAAATGCGAAACTTAATATAATATTACGTTCCGTTTGAATGCCATGCAAAAAAATACAAGGTGCCAGAATGGATAAAAAGTTGTTTGTATCATTTATATCATAACATGAATGATTAAATATGTGACTATATGCTACATGTAGTCTTAATTATTCAATATATATATATAAAAAAAAATCCGGAATCTGTAATAGCAATTGTAGAGGTTGGAAAACCGTTTGATTTAAAGATAACCTATAACCTCTTTCTAAATATTTAGCTAAAGTACCGCTACTCCTCACTTTCCGGGCCACGTGTTGATTACACTGATGTTTTGGGGTTTTTTTCTTAACAGCTGTGCTAAACCCGTCGTTAAAGTGCAAATTTACAGATTTTATCTGAAACATGTCACTGTCTAATGTACACATACTGTTATGACGGTTTAAGTATCGGCAGAATAAATGAAATGATATCCTCGCTGCACTTTAAATTAGGTGCTTTAGAAAAGACAAGGCCATGAAAAGTTTCCACGTCTTTTAATCACACGTTACGTCCATAAAATGACAAATTAATAACATCTAACCACTGGAGATTAATTATTCTTTATTGATTTTCTCTTATGGTTTGGTCTTTAATGCTGCAATTTGTAATTAAATTCTATTTGGAGACAGGAAACTGGTATTTAAAAAAACAAATAGTTGGGGTTTTCAACATAAAAATATGCGGATTTGTTTTATATGCCGGAAACATTTTTGATAATAAAGCTTTTAGGAACCATTTTTTATATTTTAACATCATGGTATTTCGTGAATTCAGCAGTAGACAATGGCATCTCTGTTTATTTCTCTACTCTTAATAATATTATATATCAAGTCTATTTTCATGTCACGTCTTTTGTTTTGAAGAGTTGTAAAGCCTCATTCAAAATCTAATCTATATGGAATAGAAATAAACGCTATCGATGAATACACGCATAAACATAATCTAGGAAGAAATAACATCTTCTGGCATCTTGGTACCAAGACTGATTAGAGAGAAATTGATGTATCAGTTCTACATTAAACAAAACAAGAAAAAAATCAAAGAAACGCAAACATCAAAGAACGCAAAGAAGGTTTTTTTCCTTCATCCTACAAATTCGATTCCTGGAGCAATTCTCCTTGAATCCGACCAGATGTTGGATGTTATTGAGTGGAGCTAAAAGAAACTGTTACTAACATAATTTTCACTCCAATGAATTTGATAATTCTACACGGTTAGTCTCCTTAAGATAAGAAGAGTCGAAATTAAAGACAAGACTAGTCGATAATCAATCCTTGCTAGCATGAAAATCAATGATGTCGTCATTAGCTTGTGTCAAGAGACCACGATGCTGATAAACCCAACGATTGTGGAATACCGGGCTTAAGACGAGTTCCTTCCTACAAGGAAGAGAGAAAAACTGACTCGTATTACTGAAAACGTGGTAAGAATCACAATAGCTGTTTAATAAACAAGGGGATTTCCAGGCTCATTAGTGTACAGTAGTCGTCTAATGCAATCAATAATATAAAATTTGGACTTGGGACGCACGACACCGTTGAAAATGTAGTATGAAAATGCAATTAAACATAGCGATCACGCACGCTAAAAGCAGGGGAAATTAAGTTAAAATGACATTGCG
The DNA here is from genome assembly GCA_948474765.1 of Patella depressa. Taxonomy (NCBI): domain Eukaryota; kingdom Metazoa; phylum Mollusca; class Gastropoda; family Patellidae; genus Patella; species Patella depressa. The sequence continues at coordinate 48,355,633 of OX419718.1, forward strand.
TATAAAACTACAAAATAGCAAATCTAGATTGGATTTACAAGCAGTAACTTGATAGATTTGTAATCAAATAGGGTTTTTTCTCGATTTAATTTAGTTTGGTTTATGACGAAGGATAGAATCCATTCACCAGAATCGTGATGTGGTAGCCAAGGTTTAAATAGAACATGACCTTTTTTTTCAGACAGAGTAAATGGATTGCAGTGAATACATGTAATTGAAAGAAAGTTAAGGCACTATACTCATATAAAAAACCTCTTAGTTAAGAGTTATTGCAGTTTAAATGGTTTGACATGCCCAGTCAGATCCTAAATATACTAATCAATTTCTGTGTAGCAACTAAACATCCCGATTCCCTGGAGACAAAGACTACTAGATTGAAGTTTCCATTGCTTTTAATTTCGGAATAGATCCATTACATTTTTTCGATTATTTTTTTTTTATCATAAAACATTGTTTATCAAGAATTGTAGATTCGCCAGAAGTCCTATAATCGAACCCCACGTCGTTCCGAATTGTCCTAACTACAGAACCATGTGAATTATTGGAAACCTGATCATTGTTTTCAAATGTTTGGTACAGGTCAAAGTTCAAATCGCTGTTTGACGTAAGGGTCATCGGTAGTTTATGCCGATTTCAACTTCAATCAACGATGATATTTGTTGATTCAGTTAATTAATGCTTATGTAATTTAACTTTGAGATGCAGTTCTACGGCATTATTTATTTTCTTTTGATTAGAGTAATTATTGTGTTTATGGCTATTTTCCATTAGGCACTTTACTATATTTTCTGATTTTAATAATAAATAATAGAATACTCGAATGAGGTTGCAACAATAAAACTGCAGTAATTTGACGTTATAAGGAGCGTACCTGGAATACGTATTTATAAGACAGTGTTTCTGTTAGAGCGATCATTTGAATTGTTTCCAACAAGATCTTTCAAAAACATGCTCTTTAACCTTCATTGTTTACGCTCGGGCAACACGAAATGGCGGATGAAAGTACGCGAAGACTAAACTATGATCAAGAAATGGGTACATTAATTGTACAAAAAAACTAGTAGATTTAACAAACCAGCTATTTGATTACTTTACATGACTCACAGTATGGCTACTGTAACTTTTCGACGAGACAAAGTAAACATGATTCTCTGCTACAAGATGGTTGTTGCAGCAATGTCTGTACGTAAATATCTTTCAAAGTGGAAACATATCTTCTGGGGGATAGCTCCTTTTTTTAAACTGCAATTATTTGCGAAAAAACATTTTAGTTGTTTTAATCGGGAAACCCCAAACCACATTGATAGATTAGATTTCGTGTTCAGTGCGCGCGGCCTTCAATAATCTATCCGCTCATCACGGGTCTCAAAATTTTAGAAACGGTACACCATTTGAACCCTAATGTGATCGATCGTGACTTTACGGATTCTACATCTAAAGAGCAAAAGAACTGAAGAGTGTATACATGAGCCGAATTAATGATGTTGAAAGTAAAATAGAAATTTTGATTAACGGTATAACCACTTGATCACAACCCCACCTCATCAAGCCTGTCATTTTAAACCAATGTTCATCATTACTACTATTGACTTACGTGTGCCGTAATATTTGGTCACATTAAACATTTGTATAATTACATATACAAACAATCGTCGGTGATTTACACGCCTGTGGTAATCAGAGCCTTTATACTCAGAAAATCAATAGTCCATTTATTTCACCTATTAAACAGAAATAGACAGGGACACCACGTTGGTGATTAATCGGTTTGTAAGTTAATTCTACATTTTATCACAAACTTTAACTTAGATTTCTGACACTTATTGAGTTTTTTTATTCAATAGTTACCCGTTCATTCATATGACTTATGTTTATCTGTGTTAATAATTAAGTTAACGTATGTTTTATGCATGATTATGTCACCTAATATGTCAATTATTATTATGATAAGGTTATTAATAGACGTTCTGTGATGGTTTTGCCAGTCCTATGTGTGACTGTTTATTATATGTGTACATGAAAACTATGTTATGTATACACAACATAAACAGAGTAGGTGGTAGAGTAACGCTTTGTATTGTTTACCAACCATTTTTGTTTTGTTTTGTTTTGCTCTGTTCTCAAATCACAATAGACATGTTGTGAGGTGTATTTGTTTTCTTATCGCTCAACATAACCAAGTAATAACTAATACATTTAACTCACGTACGTGCGTCCATTGTGCGTAATAATTAGAATTATTATGACATTGCAGGCAGTGCTGTATGAACAAAATTCTATGCGTTTGGGATTTATTAACGCGCTGTTTCTACACCGACTGGGCTAGCCTAAGACTTATGTCGTAACCTTTGAAACTAGTCCAGCAGGTTCAGTGATCATATATCAATTGTAATCACTATAACAATTGTAACAAATATATATACTGCAATAACATATAACAAATATAAATTATTGTAACAACTATTATAACAAATACAACGACTTTAATAACTATGACAAACACAACTACTGTAACAATGGTAACAAATACAACTACTGTAATAATTATGACGGCTGTAATAACTGTAATACAGTAAATACAATTACTGTTACAAATATAACCACTATACAAACCACTGCAATAACTGTCAAAAATACAACTACTGTCACAGATATAACAGCTTTACCAACTACATGTACTGCAATAACTTTATATCACAAACAACCGTGCTCTTTATTATTCTAAAACGAAACAGTAGCTGTAAACACCTTTTGCTTTTGCATAACTAGAATACGGCCCCTGGATAAAATGATTTAAAACAGCAAAAATATTGCACGCTATTTGATAATATAGAAACAGATAATATAGAAATCTTGATACGTTTTAGAGCAAAGCTCTTTTCCTCCTCGTACTTTTGTAGTTGTGTTAATGGCAGATTCAAACTGACTGATGCCAAGATTGCATGGTATTTTGACGAATAGGTGCTATTAGTGTAAATGAGAAACTTAAATGATTGAATTTCTGTTAACAGCATACATTAACGTCATATTACTTTTTTACGAGTAGATTGGGCCACATTACATGGCATGGAATTATTTTAAGACTGTCATTTATATCAGATTTCTGGGTAATAAGTGCGTTTCAGATAATCAAAATTATTAGGTTGTGACCGCCATTTGACTATATTACTTTATAGTATGAGCGTATTGTTATCATTAAAACTTTTATTTTATATAACCACCGCGACTCGATTGTATTGTATCTTACAATAGCTAAACCTTGTTGATTTCATTGGACTTTATATGTTGATCTGTTTTGTTGGATGGCATTCTGTCACCATTAAAACAGAACAAAGATTTAATCGTATAGATCTTGCCTCAACGCTAATCGAAATAGCACGCAAGATGAACTGTATGCAATACCCTTTGTTTTACCTAAATGACCAGTATTATTGTTTCGTCCACATTTCACGAAATGTCCAGATTTGTTGATGATATGATCAGGTGGGTAAAATGTTTGAGCCCAGAGTATTTGTTTTGTAGAATGCCCAGTTTTAATGATTGTGGTATATGATCACAATTTATGTTATTCGGCGTTTTATGTAAAAAAATTATCGAAGATGTGGTCAAGACGAACATAATGTATGTGTTCCAGCTTTATTTGTAAGATGTACACCATCTTTGTCTTTTTCGTTTGTTAAAAGAGATGATGTTGAATTTGTTCTGTGGTAAATATGTTATCATTGTTTAAAAGTTAAAGTTGTTCTTCATGCTGTTGGTCGTTTTGTCGACATCTTGTTTATCGTAATTTGTGTGCTTCCTGTTCTGCAAATTGTTATAGGTGGGTTGCAAGGCTTTATGATTAAGGAGTTGCACTTTTTTGTGTATTTTTAGGAACGTTCGTGCTACTCGAAGACCAAACAGGAAGTTCCAAGCCGCCATTACAGAGGAAACAGCGGGGTGAGAAACGAAACGATCGATAATTAATTTGAAATATTATTTATTGAAATAAACTTTTTATGATAGACATTTTAGTTTTCTTGGTTCATCTTCTACTCTCTCGAGAAGAAAGATGTTTTCCTTAGGTGATTGTGTGGTCTTTGCTATGAAGACGGAAAAACATGGCAGCTCTTAATCACGTAGGCGTTGTTTTACGAAAAAGATACGCTAGCTATATTTTTCACGCTAGTTTAATTGCTAAACCATTTGTTTTGTCTGTGCTGTGCTGATTGGACAGCTGTGAAACATACTTTTTAGACAACAGACACTTAGACGCACCCTATTCTTTAATGAAGTTATTAGTGACGTGAAAGTGTACACGTCATGTAATATCTTTGTATTAGTTTCGTATTTTTAGTGTTTCTGAAAATGTAATGGGGTTTAAGGTCCTACCTTTCTGCACCAAGCGGGTTGATGAAGACGGGTTAAGTGTTGTTTTTCTGCAGTAAATGAAATTATGGGGAGATTAGAAGTGACTATCTGAAAACATTTGATACGATCTGTAAAAATGATTCAGTATGATTTATTTAGGCATTTTTTTTCTAAGAAGATCTAATGGTCATAGATTTATCAGACATTGATTGCAAGACATATTTAATCTTATCTTCAGTTGATTTTAATGAATTAAATTGTCTCTAATTTTTGTCTGCCACCTAGACCGTCCATTTAAGTCTGACTTAGTCCCGGACATTCTTGTATAATCAGAATATAAATATAACTTCACACCCTGTGAGAGTTTCAATCTTCTATAGTAACACCATGTATCGATAAACGATACTTTCTACTTCAATTATATAGACATCGTTAGCTTACACAGACAAAATCAATTTACTTTTGTTGGGATTCGTATTGATTTGATATCGTAAAGTTTCTACTTCTTTTAGAACACAGCTACAAAAATGTCGTACACATATAAGGTTGATCGTATAGAGACCAATGATCATATTTATCTATTTATTATGGCCCTTAATATCAGGCACTTAGTCTTTGGCGTTTTCATAATCAGAAACATCAATTTTATGATGATTTTTTCAGATGGACAATTATTTTCCTGATTTTAATATTTAAATTACGATAATTAACTGCAGATTCAAGGTTAATTTTTCGAATTTAGGGTTGAAAGTAGGCGAATTGACGAATTAAGACACTTTAGAAATCTTGCGACCAGTTCTGCTTTAAGAACGGTGACACTCTAAAACAAATATATGAAATAACAATTACTGGTTGCATCCAGTTCTTCTGCTAAAATGTAGTTTCATTTTACGCACAGAATATTTCACTTTAACTGTTGCTGGGCATTGGCCGGGCTGGACACCTATAAGGTATTACGTTGAGTAAGGCTGTATTATGGACACATTTAGTACAAGGAAATGTGCTGATTCTATAGAATATCGAGATATTTAATATTTTGCAGTGACTGGCCCTCCATATGAACCCATTTTACAAACAGAAGGTGTTGCAATAACAGATGACACTTTTTAGGGTATAAACTGACGACTTTCAGTGGATTGGTTTGAAATGTGGGAAATGAATTGGAGTATGTAGAGTACAAACAGAAAACATTAGGATGCATGAAATATACCGTTCAGACGCTTATTTTTAAACCAGATCAAAAACGGGGGGGGGGGTGAGAGGGTCGAATTGCGTACACACCAGTTGAACTAGTCTGACCCCTTCAGTCGGAGGTTAGAGTTAACTACGCATAGGTAGCTTCTATACCACCGGCACTGCATGACGCCGCGATTTTCCCATTAATGTAACTTGCCCAAAGTGAGTTGAAGCCGGGGTTTTTAAGCCGACCCGTTCAGACAGGCAAGATGAACCAGTTTAAAGGCCTTCCCGAAGACAGGTCGCGAGCTAGAGTTTTTAATCTGATTTGTTTGCTCCACATCTGCGTTCAGACGACAAAGTCAAACTGGTTTAACGACCCCCAGGGTTTTAAAGCAGTTCAACTTAAGCGTCTGAACAATCGTGGTTGTTTTGTTGTGCTTATCCATTCTCAAACTCTCCCACTCTATACATCTTATCCTAAATTCTAGTAATTACGTGTATAGAGTATTGCAAAGATGTCTGGATTCCATTATTTCTTCTTTTGCGATATAGGAGACACAGTGACGGATGTTTTAGACTTGGAATCAAAATAGTGTCAAATTAAACAGGTTTAAAACCAGATAAACGATTGTTTTGACAAGAATTGTCATGGAAGTTTAGAATGGTGATTTTAAAATAAATAGTATGCATTTCTAAAAGCTTTTTTAGACAGTGGTTGTTATGTTGAAATCTTGTCTCTTGCAATTCATTAGATGTATTTTAGAAACGGTATCCCAATGGCTTTCAATATGACGTCTGCACAAATGAAAATTGCGTCTAAGTAGACGGGATATTGGCCGTCTGCTTTCTAAATAATGCCCATACGAAAAAGGAAAGAGTAAACTATAAGCACTCATATAAACAAGATATTATTAAAATGTCGTAATTGCTTGCGTCAAATACAAAAAGGAAATGATTGTCTCCATACGTGACAAGAAAAGCCATATTATAATCATGCCAGGAAACACAATTAAATGCAATTGAAATACACATTCTGCCAACAAATTCATAGACTTTGGACAGAACATTCTAAATTGTGATCGAAAACGAGTTATAGTCCAACATTAACTTATTCCACGAATGTTCCGTATTTTGCTGTCGCCCTGTATGTTCGCCCGTTCATCTATCGTCCACAAATAGTGTTATAGTGCTAACACTCTACTCGCGGAAATTTGTATAGAATGTCTAACTATGAATTATGAAATGCAACTGTAGGGGTTATATTTCTAACCTGAAATTTAGTATGGTGATCAGATTATTGAAAGAAAGAACTCAATTTATTTTCGATACAAGTCTTTGGTTATAAATAGGTTATTCAGCGTTTTCAAAGGACCCTATTGATACTTATCTATGACCTTCAACTTGACGTAAAACAAAAAAGTTACATATTTTCAAAAAAAACAAAAAATGTTAACCATTATATAATGCCTGGACACACAAGCTACTGGTCGGTAAGCGTATGTTTCGTTGCCTGGAAACTTTTGTTTTCTAGAAAAGATGCTGTGGAAACGTGTTCAAAATATATGACTGGTATTTGAACGACATTTCACCATTCGTAAAATACGGAATTGTGTGGATGTGACCATTCTTACAGTTATTTGAAGAAGTTGTGTTGTTTTAGCGCGCCTTGTTAGGATATGAGTTATGGTCTTTAAGTCAGAATACAGGGTTCCATTTACACATTCCTTTCATATTTCGGTATAAATGGGGCGTGTTATTTCAAGTTTTATTCTTGTTTCGGTAATAATTTGAGTAATGACTTTTCAACCGATCTTCAAAAGTTCAGAATAAGCACCTAACAGTCATCCCAAAGAAAATTATTATTGGGAACTTTTTCCTTAAAAATCGATCCGAGAATGAATTATAGAGCTCTGACTGAATATGAAAGACAACGAGAGTTGGTGATTATTCAAGTTCTAAACATTTACACTTTATGATGTTGCGTTTACACGAATAAAAGGCATCCATCGTCCTTCTTTTCTACTACAACTGGGCTAATATCAATGAAGACCGGCATTCGTCATACAGTGTGCTACAAGATAAATTTTGTTTTTCAAGAATTTTAAAGGACGATATTGGTGACAGCCTTTATCACATCTAATAGAACTGGTTAAACTAGTTCCAATATAATTTAAACACAGAGATCATTGCTACGATAGATGCGTAACGAGGATTTGAAGGAAAGGAAGTGGAACAGGGATGGAAAACAAGAGTTATCCTATATAACTGACTGATTAACGAATGATAACCAGTATACGGTCGAATTTCTGCTTACAGATAATTCCTTCGAAGATGAAAAAATTGGTATATGAGACTATGAGGGGATATCTGAACACTACAAAAGTCCGTGCATTCATGTTTTAAGTATAAAATGACTAAAAACATAGTGAATTTTCAGATATCCACACACATTCTCATATAACAACTTTTCTTCTTCGAAGGAATTATCAGTGAACAGAAATTCGACCGTATACCTATTATCACTCTTACTTCAGTCAGTAATATAGAAAGTTAACGCCTGTTTTCCATTTTTGCATCACTTCCGTTCTTCAAATCTTCGTTACGCATCTACCATACCAATAATCAGTCTAGTAAATTATATTTTGAAGGTGGTTAACCAGTTCTATCACATTATGTGATAATGGTTGACACATGTTGTCCTTTAACGTCTTACAAAACGTTTATGAGCATTGTTAAAATAGCAATACCTACAAAAACTATAATATAGTTCATGAATGAAAATGTGGTTTAATAATAAAAGTTGGAATGCGTGTCTTATCATTACTTCAATGCGTATATAATAAACAATTTCATTCATAAAAAAAATATATTAAACATCTTAGGGAATAAAAGAAACCAATTTTGGTGGCGTGATGCACACGAACAACTGGGTCATTATGTTGATTTAAGTTTTCATAAATAACAATTGCAACCGTGTTATTATTATAAAATTGGAATGCACGTCTATGCACAAGGTAATCCAAATTATTGGCATAAAAGTAATTAGTTCAGTGCAGAAGTCAATTGTCTTCAGTAGTAACATTATCCGGTATTCGAAACCTGATTAGAGGTAACGCACTATGTTTAGAAACTTGTCATGTTTTCATCAATCTTGGACGTCAACTTAAATTGCTAGAATCTTTTCACCATTTATTGTTATTCCCCTGTGTCAGTCAAGACCTACAGAGACGCGTTGAGGTTTTAGATTTCAAAACGGTTAATTGGTTTCTGTTGCAAGTTATGTAAAGTGTTGTTTTAGAGGAAAGAGGCTACTTCAGCTAATAGGAATCTTGTGTAAAGGTAATGATATTATTCCCGTGCCGCTTCTAACACCTCTGTCTTAATAAAACAAAAACGCGAAACTACAAATGGTCCCGTCACTACTAAACCTGTTAAACTTGTAAATGTCGTAGATAGCACTGCAACTTAAATAGTTTCAAACAGTATCAAAATTAACCCCATTCGGTGGTGAGTCCATGCGTTTATTGTTGGGTTTTTTTTTAAATGCATTATTTAAGAATTAAAAAGCTGTTGGCGATTTTTTTGTTGTAATAGTCCATAAATAGGTAATGCAACATGACTATTATGAAAATGACAGATTACTTTATTCTGTGCGAAGTTATGAGTGTTTGAACTTGAGCTAAGATGTCCCGTAGATTGTTTAGTATCGTGACAACAACGGTCTTTGACAATAGAGACCTAGTCTCGATTATTTATTTTATTGTTAAACTCTGTGGTGTTCTAATCTATTTAAAATCCGAGCCGTCCGGTGGTCTAAAGGTTTGTTATAAATGTTTAAAATATTAATTTATGTGTATAGCGTTTGAAGCCAGAAAAATACTTGCAATTGGCAGATTTGTTTCGTATATAATGTATTTTAACGCGAGTTTTCTTAGGGGTCGTAAAATTTGAAACCGTAATATGAAAAATGTTCAGATTTGTTGTTCACAATAGAAATACAGTCCCAATAAAAAATATTATTGATTTTCGTGGCGTCTTTTGACCCCCCAAATGCGTTTCTAATCATATAGTTGAATTTATGTTATTTTCCTCTCGATTTACAGGGGGAAACAACAGTAATTGAAAGAACATCATACAAGATAGGTTATCCAGTGTACATGTAATATGAATATAAGAAAATAAGAGAAATTCATGTATATACTAGGAAATTATTCAGCATTTTGACTTCAAACTGTTTCGCATTTCTTGTTCATTGATGATCAACGATGATATCGTTGTTATATCATGAAAATCAGATTCAGGGTCTGAAGCAAATATATTCGTAACCTTTTATTTAACCACAACCCATTGTGTAAAGTCGAACCCTTACTCCTTAAAGTAACAATAACATTATTAATCCATAAAAGGAATTATGTTCAATATTTCTCACTAAAGCTATTTACAACGTATTGTATACAATAAAACCCCACGTTTTTCAAATGTGTCTAGTAATCGACAAAAGATGTTATTTTAGGGAGTTGTATTTAAAGTGGGTCTACGAAACAAAGTTCGATTTAAGTATGAAACTCATGCAGCAAAATGTAAAAGTAAAATAGCCTATTCACCGCCAATTTGTCACCGAGTGACTTGATATTTTATACCGTTTAGAAACACAGCAATAATCTAAATAAACAACAAAAATATAACGGAAAGTTATTCACTGTATACATGGGGATAGTCAACAAGGTCGTCCCCAGCGCTCCAATGACAACGGCAGTTGGGTTGCTTGGGGTTAAGAGAGTCCCGCACAGAATCAACTATCTCCATTGACTGAAATATATTGTTCGAATTTCTAAATTTATGGTTAATAATCATTGTCATTAGAGACTGATTACAGAAACACAGTTACTTAACTGGACAAATTTGAGTTCTCCAAATTACATTAGTGATCATATTATTACGTAAGAAAGGGAAGGAATTCCCTTGGATTTAAAATAAACACCTTTGAGGTATTTGATTGACCTGAACCTTCGTTAATTAATTTAATTTAACATTTGTGTTTCAAATTTTTACACTTACAGTATGTGAGTGTGGTTGAATTATTTGAAAGACGTAACAGATGGTGATGTTTATGTGAATGTTAAAATAATCCAAGCAATATTCAAATATAATTAAAGTTTTAAGCAGTTCCAGCAAAAAATTGAGGGCAATAAAATAATGTTTATTTCCGTTTCTTCTGTTAAACTAACCATTCATATCCTGTTGATGATATTTATTTTATATATATTTTCCTAACAGAGAACTTGACAAATGTATTACGTGGAATTTCCCGGAAGAGTTTCTGAAAGTGTGCTAATGGAATGAACATGAACAGACACATACAGAAATTATTAATTTGTTTGCCCTTGCAATATAATCAGAACACAATTGGTGAATTTCTGCTTGATCTCGAGGTGATGGAATAGTGTTTACCCCCTCCTCCCCCCCCCCCCTCTCTCTCTCTCTGGGTACATAATAGTGTTAGTTATGGGAACTTAAAAGAAACATGGCACTGGGTGGTTTAGAAACACAAAGTATACCCATCCTTGTACGCAACACCCATCACTACTTATTATGTTGGACTTGGATTTCGGAAGTTGAAGCCACTGGTTACATCATAATCTCGTAAAAAGGGTAATATCGATCGTTCTAGCTGAAATTGTGTCATATTCGGAGGGGAGATAATTTGGGTTTGCACGATTGCAACTAGGCAACAGCAATGAATTGGGTTTTAAAACACCTTATTTTCTGCACCAACCGGGCTTATGAAACACTACGTAAAAGGCCATCTGTAATAAATTACAGGGAAATTGATACTGTTGAGAATTGAAATACCCCTCAACCCAAGCAATTGAAATTCGAGTATTTATTTAGTTGAGTAAGAAATGTGTGATATGATCTCGAATTTAATTATTCAAGTGGAAAAGAAAATAAATGTTCGTATAAATTTGTAGAGATGAAAAAACAATGCAAAGGTGAAAAATTGACAGAATGTGAGTTATCAGTAAGTGGATACTTCATCTGAATTTTATATATTATTAGTATACAATTAAGTATGGTAATATAAACGCCGGCAATATATACACGTGGATTTTACTGCGTCTGATGCGTGGTGCTTTATATTTAAAAAAAAGTTCTATGCCAATTTTTAGCTTTGTTTACACATCTGCCATGTTAAAAAAAACTCAAGCAAATTAGCCTGAGCTAAAAAGTTGTTGTGTTAATTAGTATTATGTGTTGTTCTTAAATACAATAGGTTTTGACAGTTTTTATTTGACAATATAACGGATATTGAATGAATTACAGTGGTAAATATAAGTTAGGGCGCATCATAAAATGGAGAATGGAGGGGAGCATATTGCATTAAAAAATGACTTTACGCTTGTATATAATGAATGTTCCATACATCTATGTTAACGTGTTACGACATGTGGTGGAAATCTTTGAAAACTTATCATATTTCTGCCACGATAAAGCGAACATGTATGTATTAACATGCATGTCTTTCTTTGAAAAAAATTAAGTAAACAATTAGAAAACACACATTGCTTGGTTTTATTATGCAGTAGGTTCTTTTTTTTCTTATTTGACTGTAAAAAAAAAAACATACGATCATAGCATACTGTTATATGCAACAAAATTCTCATCTAAAGAACATGGCTGAATTTACCCACCAGCTGTAGTTATTAGACTTGTTAATTTTTGAACAAACTTTCTTAGTCACCGTCCCTAAAAATCTAGTTCGTTACACATGTTGTAATAATAATCAATTTAATTGCATATCACGTAAAATCATTATAATAAGTCTCGTTAATATTGCAATGAACCATAAAAATATCTCGTGGGTTTTCTTCGTCACCCACAAATTCATTGACCTAGTAAGTGTTGAGTGTAACCCCCCCCCCCACACACACACACACACACACGCACAAACACACACGTACATGAATAGAAGGTATATCTTTACGTATACTTAAATTTTCTCATATACGTATTATTTTAGTCCATACCTTGAGTACGTGTCAAATGTCTAATAGAGTGTGTGTGAATTAGTTTTATTTAACGTCCGCTTCCACCGAGGTGATATCGCAGACAATAGAAAAACACGAATGCCTTTATTTCTTTTAAACGATTCTCCGAAGAGCAATGTGGGCTGTATGACGTGTGTTTTGTTGTAAATTGCTTTTTAAATGACTGAGTCAACATAGACTGCAAATTTTTTGACATAAATAGATGATTCTTTACCCTGGCAAATATGTCGAGGGGTACTAATGGCTAAAATTTACACCAATATTTATTACACAACCTATTTTTTTATGTGCGAATATAGTAAGTTGTAACTTGATATCAGTCGCCACGTCTGTTTTTCTTAACCCGTCAAGGATGTGGTTAGGCATTATTATATACTGAACTGAAGAGCTCAAGTTAGGCCTATATTAGACTATCTTTTTCTTCCACGTGCAGCAAAGGCTTTGTTTACCATGGCTCTGATATGGGAAGAGCACTTGGACCATATCCTTTGCCCAATTCTGTGTTTAATCGTTCAGAACTTGTAGATAGGTCAGTGAGTTGTCCAGCGTCCGCATTTTAGATGATAATCACAGATTTGTACGTAACAAGAAGTAGGACAATCTGTTTCACAGAGAATTACTAGCGAATATTCACTGCGGGATCAGTTTGGAAGTAGGATTGTACGCATACCCGCCTCTCTCTCTCTCTCTCTCTCTCGCTCTCTCCTTCACACACGCATAGCATGACGTGCTCAAACAACCGGGCATCACATTGCTGCAAGAAAGGACCTCAACAGTATGTGCTTTAATTTTACCAAAATGACACTTTCTATCACGCATTTACTAAGGAGGACATCTCATGAAAGTGTATTATCTCCAAACGATTTAGTTACCATCAATAAACACGTAACAAATGTTCAGTTATCTCCTCTTGCAACTAGATAAGAGGCTTCTGTTTACAGTGATTAACACACTCAATAACAGAGAAGTGTATTTTGTATTTTTAGGTTTCGAGATAGTATTGCAAATCATCGCGTGCCAATTCATAAATCGCTTCATTCAAAATATTACAAAACATTACATAATAATATAGGATGAAGTCAAATAAAGATACGACAGAGAATCCCTGGATGAAGCCAGTCAGTCAGTACATTTGTGAGTTGTCTCCCTTCTAACAATTATCCACATTCTTTGATCTAAATCACAAAAGCTGATTGCATTGAACCCATAAGAATAATATTCAGATTTGGTTAACACTCTACTAATTTTCTTTGCATTTGACTTCTAACGTTAGCGCTTTAACATCACTGAGAAATACATAATGAGTTAAATTATTGAATGTTAAATTTCATTTTCAAATTACGAGGCCGTCATTTTCTGTGGGCTTTTGAAGGTAGGCTAAGATAAAATATAGAATTGAATTGCGTGCATCACGAGATGTACTTTGGTAATCAAACTCCTGTAATTTCTTTGACATAGAAAAGACCAAATCTCATTTAAGCAGAGTTGGTGGTCTGCTGACTAGATTAGTATTGAGAGAAAGATTTATCATTGGCTCGGGGCTAGATTTCTCATGACCACTCTTCATAATCAGGCCAGATTCCTTAATAATCATATCCCCGTTAACTAGTCCAATACAATTTCTCGCACTAATGGTGGATAATGTTTCCGATATATGAACCGATAATACCATATTCTATTCGTCGTTTTGAAAGTAGTGGTTCATAAATGGCTCGTTATGGTCGCCATTTCTAAAATGCTGAATCAATGTCTCCCTTATGGAGGCCATTAGTCCCTAATTACCAGATGAAATCTGTAAATATTGATGTTTTGCTGTAATCAATGGAAGTGTGAGACTGGATAATGATGTTGATACAGCTTGCCTGGAGGTTATTACATATTGTAATTAATAATAAAACAATAGGGATTATATTTCATACAGATTTTAAAGGGACAAAACGGCCTTGATATTATTGGTTTTTACCATGGTATTATATTTGATCTTGGAGCAGGTGTATTTGTGGAATAACTTCTCATATTTCTCAAATAAATCTGTTTACAGATACAACCTTTTCCCTGATACATATTTTAAAACTAAACTTTAGGTGGGATACAGCTGTTCCGTTTTCGCCGCGTCTTCGTAAAACTTAAACGAAGAAACTGCGGGATAAATAAACAGGATCACATGAAAGTAATTTAAAGTCTGTTTGTCCGACCTTCAACTAAACTTAAACCACGGGTTGCAAAGACGTGGATTAAGTACCATTTATCAAAACATTCACAGAAAGCAGGTTCTGGAAATGGAATTAAGCTGACAGATAAAATCTAAGCATGCGTATGCGTAATAAAGTATCGCGGTATGGTGTCTTCATTTCATGTCAAATGTTGTTATCCTTTCATCAGACAGATTCACTGAAATAGTATAAATTGTTTTCTTATGAAATACATATTAATTGGTTCTATTTGACATGATTAACCGCCCGAATCCATAGCTGTCTTTATTCCATCTGAAATGTTGCACTTTTCCTTCCAAAATTTGTTCAAACAGCAACTTACAAGCTACATTATCCTACCTTTGGCAGGTTTGCACTCGATTTGAAATACAGTGTATTTGATTATCCCATCTCAGATGAAGGAGCCGTTCACACAAGAAACCCCCTGCTGCTTAAATCAGAATGACTGTATTTTCCCATCAAAGGTAACGACCTCATTTGATACAAATTCTCTGTAATGTGGCACAGTCATCTGACGATGATAGATTTTCCTTCTCCAAAGATTTTATTCCAGATATTAGCTACTAAGTCCCATTTGACCTGACACACCCCATGTATACAAATATGCCCTTCTTATCTGGCGTGCTCCCCTTTGGTACGAATGTGCTTCTTTCGGTTGTTTTTTTTTTTTTTGTTTTTTCCCTTTTTAGGTGGGGGGCATTTTTGGATAATGCCTTCGTGTAGGGCTATCTGAGTTGAGGCACTGAAAAATTTTGTAGATTATTGAAAAATGATTCTTATTTATTTACTGGCTGTGAGATGAAGTATGTATGTGTGAGACTTTTAGAGTTATCATTCTGATAACTGAACTAGACTTTAACAATATCACTGAAAAGGGACATCTCATTGTTCATGCCACAATTTCATGGTGATAGATGTGTAATATAAAAGCAAGAACATCGACGTCTTTGAAGTGATGTCCAATCAATCAACATGTGTTTTTAACTGGATAATCCTTCTTCTGATGTAGTCGTTTATTACAAATAGTTGCACAGAACCATAGCATGTTCAGTTCTTTTATACATGGTATTGGTTAATATTTACTTTAAAAATATCCATTCATTCACAGCTAAAATGAGAAGTCATCGTGATAATGGCTTGACAACAAGGATGTTCCTGGTTCCAGATCCGATAAGATTAATCAAACCGGATCAAGATCTTGTCAACGAAACGTATTAATCGCTCGGTCACAGTTCATTATATATACCAAAAAAGCCATCAAGGCATCTGCAGTGTCAGTTCGTTAAGGATAAATAAGATACAAACAATAGGTTCCACATTTCAATAATTGATTTGATATATACATTATGACTTAGATTTCAATAACCGATTTGATATATACGTTATGACTTAGATTACAATAATCGATTTAATATACATGTATATATTATGACTTGCTATATTGCGGTTGGAATAGACATTAATACCACCAATTTCATTTCAAGACTGGAACCTTCAAATCATTATATTTAAGTTTTCTTTCAAAATATGTTCCAATTAATGTAGAACTGAAAATGATCGCATCACCTACAAAAATATGATTGTTGATTTAGATACAGTGAAACTAATTAGTTGAACTATGATGATCCATAAAGATAGAACAGTGTGGGTTTTAGTGCGACTAACTATTAAGAATCGACAATAGAAATGCCACAGGGGTCTGACTTCCAGCCATATCTCTGGAACAAGGTTATAGTGACATTTTCTTTAAAAGTGTAAGTATCAAGTCACCTATTATATTGCCCATGATATTTGTAAGATTCGGAACGTGTATTGTGAAACTAGTTATAACAATTGTATTTGATCCAGTAGATTACCGGATTATATATATATACCACATTTCTTTTGTCGCTCAGGTTAATTGTAATGGAAAGATCCCGGGATGTTTATTTGGAAAAGTTAATATCAGAAAAATTCAGAAAAATTCGCAATTAGTAAATCTATTCGACATCTATGTCTACATACATTCGTCAAGATTTTTTTCGATATAAACCATGGCCTTTGCTATAAGGTCGATTATATCAACGATACTTATTAAAGAAAATCTATAAAATATATCCTTCCTGATGAATGCCAAGTTAATTATGAAAATGACTTTAAATTTTTCTTTTTCTACATATCGCAATTACTTGTTGTTGAAGGGCATATTAAATCAATGGAAATTAATTTGCTGTTCTCTAGATAACTATTATTCATTAACTGATTAGAGATACATGTAGGTAGGTGATTCCAGGCAAAGTTCGCCGAGTACAGATACAAAAACAAGTAAAAACATGAAGATACTCATTAAGAGGTATACAAAACATACCAGTCTAATTAGGCCTTATCTGTAAAGAATAATATCTTTTTTACCACCGGTTTGTTGGTATCCGAGAAGTCCTAAATAAAATGACCTTTTCTCGACAAACCCTCTGATTGTGCATTCATGTATCCTCAGAGGAATGAGAAATAGCATTCAATGTTGTTGAATATTTAGATATTTTCCCCGTGTTTCAAACGACCAAATTTTCTGTTCAGAGTGGGAAGAACAAAATAGATTATTTTTTTTTTACAGTACAATGCTCAAGACTGTACTGTTGTCTTGTAGTGAGATTTTGTAAAATACCACCGAGTGATATTTTCACATGTGCATCGCACAATTTACACGTGGGAAACTTTTCGGTTGGTGCCCACCAACTATTTGGAATCGAACGTCTGCAATGGGAGACGTCATAAAATGACTATTTCGATTTAAAATCTTAGTTCTACCGCTCTTTAACTGTGAAACATTTAAGGTGGAGACTTCCCTTCTAGTAACTCATCTATCGATATGAAAGTAGGACGTTTAAGTTTATTTTATTTCATTCCATTTCCTATTGATAAGTTTTCCTTCCCTGCGTTACTATTTTTTGTACTTTATTTGCTTGACATTTACGGAGTTTACACAAATTAATGGCACATCCCAACTGTGGGTGAAATTTGGAGACAGACGTTATTGTAGCGCCATCTGGTGTCCTTGTATACACCATCTAGTGGTTTAATGGGTGAAAATGTGTCGTCATTGCAAAATAATCAAATCTCAGGATGTAAATAACATAACAGTGTTAATAATACGTCCATTTAAAAAAACGTATGTCGGATATATAGGACGGAATCGATATGCTCACCATTTCAAAACAAGAAAACCTTTCACACCTTTGCAGCAATAGCGTCTGTTGGTGGTTTAAACTGCAAACCTAAGAGTTTACGCCTACATAGATGTTAAAATTAAAGTGTAAGATATATCTATCTGATATCAATGCTCCCTGCAGAAAAAAACTGTGGAGGCGTGGCGATGCTGCGTGTCCGTTAGCTATATAGAATTATTTTCCAAATGGAATTGCTACGTTTTTATAGGCAATACAGACGATATTGATCTTATTTCAATAGAGATTTTATAGAAAACGGATATCTGTCAATGTTGGTATTGATAAGTAACAAAAACGTCAGCTGTAGAGGGAAGTAAATGTTGCATGTGACAAGTATTCACAACCATATAGAATGATTTATTAGTTTTCTCTCTGTCTAAGAAGTTGGCGACTGTGGTGACAAATGTAGTAAATTTCATATTATAATTGATATACTCTATGTTAAAAAATGAGATAAGTCACCCGTTTCAGTAATTACCTGGGGTTGTAAGTGGTGTTTACGAATACTGCTTTAAATTCTGTATAATTAATAATGGTTAGCGGTTAGGGTATCTTCTTCTTTTATCCACATCATAAGAATAATCTTATTGTGTGATGATGTCAGCAACTTGAATTAAGGATTTTAGTTGTAAGTTACTTCACATCAACAAACTTTTGCTTGAATCTTAAACCATTTCGAGTCGAGTTTGATATCAAAGAAGGCTTCGTTTATTTTCTAGTAATTATAAAATCGATAGAGCTATTCTGTTGAAATGTAGCTCTCGGTGTTTTAGGAGACGGTTACGTGGTCGCCTTATCTTATGTTTACAATTCCACATGTTTTATAACCACGGAACATGCAATGTGGTTGCATTTTAATAACTTTAAGAGGCTTCTCTTTTCTTATCTCATGGTTCTAAACAAACGCACACTTTGCTTAGCGGTTCTTAAATTTGTTACGATAACAAAAGAAACAATTGGATAAGTATTTTACTTGCTACAGTGCAGATGGTCTATATCCACAAGGACTAGTAGCGAAAATAAGAGAGTTCACGAATGAATTAACGTCAGACTTGTGATAATAAATGGCCATGATTTTATAATTCGCTAGTGTCCATAAAGAAGAGTGAATATATAACATACGATATCTAAATAGCTAAAATGTATCAGGGACTTTAATCTATCTGTTCTGTCCGGGAAACGACTGCTACACAAGACAGTGATGGATACAATGATCAATTAGTAGAGACATTTATCGACTTGATATTGGAACTTCGGTTCCTGATATTATTCTTCACGGAAATTCTGCGAGAACTTCTGGGTTCAAGTCTATCCATCTACATAATGTGTTCAATTATCCTTAAGAAGCCGTTAAAACCAACTAGGTTTTAAAAGGGTATTGAAGTACCAGACGTTTCGTCCTTCGTCATATTGATAACCAATACGTCGGCAATTCCCAAGAAAGCTTTTAAGAAAATCTAACGATATTGGTCGTCATCAAGACTCGATTCCCGTTTAGGTTTCCAAACCCACGTGTCTTTGTTTTGTCGCATCTACTGCCTTAGCCGTAGGTAAACAAACTGCATTTTTTCCACATTCTTTTATACCAAATGATGAGGTCGCCAGAGTCAATCATTTGTGTTGTGTAATGATTTTCAATACTGACAAGCAGCCATTGAATAAACCTGATAACAAAGATGGTGATCATAGTATTGTACTTATTGGACTTCTCTCTGTGTTTTCTAACTGACTCGAAAATTATTTAATCTACAACCAATGTTCCCTCTGTTGCAAACCTTTTAAAAGCCACCGACATTTTGTTTATGAGAATACTGAACGTTGATAAAGATAGACCCATACTATAATTGATCGGGGTTGAATGGAATGGGTAAGAGAGTCACGGTGGCTCGGCGAGTAAGGCGGTCGTTCATTAAGCAGGGGGCCTTGAACTCTATCTCAGTGTTAGTCGATAACGTTGTGCAGGCATTGGCCAGGTGCTAGTCTTTCGGAAGGGGCCGGCATGGACAAGCTAGAGTAGACGGAAATGTCGCTGTACTGGCATTATGTCCTTTATAGCACATTCTGTGGCATATATACGTCTTTATAAGCTCGATTGGTGCTGAAATTTCATTTCAAATTGGATGTTATGGGAAAATCAAAATCTTTTAAGTTGGTATCAAGGAATTTAACGACACGGGGACGTGTATTCTAGAGGGTCAGTGCCAGAGCATTGCTAAAATCATGGTTATTTTGAATAGAATATTATTAAAAGTTAAGTAGGCCTTATAGGAGATCAGATAAAGAATTAACTTTTCTCGCTACAATAGTTACAAAACAGATAATGCAAGTAGAATATTCTGAAAATTTCAGTCAAATTGGCCAACTCTAAACTGTGATATTAGCTTCTGAATTTTAGGCTACCCGTGATCATCATTACTAAAGTCGCTACGATAAAAAGCAAAGTCTCTATTATCCATTTATTGATTTAAATATTTTTCAAAAAATGTACTACAATGGGTTAAATATTGCAGACTAGTGATGGCATCGAGCGTTGAATGTAGTCTGCATAAGTTAATTAATGTCTAATTAATAATTTAGATAACATTTCAGGCCTAATATCTGCGTTAGACAGAATCGACTCTTGCATAATGCATATTAAACTTCATTTATGTGTTTGGTGAGAATGATAATGAAACAGTATAAGGCTATGCATTTTTTAAGATGGTACCAATTGACAGATTTTAAGCGCCTTTTTATGAAGAGATTCTTCAAAACTATCAGTTTACAACACCAGCAGTCAGTTAACAATGTACATGCGTAAGTAATGTGGTAAAACAGAGTTAGACAGCTGCCAGTGTGATAATTAGTCAAAGATGAAACTTATGTTTTGTGGAGAAGAGGCGAGAAATATACAAATAATCAGTTTCATTTGTCAATATACATACCACGTGGTTTGAAATCTACCTTTTAGTTAACCATTATAAGTATAGTTCTTTACATCTGATGTTAAAAAGATAGATTATTGTCAGTAGCTTTTTATCTAGAGCTGTATATTTAAAAATCCCATTAATTAATAATGTATGTGATCACTTGAAAGGAAAGATGTTTTAAATGTTACCCATGTATAATTACGTCATCAGGAATATAATACTCCCACACCTATACAATCTGTATTCGCAGTCCTTGTGAAGGCATAAGTTAAATTTGATTTTAATCCAGAAAAGATACTGGCCCGACATTTTCCAGGTAAGGAACTCCCTTCCCAGTTTATTTTATCTCCGAATCATTTGTTATGGTTAATGACTGAGTTTTTAGAAATAATAATCCCACATTAATCCTTGATGATGGACGATTTTACTATGTTCAACTAATCAAAATAACACAACTTTGTACTTCTATTCAACATGTAACTGTTATACATCATTTACAAGTGTATCGATCAAGGTTTTGGTAAATAATAATGTAGTTTATCTGAGCAAGCTGAAGTCTGGAAACAACTGCATAAAGCTCTTGAAGGCAGGTGTCTAAGTGGGTACGCTGCTTCTTTAGCCTTGAGGTCGGGTGTTCGATCACTGCATTGGCCGAGAAAGTTCATCCAGATTTTCCGGTGTGGTTTTTCCCTTGTCAGTGATCCTGGACAGAGGGCCAGACAATGACAGCTGTCTAGTCGTTAGGATGTGGGCGACAAAACCGAGGTCCCGTGTACATATTGGCGACCACGTAAAAGATCCATTGGCAGTTGAAATTCGATATAAGAGTAGGCCGTAGCGCTGCTGACCGGGCAAAATTTCCCTCATAGCACACTGGCGTATACCCGTCTTCATTAGCCCAGGTTAGAAGTAGGACGTTAAACCCCATTTCATTTCATTTCGACGTAGGAACCGACCTAAAAGAAAATACATGATCAAAAAGCAAACTTCACCATATTAAATGTAACAATGACTAGTGGGTTGATGATGTTAGTAACCACTGCTTCAGGTATATGCGTTTTATAAAGTTGGCATACAAGATTATAATCACAGTTTAATGGTTGTTGACTAGCAGCAAACGTCATTTGTCTAATATAAAATACCGATGTAGCTATTGTAGTGTATATAATTTATTTGATTAAACGTCGAGTAATTACAATACATGTTAGCTTTAATGATTTATTGTACACAGACTTGTTTTCCCTTAATGATAGATAGGAAATTAGGTGGGCTAGAATTTATTGTATTCAGATCTGGTATCAAATATGAGCTGAAGTTCGTTCATTTGTATGATTTGATGTTAATAAATACTGCAAGCATCTACATTTAGAATTTAAATATTTGTCTCAAGGGATGTTGTTCAGGCTTACATAAATTTGTTTATCACATATTTCGTGTGTATAACAAACGGCATAATGTATTTAAAATGCATTACGGCGAGTTCTGTGAACATGCTAAGTGATTAAAAACAGGTTAAATATGAGATAAAGCGATTATGCAGCATTCGGTAATGTCTGAAAAACCTTATCCTTATCAATCGACCCCGTGTGCCATTGATATCACCGAACAAGATCGTTGACTCGCCTTGTTAGTTACAGATAATGCATGGTATGTGGTAGGGCGTTTTTACATAATGGTGATTCCTGTCATCGTTCTAACGGTTCTTTCATATCAGAGCATTGTATTAACAGAAAAATAGCATCTTTATTGTAAATCTTTGCTACACGATGTGGAGGATTTACATGACGTGAGTCCCGAAATAGCAACATAGCACACTATGCGATGACAAAACAGACAATAATTATCGTGTTACAAAAATATATACATTATCATATCTGCCGAAGCCATTTTAAGCTACATGTAACATATGACACGATATTACTCGCAGTTATGACAGCTTTGACAAGATAGGAAAGAAAATGCTCGAAATACGTGGGTGTTATTATACTGTTTATAGAGTGCATTCGTTTTGTCTTTTAACTGATTGATTTTTGTAGAGGTATTAACAGGGTTTTCATGTTTAACTCAAATTTGCCTCGGCGCTCTAATTTTGTATTCCCAGAAATATAAGGATCGTTTCTTCACAGTGTAGTTAATTACCAGGAAAACTTGTTCTTATCCTCAACTGTTAGTTACCAATAGCCAATTAAAATTTGATCAAATTGAATTAATTTCCTTTAACGTTCCTACAGTGTCAGTGTACTGTACATTTAGCGTCTTGTCTTTTGGAGGCGGTGGTGATGAGGTGGTTCCCTGTATTTGTTACTAAAGATACCTTAAATTGAAATGAATGACTCGTATTAATGGACTGTTCAGAGCATCAGTATGTTGAGAAAGAATACATTTCTATGAAAATCCAGTTTCTTTGATATCAATATATAACTATAAATGAGTTTCTCTAAATGAATGGATTGGTACTGCTTGCTAATGTAATAAACAAGTCTATAGGCATTGACGTAACGTTAATCTCTATGCAATAACGGTAACGTTAACGTTAAGAAAATTAACAACTTTATAAAAGGCGTTAATATAAGTCTATAGACATTAACATTACGCCCATGGTGAAGAGTGCAGACGTTTAAAAACATGCTTGGTAATTTGAATCTTGCCTCCGTGATTGTTTACCATGGTTACATTGTTATTCGCAATGCTGAATATTTTATACAAACACGTCTACAATTATTGACATCAAGAAAAGAAAAGTGAAGAAAAATAACCTATGATTTAAGAATGACACGAGAATGCTAATTGTACAATGTAAGAGAGAACAACAACATGGGATGCTGTTATGTTTTGTAATTTCATGTTATTCAATTTACAATATCACAGCCAACTACGTGTTTAGTTTTGACAGTTAAATATTTATGAGTTTTGGCTTTGTTTTTTTTGGTAATTTATACCTTCAGTTTATAATAATTGACGTATAATATGTATCTAGAGACGTATAGTTTAGTGAAAGTGTAAAGGGTGTAGATGGCTACACGACTGGAAATGGCTGTAAAACGTGAACAGTCGATTCATTCATTTCATTCACTTCTTCAGATAACAAAAATTCAAATGTCCATTTACGGATGGCTCCGAATCGTTTATTCAATTACAGATGGCTCTGAGTCGCTTTTCAATTCGTATTCCAAGCAAACATGAATATATCGAATGTTTCAGAAATTTTGGCCATTGCGGCATTTCACGTTGCCACCAAAGCTACATTGCTACACTGCGCTTCTCGAGTGCTTAAAGCCCCAATAACACTCTTGTTGTAACTGAAAAATATGTCCCAATCTTCATTCTGGTCAACAAATCGTATTATTTTACAATATTCCAATTAAATGATGATATAAATTTCATCTTAACACACCTAATTAAAAAAAAATGGAAAAATTCAACCAATTGATTTGAAAAGTCTAACGTAAACCTTTTCAAATGGGACTTGGATTTTAAAATATTTTCGAACCCTCTGGACAAATAAAATAGGTTGTAATGGATAATTTACACAACAGGTAGGACATTTAAACATCTAGTACTTAGAATAAGGGTATTATTTATTTTCTGGAGCTACCAAGCCAGCAAGAATGTTATTGTCCCTTTAAGAAAGTCGTCATCTCTTATCTATTGTGCCTTTGGTGTACTGGATTGATTTAGCAATGTTTTGTAACACAATCTTTACTAATAACCGCTAATTATGTCCATCAGAGAAAAACGTAGCTTATCTGACAGACTAACCCAACCATTTTCCCTATCTAAGCAAGGAATAGTACATCTCAACTGACAGAGGGAAGGGGGTAAATTACCCCTTACCTTCAAATATTTGACGATTTACAACAAGGTTATAGAATACTATACCAACCAAACCACATTCTTTTAAGGAACACAATACAAAAAAACGTGAAAGTTTTTCATGTAAAATGTTGATGAAACGATATGCATATTCATGACATCTTATACTTTGTTAAGTGTGAAAAAACTGTTCGCTTAATAACCCCCCCCCCCCCCCCCCAGAGCATATATTTTATGTCAAACACAGGACAGTAAACGAACAGCTGTCATGATTTTGAAATATCACATTTTTGTACTAATGGTGCACTAAGGATGTGAAAATGATTGATTTCTAGATAGATTATCTTGTACCTCGACTGAACTCTCGGCTAAAATGTCCCAGGTTCGAATTTTGGCGTGGGTTGAGCAGTTACGGGATTATTAAAGCGCGGCCTCTACTTATCAAGAGAGGGACGGGCGTCGATGGTTAAGTATGTGGTTAAGTATGCGCAATCGGTCAGATGGTAAAATAATTCGCATTACCGTCATGAACACACTGAAGTTCACGCACAAGAAACCCTACACTTCTACACTACGCTTCTCGATTGCTTGAGGCAGCCGAGACTTTGGGGTGTGGGGATGATTTTGCGAGAAAGACACCGCTGTGTCGGCAATTGGTCTCAAAATGATGCAAGAACTGTGTTGGCAAGATAATTAACCTTATTTCATGCTATTTTATATCGAGGGCTTGCTTTTTAATTTTCGAGTTTATTTACTGTAGAACGTTAACGGTTGTCCCTACAAAACTGTTTATCAGCAGTACAGAAACATTATTCGGGTGCTAATACTTTTACCTAATGAAACATTATTAATGATTGCTTACTTAATGTATTTTAGAACGATATATAACTATTAACACTCAAACGATACTTAGTTTATCCAAATCTAATTAGCAAATTAAAAATAAATATTATGTAGAAATTAAACGATGTACTTAGTTGTGTGCAGTTCTATGACGTATGTAAGAGCATGCAGTTTTATTTTTCCGTATATTTTAGTCTTAAAGCTTCTCACCTGCTCTTAATTGACATTAGTTCATCATAGATGCCAAAGAAAATAAAGAAAAAGAGTAAATTACATGAGGCTGTACGGGCCATTTTTATTAAAATTCTTGTTATTTATGAGTTAGTATTAAACACATATTCTGAATTAGAAATTATTTACAGCGTTTAAACCAATAGATTTTTTTCCATTTCTTCTGGTTTATTATCTTTAGGTGTGTGGTAGAAATCAATAGCTGAAAATTGTAACCTACCTTTACAAAGCGTTCTCAATTTATTTAAGTTTATTTCAATAAACAGATATAGGTTTGAAATAACCCTCTTGTAACCTTCCTGGTGAAATATAGCTTGTCCAATACAGGCTTGTCAATCAAATATATTCCTTCAATGAATAAAAACTGTAATCTTGTAACTGCTGGTCATAAATTGAATAATTCCCCTAGAATTGTTTACTGGTCTTTGTGTGGTACCGGATGTTGCAACTTGCAACGCTCATGTAGACATTGTTAACATATGGAGAACAAATGACTTCAATATTTCAAATAAACGCAAGTCTTTAGATTCTGAATATGTCATGAGCAATAGTCTGTGTGTCACTCCATTAATCATAAGAAAACAACTTCCGAGAAAGCCAAAAAAGAATACTTGTATGCTACCAGTTAGTAGGGTCGGTTGGGTGGGTTTTGTAGGGTCAGATGAGATAGAACTAACTAAACTAATGATAATAAATTCATGTTTGATAAGCTACATGTATATCTAAGTATGTTTATGTTTTCAACAAATATCCATGCACTGGAAATGTTAACTCGTGACTAACTTGTCAATCTTAGTTACCCAAGACCATGCAATCACTTCAAAGAACTCGGTGAAAAATCGTTGCACCAAACTAAATGCAAATAATACCAGCAAATTTAAAATAAGATCTCAAAATCTCAATCCTTTAGAGGACAATACCAGCAAGTTTCAAAATAGATCTCAAAATCCCAAACCTTTAAGGGGACTATCAAGAATTATGGGTAAATGGATGAACGTTGACTGCGACAATATAATCTCACATATAATGTGTGCGTATAGAAAGCGCTGCTATATATTCGAGTCCTTAAAACGATAAGACTAAGATGTATGGTGAATTCACACGTTTCGGAAGCTCTTGTGATTTTATAGAAAGTATAATAATCATGTAACTGTATTCTGATTATTTGTTATTCACCTTTTGCTGACGAAGCGATGGCATTTGAAACGAACAAAATATATGGATTTTGAACCTATGTATGAAGAGGACGGCCTAATATGCTAATTTGAAAATCTCAGACAAGGTTATGGAACCACGTGTTCATGCTTTATGCATTTAACATACTTCTACAAATGGACACCTTATAATATACGATTGTTCCGTAAATAACCTGGACATGGATTCTGTTGTCTTCTACCAAGTTGATTTGGTTTCTGAAATTAAAATGATAGCCAGAGGTAGTGGTCGGTGTTTTGTACGAGCCTGGACATGTTAATTCATTTCACTTGCCATCGCTGCTGTATTAGCTTTAATTGTTCTATTAACAACCAACTCGCTCTAAAATGTACACATGTATCAACGATGGGAGGTGGGGGGCATTATCGAACATTGTTCTTAACAAGAATTTTAGCTTGCACTTCAAATTAACTAGCGCAGTTGATCGACACGAATTGGTGATAATCTTCTCAAGATTCGAAACAGCAGTCTCCAAATTCAAACGCAATCGATTTCTGTCATCATTGTACTTAACGCATCAGATATACAGAAAAAGCCCCAGGCCTTGACGGTTGTTAACCACATAAACTAATTTAAAAATTAATTTCTAGAGTAAATCAAATAAATAGCAGGGGATTCCGTTAACACTAGAACAGAGTAAGTTATGACCAAATCGTTTAGCTTTTCGATAGCTCTCGCATTCTTATAATATAACGCTCAAGTAAATGATTTCTCGATGGAAAAGCAGGGATGAAACTGTCACGGAATGCATCATTATCAGAACCATGTCTTATTTCCCAAGTCAATTTCAAGATGATTGCATCTTGGCATAAATGTCTTCCGCTCTCTGTCAATCACTTTCATTTGCAATATATTGGAAATGGCGACTTGCACGGCAAAGGGGTCAAGATTTTGGTCCCGGGAGAATTCTACTTCTTGCTAACGTTTAAGCATGCCAAAATTGCGAAAACTAACTTCAGTTATAATCCTCCTGTTTCAATATATGTGGGAAAAACAAATTTTGTATAAAATTGTTTTGTTAAAAAAAACTGTCTGCTTGTTTTCAAGAAGAAAAAAATGCATATGCTAACCAAATGTTTTGACAACTACAGTTAAGTCTCGTCTTCATTTCATTCAATTTATATAGAGCAAGGGGTAATGCAGACTGTACAAGAAAGCAAAATAGTGGGTTATTCAATGGCAGATAATAGGGTATATAGTTCTGTCGTGTCGTAATAGAGTTCGTCTCGTATCAAATTTAAAACTTTGAAAAAGAGAAAACTACTAATTATTGTTTATATCAAAGAATATAATTATTCTGAATAAACTTCAACCATAATAGTCCCGTAATTTCAGAAGTAATGTAATCATCAGGTTGTGTGCGTTCAAATCTTAAAGCTGAGGAGAAGAACACAATTCAATGGACAAATAAACATTTTTAAATTGTATATTAAATCAACAGTACCAAACATTTTGTTCAACAATTAAGAGAGGTGAGCAAATTTGTGATATGGAGGAGGGGGGCACTATTGATCTACTACATCGAAAAAGGAAATGAATTTGGTCTTTGCGTCTACTTGAAAGTGAACAGCAATAAGAAGTCAAGCATATATAGTAAGTTTAGAAAAAAAGAGATACATTGTATTTCTTTAATAGTTTTTGCTTCTTACATCATCTGATTCCAGTTAATTTCTCTTTGGCATTTCATGTGAACACTCGCAGACCTCCAGTAATTACATGTCTATATACAACTATATGTGTGACTCTTTGATTAACAATCATATATCAGATATCACTTAATCATATCAAATTTACATAAAACTCCAAGGCAACGGGAAAAAACCGCAAATTACTGCCTGAAACTGTTAAAATAGACGCAATTGGATTGGCAGAGAACTTTTTGACCCTTTGCTTTCTTGTCATTCCTTCCTTGTGCGTTAGTGTGAAGATTTCTAATTTTGTTATTCTTCATCACGTCTGCAAAAAGCACACCTTGCCTGTGGGTTAAATTGTGATTTATTATATTGATGATATAATCTCACTGATAAACCTCCAATGTGTTAATTTCATATAATATACAAATGTTTTCCTGGTCAAATAATTGTATTGTATCTAGTGTTCCATTACATTGCATTGTAGCCGATTTTAACCAGTCTCAAAATTACGTTCATGAATAAAGAACCAGCGATGCATGCTATAATCTAAAACATTAGGTATAAAACATTTTCCTTATTTGGTGAATCCATTAAAACATACATCATTCTGACAATGATGTACTACTGCTTGCATTGATTCATAGATTTAGTATCAACACGCAATTGGCGAATAACTAGCTCTAACACAGATTCCTGGCACATAGCATAAATTTGCAGGATCATTCACGTAGAATAACTTACATAATGTGTGCCAGAAAATTGACCAGTGTCAGATTCAGGTGGAGTATTGCATCAGACATAAATCCGTTACTTTAGGGTATTGTTCTTTCTCTCAGCACGTCTTGCATAATCAACAGATGTGTTTAATGCCCTGTCAGATACACTCATAGTTTTATTATAGACTCACCGTTTATAAAAAAAATAATGACTATGCTTGAAGACTTATATTTACTTATACGTACCAGTTTATCTAACAATGTTCCGCTTGATTAGGCTTCAAAGGGCCAAATGTTACCTCAGTGCCTTCTTGAAGATCGCAATTTTAAAGGAAACTGTTCATTTTGCATAAGAATAAATTTTTATTCCTTGTTTATATTGAGTATTTAAACAATGTCGTATTGTTTATTTCGAAAATAGTTTTTTCTTGCTGTCATGGTTACCGGTACACAAAATGTGAACATTATTCATAGTCAAATGTACCTCTGTAGAAAATGACATTAATATGGAAAATATTAAAACTTCTCTCTAAATAAAATGAACACAATGGATTTCTTGTATTTAAGAACATAGTTTATTTACGATCTTCTAAATTCACATCCCCGAGCAGAAACTGATTAGGTTACTCATAAACAGTTCAAATAAAAAGGTATTCTTAAAAGTAGCGCACAGAAGGCAAGGTGTTGGCTTAGGGGTACAATATTATTCAAATGTCTTCAGAGAAAATGTATATGGTTGTTCGTTATCTTTATATAATCTCCACGTCACTGCCTTCATGTTAGAAAATATATATTTTAGACCTTGTTGAACAATAGTTATATAGGAGATCACCTTGACAGTAAATATATATTTAAAGATGATAAGTACTAAGTATATACACACGTGTTGAAGTATGGGGGTCAGGTTTATCATTAAAGGCATAAATCTTAGTTTTTTACACGTATGTTCAGTGTTTTAATGCTTCAATAAGAATTACAATCAAGAAATTCAATTACCAATTCAGCATAACTCTTGCATATCACGAACTGTAAAACGAATTGAGTGATTCAGGTTACGACTTCGTAAATTGTGTTAAATTGAATTTCTGTGGCAGTAAACCACCCAGAAGCATTTTGGCAAAGATGTAATTGTTTCCTCCGATAAATGTTGTTCGTTTTTTCTGTGTAAATTGCCGCATTGGTTAAGCTAATTGGAAATCTAGTTTTAAGGGTGACATAACTCGCATTATATCATTTTACACAATGGGTCGAGTTTTTCTCATCTTTTTTGCACTATCTGTACATTTTTATATATAACGACTTCGGTATGTTATTGTAGCGGTTTATAACATATACGGTGATCGTATAAATTTAGACCAATGCCCGCCCTCTATGCTTGCTTGAATAAGTCGATCGTTTCTAAACTCGACATACCTGAGTCTTCGGGGCATCGAAGTTTATATACTACATACAGAGATATATAACTCAACTTATCTGCCAAAATCTAGTTCGCGCTACCATGCATAACATAATTCATAAGCCTTAACTGTATCGCTCTCATCTCAAAAACCTTTTGGCTATCAGTGTTGATAATATTGACTTTAGAAATGGAATTGTATTCGGATATATACGAGAGGTAAGTCAAATAAATAACCAAATATATTATGCCTTTAGTGTAAAGTAAGTAATAGCTCGTTAACGGAACTAAGGTAAACGTGATTTTGGTCGGCTCGCGGCTAAAACATAACACACGAAGTGCATTGAAGACGGCGAGAAAAACACAGACCACGCCATGTGTTTAGTTCTTAGCATATAGCGTTACTTATATATAGAGGTTTACACATGTGTTTGAAAGTTTTTTTCACATGGATGTCATGAGTTTATTAAAAGTTCAAGGTTTTCTCAATGTTATTTTATGATTTTTATTAAATATTATTTTCTATTTATTTTATTGTGTTACATATTCAGTTGTATTTATTTGATATGATTGAACTATCTACGCTTATAATAATCGCCATTATCATATACGTATCATATAGATATTATATTTATATCCATTGTTAATTAACCAACCAAGCGTGTGAATGATAGACGGATTAGCTGACTCAAATTGCATCATATCGTCCATAATGACTTAAGGTTACCGACTATCAGAATCATATAATTATGGCGAACTGGATGATTGTAATATAGATTATTATTATACAATCTCTCAACAATACAGGGGCGGATCCAGGAATTTTTGCAGGAGGGGGTTTGCCAGGTTTCTGTTACGGAAATCTGCCATCATCGTCTCTAAATTACATAGGCATACATACAAATTGAGCTTTTAAACAGAGAAATCATTTTTATACTAATGTAGGATCACTTTGTGATGTAATTTCATTGATGCCAAGCATTATTTTTTCATGTAGCTGAGCAGGCGGGGGGGGGGGGGCGCACCTGCAATACCTAACAACTTGGGCTGGGGGGTGGGGTCCGCCCCTGCAATACTTAACAACTTGGGCTATATTGCCATTACATAAACATGGGGTATTATTAATATTAATGAAGTGTAATTTTGCTTGACGTCATTGTATTTCGATTATTTAAAATAAAAGTATATGCAGTATACTGAATTTCGTCACCTATCATTTTGTGGTTAACCAGGATGACGTCAAAAGCTCAAATTCCATAAAGGCAATTCCATATTGCAAATCCTCCAGCCATTCAATTATGATACCCTGCGTTCTGATCATATATTATACTCCTCTAATATTTTAATACAACCATAATACTTTCCTAGTAAGCGTATTGTATGAGTTGAAGGTAAATCACTATATACAGAATCACCTTGAAAGGAATTCCTTTAGTCTACTATACTATGGACTTTTTCCATATGGTTTTTATTTATGTCTAGGGACTGGGAAATGAGTTCCAGTTTTCCTTCACACATCTCAAGAAGATAAATGCATTCCATGTCGTCTACCAGATATATTTCATCCAAGTCTAGACTTTATTTGTCAGGTTATTTTCTTTTTAATCTGGACTCTGACAACTGTTTTTAATTAGTTCATGGGACATACAGGTTTTGGTAATGATATTGACACGCAAATAAATAGTATTCGAATCTATCAGGCTGTTCTATAAATTACATCATTACTATTTCAATTTTCGACGTAACTATCTTTCCCGGAATATTAAAAACGACCAGTATAATTTCATTTCGTTATTCTGAAGTCCTTCCTCGCCGTCATCAACAACGACTCCGTGTCTAAACTAACCAAAAGGGTGACCTACAATCTGAATCGATCTATACTGAGAATTTTTCTCTTGATCAATTGAGATTTGACATTAATATATGACATTAAATCGCCAAATTAAAAAAAAAACATACCACGAAGAACAGTATGTAATTGAATAATTTACATATAGAATGGTTCATGGGATATAATTGAATAACTAAGACGCTCGAGGAACAATTTATTGTTTGGGATAGGTTAGGGTAGAAATAAAGGACTTCAAGAGATAGAAAAAGGGTTCATAATGGCTTGTCATATCAGAATGCTTGTCTTTGGTGGTGGGGGCGAAAGTGCAGAGGAACTTCAAAAAAAATAATGGAAGGTGTCATGAATGATTATAGGAGACTCATACCGATATTTCTTTCTTGTGGATCTTGTTACTATAATATGTCTACTAGTTTAAAATGCCAGTGGAAAGGATGAGTTTGCGGAACATTTCACCAATCTGGTGTATTCTCTAAGTCGAAAGACCCCACGAAGTTCGACATAACGACATTTAACTGTAGTAACCCGTTATGAAAGTTGGATACACCTAAATATCACAATATATTGTATAGAATATTATATAATATCATTTGCCTGTCTCTAAATGGCAACAAAACCACACAACTGGATTACCCATTATAGATCATAGACCAAATGGAAAAAAAGAAATATATTTCATTTATAGACTAGGTGGGGTGTGAATGTCAGTTTTGATAGATATGTATATGGTGTAAGAGATGGTATAGGTATATCTCAAATATCAAGATACAAATCTTAATATAATATTAACACTATATTGTAATTATAATAGATGTACTTAGGTACAGAGTGATCGTATTACTCAAACGTGGAAAAGCTGTATATAATATACATGTAACTCTTCAATACTGGGGGTATGTAGTCTTATGACAACCTCCGCTATCACAAATAAACCTACACTTTTTAGAAGGCCCATCTTTCAGAGTCGTCTCAAATACCTACACTGGTTTAGATATTGTGCATTGTGGATTACTAGACGTTCCTTGTTGTCCCATAAGCCTACTTTTGCTTCTTATTTTTGTTATAAATTATGAGGTATCTTTAATCAGTTTCTGGAAAATTTATATTGATATAAAACTTAAATAAAGTTATAGGATATTCACTGATAAAAAAACAGCGTCTTTAGACTTTTCAACCAACGATCGACCAGATCATTCAATATCTTCATATTACTACAAAAGTTCTTGCGTAGAAATCGTGCTGGTAATTATCTGAGTAATGTACGTCATCCCTTTTCAGTAACCTGATCATGGTTTCAATTGTTAAAATTGCAGCTTTTTAGTTTCGTGATATCGTTATTATGATGGATATTTTCAATTAATCGTGTCTTAGTTTTTAGTTATTGAGCATGGGTTTTTTTCTTCAAAGGTAGCTTATAAAGTCCCAGTTTTCTACATGTTTCTACATGTTTATTTTGGTTGGTTTGGTTTGTTTATGGGGCTTAACGCCTGATTAACGCAAATACATATTTGAATTTACAATGTAGTAATATACCATTGGACCGACTGATGTGTATGATACTATAATTAAATATTAAAATACTAAATGTACCTTTCTATTGATAATGAATGAATGAAATGTTTTTCACCGACCGGACTGCTGAAACCGGCTTTCTATTGGTAAAACAAAACTGGTTTTATTGTATTTTCAATGGCCGATGATGATAATATGATAATTGAAGTCCTTTTAAAGTATTAAAGTTATGTTCAAAGCCACATTAACACGTGGACAGTGGGTGTGAAATTGTTTTTTTGTCAAGTATACAAGCAATGTGCATATCGAGAAAACAAACTATCGACAGGATTTGTATTGGTCTCCAGCTATGATCTGTCACGTTCACTCTGTGGGGTACGATCTCTTTTTAGTATCTCGTCTTTATCGTATCTCTGTGATCTTTCCTACCCGCGGACAAACTAAACAAACATAGAGATCGGATAATAATCTTTCTATAATATCCAATGGCCGATCATTTTATTTAGTGCTGATTAGCGATTGGCTCTTTATCTCCGACATTCACGAAAAGTATTCTCCCCAATTACAACTTATGGAAGACTATACTAGTAGTTGCAGACTTCCAGATTACAAACCAAATACTGTCAAAAACACTCTTTTCGGATTGAAATCAGGTTTAATTTAGAAATTAGCATGTTATGGCATGGCATATTTATTCCAAAATCAAATTTTAATTGTTTATTTACAAACAATTCTTGGATAACAGAATTTCTAAAATGTGTCAAGATTACGATCAATTTAAGTGATGAATATAAATATATTTTTGGAAATGTCGATCTAAGACTTAAGTCGGGTTTATATGCAAAGTCATGTCTGCCGTTTGCGGCGGTCAAAGACGTGCGTTGCCATCGACCAAAACGTATGCACAAAACGACGCAAGCGAGTACTTGACCTAGAAACCTGGCGGATTTTAGCGACGAAAGGCCCCTTTACCTTCTGCAGCCTCAGCCTATTACCAGGTTATACGTGAGGCTCATATTTGCAAAACGTAGACGTCAAGGTGATTTCGTGAGATTGTATTGTCAGATACTTCAGCAAGTAGACTGTGTTTTAACCAACACTCCTGCTGGAAGTTTTTGCACTTGTAGCACCTCCTCGATTAGAACATGCTCTAACGCATAGTATTCCCGTCCGCTCGAAGTAACGGCTCATGATAACGATACGGTACTTTTGATTCTGGAGATTAACAAACATCTATATCATTTCCGTACCGTGCTAGTCCATCAATCGTCTGTAATATCGTCTCTGAGACATGTCGGGTAATTTATGAATCCTGTGGTCTGTTTTTTGTCCCTGTCCCGAGGCATAAAGTAAGAACAGTAATCCGGATTGCTGACTGATTGGCCCAAAGACAACTATTCTGATTGGCTGGAAATGCTTGGGAAGGATAGCGTCGTCGACATCGACCATGACAGTTCAACAAAATTAAACTCAACAAATTTAGGCGTTGAACGTTGACGTTGGGTTAGCTTGACGACGTTTGAGAGAGAGAGAGGAAGAGATAGTAGGTCATTTCGGTACTCACCTATGGTTCAATTATATTTCAATAATGAGCCATATCGAACCTGTGTTGTGATCAGGGTACTTACAACCGAATCGGTGGTGTTTCAAAATAAAATAATGTACCTAATTGGTTTATAGATTAGAAAGAATGGGCACCAATATATTTTTTCAATGTCAATCTTCTTTGAACATTAGGATCGATGTAATGATGAAATGTGGCGGATGTTCGCCCACATCCTCCATTAGTCATTATTGGATGTTAAATTCCATGAGAATCTCAAAAAAAACTGTCCTGATGGTTCTCTGATTTGGAATACAAGTATCCCAACTCTGCTGTAATTATCATTGTAATGTCTAAATGTAATAACGACCTGTGTTTGTTACGTCAGAAACACTTGACGCTCTAGAGGTCGATCAATAATTACTTTTTGTACAAATGGGTGTTATTTGTGGTCATACAAAGTTCAAGGTCAACCAGATATTAGACATTAAGGTTAACAGTGCCATTATCTGCCCAAACCGATTAACGATAGTTACATACAGAAATCATTTGAAATATTTCAAGCTAAGACATTTTCTGCTTTGTCGTCACAGCTTCCTCAATATACAATCTATTATAGACCTATCCCATCGAGAAATTGATGAAATGAGTAAATGAAATTTCTTTTACCATTTATTAACGTAGCGGGTTATTAATTGATATAATGGAAGATCTCTTGGTGCATATTACATCTTTTAATGACCGCAATGCGTTTAATGGCGTGGAAACTCAAACTTAGGCTTGTGGATGTGGATGCCGCATGCCATTAAGTCAAGTTGCGTGTTTGCGTGTACGTGACAAGAAGTAGAGTTAGTCTACCTTACCTCGTGTGTTTTCGCCGGGTCTTCTCACTCCTGAAGAACTATACGCGCAAACGAATTATTAAAATCTCGAAATGACCTTCTCTTTCTCTCTCTCCGCCCCTTTCTCTCGATTGACAAAGAAAGTTTGCCAAATCCTTTGTAAACTTAATGTGTTAGTCTCAAGGTGACCGAAGTGTCATGTTGACGAGAAATTAAAACTCATTCCACCCGAACACCACTATCTTACAAAGGCATTATAACTTCGGATATCTTTGCTTTACGGTAAAATCGGGGGGTTGGGATGGCCTAGTGGTCTAGAGTGCCGCGCTTCGACCTCTAGCTGGCTGGTCACATCTGGCTTGCGGCTGTGGTTTCTGGCTTGCGGCTGTGGTGTGAGCGTATGTGGCATGGAGATAGGGGCGCCTTCTCAACCTCGTGGGTTTCCTCCGGGCACTCCGGTTTCCTCCCACTGCTAAAGACCCCTACGAGCAAGCGAATTATTGAAATAAAATGAAACCATATGTTAGTCCCAAAATGACCTAGTTTGTGTCGAGTGGACGTTAAACCCCATTTCTCTCTCTCTCTTTACGGTAAAATCAGTTTGCCGTGGTTGTTGTGGAAACCTGACATTGCATAATAATGCATACACAATTTGAGACAGAACAGATATCCAGTACTAAAATATTGATATTTGCTTGAAGCTGATGAACAATGATTTGGTTAAGTTACGTCAGTTCTCAGGTTTTCGATAATTAATTGAGTCTAGTGTTATTTTAAATATGATATTAATTACATTTATTTCCTCACGAGTTCGAGTGCTTCTTGAAATGTGTAAAGATATTTCATAGATAAACGAAATACAAACTTTCCTCTTTCCTTCTACCCCATTTCTATTTACTTTTTAAGGCTTCATAAGGAAAATAAATAAAAGGACGTCTGCATAAAAAGTGACAAGCCTGAGGAAATAAAATGACACACTTAAGCTGTTAATTTCCTTTTCTGGCATACTGTCTATCTTCAACTTTGTCAAAATCTAAATTAAAGAGGAAATTATTGTGGATTCCATTAAGGAAGTTACGTGAACTATGGCCAACCTTTGAAATATATTCAATAAACCAATTAAAACATAAAAAAAAATAATTGCAATCTGTATAATGTTATCTTATTTCCAAGTTAAAAAAATAAATATAAATGCAAAAGTTTATGACTTCTGTTACAAGTTTTAAAAAAGATATTTTCCTCTTTTTTCGACGTATGAAAAGCTGTCATGGTGCGTGTGCTAAACGTCTCAAAATTGTCGCCATTTACAGTTACAAACCGGTTGTATTCAGTTTCTGTCACATTAATGTAATGACATAATAGAGTGACGCCTGGTTGCCTTAAATAAACCACGGTCACCTTAGAGATGTCATTGTTGATTTTTTTTTGTCGGAGCCTTACAGTCATCAACATCAGCTTTACACTCACGGCAATTCTATCGTCACTATATGGCCACGTCATTCATTTTGGAAAATTTATAACCTTCATTACACCTCTGTACGCTTCATGTTTTTTTTTTTTTTTTTGTTTTTTACTTTTCTCTCGGCGTATATCACTGAAAACAATCTATTTTAATTCAATATTCCAGTTGACTAGAGCACGCAGTAATTGATGACGTACATAACATAATTTGTGTCACTCTTTTTGTAGTTTGCCAGCAAATGGCATCCTTGTTTAATCAAATTTACAGAAAACTCATTTGTAAATGAACTACTAAGTCCAATTTGAAATCGAAAGAAGCAGCCACATAAAGAAATAGCTTGAACTTGTTCAGGTTTCTTCAAATCATGTTTATCTTGAACAGTTTCTTAAATTATTGATAACGTCATTTATTAAATTTAATATTGGTATAGCATAGGTCAATTCGCACATGGTCCCGCTGCACCTAATTGCCCACGGAAGATTATGATTATGTGATAAAGAAAATGGAGGGTGGGGAAATGGAGTTTAACGTCCACTCGTCTAAACCCCTGTCATTTCGGGACTAACATATGGTTCAATTCTATTTGAGGTTGAACTTGCGACCCTACTCCTTGTCACGGACAACCGGGGAATCGAAACCACGCCAGTTGACTCAATGAAAGACCTTATGATGCAGCGCGCCCACGCTAACCATTCGGTCACCCAACCTCCGGTTAACATAAGTTTGAACGCTGCACTAATTTTTCGAAACAGTTTGAATCTCTGTAGAGCGCTATCAATCCAGCGTTATGTTTGTTGAGTCGTGCTCGTTATTTGCAAAAATGTTTCCCCTTCAACACATCTCAATTGAGAGTGAAAAACGACGTTATAGTGGTCTTTATCACTGATTTATAAGTGAGGTAAAACCGTAACCTTTTGCTATAATTCAACATCGTTGATCAACATGAAAGTGCACGTATTCTCAGATTCAACATAAAATGTTAAATGAACAAGATTTGTACAGAATTGTTGTTAAATTTATTCAGAGTTAAAGAAATTTAACTGGTCATAAATTTAGATTCGGCTAACGAAATAGAATTGTTTTCGAATTTGAGAAGTTGAAGAAACACAAATGTTTTAAAATCCAGACGAAATTGAGTTCAATAAAATTGTTCTCAAATTCAGAAGACGATCGGAAGAGATACGAAGGCAAATATTATTGCTAAAGGCGATTATCTGTCATCGTATGCTACATATAGTTCATGACACTGTGTTACAGTTGACAGCAGAATTTCTCTTGCTTCCATTTATCTCTATCGATTCCGACATATTCTTGAGCCTTTTATAGGTCAGATTAGAGTTCTTACGACAAGCACAGATATTCCGTTGACGCAAATATTATAAAATATAGCCCACTCTATGTGAAGATGTAATTTCTCGACAGGAAACGGGGGGATTTATCAATCACCGACGTAGAATAGTGTTTGGTAGTTACAGATACTGTATAAACAATATGATAGGCATTATCTCTGTATATAAAAATTATTCATTCATGTTACAGCTTTAATCTCTGGCTTAAACTTTTGAAAATTAAGAATCCGTTGACCTCCGAAGAATAGAATTTTACCAATTTTAGGGGGTTGACTCTTTGGCTTCATTATATAACTTTCTATTACTGTGCTCTTAAAGGACACTATATATTGGTGTAAGTCATTATCACATATATATGTGATAGAACTGGTTTTAACCTGTTAAAACCATATTTAGATTGTGTTTAAAAACACATTCCAAATATAATTTTAACACAGATAGATGCTACGATAGATAAGTAAAAGGTTTCATGAATCGGAAATGACGAACGCGAAAGGAAAGTGTTTAACCCGTTCTATCACATATGTGATAATGACTGACACCAATATTGTCCTTTAAAGAAGAGCAACTATTTATCATTTGTATAAGCCTTCGTGTGACAATGCTATTTATTTATACATTTTTTTTTCTTTACTTATCATTATTAGACATATAATTAAAGGGTACTGTTATGGTTATGGTCGCTTATGTTATTACTTACAAACTGAAGGTACCAAAACGTGATACCGGGTAAAATTAATTAAGATCAGTGGCCGGGGAGAATTATCAAAAGTTGATCATAAGAAATACATCAAAGTATCCACAGTTAGCTTTATGCGTATCAAATGGCGTTAAAGAATATATGTCATCATGAAATCTCAATATTATTTCTACGTGTCATTCAATATTACAAAGACTTCGTATTTGATGTATGGATTTTGGTCGATCTCTGCCAGGAAACCCTGGCTTAAGTTAATATATAATTTATAGACTTATGAAAGCGGTCTAACTTTATGTTATAATTGGCAACGTTGTGAAACATACATGTAACAGATGTAGAAGCCCTTTTCTTTTATAAGATTGGCGTCTGTCCATTCTGGCTTCTTCTCTTACAGCAGATTTTCATGAGGAAAATGGAACCTATATGTTATAGTGTTAAAAGCTCCCTTCATCGTGTGGATGATTATGATCACCGTGTTTTATACCACCTACAGTATATTTTTATAGAGTATATTTTGTTCAAACAAGAAACAGCACAGTATACATTGAAACTAGAATAAAGAACCGGGGAAATACTAATTAGTGTTATCGCCATGTGTTTCGCTCTATAAATCTTAAGTAATAAATGTTAAGGTACTATTTTGGGTCCTCTTTACTCTACTTATCAAATTCCTGAATAGACGAAACCCTTCTGTACAGATAGCAGTGCGATATCTAAAGGCAAGCGATATAATCATATATCCTCAACGATTTGATCATTAATTTCAATGATTAAGTCAAATGATCAATAAAACGAATGGTCGATATAGTACTTATAAATGGGGTTCATTAATGGTGTATCAATAGTCTAGTGCTCTATCATTGCACATTTTGTACGTAGCGATTGCGATATCAGAACGTCAAAGTGTCTACAGCAGTGTCGCTCCATGGCCAAATTCTACCTCGGAGGTAAGCGCTGAAACCTGGTGTTCTTTACGTTGAGTTCTATCATGTACATACTTCGAGCAGTCTGTAGGCTACAGTCCTATTATTTCAGTGATCGAGATTCAATATACACGTATAGTGTTATAGTGACATGTGTTTTTAATAGACAATCGGTTATACCCTTACACCTATCTCAGTTGACCTGTTGTTAAACCACGAAAAGAACGTACCAGTCTCACAAATACGCAGGTGAAATCACTTAAAATAACGGGAAATAAACATGCATATAAACCTCTCTTTAAGGGTGATTGCCACTCGAGGAGCTGTGAAGGATGTACGCCTTGAAAATTACTTGCTTTTTCGCTTTGATAAATTCAAATTAGAGACATTTAGTTTCTTGTACGATATAACTGACCTATAATTTGAAATATTTCCAAAAAACTTTTTTTGTTTGATCTCTAGATGAAATTTTATAGATGTTTATCTCCCGCTAATATTACTTTAAGCTTGTTTTGAAAATAATTACCTATAAATTTTGTCGATTTTGTGTTTAACCAACCTCCACATTAGATTTTGTAAAAAAAAAAAATAAAAAAATAATATGATTTATAATATGATTCGAAAATACATAGTAAAATTTGGACGGCTCCATTACTTGAGTTGTCGATCACATAAGTACATGTAATGGGTATAATTCCCAATTTATGAGAGAGAGAGAGAGAGAGAGAGAGGGGGGTGATATTTTCCGAACCACGTGGTTTTTTCTGCACGCAAGCGAAAAAAAAATATAACCCGTATGTGTTAGTCCCAAAATGTCCTATAATAAGTTTGTAGTAAACTTTAAAATGCATTCCGCTCTATATGTATAATCGTTCATTTACCAAAGTGTATTTTTTATTATTAAATCAACTTATTAACATGCATGTTTATATAACATCAAGGTTGCTAGTACTAATTAATGGAACCAAACGACAAATCGAGTGCTCTGCCCGCATTACTGAATGTTACATCAAACTTCAACCTAACTGCACTCAAGTTTTGTGGGCAATATAATAGCAAGATGTTTTCTCGTTGTCAGAATTGGTTGACGACCAGGGGATTGTCAGAAAGGTGTACAATGCCCGTTCATGCCTATTTCACAGATCAGATTTTTAAAAACAGTTTTAAGCTATATTTTGTATATACGCTGTTGAAATATGAAAGGTGGTTGTTAGAGGGTATGTGTGCTAAAATTCGTTCTGACCCCCCTTCTCTTAATGGCATTGCCTGTAAGTATTGCATTAACTGCAGGTATGAGGTATATTCGCTAACCTTTCAGCCTGTACCGATGGCTCCAACTACTTTTTTGATAGATAAAATTTTCCATTTAACACAAGCTTTATCATAACCATCTTCCAAGATTTCGAATAGGAATGTCTATAGTAAAATGGGGGGGGGGGGGGGTAGGTCGCTGCCCAGTCGAACTATTATATAACTTCATAGAAAACACACAGTAATAATAATAATATAGGCTACTATAGATAGCCCTATCGGACGACACATTAGGCAGCATTTGTCAAAATGAAGAAATATTATTATCCCAGTTCAAATAAGCTTTGCAGAGGCGTGTAATGATAGACTATGAAATACGTGATACAATTTTGGGTTCACAGAACTGCACTATACGAAAGTCATATTTTGATATGTCATAAAGATTAGACCACGCTGATTCCATATACTCGTGTGTCAGTTGGGAAGTAAATTGGTGCGACTTTCTTCTATGTTGATCAAATCATTTTAACAAGGCATGTCTGAGGCATCCTAACTTTCTATTTTTCTCCCTAACAATGTAAGAATATCACCAGATAATGATCAAAACTAAGCTACATGTATAACAGAGTGGGCTTGCTTTAAGAAGCTGTGCTAATACAACGTATAGCGGTGAAGAACAAAGCTGTAGGCCTGCAGGCCTCGCTGAACCTTTTGCTATAGAGTATACAAATAAAAGAATAACCAATCTATTTGTGAGCTTTTAATCAAAGAAATCAATTATGATTTGATAAATGCATGTTTTAATTATTAATCGCGCTGATAGATAATCCAGGAAAACTACACAATTCAACATAGACGCATAAGATTAGGCTACACATAAATCCTATTCTCCTGTTGAAGAATTTGAGGACATTTTTTTACTCCAATAAATGAACTGTTGTCGGACAAGTCAGAATCAAATCGATAATATATATTTGATTTTTATAATAGCTCAACATTCAGCAATGCCATCGTTGCATTTTATTTTTATTAGCAACGGGCAAGTCAAAGCTTACTTTTATATTTTAAACTGAAAATCCTAGGCTTCGTCAGAATCAAATTGATAATATATATTTGATTTTTATAAAAGCTCAACATTCAACAATGCCGTCGTTGCATTTTATTTTTATTAGCAACGGGCAAGCCAAAGCTTACTTTTATATTTTAAACTGAAAATCCTTGGCTTCGTGTTCGGGAAATAAGCCTAGGCCTATTATAGACCTTTTTTGATCAAAAGAAAAAAATGCATTTGCAACAGTGTCACACATTTATTTAAACTCGTTATGTGCATCAAACTGGAAAACTATACTATAATGACATAAAGGTTCAAAGTAATACAGTTATGGTCGCAGGTAAATTTATTTTCTAACGGATCGAACAGGTGCGTTGATGTTTTTTACGCCACAGTGTAGACGAATTATGAGATGGTATTACTGACTGCCTAGTGTTAATCTAAGCGGATAATATCTTACTATTTTTATTATAACATATGTTATTATCACGCAGGGTAAAAATATCACCTTAGCGACTGCGGGTTGATTGGCATCGAGTTTTCTGTGAACCATATCTCCCTTTTGTAGCTTCACACGTGCCATGCTCTGTCGGTGATTACCGTAGCACAAGGCATTGTGGGTATTGCCGTCCGCCATATTGTTGTGTGTTTGTGCTGTCCTGTCTGTGTGTGTTTTCACGTGGAAAAAAGGTAAGTTGAACTGAATTACAACATCAAAAGAACACTTATTCACATGCCCCAATTTTGATTTATTTACATGCACAGAATTGGGCTTTATTATTTGTCACAGGAGCCAGCAATAACGGGTTTGTATAACGTATTATAAAGGCTATTCTTCGCTAAGTTCAACAGCAAGGCTATGCAGTCGATGATCATTATTATGGAATGGCCATAGTCATAGATCGAATTGTAACAGTACATTTTTTTTTATCACTTGTTGCACTGCTTTAATGTAAAGTTCACTGAAACCGTGGATGTACGGCCCCAGATCTATGTTATCTGTGGCCATTTATTTGTCAGATAACTAAAGTTATACTTTACTAGTCTTTACAGAATAATGTGTTGGAGATCTTGTAGTTTCTCCGCCAAACCGCACGAGATGAATCGCGCCAGTGGCACATGCAGCTCATTAGCCACAGTGGATAGGACGTGAACTGTCAAAATGAATCCCTGGCTATGGCATCAGAATATTTTTATGTAAATTGTTTAACGAATTATGGTTCAAATTTGAATAATATTTATTTTAAATCAATAACACGTATGGAGTTGAGAAATAATTTCTTCGAACTTGATCTTTAAAAATAGTAATACCCCCCCCCCCCCCAACTTTTCATCAATTACCTGTCTGTAGGAATTAACAAAACATAACAGGCAAATGATTTAGTAGTGCATACAAAATAATAAGGTCAACCCTGTAATAAGTCGTCATTTAACTGGTCTACAAATATTTTATTATCCATGACGAAAACAAAATTACTGTCAAAATAAAATC
This sequence comes from Patella depressa, assembly GCA_948474765.1. Classification (NCBI taxonomy): domain Eukaryota; kingdom Metazoa; phylum Mollusca; class Gastropoda; family Patellidae; genus Patella; species Patella depressa. The sequence goes on from OX419718.1 coordinate 48,400,361, forward strand.
GTGATTTATTTTTTGAGTTAACTTTAATTGAAACCACTAAGAAATCGCAAAGTAACCCTTACAGTTAAATCTAATACTTCAAAATGTTGTAAAATTAAAGTATGGATAAAATATTATGTTTATGTGTTGATCAAATTTATTGTAATTTTAAATGATGAAAAACACCCCCAATATCCGTCCATGAATGTGTCAAGAAATACCATTTCAAGAAACAAATAAAAGTGACTTTCTAATAGTAAAATGCATACAGTCTCTAAGCCAGTATTTTCTTTGTCACCGAAAATTACAAATTTAAAAGAAATAGTGGATTTGCAATGCCTTGTAAAATCGTGTAGATGTCTCGATGTGGATGTATTCATTATAACCATAAACAGACCAATAGATTCTTGTATGGGATGCAGTCTGTTAATCTGCATGATTTTACAGGGAATGCTGGAATAAATATGGTAGTTGCATATATGTTAACCCATTTCTTTCAGAGAAATGTATCTTGACAATCTTAAATAGGTCTTTTGTTGCAAATTAGAAATAATTACTAAAAGAATCTTTTAAATTAAAATTATAATTACAGGTTATTTATGTGTAATTTCTTATCAAGTGATTAGAAATTTTAGTTTTATGATAGCTGATGTTTCTTTTTATGAGTACACATGTATGTACATGTATATTAGGCCATCCCATATCATTAACTGTCTTTGTCAAAGAATGTTTTGTTTATTATTTATGGTTCAATGAACATTAATAGATTATGCTGAGTATAAATATGGCACAAAACATCGCAGTGCATAAAGTTTAAATGTATCATTGAGCATGTTTTGTGTTATTTTGTTGTTAACCACATCATTATTTTATCATTTACTGTTCAGCATTTACACATTAGTCTTTTGGTGAAAGATTGAGAATTGATGTTCTTTACAGAGAAAATACTTGAACACCTTCTTACAAAATAAGTGTTTTTTTTAATGACACAGTGTGTAGACACCTTCAGAATAGTGTCAAAAGTAACTTTTATAATTAGGAGATGAACACTTGCTCTTTCGCATTTAGAGAGGTGTTATTGTGCAATAGACATGTCCTGAGATCATTAGGACCCACAAACAAGTGTTGTTGTTTTTTTTTTTAATAAAACAGTATGGTAGACAGACACTTTCATTATAGTGTCAAAAGTAACTTTAATAATGTCCTTTAACATACATGTAGGATGCCCTGATCACATACAAACTAACAGCTTAGAAAATGTGACAAAAAGTTGACATTATATAGACATGGTTTTGGGCATTGATACCACCTTGTGGTCAAAGTCTTATAATTGTTTTCATAGAATGTAAGCCTACTATTGTACATCATAGCACCACCCCTACTCAAAACATGAACCCTACAGTACTAAGAAGCGTTAATAATGTATTAAACATACTATGTTAACGGTACATAATGAATAAAAAATTGTTCATGTTCAGTTGATCCTGGTGCTGTATTATGTTAATTTGAAGTACCATACATATTACATTCATTGTACGGTAGTCCTGAGAAAAATAGAAAACCAAATAAGAATGAGTGAAGGGGATCAAGATCCGCTTAAAAACAAGTTCACTTATTCTGTACCTGGCTTATTAAGAAGTCTTTACCTTAGTAGATTCTAGAGACAGAGACTTTGTGTTAATAAGGCTTTAGGTTAAGAAGATTTTTCTACTTGATCAATAAACAATATATCATTTGTTTGGCTGAGAGACCTGACATAAGAATGCTAGAGAGAACTAAGTTCCATTATATAAGACTTTAATTAGTTAGCTGTAGTGTTGGTAAGCTGACAGTTTGATGATTTCTATGCAACTGTTTGTCCCAGGTTAGTACATGTTTACCTGTCAGATACAACTAGCTATTGTTTTATTTCAATCAAACCTGAGTGGAACTACTGTGTGTAATATTTGAAAAATATTGAGAGCTTACCCATATATTTCTTAAATATTTTTCCTGGTGTTAAGTTATGGTTGTACCGTGAAGAAGAACTAATTGTTTTATAAGCTTTCTCCACTTAGTAGATAAGAGGGAATTTTCAAGATTCACAGGTACTGCTGTCAGTAATTCTGTTTTAGAACAATTTCCAAGTAATTTCACTGGTTTTTACTTATCCTGGGTAGTCCCTGTCCTGGGACTAATAAATAATATTTTACTTTGTCAATTGGAGAGTACAAAAGCCACAGTCTACTCTTGAACACATTGGGATGCAGCTAAAAGAACCCTTGGGTGTTCGAATTTGATAAATTGAAGATATAATCATGTAGTCAAATTTTTATATGCCCCTGTCCATCCTTGTGTCCATTCACATTTTGGTTGTGGACATTGTACAGGTCCGTTGTTTGCAAAATGTGAACTCCTCTTGTATAACAACCACTTGTTTTTTTTAATCAAAGTTAGTCTCAAAATGACCAACATATCTTTTTGATGGGGGATTCAATTCTTCTCCGTTCTAATTTCTTCCATGTTCATATGTAATACTACTGTGTACTTGTTTCAAATCTTACGCACCATTCTTTAAACAACACTTGACTACTGAGTTTGTCAATGTGAAATTTGCCATCTGTAAGTTAGTCAAGTATAGGCCATCGTTATTTATTTTGTAGCAAGGTGAATAATAAATAGAGTCATGTTAACAACAGTAGCTTATCACAGGAAATGCTCATTGTTTGATTATTAAAATGTCTATATTATAGGTCAATAACAATCACATGGCCTAGATTATCCTCCTGTAAATATTATGACTGTATAAAAAATCAAACTAAAGTAGATCATTGTCTAGAATTATGAATATGGAAAGTTTGAGATTTGTAGTAGTTGGTAATGAAATGTATTACGGAACATGTACATCCAGAAGTAAAATAAAGTACAGTTATTGATACAGTTATACTGTTATAGTTACCGTATATCACTGAAAAATGGGCTTTTAGCATCCACAATATTATACTACTTGACAGTTTTAAGCTTGTTAAGAATAATTCATCAGAGCTTGTGTTATAGTAGTTATACACATTCATCTTTTAATCAAGTCTCCTTTCTCCGTTTATATGTATTCTACATCCCTACTGCTCTGGGTACGTACCATACTCCAGGTAACATGTTGAAACATGTTTCTCATTCTGTAGTAAAAACATACATTACTTTTAGTTTTTGTAACATAAATATTTTTCACATGCAGTTGACCCATCTGGATATAGAAAGGACAAGATCTGTTGCTTGCCAGTGTCAATATTAATGTACGACTGTTATTTGTATTGGTGTAGATAAATTGTAATACAACGATTGTCTTGATTCACTAATTTATTTGTACATGAATCTTCAAAAAATGCTGATTTTGGTCAGTCAGTACTTCTTTCAAATTATGTAGGGATGAATTAGTTCATTTCAAGTTTTTGTTTCATAACAGAATCATTTTGGTGTGAATATCTGTAAGTATCAAAAAATCTTTTTGCATGATTAATGACTTGTTATTAAAACTGAGATAACCAGTTAATTGCACAATTTTATGGTAATGTTTAAGTAATAGGAGCAATATATTACAGAAATGAAAATAATTGGAATATAATTAAAACATGCAATGTGATAAATTTTTGTTGATTATGTTTGGTTACATGTACAATGACTGACCCATAAGCTTTATTTTGTACTGTATACAGTGACATATTGTGCTCTTTTCAGTCAAGACTAGCCATTTCATGAGCCACTTCTCCCAGTTCTCATCAATGCAAAGATATAATTATTTCTGTCCCTATCCAGGACACCAACTTCAATTGTGTATTTCAATGGCAGTCGGGCACTGGATGATCCTAATGTCACCATTGCATACGTGTACCAGAAAAGACCTGTATTGTTTTGTTCTATCACACCTATGTTCAGTAAAAACATGTTTTTTCCTTCTATAAATATACACAACATTTGGTTTCATTGTTTGTGTGGAGACCAGATCCGCTAGTAAAATCAGTTCATAAAATATCTAATTAATAAGCTTATCTGAATAACTACCCATTTTCAAAGATTCTTTCGTAAAGATTACATTTACCAAGCCCTGGTCTATTTTTGTATCTGTGTAGTACTGTAATTATCTTGTTTTTCTCAAATGTCAGAGCAAGTGCTCTTTTTTACTACAATATGCCAGTGGACATGTATTTATAGTTTAAAGCTTGCCAGTAAAACAAAGCTGCAGTGTGCTTTGTAAATGTAATTGCATGTATTTGATTGATATAATACCCACATGAACCTCTATATAACGAACCTTCATCCATTCTGCTCATCTGTACATGTATAATTTCCATTTAATTGATTTGTCTCTCTTCTTCATTGATTTTGTCATTATCTGATCACAATTGATTTATACCGTTTTAGTCTAAGGGGGTTATTTTCAGGAATTCGAATCACATTTATTTAAAAGAATCTTATTTACGTATGCTTCCAATGAAAGGTTAACAATGTATTTCAATACAAATTGTATGTAGCCTACACACCGAACAATATCCTGCATTAGGTAAAGATTGATGCCATTTACAGTTTGGGAAAATACATGTAGTATTGTAGTATTATTTGTTGACTGATTCTTTTTACTGTTGGTTTTGAGCCAGTCTATTTCAGTACTGCTAGACAGTTGAGACCATGTACATTGTATTAAAGTCAAACATGCATAGAGATTGACATGTACATGTACACTGGTAGTGTGAACATTTTCATGTTACGCTAATGCTGTTGCATAAAATGAAAAATTTTATAAAAAAAGAAGCAATGCCTGAGTCCCGATAAAAAATTTTCTTCCTAAGCAAGCATATATGTACTACTACTAGTACATAACCACAGACAACTAATGCACTTGTTATTATTCTTAAAATACATGTAATGTCATTCAAGTGTTGACAAAACGCCATCATTCCATCGCCATGAGTCCCGATAAAAAATTTTCTTCCTAAGCAAGCATATATGTACTACTACTAGTACATAACCACAGACAACTAATGCACTTGTTATTATTCTTAAAATACATGTAATGTCATTCAAGTGTTGACAAAACGCCATCATTCCATTGCAGTTTCTGAAAATATTCATTAACCACGAGGTGTGTGATATAAAACGTGTTATGTTTACAAGTGTTCATATAGTAAACATGATGTCTAGTATAATACAGCTTATGTTATAATAGTGTCATCAAATTAGAATAATTCCTCACAACTGTTGAGTTCTTTTATTTTTCTCATTTTTTTCTTGTTGAGTAAATATATAACTTGACTACTGTTAAGATAGTTCAACAGGAAGAATATATAGATATTGCTAGTTAAAGAGATGATTACAATGTATTGTTTGTTTGACTATTGAAAAAGGGAGTGACCAGTCTCTTAAGTATCGGAGAATGAACAAGATCCTGATAAAATCCTTCCAGATTTAACTACATTTTCTAACAACACATAGATAAGATGTCCACATTCCCCACTTAATGTTATCTTTTGAGAGCTAACCAGGAAAGTGTTCAGAATGTAGAACTTGACTAAAAGGTCCTGACAGCACAAGGTTATTTCAGGCTGCAGTCTAAGAATGTCGTATTTATTTTAGACAGGACTGTTTAACTTTCAACCACCCCTTAATTATCTGCCAAGCCTACCTTAGTTGCCAAAAATAATACCTTTCATTCTTGTTTTCTTCTCTCAGTATTGACAAACATATTCACGTTCTAAAACCTAACTATAAAGTTAATACAATAATACTGTGTAGAAGAAACAAGCAAACAGAAGTAGTTTAATTGAAAATAAGATGACTTTGCCTGTTTGCTCTCATTGATTTTGGCTTCAGATGCTGTTTTGATGTTATAAGTACCGGTATATATTTTGGACATTTTTTATAGAAAGTTTTAAATTCTCAGAAATAATTTACTTACTAAATGCTTGAAATTTTTTACTATGGTACAATTCTTAAGAAATAGGAACTGTACATTTATAATGCTGTATATTTCTGTATAGGTAGTCATCACATGTAGCATCCTACATATACAATGTAGTACAATTATTGACATACATAGATGACAAATGGTGTAACATTTGCTATTAATCTGTCTCTTATTTTATTTGGGGAGATGACTTTTTCTTAATATTTCAATTAGAAAGAAAACCGACATGAACGTATTCATCATTGTATTCGATATATGTACATGTACATGTAGGTAGTAAGTATGGTTGGTTTGTCTTGCAAACAGTTAACTAGTGTTATACAAAGGAAAACATAAGCTCTCCTCTCTCCATGACAAATTGAACATCAATTGTTTATTAAAGATATATTATGGGAGATAAGATAAAGAGTTGGCAGTTCTCACTATAATAGTTAAAAACTAGCTAGTGTAAAGGTAATTTGCTGAAAATTTCAGTCAAATTGATCCACTATGAGCCGAGAACGAAGCAGGTGAAATTTCCCTGTAGCCTTGGTCGTCATTACTAAAATCATTAATATAAACAGTATAGTCTCGATTATCCACTTTTTAAATTTAATTATCAATGGCCGTAACGTGGCATATATGAATCTAATCCAGCCAACATCGAAGGCTAGCCTAGACATCTAGAGTTTATTATGGTCTGGATAAGTTAATTAATGTCTAATTGATAATTTAGATAACATTTCAGGCCTAAAGAAAGACTTGTAATAGGCATATTTTGCTCTTGCATGATGCATGTTTAACTACATGTAATAATTACTGTTTTACCTGAATTCAGATTGACATGTGTACATGTACATACATGTAGATCAGTAATCATGTTGTTACTTGTGTATTTTCAGAACCATGAATTCCCAACCACAGAAAAATGAACCAGACCCTGATGCTATTAAAATGTTTATTGGACAAATTCCACGTGGTATGGATGAGAATGACTTACGGAAAATGTGTGAGGAATTTGGTCCAGTTTTTCAACTAAATGTTTTAAGGGATAAAGTCACTGGTCAAAGTAAAGGTAAGCCTTGCTTGATGTGTATAATTATAACACATCAATTTTATTTTACCAACTCTTTCAATTACTAATTTTTTCGAAGGGAATTAGATAATTTGGTAGTTGAAACTATGGCTTCATACAGCATGTACAATATACACTCATGCCTAGTCGGATATTATTATTTCAAATAGTATTTTAATCATTGGACAGAAACCCAAGGAGTCAAATACATTACATGTAGTAAAAATTCACGAGTGATAAAATGATCTGCATTTGCTTCATATTACTGGCACTAATATCCTCTAAAGTGATTGAAAGAGTATAATTGTAAACATCTCTTATAAATAAAATCGAAGTTTATATCATTCTGTCAGGGAATCAGATTCTGATATCTTTATGGTACCTGATAACAACAATAGGCCTATTGTGCGCGCAAAACATTAATGTATAGAACATTTGAAATCCTTGGATGAGATTTGGCGTGTAAGTACTGAAAACATATTGTGTAATAGGATGTGCAGATAGACTAAAGTCATCAAAAATAAACCCAATCTTAGTAAATCTTCTCAAAACTAATCTGTATTAGGTAAAAATGGGGTGTTTATGTTGTTGTATATACTGGTAATTGTTTTATTTTAACCCTTCCTGAGCTAACCACTTCATACTCATGGAGAGCTATGCAAATATTTAAATCCTGTTGTGAAAAACCCTGCATACCTTGAAAATGAATGCGACCACAACTGTTAAATTGCAAATGTATATCCATTGTATATGACTTGTGAATTTTGCATATATTCATAATTCGGTTTAGCTTTTATGATTACTGTACCATGGTTACCAGTGGAATTCAAAATGGCTGCCATATTATTGTCATAAATGAAATATTTGATATTTTTCATGCTGTTAAAAAATTAAGATGTGCAGGAATAAAGTTACATGGATTATTAACATGATAGATATCTGTTTTGTAAGAATAGTATATTTTTTTTGGGTGGGGGAAGTCACTAAATTATGATAATAATGGTTTTTTTTTCTCCAAATAATAAAATGAAAACGAGCAGTATTGGCATTTTTGTTGTAGATAACACAAATATAAAAATCATCAGTAACGATTTTTCTTAACAATGAAATAAAAATAAATTTTTGGAAAATAACAATAAAATACCGAAATATACACATTGGGGTTGCCATAGTACAAACCAATTTGACCATATCATAATTTGTCTACGTTGGCAGCGATTTTGGTACGCGACAGCATAAAAGTAGACAAATGATTTTATCGCTTTAAAAATGTTTGAATATGTCACTATTACACTGTAAAGATGGTTGAGTTGACCCTCTAGAGGCCAGAGTTTGAGCTGATTTTGATGGAACTTTTAAATCTATGATTATACATGTACATGTATCACAAGGATGTTGGTAATCGCGCGTATCTGAACGCAACTTTCAGGATTATGATGCCTGATTGTTCGAAGAAGTCAAAATTTGTATTGAAAGTCGTTTAAATATATCACCATTAAACATCAGTGAAGGCTGAGTTCGATTTCCGTAAAAAAAATCTGACCAAAACTGCTGAACAAAATGGACGCTCTTTGTACGTAAATAGTGTAAACAGGGTTGTGGACCCTCTAAAGGCCACAATTTTTAACTGATTTTGATGAAATTTGAATATGTTATAAATCCAAAGATCTCGTTCGCTTTTGATTTTTGTGCATTTCATATGATAACTTTTTGGATTATGGCCTCTGATAGTACAAAAAAATCACATTTTTGTAGCTTTATCTTTATCTCTTGCAAAATGTGGGCATATTTTTGCTGTTTTACTTATTGACATATAATAGACATCTTAGGTCTCTAAAAACAAACAATATTCCTGTGTCATGAGAGAGAAAAATAATTGTTTTTCATTTGAAAAAATGGTATGAATGGCATATCTACATAATACTGGCAATGAAATTACAATCAAAATTGGATACATGTACAGACCTCGTCAGGAGGCGCGAGTCATTACTCGCGCGCACGCTATACTCGCCTGAAATGTTATTCGCGAGAGTAAGGCATTACTCGCGCAATCATTTCTGGAAACTTTTCTTTAATAAAAATTCAAAACCATCTAACTTAGATTCTAAGGCTATAGTCATTTGATTTTTAATTCAATTCAATATCCACGATAAAATACAAGACAACAGACCAACAGGCGATAAGAAGACGATTTCACATGTTACTAAGAATAGAATAAAGTAAACATAGAAGGCGTCTATTGATTGGATAATAAGGAAGTTGTATTCCGGGCTTTTAACGTAGAATTTTTATGATTGGTTAATTTAACTGAAATCCAAAGTAGAATTCTCGCGAGAAATATTACGAGATATGAAGATTTGTAGAATGTTGTGTATTATATCATTTTCTAGTCTTTATGATTAAATTTTGAATGGTGGTTTCATATTAAAATAAATATTAAACAAGCTAGAATATAGTTAGAAATGCCGAGAAGTATTTGGATTGCCGCAATTACAAGTGCTAGTGCTTTTAAAGTACTGTTATTACATAGCAGACAATGTCACGGTCATCATCGTGTGGCGACAGTTAGTTGAGTTAGTTGCATTCTACGATTTTTGAATATCAAATGCACGTTATAAATGCCGATTGGTAGGGACGTATTTTTGAAAACCTTCAGATCTTGCTAAACAGGATAACGGAAAACATATCATAAAGATGAATATGACCTCAAACGACAAGGTTTTTACGTAAGACTTTACACACGGTGACACGATGACTACTTCTATTTTCACCGGTTCTCTTTTCTTTTCTTTGATATTGGGTTTTTTTGGAGTTTTTTTCCAGTAAACTACTATTATTTTCACATTAATCTAGAATAAATTGGACAAAATATTTCTTTACAATTTTTTATTAAATTAATCTCGCCTTACGCGAGTATGAATAATTCAAGTATTGAATTAATATTAGTAATATTTAATATTACAACTGACAAGAAGGCTCACTTCTACTCTAGTGAAGAACATTAGAAAACAGTCTTACATCTCTGGAATGGCAGTTAATTAATGCACTGTTATTTGCCAGAGTTCTTGGTCTCTATTATAATTTTACTCTCCTAGGAAAATTTTGCGTGAGTAAGTCAGTTACTCGCCTAACTCACGCAGAATCTTTTTTGCGTGAGTAATTGAGTACTCGCGCAGAGATTCTTCGTGGCAAGCACTGATGTAGGTACATGTACATGTTTAATAATAAAAAAAATATTTACATCACTAAAGAATGTTGTTAACAAATCTTAGCAATAACAGTGTAAATATATCTAATAAAACTAGCAGAAATATTTGAATAAAACAATTGGTCCAAAGAATGATATTATATTAGCAAACATTTGCTATTCATTATTATTATAAAAGTAAGCTTGAAGATGTGCATTTAACATTGTATAAGAAGAAAATGGTCTATGAAATGATGAAGCCTGCAGGGCATTACACAAAAGACAAGATAAAGCATTGATTAACCGTAATGCTTCTCTACTTAATACATGTTTTACAAATGAAGTATAGTCTCTTTACCATGACAACAGTATTACTTGTCCAACTGATAAAAGCTCTGTCTTGATTGGACAGATGTCTTAATGTGAAAAACATGAATTTACTTACATTCAGTTTGTCTCGATATCTTAATAACGATGTTAAATATTAAGAATACAAGATAATAAATCTGTTTTTTGTTTTATGTAAGTATGTTGTAAATGGCTTAATAAAACCAAGTTAAAGTTTATATTTAGATTATGTACAGTAATAACTATAAATCACAGCATTTTATTCATGTCAAATCCTATTCTTTATTAGTATATACATTATGTTTGGCCTACATGAATGTGTACAAACAATTGATTTATTTGAACTATATAAATTAAAGTAAGCAGACTGGATCCAGCTGCAGTTACTTTTATAGAGTCATATTACTATTTATTCATGTTTAATATGTTGACACTACTATAATTCACACAGTCCTATACATGTTATTTAAAATAAAATTGATTTGATTAAAACTCCAATTTGAAGAGTAATCAATATAATCCTTTTGTTTACCTATGTCAACAACACCATTCTACGAAAATAAAAGCCTCGATGTTATGCATATTAATTTATGATAGGTTTTTGGAAAAAAAATGGGCTTTTCTGCAATTTTCATTTCAGAATGTAATTTCCATTTGTAATGCCAGATTCCCTGGTCATGTTTGAATCCGATTGAATGTAAGCCTGGAGATTATCTAGCATTGAAATATATTGATTTCCTAATTAACTGTACATATTATTATTAATGTGGAATAAATTTGTCCTTTTTCAAAAGATACATTGTAGACACTGTTACTTTAATGTTAAACCCATCCAAATAAATTCCAATTAGTGGTGGGAAAAATTTTGTCTGATTAAAATACTATTTTTCTCAAAAGGTTGAACAGAATCCAGCTTGTTTACTAATTTGATATAATCTGTTGACATGAACACTGGCTTTATCCTATCATAGAAGACAAATTATCATCCCACCATACAAATCTACATATAGAATCTATGAAATCTGCAATTATAAGTTTAATCCAAATCGTACTATCAGTGACTGTACATGTAAATTGAACATATTGGATGTGACAGCGATTCTAGATTTACAAATATTTAACTGAAAGCCAACTACTCTACTGATGAATAAGTTGTTAGTAACAAATCTCAATATAGAAATGTGGAAATCAGTAGAAATTTTTACTCTTTTGAAGATTTAGATCTGCTATTCTATTCATGGATGCATGTCAAAACTCATACATGTAAATGTTTTCTGAGTTATACACTAAACTTAATTTTACCATTCAATAAGGAATTGAGAGTAGAATTGTGTCTACAAACTTGGGAATCAAGATGAATTCTCATAAGTAGGTGACGGACTACATTAACCTTTCAGCACTTGGGATATGTAGATATTGAATACTCTAGTTCCTGAAAGAAATTAAAAAAGGTATGTTTCATACAAAAATCCCCTGACATCCTAAAACTGTCTGAAATACATTACCATGACTGCCTTAAACTGTTGGAGTTACGTGAGTAGCTCTCCATATTGGGAGGTAGGTGGGGCTCTCAGTTATCCACATGATTCAGGCAGTTTGGGGTGGTTTAAGGAACACAAGTCTTGGACAATTCAGTTGTTAGAGTACTGTTAAAAGAAAATTAGAATCTTGTCCAACATTTCTGTACACACTGTAATTGTGATGCCATTACTTTTGTTTTTGTTCCAGGTTGTTGTTTTGTGACGTTTTACAGTAGAAAAGCAGCACTTGATGCTCAGAATGCCTTACACAATATTAAAACTATGCCAGGGGTAAGTGGTGATTTACATATATTTTATAAACTAAATTCTTATGTGAATAATTTCTCATTTTGTGTAACCCATCAATCAGTTCTGTAAAATTCGATCAGCAAACAGATGGTTTATGGAATTGGTTTGTTTCTTTGTACTGAAAGTCCTTTTTTGAGGTAGGAAGCATTGTCCCAATCAACATTTCAAGAGTTGATTGTCTGTTACCAACACAAGACTATAAATCAAGAGTAAGATGGGGAAAAAAATAACATCAGTTGTGTAATGTGCAAACTTGTACATGTATTCTTCGAAAGTCAATCCATAACATACATATGAGTGAAATAATGTGTAAAATCAATGAGTACCAGTAATAATTTAGTACATGTATGTATTGTTCTGAACACGGATTTCTATCGATTCAAATATAAGGAAGACTTTTCTGCATGATAAGAAATGTTGTAAGGTTTATTCTCGGACTATGTTGCTATTACATAGTTCATGTATATAAAGACCATCACAAGATGTGATGCCTAGTAATTTTATAAAGATGCCATTTGTAATCAGTGAATGTTCAGGAACCTGTTATTACTAGGTAAATGTAAATGAATTCGACTATGAACACATGGGATATTTAACACTTTTGATAGGAATTATTTGAAATCCAATTCCAATAATTACAGGAATTATCTGTGACTGAAAACAGAGGCAGACTATGACCGTGATCATTTTCTGTAATTGAATTCTATTTGAGGTCTCATTGGAATGGTTGAGAGGTTGTTCGTGCAATATTAAGGGTGTATTAGAGAATTGCTAGCATCGAGCTGGGAGATTCAATTAATGTCTCAAACATGTCATTCCCTTGAATTTAGACTGGAAATCATTTTGTGCAAACACATCTTTTTCTCCAGTGGTTCTCTACTCTATACATTTAACGTATCATTTTAGTTAGCTGATATTTAGCTAATATTAAACCGTGTGGTTTTCTTTCTGATCACGATCGGTAACAATTATTAAACAGTGGTTATTGATATTTGAACGTGGCGAATCGGACCAAGTTAGGGCTATTGACATTGAAGATTTCGTAATGTCTAGCAAGCACTGCCTTTCTTGTTCCTTGGTTGCATAGTTACGACAGTTAATTGTTGCATAGTGTAGTCCCTTGGTTAGTTTATCTTTCACAAAATGTTTTGTAAAACTATATCCTCAAGGTTCACTACCAATGCATTATGGTAATGTTGATTATTTGAAGTAGAATTGTGGGCATTAACTATTAATACCGACTATTATGTGCAATGTTAGATAGTTTTTTTTGTTGTTTCTGTATCATCTTCTACTTGGTTACTACCAGTTAAAAATGATGATGTGATTGTATTAAATTACATGTACAAGCAGCCAACAGCAGGATATTTACAAATAACATGTATTTATACATCTTTGGTCTCCACCATGTCACACTACTACCTGCTAAGATGTTAACTCTGTTTGGCGAAAGTAACCAGAATTCTAAGAAGCCTATGAATTGCACAAATCACAATCTTTGTTTTAAATCAATACAACAGGTCAATTATGGCTACAAATCAACTTTTAATTATGTACCCTTTTATATCATTATTTTTAAAATGACTTTAAAATGTCAGCTTTGACATTGCAACGGTTATTACTTTGGAAAAAATATTATCTATTTTATATGGATTCTCTCTGGCTTGCTGTTTACATTTTCAATACACAAATATTGTCTTAATCAAGCAGTTAACAATGCACTCTTCACATTCAATTTAAGCAGCATATTCCCCTAGAATAGCTGTAACGCATACACTGACAACATCTTTTTAGTCTATAATTATTCATTGTAATCAAAGCAATTGACCATTGTGCAGGAGCAATATAAATCAACTGTACAACAATACAGACAAAGTGTACAACAAAGTCAACTAATGCAGTCAAGGCACCAGAAGTATGCAAATATTACTGTGACATTGTACAGATAGAATTCATTCCAAATTAAGTATTTCAAAAAATAGATACAACATGTTTATTTATTTTGTATTTTTGTAATTAATGCTATTACTGCTGTGTGAAGACTTTTACATCCCAAGTCTGCATCTGTCTGAAATACTAGATTAGTTTTATGAATTGGTTGAAAAAACAAGAAGCAGCTTGAGGATGTTATTGCTAGAATAATAAGATGATAATAAATGATGGAAATAAAGGTGAAAAAGTTAAAAGATAGGGTGGAGTGTTGATAAGCTTTTTAACTTCACAACATTTCTAATTTATCTGTGCAGATGAAAGAAAGAGAAGAGATGATTCAGGTGTGGTTTTACAGTTATATAAATAGCTTTTAGTCTGATTGATGGAAACATAGAAATATATTAGGTTTCTTACTAGTCTCTTACTTTCTGTTTACATTTGTATAGTTATTACTGAGATCACATGTATAAAGAAGGGAGTATATATAATGAACGGTTATACCACATTTGTAGAGTTTGCTAGAACTGCCAAAGAGTGCCGGTACTGCCAAAATGAAAAAAATTCTTCATTCCGATGCTGTAAATAATGGTTTGTCAAAATATTTCTGGTTGTAAGTTACTATAAATCATACAAATGCTTTTTCAGTTAATTCTTTTAACATGATTTATAACTTTTGAACTAAAATATATTTTCTAAAACATCCAAAGATGTTTTATTTTCTGCATACTATTTAATATGATGAACAAAAGATATTTTCATGGCTCATGAGTATAATAATAATAATAGATAATAATATAATGAATTATAAAGCGCCTGCATTCCAGTAAAAAATTACTGCTCCACGGCGCTATTACATTTTGTAAAAATGGTAGAATAAATAAAAAAATAAATAATACATACAATCACGAAAAATTTAAGAAATATGAAGTTATTAAAATGACAGTGCAAGCATTATATATAAAACTTGGCTAAAAAGTATACCAGGTTATGAAGGCACGGAATCAACACTGTAATTCCTGGCATATTCAGGTTATAGGTTTTTAATGGTATTGGTGATTCTGATTCATACCTCGATCAGTCAATGATATCATGGTTGGAAGTCAATTATTTAAGCATTAAAAAATCTTGCTAAAGCAATGTACATGTACATGTAGTAGTATTGTTTAAGATGACTCCATTTTGTTATACAATAATTCTTTAGTGGTATGGAGGACATGAAATGATTGGAAACAGGTGCAAGGTTTGCTCTAAATATTAAATTTTTTTATGTAATTGATATTGCCAGATTTACCTACATGTACTAGCAAAAGTAGCACATGTTGATGATCCTGATTCTGAACTTGTTTATTACTGTTACTCTAATTATTACACTGCCTTAAACTTTATAAAGGACTGGGTTACCACTGTTTGCAATTAATACCCACATTATGAGTAATACTATCACTGAAATGTCAGGATGTTGCAAGTGAAGATACTTAATGCTTTATTTACTATGCTAGTAAAATAATTTATGTGTTTTAATAATTATATGTGTTTTAACACTACTGGATTTTTCGGACAATGACTTTTTTTTCAGAGCTTATAAATGGTACTGGTTTGTTTAAATTGACTGTACAGGACCGCATATGTATTGATATTTCCTATTCATCAAATCTTTATAAAAGCTGAATGAATTTGACCAATTTCATTCTATATGTATAGGTTCAACTTACACAATTTTGTAATTCACAAGGGATTCAAAATCCACCAAAGGACAACCAGTGACTTTAATTGTATCTTAAATTATGAAACTAAAGGCCTGGCAGTAGGTTATTCCAGCTTTAGTAATCAGTATATATGGAGAAAATTGAAAGTTCTGATTTAATTCGAAATTCTACAAAAATATTAATTGCAAATAACTACAGTAGATAGAATGTTTGGTATATTATGTACCCCCATACTGAATTCATAGATCTGTCTCGGAATGACCAAAGTTGAGTTGACATGAAATCCCATTCCATTGATGCCTGATAGTGATTTCAAAGGAATTGAACAGCAAACATTATATTTGAGCTCATAAAGAATGAGAAGTTAATTTGTCAAATATGGTACATGCACAATTGTACATGTATATTAAATATTAACCCTTGACAAACAAATAGAAATGTTAAGTATATTTAATATTTGCGTCTGTATACCATTTTCATTGTTTTAATAGTGATTTACCTGGTTATTTCTCTGAAATAAATGTTAGTTGAGTGACAGGTGCCAATCATTTATACATATTGCTGTATTACAAGTTAGAGACATACATTTTGTAGTGTTAATACACAAAAATCTGTTAACATTAAAATTTAAGAGTTTTGTTATCTTTGTGAAGATGGGGTTCCACTTTATTTATCAGAAAATTTCCTTAATGATAATTCAGAGAATAAAATGATAAAGATACCGTCAGAATCAGATTGAATTATCTCACACTCTTATGGCACTTTTGTTCGAATAGCAAACATTTTCCTTGCTTGAAATCTTCTTAAATAGTTTTGTTTGTGTGCTTTAATTGCCAAAGAATGATGAAAATCTACAAAGTAAATGGTGCACTGCAAGTAACTGTATGACACAAACACTGAGGTTCACAAAACTCTCGTACCAGTTTTACTTGACTAGTAATTGTAAATAAACGAAAGAGATTTGTTTATTCGACAATCGTTTTACAACAAACCTTCAGTTTTTCCCTTTAACTGTCAATTAAATAACATGGTTTCTCTGTCTTAATTACATAGGAAAATCTGTTAGCCATGAAACAGGCGTTTAATTATGATTACCTTAACACTAATGGTATTAGCCAGGTAGATTATTTCAGATGTTCTAAATGAGATTTGTGTTGTTGTTTATTGTTGTAATGTGCAATCAGTAGGCGGGAAATTGGACAACAGTCTCGCATTGACATATCTTTACGTGACAAGGGGAATGATCAATATTTGTCATTGTTTTTACCCTCTGCTGGAATATTTGATGAGAAAACAAAATTCAACATTTGTTATTAGTTTGTTGTTTTTTTTCTCTCTCCAGATGCATCATCCAATACAGATGAAGCCAGCAGACAGCGAAAAACGAAATGGTAAGCTCTAATAGGACCAAAACTTACTGAACAAACATAGAATACTACACTACTTACATAATAGATGCCAATATTACATAATGACTATTGTATTTAACACTTTACCCAATATACTCCTGTCTTGTAATACCCAATGCAACAAATACCTAGATAGACAAGATAATCATTTTATTTACAAGAATATTCTATTCAATCTATTTTAATGCAGAGAAATAAATCTTGTCCGAGACTCAAATTGCCAAATACATGTATTGCATCGTCAGTAACTGAAATTTGAATATATTCCCCTCTTGAAGAAATGATTCTTTTGTTTGTTAATGATTATACATGTACATTGTAGCTTGAAAATAACTAACCAATTTTCCCATTTATTTGATTTAATACTTGAGCCAAGTCTTAGTTGCTTTTAGACTTTATTTTATCATGGTGTGAAACTAGATAGTCTCCTAAACGAACTTTTCTACCTCTACAGACTTTAATTAAATTAAGAGGCTAGTTTCTCTTAATGAATTTATTGACATGATAATCCATTGTGTCTGCATTCAGTTAGTTATGGATTTTCTTAAGACCTGTTGAAGGAGAAAAGAACAATTCCAGGAATATTCTCTATTTGTTTGATTCTCTTTTACGCTTTTGAAATAAGCTCAAGATGTTTTATATTAGGGTCAAAATCCTTCACAGCTGTGTGAAATTGATAAAGATATTTAAACAATTTTCATATTCATTATCATATTTTAGCTGTAATATATATTTTATTTCATACTATTATCATATATGTATCATTAACATTTTCAATAACCTGTATCAGGCATTTCACATTCTACAGTTGAAGATCGGAAACTGTTCGTAGGCATGCTAGCCAAAAAATTAACAGAAAATGATGTACGCATGATGTTTGCTCCATTTGGTTCTATTGAAGATTGTACAGTATTACGAGACCAGAATGGCCAAAGTCGAGGTATGCCATTACTGAATATTAGAATTGATTTGTTTGATTTATCTATAATTTATTTATCTATTCAGAAATCTCACATTCAGGAATCTGGTTTCCTTTTCAATGCATGGACAATGTACTTGATTGTTGAAGTGATCTTCTGACCCTTGTCTTTGATCAGATGTCTTATTTCAATCGGTGGTAATGTCATTAAACTTGTTGAGGAAGATATCCAAATTTCAATTTGAACAAAGAATCATATGAGGTTATATCTGTGTAGTTGTTGACTTTGCAGAATCCCCCCAAAAAACTAACAATAAACCACTGGGAACTTTCAGAAAGCAGCCCGACATAAATTGTGAACAGTTTAATAATATTCCACGTTTTTGTAAGAAAATAGTTGAAATTGTTTGTTGAGAAAGCATGTGAAAATTTGTGTGAGTTATCTAGGTAGTTTTGTTTCAATAACTCAAATTGTTGATAAATGTAGAAACAAATAGAGAGGTATTGGTAAAAATCACTGTGTACAATAAGACAAAGAGGCTTCGAAGAGCTTGCTTTCAACAATAGTCTCAAATCCTGTTAAACACACAATTCATTTTGTCACACACATATATTTTTCTTCTTTGTTTTTACGCTAAAAATCCTGGAACTATTTCCTAGGGCAATTTCAAGCAGTATGTCTGCAGAAAATTAACATTTCTTACATTGTTAAAAAGAACTATTATTTCAATGTCAGAAGCTGTGCCCTATGTATTTTACTCATGAACTGATTTTAAATTGGAACAAGAATTGGCAAACATGCAATATTGAGTTGTACTGACCAATCACCAAATTGATTAAATGGCTGAAGTAGATTATGTAAGAGATTAAAATAAAAAAAAAATAATTTACTTTCTTGTACATGTATTTGTGTGTCATTGTTTCTGCAGCCCGTAATTCCAGTCAGAAAATAAATTGAAATGCCCTTAGCATATTGGTTAGGGTATTCAAATGTTTATTTTTTGTCAATCGGCCTAGTTGTTTTTTTTTTAGTATAATTAATATACCGAGATGCAGTGAAAATTGATTTGTTATAGTATAATTAACATACCGAGATGCAATGAAAATTGATTTGCATGTAGGTACTATTGAGATACAAGTTGATATTTTGGCACGTTTGTCTACTGGACATTTACCAAAACAAGAAAATCAACCCATGGAGGCCATACAAACTTTACAGTGAATTGTGTAGGCACCAGACAATTTGTTACATCTCTGAAACAATAATTAAAATCATCCATCTGTGAACATTGTGTGTTTTTATTGCATGTATGTATAGTTTACGATTGCTGTACTTATTTCACATGATATGATCCAGCCTTTCTCTTAAAAGACAGGGTATCTGTTTAAAAAAATAGATATTATTCAACCTTTACAAGGGGCCTACTAGAAATCTACTATTACAAATATTGAAGTTGATGCTGGTATATGTAATCAGTTTTATTAAATATCAAGATAACTTTTAGTTTTACATTTACTCTTATAGCCATATTGTGGATGGACCAATCAGAGCCCTCTGTTTTCCAAGAACCCCCATAATCGATATTATGAGTTAACCTGAATAAAGGAAAATAGATCATAATATTGTATCTAAGTTACATTTTGGGCTGTATTGGCATTAAATTAAAAATCTGAATATAGCACCAGATGAAGAAAAGAGACCTATAGTTTACATGGTGGCTTTCTCAATTATATATCATCATTGGTTTTATCTTTAAATACTGGGGGCCTTTTCACAAAATTTTGACTAAGATTTAAAAATCCAAATTTTAGTAATTTGATTGGATAATATTAGATTGATTTTAGTGCTTAGTGAATCAAAATTAAAGTATCTACTAACATGTGTATTTTATCTTAGTTAAGATTTTGCAAAACAGTGCCCTTATGAAATCTACAATTTTCATTTGACCAATCAAAGAAGCGTAGCCATTTAAAGAGTTGATCAAAACTAAAGATACCTTGATGTAATATGTGGCTAGCTATTAACTTTGCTAATTTGTTATTTGTGTTGTCTTTCAGGTTGTGCTTTTATTACATATGCTAACAGACAGAGTGCACAGAATTCTATAAAAAATATGCATCATTCACAAACAATGGAGGTAGGTGATGTCTGTCTTGTATTATACAGTGTAAAAACTACAGTTCACGACCTCTAGACAGGTTATAAAAAGCTAGGAAATAAGTCGACATTCATTTGTATTAGATAAGCTGGTAACTATATAAATAATGCCAAAACAAGCATTGGCTTGGCTTTAACCTTGGAAAGCAATAAGACCTACTGGTACCGAAAGATAAAACCTCAAACAACAAGAAAAGGCTTCCAATTTGATTTCCTGTAACTAATTTTACAAGTTGAATTGTCTGAGTAGATTAACATGTCTGTGGTTTTCAAACATATTCCATATAGCATGCCTTTCTTTATTAAATTTATATGATCACTATCTCACTTGTAAATTAGTCTTATGGCTATAAACATGTTTTTCTGTGGACAAATCGTTTTTTAGTTTATTTTTTATATTATTGGAAATAAAGTCATGATGACTATAGAATAATTTCATCTTGGGGAAAATAAAGTATTGAATTTTGTAATCATCTTATCGTGTAATCCTGTATTATACATTGTACAAGACCTTGTCATACTTTTTATCATCCAGACTATCAATGATCAACTTGATTACATTATCAACATGCTCTATTTTATATGACATAAGTCTTATGAGGTTTAGAAATAACAACTGAAAGAACCCAAATAAGAACCAAATTGAATCACTGGTTGATTTATTTTACGATTCATCCATACCTGGTGAATTGTTCAGATGAAATTGGGGGTAAAAAGATGTATTTTATAATGTTGGCCATTCAAACCTTTGACCTTAATCAGATATTAAGCGAATGTTACTGTGTGGAAATCTCACTATGGTGCATGATAATTGTGAATAAAACACTTGGATAACAGTTTTCTGTGCAATTTATTTTGCTCAGTTTGCTTGTGAAATTTGATTCTTTCCGACATCAAAAGGCTGTTATATTAATATCCAACAGTTAATGAGAATCTGTGTTCATGATATTAGGAAATATTTGTTATGTACATTATATTTTTTTTCTTAGGGTTGTTCTTCGCCTTTAGTAGTCAAGTTTGCTGATACACAAAAAGAGAAAGAAGCAAAAAAATTACAACAAATGACCTCCAATTTATGGAACATGTCCTTAGGTGGCTTAGGAGCTTTAGGACCACAATACCTTGCAGTAAGTATTTAATTCACCATCCAATTGAACATAACCTACAGTTGATAAGGGATAAGGAAAGAAAAGAAACAATTGGGAACTTTATAACAAGGGAGGGGATTGGGGTAGCTGAGTGGTCTAATTTGTGTGCTTTAGATCATAAGGTCTGTTATTGAGTCAAGTGGCATGGTTTCAATCACACACATGTGTGTGACAAGGAGTAGGGTTCTTGTGTTCAACCCCATTAATCTTTCTCTTTCCCTTTTAAATGACCAAACCAAAGTTACAATTCCTCAATTTAAATAACATTTTGATCAAACTGGTTTTATATAAAATTTCTGGTTGTGTATTGTCAAAACTCTTTAACTGTACATTTAACCTTTAAGTCTGGCAAGTTAGGACTTTGAACAAGGGAAATACATTTATTGTTTCTGCTGCATTACATCTTTAAATATTGAATATTGAATGCAAGCCAGAATTAACCAAGAAACAAGAAATAGTTAAGAGAATTTATTAGTTTTGTGGAGAATACAAATTGAATGAAGAGCGTGATAACCAGGTTGTTGTATATTGATCTATGAACTCCACTGTATAAAGCTAGTTTTGATGATCTAAAGAATTTCATTAAGAAGTGTTCCTCTTCAAGCACTCTGTTCTAAAGGTTATAGGTCTAATATCATTAGGCTGGTATGGTCAGCTATTCATTATAGGACCATATTAGCATCATTATTGCTCTTTGGTCATTTCAAATTTAGGTATTTTCTACTAAGATAAATGCCTATGTTGAGTGTAAGAGACCTTGATTGTAATTAGTATGTGAATGGTACCTATGACCTATGGTACAAGAGTTATGCCTTTACCCAAGTATGATTTTAGTGCTATAATGAATGTCCAGCATTTAGATCATAAATAGGAGGTTGTATTATTAACATTGGGTTGAAAAATGGATCTGAAATGTTCAATACTTTGTACTTTTGAGCATGTATTATGGTAGTAGTGCTGTATTGATACTAGTACTTGTCATATGACATGTGTATTATGTGATTGAATATAATGATTTTTGTTAGTATTGATCCAATCATAGAACATATCACCTGCCTTGTTGGTGACTTCATTAACAACATTACATATCCAACACTGTTGCCTCATTAATCAGCTTTATTGTGCTATCTAGTGTTCAATAATTCACCACTATGTAGTCTGTGATCTGTTAGCTTGTTAGATGGCCTATATTCCTCCCTTTCCCCATAGTATTGCATTTACCACTTTCATTGAATACCTGTAGTTGAAAACACTTAATTATTCATCAACTTGTGCTATCATATACCATTTCCCCCTATTTATTCTTCCATTACTGATATACCAGATAAATGATGCTATTTACTTATATCTTTGTCATTTGTGATAAATATTAATGCTTGTAAAGCATAGTTAACAGAATAAGAGAAAGGTTGAATACATTCTCTACACAAGTATTCTACACATATAAACATATGTCCAAACATTTATTTTCATTTGTCAATCACTGTGCCAATAAATGGCCATTTGAAGTATTCATTAATTTTGATTGATTTCACTGGGTGATTTTAAAGTATATTTTATTTGTATATATAATATCACCTAGTTCAAATGTTGACCATCAAAATTTAGTTCTGTATTGTAAAAAGAATGTTTCTAAATAAGCCTTGTATCTTTTTTTTATTTCTGCTTCATTTAAATCATGGAAATTAATGCTTCTTAATTGGCAACATGATTTTATCAATATATGACTGGTGTCTGTAAAATAAAATCTGGTCAACATATAGATATTTTTTATTAAATTCTGTGCAACAGATGTTCTGTAAATAGATTTTATTAATTTCTGATCAATGTTAGTCAATGACACATCTGTTTCGCCTTGTATGTAACGATTTCATTTCTACAGGTGTAATAGGGAAATTAGGACAGTAAATATTAAAATCGACATGATATAATTATAAAGGTTATAAATCAATAAGATACCAACTCCTCCCCTTGATTTTATCTTCTTTTTATTGTTTACAATTAGTTTCACTTTAAACTCTGCCAAAAACCTAGCTTTATAAATGTTAGTTTTCTCTTAAAAAAAGCTATTTGAACAATACCCAACAAATCAAATAGACAGAAGAAATTTAAACTAATTTTTTTCCCAATAATTGGAATTTGTAGGCATGTTTAATGTAGAGTATTTGAGCTTTGTACTGAAGTTATATTTGGAACCGTTTTATATTGAATTCAAATCACGCAATAATATTTTCTTAGCTATCTTTATCAATAGATAAAATATACGCATACAGTTTTGGCCTAAAACAATGTTGATTTAGAATTTGTTTTGTAGATATTTGCCAACATAAAAGTATGTATTGCAGTCTGTTACATCTATATACAATTTATTTCAATATGTATTTCTGTCTGTTAGATCTATATACAATTCATTTCAACATTCTGCTACTTCAGTAGAAACAACATGTTTTCTATATTGGAAAAAAAAACCACAATCAACGAAATTATATATTTCAAAATCCCATTGTCAGACCGATGGCATCAAAAATCTCATTTGTCTTTGTGATAAACTGATAAGTAAGTCTGAATCAGTATTAGAAACCTCATTAATACATATTTCTTTCATCCTCAAGATGCAATATATTTCTGCGAGACTTCACTCATTTTCATTTTAAATATTTCTTAATTGATTTATTTATCATGTGCTCTTTACTTACTGCTGTAAGCTCTTTTATCTTGATGTAACAGGGGAAAATAAGATTTATATTGTGTAACAAATGTAAGTTATATCACTGGAATTAATGCAAATCTATATTAACTATTTGTTTATTTCAGTTATTACAGCAAGCTGCTTCTCAAGGAAACATGGGTATGTTAAATTCATTGATCATAAGCTAGTCTCAAGTGAATCAGTACCGTTACCTAAAAATATACAAGTCTAATGTGCATACTTCCTTTTACTTGAGAATAATTCCTCCCTAGATAGCTGTAAATTTAGCACTACATGAGATGAATGCTGTTAAATCTATTTCATCCATATTAACAGACATTATCACGAGTAACCGTTTTTCTATCAAATTATTTGATTCCTACCGTTTACATGTATTTCCTTTTAGATTTATAATTGAGCATGCCCTGTGGCTTTGTTCTTGGAGTCTTTTTGTATTTGCACTTGTTTCAACCAAGGTTACATGTCAACCAAGGTTACATAGAAGGGAGTAAAAAAACAAAGTATTACATAAGCACCAGCGAGTCTAGCATATAAAGTTTTAATTTGTGCAAGACACAAATTGCATGGTTATTTGACAGAAAATTTTCCAATTAGGAGTAGATTATTAGATATTTTATAGTCTTGATATGTTGAAGTAAAAAATAAATGTGGGGTAAATGTGAATTATTCATAAGGTCAGCCATATTTATTTTTATTAGAATTAATTTTAAAGTCTGTTTACTTATTACCCATTAGACCTGATGTGACTTTACTGAAAGAAAATTGAGTAATGCCCTTTTTTATATCTGTCAAAGTAGATTAAGTTGTCAAAATGATATTTTTCTTTTGTTTGATATTAAACTGACAATATTGATTTCTGTTTAGTTCCAGGAATGAATGCACTTGGTGTTCAGCAATTAATGGCTGCATTAGCTGCTGCGTCTGCTACTAATCCAGGTAACTCTTCTTTTTGGTGTGAGCAATTTTATACCCGTAAAAACAATGAAACATGATGAGTTTCTTCTTGACACAGTTTTACGATCTGGGTCACTCCAGTAGCAAGTTAATTGGTATGTGGTTTCTTTTGGGTTGATTGAATCAGAAGTTTCAGTAAAAAGCCAAAGAAGTTCCCATATCCTGGCAAACAGCCAACATGGTTTGTTGAAAAACCTGTTAAAAGCTGACCATAATGTAATAGGTATTTGGTTAGATTATGGATTGTCTGTGTTAAGAGGAAACCTATTTCCATACCTCATTGTTTTTTAGTGTTATAATAATAAGAATGATATCTAATTCAATGTTCATGGGCTTCTAAAACAAGAACAAGATTTACAAATGTCTCACCACTTAAAAAACAAATTAATCCATTATTTTCATGTAATATTGTTTTGTTATTTTGGGTAGTGCACTTATTCATATTTGGTTCAGCATGTTTATTTTTTTTATTCAGTAGATTAGCCATCACTAAAAAAAAAGTTTAAAAAAGGGAGTCAACCAAAAAATGAGCTTTAGATATTTATTAAGGTCATATAACATATATATATATAGATCTATTAAGAAATAAAATTAAGATGCATGTTGACTTCTTTAGTAATGTTTTTTCCCTTGTTATATTGTTTTACCAAAGATATCCAATTAAACTATTACTACTTCATAAACAAATTAAACTGTTCAGTGTTGACTTTTGTGTAAGGTGTTAGGTTTTAGACTTACTCTTGTTTTTGTGATATTGTGCCACAGGCTTATTAGCAGCCCTAGCAAGCCTCACCAACAGTAACCCAGGTGTCAATAACAATGGCACATCAAGTTGTTCCAATATAAACAACCATTCCTCAGGTATAATAATTCTTAATCATCTCCTGTTTGTGCTGACGAGAGGCATGAGTTGTCAGAGTATGTTGAGAAAAGATAACCAAAGTTTTCAATCTGGCTAATTTATATATGGCACTCCAAAGGAGAATCTGCAAGTGCTTGTTCATTATTTCAATAGGTAAAAAATGTTTAGATTTCTGCTGTTAGGTTTATCAGATAAACTAAGCTTATCAGATACATTTCATGACTTGCATATTAGAAAAAAAATGTAAAGAACACAAATTACATATTCTGACAATTCTGCGTCTCGAAAATGCCTGGAGTGACAGAGTTTTTGTTCTCAGAACGATAATGCATGCACATTGTCATTGCTTGTTCTGTTCCGTTTTCTTCAATCTTTTGTTAGTTTTAAATATTTTGAATATTTTTTTTGCTGCGTTTTTTGTATTGTAATATAAATAGATATTTGCTTCTGATTAGACTTATTTCATGTAGTTCCACAACAACATTCATTTCTTTCAACTAATAATAAATATACACTACTTTCCTAAATAACAATTCATTGTTTTCATGACAATTTTCAATCTATATATTATACGCTTTCAGTTTTACACCATAAGGTTATTGATTTATGCACTTATACTACATTATATATAACATATATCTGCACAGTTACTCTCATCTTACACTTGATAAAATAACCTAAAATAAATTTTGATATGCAATTACTTGAGTGTTGTGTTCTATAGATTTTTGCTGACCTTTATCATTTTTATTTATTGAAGCCCAGTTCATCAATAATATCTATATTGCACAATATATAATAATGTGAAATTTAGCTGTCACATAACTGGTTATTGGCAAAAACTCCTCCAAACAATATTGATTACATGTGTAATATACCTTCACACAATAGATTTGTTTATATCCTGTTCTATAAATTGATCTTCACTATTTTACACAATTTTTAAATTGATACCCATCCCATTGACACCCTGATAATGTATTTATTTTAATATGAAATATCGTGTTTAATGTCCTACTTTCTGCATCAACTGGATTTCTAAAGATGCTCATGTAGTATTCAAGAATGGAAATATTAAGGATTTTCTTTCGTTTTCACAGGGACCAAAAGCTGGGCCCACATTAAGAGTATAAAGTTAAGAATATGTATTAATATTTGGGCGAAATCAGAAAAACACAATAGCAATATGATTGATTTGATGAATTTATAGTTTGCATTTGTGGTAAAACTACATAATAATTCTATAAACTAAACATATATTTTCAGTGGATCCTAAATATAAAATCATTGATTTTTGCAGCTTGTGTAGTCGACAATTTATAATACTGATTAATGAACTTTAAGCTTTTAAATAATTTAAGACTAGACTATGGTTATTACAAATATAATACATGTACATGTACCTCAAGATAAGAAAAGGTTCGGAATGCAAAGCTATAGTTCTACATGTATAGAAAATATATGAAACATATATATCATATCACCACATGATGAGATGTAGCTCAAATAAATATAATATACACTCTCTAATGTGCAAATAATAGTTTCATATTCACCTTGCTAACATATGTTGTAAGGAAATAAGTTATAGGAATCCCACTTGATGATGAGATAGAAGTAAATGATGCTCCCTTTTGTTATGTGATACTATATTTTCACTACTGATAATATTTATTACAAACCTTTGATAGTCAAGTAGAC
Organism: Patella depressa; assembly: GCA_948474765.1. Taxonomy (NCBI): domain Eukaryota; kingdom Metazoa; phylum Mollusca; class Gastropoda; family Patellidae; genus Patella; species Patella depressa. The sequence goes on from OX419718.1 coordinate 48,428,195, forward strand.
TGAAGCATATATTAAGCAGGTTTTTTGGGAGGTTGTTATTTAATGCTATTGGTTTATGTTGATATATTTACTTCTGGTTTGTATTAATAGCCGTTTGTTTCCACATACCATGTCTAATAAAATAAACATGATGAAGACCAAAATGTCATAATTTGTGTTTTATTGGCATTGATGCAATCGAGCCACAGCATGATAAAATTTAATAGGAAATACATGTCTGATTTTATGAAAATAAACACACTATCCACTGGTTAAAGTGGTCTTGCTGCAGAATGCTGTAGAACCTATGTCAAATCGTGATCAATCAAATTATTTATAAATAGAGTGAAATCTGTAGTTGAATGTTGTCCATTATATTCATAAATTCTGTTTACATCATCATGATTTCAAATACTAAAAGTAGACTAAGCTAAAAAAATATATTTGAAACATTTGTGGTGAAAACGATTTTTTGGGAGGGTTGAAAATTGTTTGGTGCTAAGAAACTTCAGCTAATGAATACTTCATTGTTGTCTGATGTGTACATTACCAATTTCCCTCAAGTTTATTATCCCTGAAGAGAACTTCTACATGTGTGTTTTTCCATGCGTATTTCAAGCGTAAGTGCACTCATACCTACATGTGTTGAAATGCCCATATATTGAGCATGTAGTGTGTGGGGCATGATTCATACACTGGCTTTCTCTTTTCACGTCTTAACTAACTTCTAATAATAACTTGATCCAGCTTATACAATTTAACAGATGTGTTCATTTTACAAACATACATGTACTTTTAGTCAGTCATTTATACATGGGTTGGCAAGGTTTTTTTGAAAAAAAAATTGTAACTTGAGTAAAATCATAAAATATTTTTTTTCTTTCAAAACCAACAAATAATCAAAACCTGAAGGATTGTTTAATAGCTTCTAATTTTCTTTAAAAAAATTTATATAGAAAGTTGTGTTAGCTTTTACTAATAGCTGTAGTATCTTAGGATTATATTATATATTGTGCACTGTTCAGCTTTCAGTCTTCCGTCAGTTTTGTTTTAATTTAAAACCTTTTAATTTTGTTCAGCAGCAATTAAAAACTGATTTTCCTATGCTTCTGTGACGTACTTCAGTTAATATGAATCTTTTTTCATGTTTGTTAAAATTTCAGTTGTTCAAATTATTTTAATGCACCGTAATTGTAAATATATTTATTTTGTGGTCTCATTGTTTTCTTTAATAAAGTTTATAGAACTATTATTAATTGATGAAAATTGTAACTGATGAATTTGATTATATTTTGCAGGTGAGCCACAGAATAATGTTCATTTTCAAAATCTACAAGGCATTGCTGCTTTGGCTAGCTTGGCCCAGAATCCAGGTACATAATTTTTGTTTTTTTTCTAATTATTATGTCAACAAATATATTTTGACGAAATAAACACGTAATAAATGTTATATATATATAACAGAAAAAGAAAATCTGAAGTACGAAACTTGTATGAAGATGCATGTGGACATCATAATTTGATGGGTGAAAAATGTCCTTAATAGTGCAGTTCTCAATTTTTATTTTCCCACAAAGTAATTTTAATGTATCTGAACATTACACTAGCTTTCATGGGATAATATGACCCAAGAGTAATGTAATGAATCCACCAATATTAACCTAAATATGTCAATGGAATTTGTCCTCTGGAGTGAAGACGTAACTAATATACTGTAGGGATCAGTAGACTGACCTGATTTATAAAAGTAGAAACGTATGAGAGAAAACATTTTTTGTTGTACAAAAGCCATTTGTCAGTGATTAACCATTTTTATTTAAAAAAAAATAAAATTGGGTGGTATATTGGATGTGTGAGAATCTCCGGCTTTCGGAACGTCCAATGAAGATGTGTCTGAGTTCAAGGTCAATGCCGCCATAAATAACATAGCCAGAATCTCCTTCAGGTTTCCTGTGATGTCATCAAATACTTCAACAGTGTTTTAAAAAGTAATGAATTAATGAACTGACATTAGATTATTGCATTATATACATTCTTTTACCTGACATGATTAACACGTGTTTATTTACAAGATAGGTTTTACCGCTAATTGTAGAATGAGCTGATAAGGATTGAATGTAATCATTGCAATGATTGACTGTGTGATGGGGATTCTTAATCGACAAGTCAATGATTAACTCTTTGTAACTCGGATGAAAGTAGATTAGCTAAAGTCAACAAAAATCAACAGATTAAGATCCCTGCTGTGGACTGGGTACATGTAGTTGACCATTGGATAGGATCAATTGTCTGATTTTTATTATTCTATCTATCACTAAGAATTAGTTGTTTATTTTGCAGCTACTCTTAATGCTCTAGGTGTTCAAAATCTGGGATTAAATCAGTTTGCAGCAGCCACAAGTCAAAGTTCAGCAAGCGTTTCAGGTAAATAATGAATCTTGATATATCTTGTGTACTGGTCATCAATCATGAAATGAATGTATTATAAAGGGAAAAGTCTGTGTACACACCAATATTACATATATAATAGAACAGGTTAAAACCATTCCAAATATAATTTTCACATAAACATCATTTCCATGGTTGATCTGTAACAAAGATTTCAAGAAGGGACACATATAAAGAAAAGCGGTTAACGTTACTGGCTGAAATAACAAACGATAACCGCCACACAAATTTTAATCTCACTGATAATCCCTGAGAAGACAAACAGTTGTTGAATAAAATGTGAGAGAGTACATCTTCGAATCTGATTATTTAAAAGAGATTTGTCTGTCACAAGACCAGAGAAAGTGAAAAACAATATTTGGAATGTGTTGAACCAGTTCTGTCACATATGTAAAATTTGTAGACACTAAAATTGTAATTTATATCATCATTGTACAGGTGATCTGTGGTCCAAGGGGAGGTAATATGGCCATATGGAATATTGTACAGAGTAGTCTCCCTTCAAGAAATTGTGATATATATAAGTAATATATTTGTCAGGTTTAATTGGAAAGTCCTTTTTTTTTAAAATTTAGATAAATATATTTTTCTACATTTGTCACTTGAAAACTAAAGCTAATAAATTTCAAAAATGTCCGTAAACAGTATGCTAAAGATAGGTCTATAAGCATTATTATCTTCACTGGTATTATTCAAAGCATATACATAAAAACAAAGTAGGACGTTAAACCCCATTTCATTTCATTTCATAAAAACATTCTTGTTTGCTTAGTGTAACATTTCAACCTACAATATAAGAGCATTATTTTATATTTACCCCCCAAATGCTCATTTTAACCTGAATTATATTTCCCATCAGGACTCACTATATTAACCAATAATTGAGTTTGAATTCGTTGACCACTCTATTACTTTATGTGCTTCAGTCAAATGGAGAAGCCTGCTTTAATATAATTATTACAAGTCTGTGTTTTATTATTTTACCTTATATCTGTGTACAATTATTATTATGGGCAAAGTTGCTATATTTCTGCTATTTGTATGGTTTTAAAGCATTGCACGGAAAGGGAATACATGTACCTCTTGGTAAGAACCTAAACCAATAATAAATGTGGTATTTAATGGCGTCTATATATTTTTGTTGTTCTGTCTCTTCATTATTGTACCTGTGGTTTTTATTTTGAAACATTGTCTTGGTCTGTCATCTGTTGAAATATTTTTTAATTCACAGTTCTAGATCTTCTTTATCTTTATTTCTATCATAGGTTTTAAAGTAGTACAGTTTTAAAAAAATTGAATCAATTTTTAAAATGATAAATTACTCGTCTATTAAATAATGGTTTGTGTTTAACAGTAAACCTATGGGATACATATAGGGGATTAATTTGTTAGCTTCCATGCACAATAGATGCACATGCTTGCTTGACATTATAAGAGTAAAACTCTCAGATTCATTCTAAATAGCTAGTTGTTCATAGCTGCACGACTTACTCAATCCATTTATTGCCACTGCTCTGGTTGTATTCACTTTAAAAACGTCTTTACGCTTTATTTTTCAGGCTCTTTGTCTGGTACAACTTCAAGTAGTGCACTTGGTGGACTCTCCAGTTTTCAAGGACTTGGTGGCAATAATTTATCGAGTATATCCAGTTTTAACCAGGTACCTAGTATGGCTAATGGTCTAGGCTCGACTAATACCAGTGGCATGGATGCCCTCAGCCAGGCCTATAGTGGCATACAGCAATATGCAGGTTTGTCAGGTTTAATCAATCAAGGTAAACATCCATTTTCATTTTTGTTCACATTGGTTTGCTGCGTTATCCCAGTGACACTGTTTGTTGTTTAGTTGTTCAGTTTGTTAAGTGTCACCTGACCTGGCAAGAATTGTGCCCCCTTGTTTATTAAATCTTATTCCAAATTGCGTTAAAAATGAAACCAGTTTTTACTTTGGTCCATCGAGCTGAAACTGAAATGAATATTGAAATAATTATTAAATCTTAAATTAAAGTTTTTTATGATGAAAAAGTGTTTTTACATGGAATAAGATTTGGTAACAGACTATAAACCAGTGTGATGCATGAAGTATAATACAGGCTTTGCTTTTTTTAAAACTCATAAATATATAGAATCCCTGCTACCCACACAATTTCTAGAAATTTGGTGTATTGACTGCAAGTCTTTCACTATTTTCATAGTAAAGTATATTAATTCTACTCTTGTCGTGTAGCAAACTGTATTATATGAAGTGTAATAACAAAATGTATGGATTTATTACTAACAAACATTAGCGTTTCATTTTCATTTCTTTCATTTAGAATGCATTTTACATGCCAATGTTTTCCCAGGAACTTAAAACCAAAGGTATTTGAATGGAATGTTGATTTTTAAGTAAAATATTTGTTCTATTTCGGTGATCATAACAATAATACAAATAATTGATGAAGAGAAAATTTTTGTTTGTTTATGTGATCAAATGAAATATTGTTTTACAAAGCATTGCAAATCATTGAGAAAGCTTGGTGTATCCTAAATTATACCCCTGCTCTTTAAAAAAAGAAAACATGCACAAGAAAGACATCCATCACACAACTATTTTAAGTACCTTTCCATACATTATGCATGTTTTTTAATATGAAGGTTGTTGTGAGAATTCCATATTTTTCTATTTGCTATATAGCAGAAGTTATAAATTTAGCATGTAATATTATTTATAGTGTGGTTTAGGGACTTTGAATGATACCATCGTTAAATGTTTTCACTTAAGTTTAAAATCACATGTGTTAACTTTGAGATGACTGAATTAATTGCTTTGTTGGGCTTCTAATTTTAATATTTCAATATAACTTGTTTATTATTAATAATACCTTTGTCATTTGTATGTTGAAAATGTGCTTAGTAATTTAATTGTGTTGATTAATTCAGCAATTAATATGATTAATGAACTAATCAAGTCATCATATCACTATTCATCATGACCTACAGAGTTCAAAGCATATATTACATGATATAATTAAAAGTAATATTAATATAATATAATGATTCCCTGGCTGCAATCTATTAAGTGTACATCACACTAACCAAATATTTATTTCTCACTCTTTCAGCCTCTTTTCCTAATGCCTTTAATAATCCTTCAGCCCAAATACAACAAGCGGCAGTGGCAAATAATTCACCTTTAGGTAAACAGTCAGAAGGTATGTAAAATATGGCTATAGTAACAATGTACTGTCCTATCACAAATCTCTCCTAACACATAACTTGGTAACAAATATGTGCTGTGTTTTGTTCCATTCCTATGGTGTAACATTCCAGTATAAAAAGAAACAATGTGTTTAGTTAAAGAAGAAAGTCAATGATGGTTTAAACAGTACATTCTTTATGGCTGCTTGTATTTGTTATCTTCGCTTTGCAAATGTTTCTTTTATACAAATATTAGATATATTTTATAATAATGAATAGAAATGTGGATTATTGTTTTGTGAGGGTTATGTTATTGTATTAGCTGTTTAACTCATAAAATTCTATTAAAAATTTATATATGAAAATGTAGTACTCAAAACGTGACATAATTAAACAAAAGAAATGTTTCAGCTGCCATAGCTTGTTGTGATATTTACTTATTCAATCTGCACATGTGTTAGTCTCAAATCCTCTTTTCACTTAATTGTCACTATTTTGGAGTTATAGAGAATATTGATTCGAGTATCGCCTTATTCAAGTTATTGTCACTTGAGTCTTGACATTGTTGGGCAGAGTACGTTGACAAACATCTTTACATCACTGTATCAGCTTTAAGACTATTCTAGATTTTAGCTGTAATAGAGAGAAAGAGAGAGAGAGAAATGGGGTTTAATGTCCACTCAACACAAACTAGGTCATTTCGGGACTAACATATGGTTTAATTTTCATACGCCCACATTGAAATGTGGTCGTATATTGTCGTCACCCCCGTCCGTCCGTCCGTCCGGTGTCCACAATTGCTTGTGGACGCTCTACAGGCTAAAGTTAATATCTGATTGACTTTAAATTTATACACAGTGTTTAAGGTCATGAGACGAAGAAGCCTATTGATTTTCAGCAATTTCCAATAATTAGTGCCAGAGTTATGGCCCTTGATCACTTCAAAAAATCTTGTGGACGCTCTAGAGGCCAAAGTTAATATCCGATTTACTTTAAATTTATACACAGTGTTTAAGGTCATGAGACGAAGAATCCTATTGATTTTCAGCGATTTCCGATAATAACTACCAGAGTTATGGCCCTTGATCACTTCAAAATATCTTGTGGACGCTCTAGAGGCCAAAGTTAATATCCGATTGACTTTAAATTTATACACAGTGTTTAAGGTCATGAGACGAAGAAGCCAATTGTTTTTCAGCGATTTTCGATAAAAACTACCAGAGTTATGGCCCTTGATCACTTCAAAATATCTTGTGGACGCTCTAGAGGCCAAAGTTAATATCCGATTGACTTTAAATTTATACACAGTGTTTAAGGTCATGAGACGAAGAAGCCTATTGATTTTCAGCGATTTCCGATAATTAGTGCCAGAGTTATGGCCCTTGAACACTTGAAAATATCTTGTGGATGCTCTAGAGGCCAAAGTTAATAATATCCAATTGACTTTAAATTTATACACAGTGTTTAAGGTCATGAGACGAAGAAGTCTAGTGATTTTCAGCGATTTCCGATAATTAATGCCAGAGTTATAGCCCTTGATCACTTCAAAAAATCTTGTGGACGCTCTAGAGGCCAAAGTTAATATCCGATTTACTTTAAATTTATACACAGTGTTTAAGGTCATGAGACAAAGAATCCTATTGATTTTCAGCGATTCTCGATAATTAGTGCCAGAGTTATGTCCCTTGATCACTTCAAAAAAACCTGCAGACACTCTAGAGGCCAAAGTTAATATCCGATTGACTTTAAATTTATACACAGTGGATGCTCTAGAGGTCAAAGTTAATATCCGATTGACTTCAAATTTATACATAGTGTTTACAGTCGTGAGACTAAGTCGTCTATCGATTTTCAGTGATTTTCAATAATAGCTGCAAGAGTTATGGCCCTTGATCACTTCGAAAAAATCCTGTGGAAGCTCTAGAGGCCAATGTTAATATCCGATCGACTTTAAATTAACACACAGTGTTTAGGGTCATGAGACGAAGAAGCCTATTGAATTTCAGAGATTTAAAATAATTATTGCCAGAGTTATCTCCCTTGATAACTTCAAAAAATCTTGTTACGCTATAGAGGCTAAACTTATCATCAGATTGACTTTAGATTGATACACAGAGTTTAAGGTGTTGAAACGAACAAGTATTTTGATTTCAATGAATTGAACAGCTAAATCCATGATATTAAATGTTTCATGTATATACTAATTGTTAGTGTGGGGTAACACTTTATAAAAAGCAATCAAATTCTAATGATTTTCTGATAATTACATAATGAGCCGTTACTCTTAATCAGTTTTTAGTGTATTACAAATGTTTCATTAGCCAAAAAAGTAAAAATATGCGACAACCCTTGTTGACTGCCCGGACGATTTAGCTGCTGTGGGCGTATGTTTCGTTGCCTGGCAACCTATCTTATTTCAATAATTCGCTTGCGCGTAGGGCTCCTATCCCCATGTCACATACACTCACACCAGGGCTCGAAACCACAGCCGCAAGCCAGAGGTGACTGACAAGCTAGAGGTGAAAGCGCGGCACTCTAGTCCACTAGGCCATCCCAACCCCCCAGCTGTAATAGAAGCTGGATTATGAATTTATCTCATCATTATTTTTTATTCTGAAAATTATTGGTGATTGTATGTTCTATGTTTTACTTTTATCCAGGGCCTGATGGTGCCAACTTGTTTATTTATCATCTTCCTCAAGAATTCACTGATCCTGATTTGACACAGATGTTCATGCCATTTGGAAATGTTGTGTCGGCAAAAGTTTTCATTGATAAACAAACAAACCTCAGCAAATGTTTTGGTAAGTGAAGGACATCATTAGAGGTGTATATATAATATATCTATTACTATCTGTAATCAATAGATGACGCCATAATATTTTTTTTGGGGGGGGGGGGGGTGGCATTGTTTTCTGAAAGTTAATACTACTTTTAAATCTGAAATCTTATTTTGTAGGTTTTGTAAGTTATGACAGTCCAGTCTCTGCTTCAGCAGCCATACAAGCAATGAATGGATTTCAGATAGGCATGAAACGCTTGAAAGTCCAATTGAAACGTCCAAAACATGATAGTAAACCATATTAGAAGAAACATACGGTAGGTACATTATAATAACAGGTATAGTAATAATTCTATAGTGAGCTAGTTATTGTTAATAAACAACATCTAGTTCATGTTTTATATTGTACATCTGTATTGTTACAAGGACAAAAGATATACATTTGAATAAATAAGTTAGTTCTTTTTTTTTTATATCAATATTTTAATCAATGTTTTTATGCGCAAGTTGTATACAGTATCAAATACAGTAATGGTGCTTTCATACATATTTATGAGAGAGAACTAATCAATGAAAAACTCATAGTTTTGGAAAAATGGAGTTTTATTTGAAATTAATAAAAGATAATAATTAAGAACTGACTTGTTTAGATTCAAATTATAATGCCAGAAATACAGAGGAACGCTTTCCAGAAGTGCCAACTACCAGGATCCAAAGAGTTTATGTAGAAATGTTGTCTGTTTTGTTTCACCTTGTGTAAAATACCACCTAGCATTTTTGTTTATATTTATTTAGAATTTTTTTCTTGTTTTCTTCCAAACTTCCCTTTGCTCTGCAACTTTGCTCCATCCTCAATGCTGTGTATTCACATTTGCAGGTCACAATTTATATCCGATTTTGACAATAAACTTGAATTACAGGTTTATATCCAAAGATTTTGGTTCCTTTTGATATTGGCATGTATCAGACCGTAACTTTCTGGATTATGGTACCTGATTGTACGAACAATCACGTTTTTAGCTTGAGGACCATAATATCGTGGATTATAACCGCTGATTGTATGAAACATTGCTTTTTAAGCTTCCTGGACCCTTATGGCGCACACTAAGCGACAACTTAAGCGAAAAACACCCCCCTGTCATGTGCTTCGTCTTGTGACACCTAAATGCATTTTAGTGGTCATCGAGTGGAGTTGTCTCACTACAGTTAGTGGGGGGAAAAAGACCATTCTTATTCATCTATGAATCCTAGGACTATTATTATTGAGTATATTGCTATATAGTGGGAACAATCCACTGGGATTACCATATATATTCGACAGCTCACACATTTAAGAAATGCCAGAATTGCAAACTTAATTTCATTAGTTAGTTAGGCCTAAATTTGATTACACAAGCCACTTATGCATGCAACAGAAAAAAATCAGAGAAACTTTTGTGAATTTATTTCCTTGGCTGCCGCTTAACTTGTTGCGTAGGTGAGCATATTACACAATTTGTTACTAATGAAGTGACGACTTGGGTGATCATATTAAACATGTCTGATATCAATGACCATCGCCGCGATGGTCACTGGTGATGAAAAATCGCTTGCTATAGAGTGCACATGCTAGGCAAGTTTTGATTTTTTATCGTCCGTGACCGAATTTGCCTATGTCGACGACTAGTGTGTGCCAGGCTTAACTGATATGGAATGTTCAAATGTTTTGACTAAGTTCATTGATCAGCCTAAGTGAGTAAGATGTTGGCTCACTAGCCTGGATGTTGTGTGTTCAATCCCTGCATTGGCCGAGAAAGTTCATCGAGATTTTTAAAAAAAATTTTTTAACTTTATGTATTTATTTTTAAAGTTTATATGTTAACAGTTCATGCTAACTGTGTATATTTTTGTATATTTTGATTGTGTTACCTATATGTTTCGTTTATATATATTTATTCTATTTATGTCTGGCCTTTGTATTTTCTATGCTGTACATGTAGTTATTTTCTCCTACAGTAACTCTTTTATTTTAAACTCACACATCACTTTGCTACTAAATATCACCAGTTTGCATGTGATGTTGTTTAGGTGTTGAATTACCAGGACATCTCCACAAAATATATTAGCACAACATGGAGTTTTAATTTGAGATGTCAATAAAAGGATGGATATGTTTTATGTGAATAACAAACGTCTGTGAAGTATTTCTAATGATGTATTTTCTTCCAGCAAACAAAATATCTTGTCAAAAATAGACTCCCATAAATTACACAAATATATAAATAAAGAAGAATTATAAATATTTTTATTATTGATATAATACACATAGAAGATAAATTATAACAAAGGCCAGATGTAAATTACATGTAAAAAGCTTCTAGCAAATTTGTTTTAATTTCATTCTTTTCTGCTTCTTTTCTATGTAGATGACACCGTGGCGTGTTACCCATGTACCGTGGCGTCCAATGTCTCCTCTTCTACGTTTGCCTGTCACGTGTTGCTATTGTAAGTGTTCTGCCTACGTAAACAGCTTCCTCGATTTGGTTACAGTTGATTTATTATCCAATCAAAACAAAGCAACATCACAAATGATGGCGGTGATTCCTGTTTGATTTATCTGCATAAAAGCAGATGTTTGATTAATGCTAATTAGTATGATGGTATATTTAGGGTACCTCTGTGGAATATGGAAGTGGTCATTATTATAATTCTATGTTTATGTATGTAGGTTAAGGTGTTGGGTTATATATACTAGTAACCTACATACTATATTTTGTATGTTACAGACACAGGTAGTACCATATTATATGGGTGTGTATATAATAATATATGAATGTACTTATTACAAATATAGTTGAGTTTATAAATTTTATGAATATGAAAGAATCTAAAATGTTATTAAATGTAATGTGGACGAGGAATTCAGTCTTTCGACTTATATACAATCATTAGTTTCTTGTTTTATCTACCTGTGTCTGATGATCTGAATATGTATTAAGTTAATGATCATATTAATACATTATTATACAAGCTCAATATTTTCAGTATCTAGTTTGTAATTCAGTATTTTATTTGTATTTCACAGTATTATATATCGATTATGGTTATATTTTGTGTAACTTTTTAACTCCTTGGTATTAAATCTATTGGTATATCAAAATGTATTCAATCAAAAACCTTGTATTAGTAGGTGTATTCTGTTTTTCTTGCTTCCATTTGTATTAAAACTCTACTGGTGAATAGCCTACAACTTGTTCCTGATCATAGTAATGCATATTCAGATGATTATGTTGAGTTGGGTTTAGAAGTGAGAACTTCACCCTCTTAGTATTTTAATGCCAAAGTATTCATTGTTTTAAAAGTCTGCTCATTTTGTATTTGTGTTTATTTTGTCTTGATTTGGTGTTTGAGTTTATTGTGTCAATCATTATTTTAATTGTTTATTAATTAATGAGTCTGAGAATCAACAACTAATGTCTCAATGTACATAAATTAATAGTTTGACTAGCTGGATGTAAAAGGGATATATTCTTGATTTATTTATTAATTATTCATGATTTTATATTGTACATCATTATAATCAGGGTTTTTGATTTATGTTATTGTACATGTAAACCATGCTTATGTTATGAATATTCCACAGGGGTACCATCTTCATTTTTTATCAGAGTTAAACTAAGAGTAATGCTGTTAATTTTTTCTTGGACAGATTTATTATTGTACTGATATTTAACAGGAGTTCAGATAAAACAGTAGTTCAAGGTATTCATTTTAGATAATAATAAATTTGAATAACTTTTAGGAGGACCAAATTCTAACTGCCTCGCTCTTAGTTTTTCGTATCGTGTAAAAAAAACAAAACAAATTCTTGTAAGATATGTATTTTATCTGAGCCATGCCTTACATCTACATTGATAATTTAGTCTAGATATGTAAAGGTGTTTAAAGTTGTCTTGTATTAATGACTTGTCTTTGGAAAAGTCATACCAATGTTTGCAGTGTTTTGAAATGAAAAGTTGTTGTTACTTCTTTATTTCGTGTTGCGATAATGTGTAGAAACAAATCAAAATTATTCGCATTTTAATGTTGTAATGTTTAACCCTTTTTCCTTAAGTGAAAGTTTGTTCTTGAAGAGTGTAATGACACTGTGTGAAGTTTGTATTTAATAATTTGACATATTACTATGGGTGTGTTGTGTTCAGAATATTTCATTGTGATTGTAAACAAAAAAGAGTTTTAGCTATTTGTTGAAAATACTGGATCTTTTTGTGATATTTTTATGGCCTCTATGAGTGTGATGGAGTTTATGTTTTATATTTAGCCACCAGTACCTGTAAACTTACCTTATATTTGTCAAAACTGAATTCAAAATTGATTTATTTTTCATTTGTGTCTTTATTTTTGGTTTATGATCTGATCTCAGATTTGCCGATTGTGGTGTTAGAAATATTTGTGAATATATTATTATAGAGTACTCTGTTTTTAAGGCTCACAAATTATTGTTTTCAGTTGCATTTCATTAGGGCCCATAGTAATGTCGAAAAATAAAACATCCAACAATCTCAGGACCTTTCATGTAAAGTTGTGAATGTTGTTCAGCAGTTTCCTTTCTAAAGCTTTTAAAGCAAGTTTATTGTACAGTGCCGCCTTGCCTATATATTATATTATTATTATTATTATTATATAATTATGTTCTGTAAAGTAATGTTAACAGTATTTCTGTTTGTTATTATAATTAGTTTAGCTGTCAGATTGATATTGAAAAGCTCAGGCCCAGTGTCCACTATAATCATGTTCTTACAAGTTTTCACATTTTTAACGGACATGGCAGTTTTTGACTTTAAATTGTTCCTTTGTCAAATCTGTTCTGTTATTTTGAAGTAATTACATTTATTGTTTAATGTGTTTTATTCGTGACTGCCTAATGTACGACTAACTTCACAAAGTAGGATTAACACAACAGAACATATTCTTCATTCACTTGTAGTTTGTTGGTTTAGCACTGGTTCATATGTTTTATATACAAATACAATCACTCAGATCAGATGTTGTAACATATCGTTTTAATCTGCATTTATTTCTCTTAATCAGCATTAATCTAGATCGACAAATAAACCCACATATCACACACATTTTAACACTTGATATTCTCATTAGAAATAATGTATGTGATTTTGTCCTTCAAATGAATGTATGGTAGTGTAATGTATATTAAACGGACTAACTTTACAGGAATATAGGTTAGATTGGAGTAGATTAGGCCTACAAATAGATAAAAATAGATGTATAATTACATTGTTAATAATTGTGTTCAGAGTTCTTCAGAGCTAAAATATTATTAAATCAAAAATAGCAAATTTAGCGATAGTCACATTATTATCATATATTTTTAGCACAATAAGACATGTTTATTAAAATTATGAATTTAAAATGTGTCTCAGATTTCTTTATTTTATTTTTTTTAATTTATTTAAACAAAGTGTGTAGAATCAAATAAGCAGGAAAAAAAAAATTCTGATATTTTGGCCAAATATGTTAGTGATGACGTACATTTCATCATGATTTAAATTAAAATTCCAAAATATGATGATAAATATTTGTCGAGTCATTATGCCAAATCGATTATGTTCTGTGGAATTTTTTTTTTTTTCCCCCTGGAGAAAATTAATTTTCCAGGCACATTAATTTTGTTAAAGATTAAGAAATTAATTGAAAAATAAATATAGAGTAAGGAAAATCAATGAAATATGAAATCAAATAAAAGAATGTGTTCAAGGGGCAAATTAAAGTATATTATCATAGAAAGGGTTTAATGGCATTGTAATACTATCAAAAGAAATATTTGTTGACCAAGTCTATAGTTTTTTCTTCTATATGTTATTCAAGATACATTATGTACCTGTTTTGAGTTGTGATTTTATAAAAGGTTGTTAAAGATTCCATTAATTCCGTCCATGTTAATTACTGGAGATATAAGTCCTTAATGTTTGTCATCTCATTTTATGGGGTCCTTATTAAATGTTTGTCATTACTTGAGGTCCACTTATTTTATTCTAATGCCATTAAATCCTCTCTTGATTATCAGCTGATTGGAAGAGATTTTTCGTTTTAGGAAATTCTCTGGTCTTGCCTAATTTTATGAAATTATTATATAGAAGATATGTTTTTACATATTTTTTATAAATTTATCTAGTCAATACAGATAAGAATAAAATCGGCCATGTCCATAGAGTTCAAACATTAGTTGGTCATTTTATCAAGATATTTGTTTTAGTACACCAGTCAGTCTGTAACATTCTAACAGAATTGGGCCCTTTAAAAAGAGGCACAGTTTCAATGTTTTACAAGTTCTATAATTTTGATGTGGATTCCAACCATCTACTTTCAGTGGATTTATCTTGTGTTAGTTCGCATTGTGTCGTGGTTTGGCAAGGTACAACTAAATAAATTGTATTAAAATTTATTGAGAATCGTTACCGTGTTTTGAGTTGTTTATTCTGTCTAAAACATAATTTGCTTGTCCTAAGTGTGACATGCACAGGTAAAGTCATCTTTAAAATGCCAGGTTAAATTAGAGGGTCATAGCAGAAACGCAAGCCACTGCTTCAAAGAACGACATCATCAGTTCAAGATTGTATATACATGTATCCCGAAAGAAAATCCCCCATCCCCATCGTTAGAGCCTTTCGCTTAATTCGACTGTGGGTTAAATAACACTCTCTCATTTGAAAAATTGTATTCATGAGCCAGTGAAGACCAACAATACCCGATGTAAATATACAGTGGTTAAACGGATTAAACCATGACTTAAACCAGTAGGATTAAAGGTTGCTTATTGACAAAGGTTTAACCCAAGGAGGAAACGGCAATGACGACAAAGGCGAGGCTCTACTTCAGTTTCTTTTTGTACACACTAAATAAAGTTAAGACGAAAGGCATTTTAAAGAAGTTTGTCAATTCGCACGACCCTGATCTTTTTCGAGATAACGAAAGGATGTTTTGGCTGGAACAAGAACTATCTTTAACGAGTCAAATTTGCTGGACAGGAACGATTATGGACCATTCCGAAATGAACTAAACAATCTCCATGGCAAACCAAGATGAAATAAAGATAAAATTTTAAGCAGAGTAGTAATACCGAGAACGTAGTATTGCTTTAATATTGTTTAATAAACTATCCTTGCTAGCCACCATTGCACATTTCCAGAGAACCTAGCTTCTAGATAAATAATTACTTACACAATCCGTGTCCACATTTCAGAATAGTTTTTCCTCAACGTAGCAAATTTGGAATTAAATTTTACAGAGCCACAAGACTGTTATCTGACCATCTTCACACTAACCCAAAACCAAGCTATCATATAACCAGAAATTAGACGTCACTTTCTGCTCGTTTGGATAGAGCAATGGCAAAGACATAAATGTGTGGGTATTTAGTCCTGAAGCATTATTCCGAATACTTGAATATAATTGTTGATTATTGTTATGTCCATACACTGTATTGACCAATTCGGTGGTGTTGAATCTGAAACAGTAAACACAAAACATGTTTAAAACCAGAACCCAAGTGGGAACATTAGAGGTTAATCTTGACAAGGGAATCTGTCTACCTACCTTTGCTCTTTCAAGGTACCTCCCTGTCATATCCCTATTAGTAAATGGTGGAAAACAACATGAACAAAAATAAAACCCAAATACGCTAACAAGACGCATCACACATTGCCAGTAGTAACTGCACCTCCGAACCGATCATAACCTAGCTATCATAAACTCTTTTGTAACGTCGTAAAACATAGCCACACAAAGCGTGGACATACGCGCACAGAGCAGCTTCGTCTTGGAAAGAAATATAAACAGCCGCTTATTCAAAAAGAGAACATGGGTGTTAAACAAATTTGATAGGAATCATTTATGACATCGGGAAATCTAATCTATATCGTATTCGCAAACTTTATATACAGGGCACATAATATACTATTCAAAAAAAGTAGGGGATATTTGATTTTTGGGGCATAATACTAAAATATGCAAATGACTACGAAAAAAGTCACTATAGAACCTAACGGAAGAAACATTTCCAGTTACATGTGACGCCCAAACGCACCAATAGCTACCGCATGGAATGCAGGTGATGCTTGGGATCATCATGGGGGTCCAACCCCAGATTTGCACGACTCTGACTTTGAATGTTACAGTCATTGTGGCATTGAATTCCAGGGTGGAAACATCAGTTTAATTGTTTTAGTGACCAGAAAACAAATTTTGATATGCGTCGGCTTACCCAAAATGAAAGGTTACGTGCCCTTGGCATGCTACAGATCGGCACAACACAGGCGGTTGTGGCGCGGACGATGAATGTTTCTCAGTCTGTCATAAGCAGGCTATGGTCCAGATACCGTGATACACAATCTGTACAGGACAGACCACGCTCAGGTCAACCAAGGGCGACAACTCAAGCCCAGGATCGATATATCCGTACCTTGGCCTTGAGAAATCGTGTCATCACAGCAAATCAGATCAGCGCTCGTCTTCAAACAGACACTGGTGTGAGAGTGAGTGGCCAGACGATTCGGAATCGACTGCATAGGGGTCACCTTCGCGCCCGATGTCCCCGCGTGATCCCTTGTTTGAGAGATCATCACATTCAGGCAAGACGTCGTTGGTGTAGGGATCGTCAACACTGGGATAATCGACGCTGGAGCAATGTGATGTTTTCAGATGAGTCAAGGTTCACTGTTGATTTTTTGGACAGACGTAGGAGGGAGTGGCGTCGTCGAAACAGCGCTTCCAAGACGTTAACGTCATCAGACATGATCGATTTGGGGGTGGTTCTGCTATGGTGTGGGGAGGCATCACTGTTGCTGGAAGAACGGCTTTACGTGTTGTTGCAGGGCGTGTTACAGGCCAGTACTACCGGGACAACATCTTGGCAGTCCATGTTGTGCCGTTCGCACGACGTCATGGCCGCCGTTTCATCTTCCAGGATGACAACGCAAGATGTCACAGGGCCAGGATCGTTACAGGTTACCTCCAACAACAGAACATCACCACATTACCTTGGCCAGCACTGAGTCCCGACCTCTCCCCCATCGAGCATGTCTGGGACATGCTTGGACAGAGGTTACGTCAACGTCAACAACGTCCTGCTAATGTCCAAGAACATGCTGCTGCGTTGCAACAGGAATGGGACAATCTGGACCAAAATGACCTTAGACGTCTCATTAGGAGTATGCCACGTCGGATCAATGCTTGTTTGGCACAAAGAGGAGGATTTACCCGTTACTGACTTTGTTGTGATGCTGTGGTAACTTTGCTGTTTGACCCCAGGTATCATTTTACCCTTATAATGGTCAGCCTGTGCCTTACTTAGTCTAACGATCATTTGGAATAAATCGATGAATGTAAACTTCATTTCATTTTGTCATTTGTTTCTTCGTTAGTTTCATTAGGTGACTTTAATAACACTTAAAAATCAAATATCCCCTACTTTTTTTGAATATTACTGGAACAGAGAAAGTCCTATGTAATGCTAAACATCTCTTTGACCCCAATGCATCACACAGTCCTAATGTGCTTCAGGCCTTCAGGTGCAGTTTGAAAAAAAAAAAAATATCGCGTAAACAAGGTTTTTGGAAAAAGGTGTGTTCCACTGGAATTTTATATTCCTAAGGTCGCGGAACGCTATATCGACAGGGCGTGAGGAACGTTGATTATTAATAGGAATATCGTGTCATGAACCATGTCTGTGGTGTAGACGGAGGGCCTGACAAGAAGGATATCACGAAAATTGAAGGGCCCGTGTACACATTGATATGCACGTAAAAGAACCACTGACAAGGGTAGGTTGTATCGCCGCTGTCCGAACAAAATTTCTCCCACAGCTCATGACATATGCCCGTCATCACTAGTCCAGTCGGTGCAGAGTAGGATCTTAAAACCCATTTCATTTCTTGAAACAAGATATTTAAAATCATCAAAGTGTTTTAATTTTTTTTTTGTGGGGGGGGGGCACAATCAGGGTCCATAATCCAAGAAGTCATGCTCGGATATGCGCAAATAGCAAAAGGAATCAAGATCTTTGAGACATAAACAAGGATCGGCCATAATCCAGGCAGTTACGGTCCGATATACGCGATAACGAAAGAAAACAAAATCAGATGAAAACTGTGACCTCGAGAACATTGAGATATTAACATAATTTTAAGTTTCATCAAAATTGGATTAAAATTGTAAGTCCTAGAGTACAATCAAGGCCCATAATCCACGAAGTAATGGCGCGATACATTCCAATATCGAACGGAACTCAGATCTTTAGGAGATACCTATATTTAATTTTAATTCTCGCCAAAATCGGATAAAAATTGTGACATGTAGAGTGTCCACAAACAAATTGTTGACGGGACAGAGGTGACAGCAAAATACGTCCACATAAAAATATGGGCTTATAAAGAGAGGGGTAACTCCACAAAGAAAGGTCGCGAAATCGATACCAATGCTTCACACCGAATTTGAAACAAGAAAATCCAGTAGAAAGTATAGATTGCATCTCAGATTTGTAAAAAGGTACGGTAACCTTACAATGTATTATCGATTGCGTTGGTCAAATTGTTTTACACCAAATACATTCGGTATAGCCATACAAAGTTTTTTGGCAAAGTGTGTGTGTTTGTGGTGGTGGTGGGGAGGGGGGTAACTCCCAAAAAGGAATGGAAGGGTATCACTGACAGCATTAGATACTCTGCGAAATGTAAAATGTAAATCGTAAACGCGTAAAAAAAACAGCATTTTCCAATAAAATATTTTGAGATTTGGCACAGTGCATTTGTGTGACAGGGTACTCTATATAACTTTCATCAAACTGAACGATCATTAAGTCATTAAGATGATTAGAACTTTATGACCTCTTCTTTTTGATAGTAATATTATATTGACTTTTCAACTCATATGTCATTTGCAAACTCATGACATGATAAAGAGACATTTCCATGTACTATGAGTAGGAGTTTTATCTATTCTGCGGCGCTATATAATCAGGAGTTTACTGTCAGTTAGAGAGGCGAGCGGAGGGGGGGGACAATTGCATGGACTCACCCGAGTTCAGCCGATGTGGCAGAGGGGCGGAATGGTGGATTTAATATAATTATACATGTAGTTCCTGTACAATTCCCGTATTGTTGTATGTATGTAACTGTAGCTGGGTTTTTTATAAAATAAATCATATATTTACTAAATTGATCTCTATTTCACTAAATTAGTGTTACATTTGACGTTGCATTCTTAGAGGTATTTTGACTTCATCATTACCGATAGTAGAACTTTGTACATTGTATTTCTACACAAAATCAATGGAAAATATATTTTAACAGAGCATTAATCGGCAGCGATACCATCCCATTAGCGATATGGGTCGTCCCTCCCACTCCCCCAGTGCGTCACACCAAATTCAAAAATAAAAACACATTAAAAGCTATGAATTATATCGCATCTGCATGGTTTTCGGAAAAGGGGAGGTAACTCCATATTTCAATGTCGCGGAATGCTTCTAACTTTGACAAAGGAAATTATCGGCACCCTCTGCCGATTGGGAAAAAAATCAGCTACTCCAGTGGCGCCATCGGCGCCATCTCAAATTATCATAATACGCCAATATGGCAAATTCAGTCTTAAAAATTGAAATTTTCCGTCATTTTCAGGTGCAAATCCTACTCCGTTTACCCGTCGTGGACCGAAGTGTAGGTACATCGGCGACGCCCAGAAGCCCCATCGGCGCCCCAGAAGACTTTGCCCCCCCCCCCCGCAACCTCCAACAACTTTGGTCTAGCAGAGGGGCTGAGATATAACTATATATAGTATCTTTCTTTTACCAGCTGTAATCACACCCACTGGGCTGTACAGTTCCTGGTCTGTAGTCATGCAGGTTTAACCCAATAAAAACTAAGGAACATTCTCAGACATTGAATTATTCTAATTTAAGTCGTAAAGAAACAGTTAAAATCTCTTCAGTTTGTAGAAATAATGCAGAACCCCAATCAAATTTAATTTAGCCGTTTCTCTACATGTCACTTAAAGATACATTATGAGAGATTAGACAAAGAGCTGGCAGTTCTCGCTATAATAGATAAAGACTTTATAATGTAAAATGCAATTTGTAGAAAATTTCAGTCAAACTGACGAACTCTAAACCGAGAATTTAGCGATTGAATTTTCGGCCTAGCCTCGATCATCATTACGACAAAAAACATAGTCTCGACTATCATTTTCATGATTAAATCATGAATGAAAGTTCAGCAGCAAATCGGATCCTAATCCAGTAAATATTGTAGGCAAGCGATGGCATTGGGAGTTGATTATGGTATAGATATGTTAATTAGCGTCTAATTAATTTAGGTAACATTAATTTCAGGCCTATAGAAAGACCTGCAATGGGCAGATTTAGCTCGTGCATAATGTAGTTTAAACAATGTGTGCCCCCAATACAATTTTTAGTCCTGAGCATCTCGTTGGCCAAATCTTTATGAAACGTTGTACACACCAGGCGTGATGGTTGCTCGGTGTGTCAGGCCCTCTAAATGCAAGGTTCCATATTTCCAGCGTGATTCTCTCAGTCATTAAGGACGGAAGGCTTGGCAAGGGACAGTGTATAGTCTTTGGAGTGGGACGAAATACCGAGGTACCGTATTCACGTTGGCGCGCACGTAAAAGAACCATTGACAATGAGAATTCGAAAATATAAGAGTTGGTGGTAGCGCAGCTGCCAGGGAAATGTCCCCAATTATCCAGGGTGGAGCAAAAAAACTAAGACGTTAATCCTCCTCTCGGATGTGTTTCTAAGGAAAGAAACTGGACTTAGTTTTGGTATACAATTATTTTTCCAGAGCATATCTCGTATATTTAAATAAGTGTTGGTGTATGCCTTTGATCATGTTGTTGTCAAGTATGGTTTCAGTTATGTTATTGTAATTTGTATATATATGTTTGCCTCATACCCGTTTTACTGTATTAGCTTGATAACGTTGAGAGAATACTCTACGAAACGTCGCCTAAAAGACACTAGTAGCTGCTTTCCGTAAGTATGTGTTTTGTTGTTATCTCATAAACCGTTCACAGTATTAATTTGAACTGTTTACACACAATAATCTGTATAATTGATTATTAGGGTTTCACACTGCGTAGAGAATGTATGTAAAAATAAGTTTGTATTATGAGCAGTTGCCGAGAAATGATCAATTTTGCATGAATCACATTTTACGCTAGTGGATTTTCGTAAAAGTGACACCATTTGATGCGTAATGTCAATCTTAACTAGGTCAAACCAATTTAACATTTTCATTGTCACCGGAAATGACGTAATTTTTTCAAAAACTGTATTTTAAGCCTTCAGAACATATATTTTATTCAAAAGGGTCTGATTTCTAATGTTTTTAACATTATGATATTTGATTCCGATAAACAAATGGATTGAACCCATACGATCATATAGATACCAAAACTTGTACGGTTGCCGAGAAATAGGCGATTTTCAAGGTGTTTGATCTATAAAAGTGGCAATTATTATTCGATTTACGTAAAAGTTTCACCATGTGATGCCTTATGCCATTTCCGATTTCAAAATACTAATTCATCATTTTCATTATCACCGGAAGTACTGTAATTTTGTCAGGATCACTTACATGTAACACGTGTATAAAATGAATTGATATTGCTGGATTTGGTTGATTCTGCGTCCATTTCATTTGATGTGTGCAGTGCTTATAATGGAAAACTGTTTAATGGTTTTATTGGTACCGGAAGTGATATATGTTCAAGGGTAGCTTGGCACCGAAAGTGACACAAGTTCAAAGGTAACATGGCACCAGTGAAACCAGTCATAACTGCATGCAGGTCTAGTTTCAAGTTATAGTTATATGAATAAGACTGTATGTTACCTGTAAGTAAGTATTTCTGTACACTCTCATTTACAGTTATGCGGGTATAATAATGCCTGAATAAAACAAAATTATTGGAAACAGTGTTATAAAAATTTTGTATGAAATACGTATTTTTACACAGAATAAATTTCTACCAAAACCATCAAAGATCAAAGACAGAGTGCCCTGATTTATCAAAACCACCTCCTTTTCGATTTTGATAAATACATGTTCAAGACAAATAAAATCGACCACCCGCTTTACTCACAGTGGCATACAATACATATACCAAGGTTGTGAACCATCTTAGAGACCACTTATTAAGGGGTATCGGCGGGAAAATAAAAACAATAATCAGTGCTTCTGTATGTCCCCAGTAACAACCCTCGCAATCAATGTTTTTGGATCCATTCACTTGATTTGAAATTTTGCTTATTTTTTGCAATGTCTATTCTATATCTTGTTCGCTGGTTTATCTTGTAGATTTTTGTGTAGTTACGGTATAGTTTTATTACATCAATACCTTAACAAGTTTTGCGTGTAGTGCGGTCCTCCTGCACTTACTATTAAAGAAAATAGCATTGTGACAAGTCATATCTTACCAGCATTATTGTCCATTCCAACAGTCGCCAATCGACCCAGTATCAATTGCATTTTACTCGAATCCATTTTCTTTTTCAGTTTATGTACTTTTCGTTCGGCGATTTGACGGTTAAATCTCTGCTTCCACATTTCCGTTTCAATGTCGTCGAGCAAACTATGAAGAGATCGGACTTGTACAGCTGCATCAATGTAATTGGCCACTTCAAGTTTTCCACCATTCGGTGTTGTAGCCTTTCCCTCTGCAGCTTCATTTGTTCGTAATTGATCTTTTATATTCCTTTCCAAAGAGATGTTAGCAAATCTACCCATTAAACTTCGCATGTTGTGCTTCATCTTCTGATAAAACTGTTTAGAGTTGCAAGCAAATTGCATATTGCGAGTCAGTTCTAATCGATCATTTGAAACTGATTTTAAGGCGTATTTTATTCCATTAATCTCGGTCATCACCTGTTCTCGAAGTGCATCAAATTCATCTTCAATTGAAAAACCTTCGATAATGCTAAGTAAAACCAAGAATATCGGTAAAATAGAAAACAAATTCTTCATTTTGGATATCACAAATGAACCGTATATTCAAAAAGTCATGAAGCGGAGAGGCGTGTGCTTATATATCCGGACATTCTTATCATATCACCGTATTAATAGTATACTTTATCGTACATCAACATAATTGCTCTTTAATTAAGTAAGGATTTAATTAAGATAAAGATGGCGTAAATTTCTTGAAGCGCCGATCTCGTTTCGGGAATTGGGTAGAATGGAGGCGGTTGTGGGGGGGGGGGGGGGGGTCTGGGGGTAATAAAACTCCCAATAAATTGTGTTTTGGTTTAAAGTTAATAATAACTGTTCAATTCCGTCAAGTAATTTGTTTTATATTCAACAGGAATGTGATTATCCATTTTATCCCAAGTCAATAAATGTCTATTGAGTCCTGTAATATTTTGGTTTAATTTCGATTGATCGAGACTTTGGAGCTCGATAACTTTGACTCTAAAAAAGTGATAGTGGTGGAACTTTCGGTATAGTTTTATTACATCAATACCTTAACATGTTTCGACGCTGAGCATTTCCTGCTTTGGAAAAGTAATGACTTTAATCAGATAGGTCGAGACTTTGGAACACATAATTGTTATATTCTTCTTACCGAGGTAGAATGTTCAAAACTGTTGTAGGTGTCTATTACGTGAATGTGCGTTTTCCACTAAGGCTAAGCAGAGATGAGTAATTTGTTTGTTTGAGACTTTGGAACACGACAACTTTAGTTCTAACTGGGTGAGATTTATTATATCAAAACATTGACTAAGTTCGATGATGAGGATTTTCTGATATGGCTACGGTAAAGATATATGTTCATAAGGCGAATGTGGTGACCGAGGTCAGTGAATAATTTCCCATTAAAGCTAAGCAGAGCTAAGCAATTTCTTCGATCGATGTTTTGGGATAAGATAACTTTTGATTCTAACTGACGGAGAGTGATGAAACTTAAGAGTATAGTTTCACTCACTTTCAGTTTTAAAGATTCTGATACCGTTACGGCACCTGAAAGTTACAATATTCCTACTTCTGTCAGGGCGTAAATTTAATAAAACGGGAAAATTGGCCATCCTTGAAGGATATTTGACGAGCAAATACATGTACTGAAAATATATTGATCAGTATGGTGTGCGAAAAGACTAATGTCTGATCTTAGTAAATCAACTCATAACTGGGCTAATTTAATTATGTAAAGAAAGATTTTTAAGTTGGTGTACAGTGGACTCTGTCAAATCCGAAATCAAGCAGGATCGTTACAATATGTCGGAATTCGGAGTGTGTCGGAATACCCAGTCTTATCAAAACCAGAAATATTGTTATCTTCGAAAACCGGAAGTATTATTATAATGTAGCTTCGAATCACCAGAACGTTAATCCCTTTAAAAATGATGAACTTTTACATACATTCAAAATTTTCTTACATTAATCTTTATTTCATTCAACATGCGTAGGCATTTTGGATAGGTCAAGTCGGTTGTTAATTTATCTTCTTCGTCGTCTTCAATTGATCGCACAACTGTGTTTGCTATCACGTGTTCATTGATAATCTGTCGTTCTAATTCTATGTCAAATTCGTCGTCACACGGTTGTAACTTCGAAAACCGGAACTATTATTATAATGTAGTTTCGAATCACCAGAACGTCATTCCCTTTTCCGTGCATTCAAAATTTTCGATTTCCCGTTATTCCCTTTTCCGTGCATTCAAAATTTTCTTGCATTAATTTTTATCATTTCATTCAACATGCGTAGGCATTTTGAATAGGTCAAGTCGGTCGTTAATTTATTTTCTTCGTCGTCTTCAGTTGATTGCACACTTGTGTTTGCTATGACGTGTTCATTGATAATCTGCCGTTCTATGTCAAGGTCGTCGTCACGCAGTTTGGATATTCTTGTGTATTAGTCACAATTACTGTCTTACAAGAGATTATAAAATTATCACGTAAGTACACGTCATCAACGTAATCTTTTGTGGCTTCACACCCGACCCACCGAGTTTTAATCTAACCGATAATTGATAGGTAATTGCTTGATTCACACCCACCGATTGACGACCGGATTATACGGTGTCGATTAATTGGAAATCATGTGACGAGGCGGCTGAATGATGCCGTTTCCGGAACACTCGGGACATGAAAATTATATCGGATTTCACAGAATGCCGGAGTGGTCAGAGTTCAGATGTGACAGAGTCACCTGTATATTGTATACACTTGTAATTGTTTTATACTAGGACTACATGAGAAATAAAATTGTTCTAGAATACACATAGATTCATAGAAACGCCATGGCACAACATTTCGGCGTCTAGAAGTAGGACAAACTCGACGATGTTATACGGAGGTTGTCCGTATCACGTATGGGAAATACACACACATCGATGACATCACACGCAAAATGGATACGCGATACGGGCCAGGAATTTACGCTTGTCAAAAATCTCTATTGATACTATCACAGCATATGTCATCGAGTCAATAGGCGTGGTTTCGATTCCCCGGTTTAACGCCCACTCGACACAAACTAGGTCTTTCGGGACTAACACGTGATTCAATTTTATTCGCTTGCGCATATGGGTCTTTATCATAAACCGGGGGGCACGGAGAAAACCCACAAGGTTGGACAGACGATCCTACTCCTTGTCCTGTTCAACTGGGGACTTGAAACCACGGCAGTTGACTTGTTGACAGACCTTATGATACACGTACTAAACATTCGGCCAACCAACGTCCACAGACTCTATATCACAAACCGGGGGACCCGGAGAAAACACACAGGGCTTGACAGGCGATCCTACTCATTGTACAACTGGGGACTCCAACGTCCACTGACTCTTTGAGAGACTTAATCTTACGCGTACAGACTCTTTGATTTAACGAGCATACCCCCCCCCCCCCCATATCAACTCACGCAACAAACATAGCTTCCTAAAATTGATATTTACGACTTGGGTTATTTACTTGTGAATAAAATGTTTTGAGGGGAAATTAGACGAATACGTGTGAACGTGGGAAGGTATAACTAATGTACACCCACCTTTCTTAATACAATTCGTATTGATGTTTGTTATTGATCTAATACTACATTAAATCTTACTATACTAGAATAATCATACTTAATACCTGTACAACCTTTGAACTACATATGAACCAGACATGTGTTTTTATTGTTATAAATACCAAGGCACATATTCTCGTTACAACTTGATGAATATAAGTCAAAATAACTGTATATTATTTATAAATTTATCCATTTGATATTTAGTTGATCTGGTACTCGGCTCATCACATTTCAGCTACATTATGTGTCGTCTACGCGTCTCGGATTATATTTATAATTTATATTTCCTTCTTTTTTTCTTGTAGCAGACATCTTAATATTTGCGTGCCGATACAAGAGTCTCGGCTTGCAGATCGAGATTACCACATTTCGTTCTAGGTCACTGACTAGGAGCAGTTCTCGTTTATAAAGAACACATTCAATTTCTTACGAGGTCACATCCAATTTCTTACGACACAGAACTTTCGTCGTAAAATTTTGACAGAAATGGTTTTAAGAGTACAGTCTTAAATGTTTTTCTAAACGGGACACACAGATACATATAAAACAAGAAGTTGGTAGTATTTCCAATTATATCTGACACAAATCCTATTCTATGACATAGTTTAAATAGGTTTGCTTCCCGGCCGGTCATATGGAAATCTTTAAAGATACCGGAGAAAAACAATGTTGCCGTTGTTGGTAAATTAAACATCAAAAAGGCTAAACTTGTTCTTAACACCAGTTTTGTCAATCGCGCACATTTTACTTTTTGTATACGACTGCCACTTCTGAAATCTATTGGTTTGTACTTTTTAAAACAAATCATCACCCCGATAATAAATATAACTATAAAAATGACGGGCATAAAAAGAAAAATTATATTGATAACAACTTCCAAAATGTCAAAATATTTAGCATTATTTTCGTATAATTCTGATGCTGCGTGAATTCGTTCGTCGCCCTTGGTTTCCCCTTTAATAGAAAGTTTCAGCCAAGCTAAAATTCTCGAGGCCACTGATAAAATAGCAAGTATCAATATCATTAGCCAAGGACATTTAAATAGCCGAACGGGACATGAGTTTAAGTCACAAATTAGGGAGACAAATCTTTCTGCGATTAACGCACAATGCAGGCAAACAGAGAAACGCCGCAGAGTTACCACCAAAAACACCACAGGTTTCATTATAACGTAAGTGGAAGAAACAAAGGCCACATAAGTCCCTACACGAGAAAGGCTAAGACAAACTCGTACTAATCCAAATATTACGTGGAGTAAATCCGAAACACTGAGAGATATCAGAAATATATAAGTCGATGTTCTCAGTGGTAATTTACCGTAAACTGTTATATTAAAGGCACTGAATACTATTCCAAAAATACACAGTGGTACTGAAATTATGCACAAAATAAACCAGATTTTTTCAGCGGTTTCGGTTAATAAAATCTCATAGTACAAGTCAATGGTTGATGTGGTGTTATTAGTAGATATCTCCATTATGACCACGAATCCTATTTTATCCTTATGCGCGTGACTTGAAATTTGAACAAACGTCTTTCACGATCAATATTGGTAAAAGCATCGTAACTCAAAGAAAAACATAATAATGACTTTTATAAATGAATACTAATGCAACAGTATATGTATACGACCAGTATATGTATACGTTGAGAATTATAGAATACAGCTTCACAAATCAAAGATGCACCATACAAACAGTGACATTGGGTTAATGACCTGGAAATACACGAGGCGCAATGCAAAAATGAAAGGAAATCCAAGTGTTAGGCTTCGACTGGGCTAATGAAGACGGGCATACGCTTTACAGTATGCTTTGAGGGAAATTTTGCCCTGAAAGCGCGCACTACTGATTGACCTACTGATTGAATTCCAACAGCCAAGATATATTTTACGTGTATGTCCATATTTACAGGGGACCTCGAGTTCTCGTTTGACCCCACTGCTTTACTTAAAATCTGAAAATTCAATGGCTATGGTAGCTGTTCAGACAGATTTACTAAATGTTTCATAATGAGCGCGTTTAGGAGTTTTTATACGCTTACATTTTCACGTGGACACATTACGCACGTGGACATTATACAAGTCACAATTTTTATCCAATTTTGACAAAATATCTCAGTTCCTTTCGATATTGGCATGCATCGGACCAGAACTTCGAAAAATCAAGTTTTTGGCTTGTGTACTTTGAAGAGGTCACAATTTTCATCTGATTTTGATGAAACTTGAAAGATCTTGGTTTCTTTCGGGATTCGCGCATATCGCATCGTATTTTTTTTAATTGTAACAATATTTTATTCAATAAACTGAAATGGATCGAACAACAGGCAAAGGCCTATATAAATTGTAGCCGCTGATTGTACGAAATATGGCTTGTTTTTTTAGTTTGTGATCCCTCCAGAAGTCACATCCGATTATCCGATTTTAAAAAAACGTTTAACTTTATCATCGTGGGAATATATCATCGTTACACCGTATTGATGGTTGAGTTCGATTTTCGTGAAAATTGGACCAAAACTGCGGGAGTAAATGACCGGCCCTCGTACGCAAATTGTGTAAAAATATGGTATATCAAGGTTATGGACCTTCTAGAGGCCACAAATTTATCCAGTGTTGACGAAACTTCAGATGTATGTTTATATCACAAAGATCCTGATAATCGCTCATATTTGAACGTAATTTCCTGGATAATGGCCCTTGAATGTTCTAAAAATCGCATTCTTTGCTTGTGGACCCGTTAGAAACCAGTTTGTGTTCAGTTTAAATATATCACCGTTACACATCAATGAAGGTTGAGTTCGATTTTCGTAATAGTGTAAAAGTATGTAATAACCAAGGTTGTGAACACTCTAGAAGTCGCAATTTTTATCCGATTTTGTTGAAACTTGAAATACATATTCATATTCCAAGATCGTGGTTCCTGTTGATATTTGCGCATATCGGACCGTAAACCTCCTGGATTATGCCTATGGTCCCTGATCGTACAAAAAATAACATTTTTTAGATTCTGAAACCCCAGAAATCACTATTTTATATTATCCAGTTTAACAAATAAACGTTTAAATTTATCCCCATTAAACCCGAATGACCATTCAGTTCCAATTTCGTGAAAATCGGATCCAAACTGGCTGACAAATTGGCGGCTCCCTGTAATCAAGTGGTGTAAAATATGTCATACCACGGTTGTGGACCTTCTAGAAGTCACAATTGTTATCAGATTTTGATGAAACCTAAAATATATGTTTATGTCCCAAAGACCTTGGTTCCTTTCTCTATTTGCGCACATCAGATAGTAACTTCCTGGCTTATAGACAATGATCGTACGGAAAATTGTGTGGGTTTTTTTAGCGTGTGGATTCTCTAGAGTTCACAATTTTTTTATCCGATTTTGAAAACTGTTTAAATAATCACCATTCCACCATAGTTAGAATTTCGGGAAAATCGAAATGACCGCTCATTGTACACAAATTGTGTAACAGTATATAATACGAAGGTAGTTGCAATCTGTTTCACAGAGAATTACTTACGAATTATCTCTGTCACAGATGACTGTCTACAATACCTGCATTGACTTCACGTGGCGTCAGTCATTGACTCAACGGCTCGTGCATTGTTTACATAACACCACTTCTGGTATTTTACCACTCGGCAAATCTCGACAGATTTCGGACCGTTCCGGAACCCACATCTAGTCTCGGCTGTATGACAATAAGTGATATCTACCTACGCCCATACATTTGCGATGCGGCTACCGGTTTACTTTAACAGAAAAACTTGATGCTATTACAAACAAACAAGACACCATGGGCGTAGCCATGTTTCATCCGGGACCTTTAAAGTAGTTCCAAGACATCATGGGCGCAGCCATGTTTCATCCGGGACCTTTAAAGTAGTTCCAATATGGCGGAATTCGTCATACAGCCGAGACTAGATGTAGGTTCCGAAATCTGTCGAGAATTGCCGAGTGGCATTTTACTTAGTTTAATACCCATTTACACGAAATAGGAAATATTTTTTAACTACAAATACTTCAAACGTCTTTATTTATTTTTCTTATACTCCAAAAAAATGTTTGCGAATTTAATTTGTCGGAGTAAAAAAGTTAATATGCCGAACTCATGAAATCTCGTCGATGTCATGCTTATCAGTGATTGTAGCGGCCAAGCGAATATTCACTGCGGGATCAGTTTGGGGTAGTTGACCTTCTAGAAGTCACATTTTTCCTCTTGTTCCTTTCTGGTGGCAATATACCAATTAAGTGGGGTTTTTTTAAAAAAAATTTTTAAGAAAAACTGGGAGAAAACAATGGTAAGATTTCATTCCTGTTTCAGTTCAAGCTACTGAAAATAGCTTTGGCAACGAATTGAAATTTACAACCAAGTCGGGATACGCATAGAAAAAAACCCCAACACTTTATTTCCACAAGAAATTATTTTAAGTCAGAAAAGAAAGGAAATATTTATCAGATTCCAAGGGACTGATCTGTGTGCATTGGTGGGTGTCCAGTTGAATTGTGTTTCGACCTGGCATTCAATGCCAGCTGTTATCAACAATAACGTGTGTTGACGATAAACGGCACAATACTAGATCTGTCCGATCTGTGAAATATTTTCCCTTGGGTTAGGGTTAGGGTTCGGGTTAGGTTTATCTAAAACTATTCTGAAGGGTTTGGGTTAGGGTTCGGGTTAGGTTTATCTAAAACTATTCTGAAGGGTTTGGGTTAGAATTGTGGCTATAAATAGTATAAACACGGAAAGATATTTCACAGATCGGAAAGATCTAGTATCGTGCCGATAAACGACCCTAACACCCCTTCGCATATTTATAAACTTAAAAGTATCGGCCCAATGTCCTATTCACGAAAGTGTCAAATTTATTTACTGTTAAAACGTTCCACATTAATTCCCAATTCAATTCTTGCTTCCATGCTTCATTTCAAAAGACACCGACAAGTGAACTGAGGTTATACAAATCTATAGAAATCAGATTCAGGGATGGGGCTACTGTTATCTATAGTAACTATATTGTGTATTTTAAGCACGCGCCGTACTTGGTGAAGTGTACACGTAGCTTTGAAGACTTGCGCTTTTTGCAGACCCAATAATTAAAGCTTAAAGACATCTAAATCGACAACCATGAGAAATGAAATAGAAATCTATTTATAAGACGACTGTGATCTCTTAGATGTTTGATTTCTTTGTAATGTGGATGTAACTACTGGAAAATATTTCCTAGCGATTTACTTTTCAATCTGGGTGACACACGTTAACCAATTATTATAATGGTGAATGTTATCATCACCCATGTCTACATTCATACATGTTCACATTTTGTAAACGTTCTAGTTGTTGAGTTTTAAAAAATGATTATACACAGTTGCCACACTTGTTTAGCTAGTGCTATCGAAATCGGAAGTACCTGTACAATCTCTTTCACAGAGAATTACTTACGAATTAACTCTGTAACAGATGACTGTCCACAAGCAGCGTCAGTCATTGGCTCAACGGCTCGTGCAATGTTTACTTAACACCTAACTGCTTCGGGAAAAATGATGCATTTTACTCATTTTAATACCCATTTACACTAAAGAGGAAATATTTTTTAACTACAAATACTTCAAACGTGTTTATTTATTTTTCTTTTACCTCAAAAAAATGTTTGAGAATTTAATTTGTCTGAGTAAAAAAGTTAATATGCCGTACTCATTAAGCCTCGTCGATGTCATGCTTATCAGTGATTGTAGCGGCCAAGCGAATATTCACTGCGGGATCAGTTTGGCACATGTAGTGTAACCTGGAGTTAATGCACTGTCACCCTAATGACCCCCCCCCGCCACACACACATATACACCCCCCCCCCCCATTGTAGACATTAGACCTCCTATATCTCGAAAACGTCCTATCACCACCCACATTCCGAATCTACACAACAAATTGGACTATTCCAATTCCATTAAAAACTAGCCTCTATCGCGTTCACAGGGTTTTCATGATAAGATGAGTGCGTTCAAAATAGAATGTAAGACGTATTTACGACAGCAATATAGACTGTTATCACACAAAACAAATCAACACATAAAATCCAAAGAAATAGCCTATGTTATTTTTGACACAGATCAAAGGGGGGGGGGGCACTTGAAAAGAATGGTAGCTAACATATTTCTATATTCTTTTAAAGATAACAACTGCCAGCTAATCGAATAAACTAAAAAGCTATAAACCCAAATGCTTTAGAGCTTAAATAATATTGTGATTAACTTAAAGCTACAATTTCATATTTATAAGTTATATTTTTAAAATATATTGAAATAAAGCCTTAAAATAGATGGCATCCTACCTTGTTCAAGAATAATTCTATTAATCCTAAAATTCACTATTGCCAGTTGAGAAATTAGCAAAAATATCATTTTCAGCTTCAAACGTTTGAAGATAGCTATTCAGGGGGGGGGGGTGTTACAAAACAAGGGAATTAATTGGGTTATTTCCTGCGTGAAAGATTTTTAAGTGTGGGAAATAATGCCTATGATCTTATAATAGTGAGTGGACAACCTATTGTGTAAAAGACATAGAAATAATTATGTTTACTTAGAAAATATGAAATTCTCGCTATAAGCGGGGAATTGTAAAAAGGTATTTTGAGTCTGACGCATTGTATATCAGTGAAAATATCACGTGTAGTCTAAATTAGATTTTTAATCTCCACAAGGACTACCTGAACACTGTGAATTATATATGGCAAATTGTTGCTGTCAAATGAAGCAACGATTCTCAGAATAACTGAAGGTAATATCATTATGATAATTCGTGGGAGACCCATCATGGTGTGGGGTTGCTCATCTGCAAATTTGACATGATGACCATGTAATAACTTTCGTTTTGGCATTATTTAACTCGTTGCAGTACCATAGTTGTATGCATTATTTACTCGATACCAAATTAGTGGTCCCATTCCGGTCACGGTTCTCTAATGTAAAAGTGATGATATATACAAAATCATATATCGGAGAATTAAGATGTCTGGAGATATTCTTGGAATGTAATAATTTAACAGGAAGAACTTAGTGAAATGACAGTATATAATAAATCTTTTCCCGAATTTAACCCTGGCACCCAAGTACAGGAGAAAGGAAAGCGTACAAAAGATAATATTTAGTTGAGTTACGCCCTTGGTTTAGACGACACAACTTACGTGGGTCGAGATGTAATAAAGATAAATAATGCCTGCAGTGTCGTTTCTGATAACGGTATTAAAGCCCGAGGATCGACACGATTTTGAATTGGTATTACGGTGTGTATAAGAAACAGGAATTCATAAATACAAAAAGAGGAAGTCAAAGTTTTATGGACCAACCACCGACCTTAGACGCAAGACTGAGTTATGTGAATATGGCGATCAACCGAAGTGTGAAGGCAGGTATTTTTGTCGGTATTCATGAGCTTCGGCGACTTACTTCGAGTCCACAGCTAGACTTAAACACAAGACTAAATTCTGTGAGTATGGCGATCAACGAGAGAGCCTGATATTAGGAAAGAGACAATTGAAACCGAAGTTTGGAGGCAGGTATTTGTGAAGGTAATCATGAGCTTCTAAGTCTTACTTCGAGTCCACGGCTAGATTTAATTATGATGCGTCCTTCACATAATTAGATATATATTTTAACTGGGAAGTACTTTGCTGTACTCCTCGGCTCGCTTTCCTCATGTCTCCACCGGGGCTAATATTGGGTAGTTTCCCCTCTTACCCAAATATCTGATTCGCTATGTCAGTAGTCAGTGCATACCCTGTACTCAGCAACAATGAACCAGACATCTCTCATTATGGTCTCCTTAAGAGAATTCTTACCTTTTCGAACTGAAACCGGTGGATTCTGTTTACCGTGGAATTTATCAGGACCAATGGGTCGAAATTATAGAACTGGTACTTAATGCTGGGCAACTGGAGGGTAGAACGTATACTCTGTAACTCTTGAGCCGTAGTCTGTTCATCCGATATTCTCTATGAATTCTTCGCTCTGTCTGCTTAGCCCATTTTCTGGGAATAGCGTGTATCCATGTGGCCACGTAATCCCTGTTTCAAAAGTTTCATAATCTTTGATAACTTTCTTCGCTACCGATGTTTCCTGAGCATGACAAACATTTTTGCTCATCTGGTATGGGGGAATGCTCACTAGTCCGAGGGTTCATTAGTCCATCGATATCTATCTATTATTAGGATTAGGGTGGCGTTAGGTACCATTTGTCCACCGATTTATTTATTTATAGTAGTTCTTATAGCGGCGAACTAGTGCCCCGCGGACTAGTGCACCCCTCTCCAGGTATCATGACATTCACAAAAAGACCCAGAAATCACCACGCTTCGTTTTGCAAGACTTGTTGTTGGATTCAGTTCACCACCATCAAATACCATATGAAGGAATTTGAGGACTCCAATCCAGAATTTGTTAGGGCTTTCATGTGGGCCATCAATGTTCATATGGCACAGGTAGTGAGGATGAAGTCTTTGAATTATACAATATGTCCAAATCAATTCTAGCACACGGGGAATTTAATTTGAGAGAGTTTCGTATGTCAAACATCCCACTACGTACCCTGAACAAATACAACAAATTACCTCTTCAGCTTAGGAAGAGGATAGACCATATTGGAAACATACTCCAAAAATGTTTTGACCAATTTTCCACACAACGTGTACTTGGTACTATTCAATTTACAAGAAGCACCTGCCAAGCGTAACGGTGTCAGGGTAACATTAAAATTCTTTGATCCGTAATATTTTATTTCACAATTTATCATCAAATTCAATAAGCTGTTTCAGGAATTATTCAAGGTAATCTTAGAGTGATGAACCAATCAATGGAAGCTTATTAACTCAATGGAACCAATTTGTCAATTCAATTTCTTATCCAACAACGTAATCACCACTTCCAGATAATACCATGTAGCCATGGACGAAAATCCCACAGACATCTCATTAACAGGATTTTGTGGTACATCCATAGCAGTAGGTTACACGTGAATTCAAACCAGTACAACGTTCTCCGTCCAATACATCATGCAATTTTCTCAGCACTCATATTATCCAGATTGATGGCTAGTATTCAGAATGCCTTAGAATTTGAGATAACATCGACCAATTTGCACCAAACGAAGGAGTGGAAACAATGTACAAAAGAGTGTGAATGAAATCAAATCTTTCACAACATAAGGTGAAGAAAATCCAGCATGAGTGTTTTTGTCTTAATTTTAAAAAAGTAGTAAATTATGCAAGAAAAGACCTTTTTAGTTTGGCATTTACCACGATGAGGATTAACTCTTAAGATGTCAAGGAAAAATAACCAACGCCAAAATCCCAGAGTAAA
The DNA here is from genome assembly GCA_948474765.1 of Patella depressa. NCBI lineage: Eukaryota > Metazoa > Mollusca > Gastropoda > Patellidae > Patella > Patella depressa. The sequence goes on from OX419718.1 coordinate 48,464,021, forward strand.
GTAAGCATCCTGTTTTACTCACCCACTAACAACGCTCTTACTCTTAGTCCAGTAAGCCCGCATGGTGTGTGTCACGAGTTAAGATCCACTACCAGAATTTCGAGTCCGCAGTGACATCCATTTGTATCGGACGGGTTTCCACATGACCTTCTTTCATCAAAACCAACCTTCAACGCCTTAGACGTGGATATGTTTATACAGTTGTTGTATTACTAGGGCCGCGCACCCAGAACTTGTTCCAGATTTAACGACAGCAACTTTCCTCAGGTGTTTCCAAAGTTTTACCTCTAGACATGGAGTACCACAACACTTACGTTCGAATAATGTCAAATCGCAGTATCAAGGATTTATGTCAAATGGTCATTTAATCCAGTCACAAACGTCGGAGCTCACAACTGTATTACGTGAAATCGAAACTACACTTAACTGCAGGCCACTCACTCACTGAACACTCGATATCGATGGGAAAAAGGAATATGATGGTACCCGTTTGAATAAAGTTGATTTCCCCCCCCCCCTCCCAAGTATTTCAAGTTTACCATATCCATATGCTACTGGTTTTGATAGTGTGTCTTACAGTATTCGCCAAAATAATCAAGAAAAAGTCTGCTTCCTGTGTTTATAATCCGGCCACGTAGTTGCCCAGTGTCAAGAATGTAAGTGTTCTAGATGTAAACAAGCCGTTCATTTTAAAAAAAAGGGTATGTGTTGGTGTTGCGTTCGAGGTGCGATGAATTCGATTGGAAAACTGAGCGTGTAATAGATGCTGATATTTACCCCCAACAGCTGAAGCACGTGTGGAAAAACCTAACGATAACGGTATTGTGAATAACACAGAAGCGTCTGATGGCGAAGCAATAAAAGCTACTCCCTACAATCCATGTTGCTGATGTCACTAAAGTTGTTACCCTTACTGATGTTATATTGATGTTGATAGGCCACGAGTTGAATTTGATACAACGGGTGACGATGATAGTGAATTTGAAATAGAAGATTCCATTTATAGTCAGATGTCTAAGTGGATCAACAGGACGCAAGTCATCATATCCACGATTACTATCTCCTAAAAAGTAAAATTGGTAAAATAAGGAAAATGATCATAAACCCACTTGTGGGTGGTCGTATGAAAGTGTCGACTGAAAGCGTCCTTAAAAATAAAATAAAATCAAAATAAATATTTAAGATAAAATTATGTTAACCTTTACCTCACTTTATATTTTAATGGTTGAAGTAACTGCAATTAATATCAAATGACTTACAAACGTGAGTAAATTCCGTAATTTAATACCTAATTTTCAGAGCAAACGTTTAGATTTTGCATATGTTCAAAGAACTTATTGGGACGACAATTGTATCTTTTCTTATAAACATCTTTGGGTTGGTGACATTCATTCTTCAAATAGTCGACATGGTTGTGAAGGCTCTGCTTTATTTGTGTCTAAAACATACACTGAAATCTGTATTTTTGTCTACTCTGACGATGATGGTCGACATCTTGAATTTAATGTTAAAATGAATGTGTGTACCTTGTTATGCGCCAAATATTCAAAAAGATGAGAGAAAGTTCTTCAATCAAATTGTGGCATAATATGTGTAAATTCTATTGTTTGAGGAGATATTTATTTTCAGAAATCCAATATCTTGTGGAACTGTTGTGGTGAAAAGTTCCGCACAAATGCCCCCAAACCTTGCCATAGATGGGCAATTCTTACAAGGTGTGCTGAAGCAGTCTCGATTGGTCCATATAGTCAGACAGCAGGTCGACAAACCTGGAAATATAGTCCACAATATGTTATTTGATGGATTATATGTCTTCAGTATGTGTATCGGCCCTTGTGCACAAAAAAACTTTGCACGAAATGCACATGAAAAACCCAATATTCACGTGCAGCATTGTGTGTGAGCCCTTTCAAAGCATTTTTTCAACTTAATGTGCAGTACTTGAACTGCGAAACGTCAATCTGTCGTAATTTGTTGTTGAACGTGTGATGGAATCGAGCTAGAGTAGCCGAGACTTACTGAAAATCAACGGAATGAAGCCATGGGAATGTCCAGGGCTGGCATGTCTACACTTCAAAGTCATCAGTCCACTGTTGTAAGGTTGGTGGAACGTGTTCAGTTACTGGATCAACACGTGACCGTCAACGTCCTGGTCCACAACGCGTTACAACCCAGACTCAAGACTTCTACATCCGGGTCACTCATCCGCGTGACAGATTCCGACCAGCGACTCGAACAGGTGCAGCTGTCGTCAGAAGACATGGACCAGCAAGTGCCAACACGTCGTCTTTTGCAGCTATCCTCAGGGATCATCACCGTCAGCGGCGTTTGATATGGAGGAGAGTAGACTGTTTCGTCTTTATCACGCTGATGGCCGTCAACGTGTGTGGAGACGTCTTGGGGAACGTTTTGCAGACTGCTGCGTCTTCGAAACGGATCGATGGGGTGGGGGAAGTGTAATGGTGTGGGGAGGCTTCACATTTCATCAGCGTGCACCCTACACATTTTCAGGGGTCGCGTTAATGCTGAAGCCTACTGTGATGATTCTTGCAACCAATGGTTGCTCCGATGTTTCGAGCGCACCCACAACTTCAGCACTTCCAACAGGATAATGCACGTCCGCATACCGCCCGTGTCGATATGGACTACCTGGCTGCTAACAACATCACTGTCTTGGACAGGCCAGCCATGTCTCCTGACATGGCACCGATAGAACATGTCTGGGATGAGATTGGACGCAGTCTGTATCGGAGACCACAGATGCACACCATTGCTGCTTTAGAAGCTGCTCTTGTCCAAGAATGGAACAATTTGCGCCAGACCTTCTTTCAAACATTGGTTAATTCCATGCGACGTCGCTGCACAGCGTGCGTAAGAGGCTGTGGAGGACACACGTGCTACTGACATCTGTGTCTTGGTTTTGACCCCTCCAACTTTGTACCGTTGATTACAGATTAAACATCCATAAGTGTGCAAATGTGTTGTCATTGATGTGTTCCCATTTGAATATTGTTCACAATAAGAAGCAAATTAAATAAGATATGTTTACAGGATCATTTTGTTATACGAAAAACTAAGTGGTGTGTTTTCCATGGCGCTCGGTATATATATCTTCAGTATATGTAGTTTCAGAATCCGGATAATGCCACCAAGTCATCCTAGAGGAAATGAAAAAAAAATCAAAATGGCCGTCATGAGGCATTTTCTGGTTATTTAATTTAATTTAGTGGGGCACAATTCGTGACATATTCTCTCAGACCTCGATATGAAGAGGATTTCTATAAGAATTTAACCAGCTGAATCCAATGAACTTGGCAAACAGATCCCGCAGTGAATATTCGCTTGGCCGCTACAATCACTGATAAGCATGACATTGACGAGGCTTAATGAGTACGGCATATTAACTTTTTTACTCCGACAAATTAAATCCTCAAACATTTTTTTGGGGTAAAAGAAAAATAAATAAAGACGCTTGAAGTATTTGTAGTTAAAAAATATTTCCTATTTAGTGTAAATGGGTATTAAAATGAGTAAAATGCATCATTTTGCCCGAAGCAGTTAGGTGTTAAGTAAACATTGCACGAGCCGTTGAGCCAATGACTGGCGCCGTCTGCAGTCAACGCACGTGCTATGGACACTCATCTGTTACAGAGTTAATTCGTAAGTAATTCTCTGTGAAACAGATTGTGAACTTGGGTCTTCTTCCTAAAAAAAGCTAGGGGTCCAAATTCAAAATGGAGGCTCATTTTGTGGAGGGGGTGGGGAATTCACCAAAATCTATAGTTGATGTCTGTAAATTTGGCAAAACAAAAGCCTAGCCTTCTTTAAAATCGAAGCAGGAATGTTGTTGACGTGTTAGCCACGTAGATTTTTGTATATTATTTAAAACACAAATAACTAAACACAAGAATTACTTGTATCAATATATGTCAACGCACCGTAATCTACATAAATATTTATCACTATTTCCAATGAATTCCTACATAGAAATAAATGACAAAGCTGATGTCAAATTTAATTAGATGGCGCTATTAAGCTGATGTAACTATTATGGTTTTGATTTTGTATTTTTTGTATGTGTGCAATATTTTTATGAATTAAATAGGATAGTAAAAATAACACCTGTCCGGTCTTCAATAATATATTATATAATAACTGTAATACACACTGAGTATAATTTGGACTCCTCTCATTTAGGTTACCTTCTGGCTAATTCATAACCTTGCCTCTCGAAGGGGAGCCTTTGCGCTTTGCTTACTTCCCTTTGCAATTAACGATTTATGGGATTGATCGATAAAAATCGCACAGTCATCAAGGGTTAGTGGTAGAACGGAATGAGGCAGGACTTTATCATCGTATTACTGAAATGGAGAAGAACTTACTGAGAAAAAAAATTAAAAAAAGAAATAGAATGAAATAAAATAATAAGAACAAATTTACAAGTCGGATTCATATGCGCACCGCTCTAACCGCCAACAAGCAAGCTTAGCTCCATGTAAATAACTTAATTCAATAAATCTGCCCATGATATCATGCCATTCGTATCTGACGTTAAATTTGTAATAAACAACTGGTTGCATGACAGTACAGTGTTTTCAACATTCGATGCAAACATGGGATACTAACATTAAGTTAACACAAAGGTTACCGTGATTAACGCATGCCTATCGGCCAGTAATTATTCCAAAGAGAAATGATAAGAGACTTTGATGCGGTCTTTTGTAGCGCATTACAATCAACCTGAAGCCAAACAAGGTCAAACGTGTTATTACCCGATCGGAGGTCAATTATGTAGTTATCTATTTATTGAATCAATGCTGAAATCGACAACAGACAAAATTAGAGTAATCACTGAGATGCGAGACCCGGAATATCACGGAGAACTGGAACCCATTCTGGGCATGATGGCGCACGTCGCAAATACCATACCGAATTCAAATAAACTGAATTAACCCACCTGTTCCAACACTGAAAACTGTACATGCATTAAATTTAATTCTGTAAATACGTCTCAACCGGATCCCCAATCCGATTTCAAATGAAATGCAATATTGTTTAGAAAAAAAAGAATCATAAATGTCTTGAAATGATTATAAAGAAACCGATTAACTCTGCCCCAATCAAATTTAATAAAGTGATATTAAATGTAGAACTGTACGAATTACATCTAGTTTACCTGGAAATGCCATGTGCCTCGAGAAGCAATGAAATGAAATTTTAATGAAATGAGATTTAACGTCCTACTTTTCTTCTCCTTCTCTTTGCACCTGAATGAATGTTCAGTTTATGAAAGGTATAGATTACTTTGTTGAGTTTGAACATTCTACCTCAATTCGAAGGAGAGTTATTGTGTCCAAAAAGGTACGACAAACAGACTGATGGGCGAACCCATTTTAATAGTCTCCTGCTATATTTGAAAGGCGGGGGACATATATGACATTTCATAGTAAAAGGTGACTTTGTTTTCGACGGGTCGCAATCAGATGCTGATTTCTGGAGTGGGTTCGGAAACAACAGAAGGTTGGGAACCGTTGATTTACATTATCAAAACTATGCTACGCACTTGCTACAATATTGCGTACTCTGGCTAAAAGAAATCATTAAGACACTTGAGTTTAATAAAAGTTACCTCCAACATGTTCCTTAGTGTTTTTTTTATATTTTCCTCGTATAAACTGGCCTTTGAATACAATTCCTTAACGGACAGGAAGCTACTTACATTTGGCTGCAATGACAAAATATCCTGTCCCTCGTACATAGCACTTATTATTTTTTATAAGAGGTTACACGAAAACAGCCACTGAATCCAGGTATCTTTTCATACTGCCATATTTTCATGTGGACCTTGTCCGTCCGTCCACAATTTGTTTGTGGGCACTCTGAGGTCTATCCCCTTGGCTCCTTTCATTATTCGCGCATATCAGGTCACAACTTCCTAAATTATGGCCTTTGATTGTACGAAAAATCGCATTTTAACTTGTGGTCCCTCTACAGGTCACCATTTTTTATCCGATTTAACAACCCGCGTTAATGTACCACTGTTACACACTAATGGTGGTTGAGTTCGAATTTCGTGAAAATCGGACCAAAACTGCCCTACGAAACAGTCGCCCTCGTATGCATATAGTGAAAAAATATGGTCGATCAAGGTTGTTGACCGTCTAGAGGCCGTATTTTTTATCCAATTTTAATGAAACTTTAAATTTATGTTTATACCACAAGGATATTGGAACTTTTTGATAATTACGCATATATCATCAATCAATCAATCACAATCAATCACCGCATTTGTATAGCGCAAACAATACTTCGATAAAGTTCCTAGTGCGCTTAAAAGTTTATGTGAATTCTTTTAGTGTTTATTTTCCTCAAATAGATGTGTCTTCAAACGTGACTTGAAGATGTCTAGAGTTTTTGATTCTTTAATGTTTAAGGGTAGAGAATTCCAGAGAAAAGGTGCTGCAAAGTGAAAAGATCGTTTTGTCCGTTGAAGTTTGACAGCGGGAATAACTAATAATGACTTGTTCTGAGATCTTAAGGTTCTACTGGATTCATATGGAGTCAATAGATCTTTAATGTATTGTGGCGCTTGGTTGTTGAGTGCTTTAAAAGTTAGTAACAGTATTTTGAATTTGATTCGCTGATTTATTGGTAACCAATGGAGGGTTCTTAGCGATGGTTTAATGTGATCCCTTTTCCTGGTTCCAGTGATGAGACGAGCTGAAGCATTCTGAACATATTGAAGTTTCTGCAGCTGCCACTGTGGTAGACCATACAACAAAGCATTATGGTAGTCCAGCCTTGAAGAGATCGAAGCATGAACGAGGAGTTTTAGATTTTCACATGTTAAGTACTTCTTTATCTTTGCTAATTTATAAACCTGGTAAAACGCTGAAGAACAGATGGTTTTGATGTGGGTCTCTGCCATATCCGAACGTTACTTAATGATTGTCCGAAATATCGCTAGAAATCACAATTTGTATTCAATTTTAAAACCGTTTCAATACATCACCGTTACACATCAATAAAGATTGAATTTGAATTTCGTAAAAATCGGACCGAAACTGCCTGAGAAAATGGTGGCTCCATGCACGCAAATAGTGTAAGAGTATGTCATACCAAGGTTATGGACCCCCTAGAAGTCTCAAAATATATGTTTATGTCCCAAAGACCCCGGTTCCTTTCGCTATTTGCGCATATCAGACCGTAACTTCCTGGATTACTTCCTTTGATTGTACGAAAAGGCGTGTATTTTTAGCTTGTGGATTCTGGTTTTTTTTATACAAGTAGACATTAACATTTTGTCGTCTGCTATCCGTGTAGCTATGGTCTAATTATTCATTTCCACGGGATACACAATGGAGCAATTTGGTTTCTTAAGACACATAACTTTCATCGTTAAATTTCGATAGAAATGGTTTTAAAATCACAGTCTTAAATGTTTTTCTAAACGGGACACACAGATACATATAAAATAAGAAGTTGGTAGTATTTCCAATTATATCCGACACAAATCCTATTCTCTGACATAGTTTAAATATATTTGTCTCTCGGCCTGCCATATGGAAATCTTTAAAAATACTGGAGAAAAAGAAGGTTGCCGTTGTTGGTAAATGGAACAGCAAAAAGACTACTGTTGTTCTTAACACCAATTTTGTCAATCGAGCACATTTTACTTTTTGAATTCGACTGCCACTTCTCAAATCTATTGGATTGTACTTTTTAAAACACATCATCACCCCAATAATAAATATAACTATAAAACTGACGGGCACGAAAAGAAAAATTATATTGATAAATATTTCCAAATAATCAAAATACTGAGCATTATTTCCGTAAAGTTCCGATGCAGTGTAAATTTCTTCGTTGCACCGTGTCACTTCTTTAATTGTAATTTTCAGCCATGCTAAAGCTCTGGAAGCCACTGTCAAAATAGCTAGTATGACTATTATCACCCTGGGCCATTTAAACAGTCGTACGGGGCAGGAGTTTAAGTCACAAATTAGGGAGACAAATCGTTCTGCGATTAACGCACAATGCAGGCATACAGAGAAACGCCGCAGAGCTACCACTTAAAACACCACAGGTTTCATTATAACGTAAGTGGAGGAAACAAAGGCCACATAAGTTCCTCCACGAGAAAGGCTAAGACAAACTCGTACTAATCCAAATATCACATGGAGTAAATCCGAAACACTGAGATATATAAGAAATATATAAGTCGATGTTCTCAGTGGTAATTTACCGTAAACTGTTATATTAAAGGCACTGAATACTATTCCAAAAATACACAGTGGTACTGAAATTATGCACAAAATAAACCACACCTTTTCTTGTGTTTCAAAATCCACAATTTCTTTATACATGTTAACAGTGGATGCGTTGCTAAAAGTACAACCAGGTGTCTCCATTCCTACTTGACCACTCTGTAACTCTTGGCTTGAAAATGGAAGAAACCTCTTTCACGATCAATAATAATTGAAACGTGGACATCCAGAGATTAAAAGGAGCAACGAGGTGACAATTTCAGGTATATCACCAACGTTTTGGCTGTTTAAACTACTAAAAACCGGGGGAATTTTAGAGTCGGGTTTTCAATTGAAACAAGCAGTAAGCGAATCAGTCTGGTTAATAAATATTCGATCTGTAGAATCATTAGGGTTGTCGACGTGAAAGTTAATCGGCACATACATTATACATCAAAGTTTCTACGTACCATCGCGTATTATACAGCGGCGGTAAAAAATGTTTTCCACCAAAACTCAATCCCCTTCCCTATACTGTAACGTACACCAGTAAGGAATGGACAACAATATTATTAAACACTGTATGTTTGTCAACTTCTTCATTTTAATGTCTAATCCATGACATTTCGAAAAAAATGTTTTAATAACAATTTTAATATTTTCAATTGATACCCAACGTCTAAAATAACTGTCGATATCTGTCATATTTCTATCAATAATATAATAGACTTAACTCTTTCAGACCGAAAGTTATTTCCAGAATTGGAGATCAAAGCCAACACAACACAATTAATTGCCATTGGGTAATTTGTGCACAGATATTTGAGCCCGGATAATCCTAACAAGTTGAGACTAATTAGCCGACTCTTAGTCATTTGTCACACTGAATCGAAACTAGAACCATATTAGTGTAGACCACTCATGTTATGATGTGCCAACTCTTAGTCATTTGTCACATTGAATCGAAACTAGAACCATATTAGTGTAGACCACTCATGTTATGATGTGCCAACATAAAAGGAATGGCACATCTGTTGAGGAAGTCTAGAAACCGACTTAAACAAGTGCAGTAGCGAGATGACCTAGAAATGGTTGGCTACCCTGCTTCGTGTATATTTACCCTCTTTAAATGAGTTTAGTACTTACCGGTTTCAACAGTTATAAGAGTTACAATTTATCAGCATGAACAAAATGATGTAGAATTTATATGCGTTGGCACCATCAGCAGAAGACTTGATCTCGCTTTGACTCCATACATCTTATCTCGATGTTGTAAAAATGCGGCCCTTGGTCCAGGAACATGCAGACCACCCAGATAATCAATATTGTCCAATTCCCATCATTCTTTACCATAAATAACAATAACTGACAAAATGTGCAATACGAATATTATATAAAGGCACGTGTAACATACTTTATCAGACACAACCCTTTTCGTATGTAATCAACGCTCGAAAACTAAATGGTAGCTTTTGTTTTTCTCTCTGCAGATACTTGTCATTGTCATTTTGTTCGGTTCTGATTTGTCTTTTAGGTGTTATAAAACATATCTTGATATTTATAATACATTTCCGTCACAAGTAGTTAAGCGTTATATTTTGTATCGTGCATTTAAGGTCCTTGTTTCAAGGTCTGGAAACAAACATGCTGACATATTAAGTATTGATAAAGAGAAATTCCAAAAGTGAATTTCATATGTAAAAGAAAGCCGTTGAATCTAAAAATGCTTTATGTACATTGTTTAATGGCGCTGTGCAATTTTCACTGTATTTTATGGAAATATATTAATCGATTGTGTGTGATTTGCAAAACATGTTCATTAATATAACCTTCAAAAAGTAACAGACAAGTGTGTAAAAGATCTATTACTTAATTTTTGCAAAAAGTTCATCACCTGGACCTGTTTCTTTATTACAAACAATTCTTTCAACTTCAAGGGCTGAAATATATTTTCTTAAAAAATGCATCATTTATTAATAGTGCGTTACCCTTGATTTCTTTTCAAAGACCACGAGTCTCTAGTCCATTTGCAAAAGCAAATTATCTGAAGCTACTCTTGAGAATTTAATGCCAATTAAGTTAGAGGGGCCAATAGCTGCAGAATTTAATGCCACTGAATGTGTAGAAATGTTCTTTTCTACAACGAGAAGGCCAAATACAGTGCCTTAGCCTTATAAAATGTAGTGCCAGGAAATGTATTGACAAGAGTACTGTGCCAACATGGAAATACCATATAACGAACATTCATTCATCCAAATAATATAAGATATACTAAGAAACCTTATTTAATTGTTAATGTTAATTGTTTTGTTTTTTTGTTTAGTGTTACGTGTACATGTTAATGAATAAAAAAAACAAGACTAAAGATTATAATATTGTTTATTTATCAAAATTGCAAATTTTTGTGATGTACGGTTTACTGCTCCTCTGAGCAAATGATATTCAAATTTTGAATTGATTAGCCAAAATGTGAATCTGTCACAAAATAATCGCTACTCATTGGTTTTAGACTAAATTAAACCCTGCATCAATGGGGCTTAGCCTTTTGACATGATCGAATATGTATTGGTAATCTTTCGACTTTGCTGATATGTCTTGAATGAATGCCGATAGGTAAGTAATAAGGCCAGATAATTCTTGCAATTCTTTCTTTGATGTGGGTGTTGACATGGCTTTAAGATCTGTGAGATTCGGGCAAAGTCAATCTGTGATTGTATTTGATACATGTGAATTCACCCAACCTATCTTCATCAACGCGGTCATATTCAACACTTAACACAACGTTATTTAGTAGTGCTAATATTGGCACCAAGGAGGACGGGTGTTCACGTTTCACCTGTGCAAATGCTTCAACAAATGTATATACAATGTAATATGGGAACATCAAGGAGGGTGAGAGGTCAATCTTCTAAAGCATGGGATTTCCATATTTGGATTACCAGACTATGATGTCATTGCCTTATTAGCCTGGTTCTTGTTGTCACTGTCTTGTTAAAAATAATGACTTCAAATCATAAAGCAGAATATCTTTCACAGAACTAAAATAACCGCTATAGTATTAACTGTTGGACCATATGCTTTCATGTTATACAATTTCTCCGCAAAAAAAGATGGATGTAGCTCAGAATGGACAATGGTATATGTAATTACCTCCCCAAACCAAAAGTATAAGTGGCTTTGTTCATCTGTGTTTATTGAATGTTAATACAACACTATCGTGTCAATATATAACATGGTAATTGACATGAAATGTAGACTGTTTGTGTTTCATGTGTTATAGCTAGTTTCCACTGAAATGGAACATAATGAATTCTTGATATACTTTTAACAAAGGAGAACTTGCAAATAATACTTCGGTTCGATTCAAATCACGACCATTTTTTAGAAAACACTATGAAGGAGACCATAACGAGTTGTACATTGTGTTTTACTGGATTCCTTGGCCTTAAAAACACAGGTATAGACATCAAGATCATGGAAATCGGGACATTTACTTGCAGAAATTTTATGGAAGAGAACGTGTTTAATGGCGGCCATTTAGAATTTCTCGATTTTTGGCGAGAACGGTTGGCCATTTTTGAAATCATCATACCAAAAAACCCATGCTTCTTTCCGGAGGGGCACAACTCGACCAAAAATTGTTACATATCCGTATATAAGAGTAGGGTCGATTTTTTGTTGTAATTACCGATAACTTTAGTTCCAAATAATCGAGAATTACCAATCTTTGCCACTGCATTCATCAAATACTAACCTATGCAAGGTTTAAATATGATACCTTAAATAACAGTGGAATTATGACTATTTTTCTGACATCACTCAGGGTGGCACATGGGATCCCACTGTTGTGGGTCCGATAGGTCATCTCATGGGGACCAATGGGCAATCCAATGGGTAAAATAATATTTAGACAAACCTTCTCGAACTTTCACTTTATTTAATTTGAAAACAAACTTCAAAACGAATAATTTCCTGTTGCATTTTAGTCGTATTCATTTTGATTGGTTTGGGAAGGTATGGCAACTATATTTGACCGTGTAATATTGCCGGTATCTTCAACCGTTGGTTCAATAAAAGCTTTTTGTTTGACTTCAAAGACATCATTTCCATTACCGTTCTCGATAATAATACGGATGTAGTGAAGTGTACTGTTTCCTGTATAGTAGAACACAATGGTGTAATCTCCAGCTTCAGGCGTCTTAGTCTGGAATCCACTTTCATCTTCATCAACTACCCCTCCACCCAAGGAAGATGATAAACAGATGCTTTATTTTTTTATTTAGTGTTTCCATCGAAATGTGTAGAGATTTTCTCTCTCTGGAGGTCAGTCAAAATTGTGCTTTTCTTTGCAGTTCTTTTCTGACCATTTACTTTTCGACTGAAGACTGTGGGTAGGGGCGTATAACTTCTGAACTTATTACCTTGTGTTAGCTGTTTAGTGATTGTCCAGACAACGATGCTAGTTAAGGTTCACCTTCTATTGAGCTACTACTAGAATGTCTTACTTGTCTTATTAAATCCTGGTATAATATTTCCAGGAATGAAGGCTTTGTAGTAAGCCCATGAACTTGAAACGGCAACATCATACATTGTAATGTGGGTTTTTTTTCTGGATTATTTAACATCCAGCCAGTACATGCAGAGGTGTAATAGTTCTTAAATGGTCCTTAGACGCTGACATCTAAGGGGTGCATGCGATGACTGCAGTGTGGACGGAAATAAATTTAGGACGTTTGATTAGTTCGTCATGCTGATGATAAAATAACTGCACATTATATGGATTAAAGGCAGAGGCTCTGGCTAGACTAGTTGCCTCAGGCATCCTCAGACTCAAAGAAGTGTTCAGTTTCATCAGTCCAAATCACCATTCCCGACCAGCCTTACAATTCTCGTCCCGACTTTCTGGATATTTCTTCTCCAGTTTCTGGGCATATTCCCAGGCTAATTTTCTCTTCGCATGTGCCGTAGGCCATGAAATATCTTTTTTGCAATATAACCCCGAAAGCTTTAGTTTGTCTTCACGTGTGAAAACCTAGAAAGAGAAAAAAAGGAAAATGTAACTTGATGCACATGTGACCTTAATTATAGGCCTACATAAGAATATATATATTTGATTCTTCTAAGCCTTCATCGTTGTTTCTGCATTAAACATTCCCATGTCCATCTTTCTCGTTTTATTTCTTGGCAAAGTCAGGTTCAAAATTATAAATTTGAAACCTATCATTTGCATAATTTTCATATTGACATGGTGAGGACTCAACAACATTTTAAAATATATTTAGCTTTATTAACTGTTGGATCGGTCACTGTGGCATTTAATTTTATTGACACTTACTTACTTTGGGACATGAAAAACATTGCAACGTGTGGAGAATTCTTTTACTGGGGCTAAACTTACTTGTAAGGCACTATGTTGGTGGCACACCCGGTTAATCAGCAATGTCTTTTTAGGGTAGGCCAAGGCTACATATTGATGACCAATAGAATTTGATTTCGCCAGTCACATGTCTTATACAAGAGGTAAATCAGCAATGTCTTTTTAGGCTAGGTCAAAGTTACATATTGATGACCAATAGAATTTTATTTTGTCAGTCACATGCCTTATACAAGGGGTGGCCCATCGGTCCCATATGCCCATTGGTCCCCACTCTAACGCTGCTGACCGGGCAAAATTTTACTCATAGCAAACTTATTGGCAATGACTGTCTTCATTAGCTCAATCGGAGCAGAACAGTGGGACGTTGGACCTATTTTATTTCAATTCTCATTAACCAGATCTTGTAATTGTTCCCTGCAAATACCAAGAAAAATTCTTTTCAACCCGGTTTTTTCCAAGTTAGTTATACATAATATTTCAAATGCACAATCTGTATTGTATATACTCAGTTTGTAAGGCGTTGGCTAGCTAACCCCGAGTTCCCGTTTTCGATCTCTGCGTTGGCCGGGAAAGATTTCCTTGGCAGCCTTCGGGTGCGCTTGTATAGTCACGACTACCGTGTTCGATCTCTGCGTTGGCCGGGTTAGATTTCCTTGGCAGCCTTCGGGTGCGCTTGTATGGTCACGACTAAACGACAGAGTATAGTTCACTACACCCGAACGGAAGCTAGTTCGACTATAGTCGTCAAAATGGACGCCGTTCTATTCATTGAACAGCTACAAAACCTTTTAATTAACGAAAACGCAACTTTGCTTAATGAGAACTTTGATATGACCACATCATTCTTTTGGACAAATTCCCGGAACGTTTGCCAAAGACTATGCTAAAAACGCCATACCAGAGGTAGAATATGATAACGACGATTTCAACAAATCTACTCACAGTTGAGTTAGTGACCGAGTTATCCCCAGACAAAAAAAAAAAAAAAAAAATGAACACAACAAAATATTCAGAGTGTATTTACAGTTAAATAATTTATATTTACAATGTATATTAAACCGATATATCTATGAACAAAATCGTTTGTTTGTATTTCTGTTTTTCCAAATAAAATTCACAAATACATGTAGATGAAATATTTTTGCTATAATAGTACTGTCACTTTAACAATTTCAGTCTGACACCAGTCTTGGTCGAATTGATGAAACATGATTATCCACTTTATGAAGATAAAATAAAACCAAGTACGAACAATCCAAACCATAAGACAGAATTCGAAGTCCTAAAAAAACGTTACAGGCAAAATAGTGTAATCAGCAAATCTACTTAAATATGTTATATGAAGTTAAACAACTTTCAGGTTCTGGAGCAACATTGGTAGTATACGTTCTATCTTCAAATAACAATTCCAACACAACACATGTTTTGCCGCGAGCCGACATTTTAAATCTGTCTTGACTAGCCTCAACCGAAAGCCTGGTTAAGCATGATCGCCACTATAGTCTAACCATTTCAAATTCGGGTGTGCATGGTCGAGACCTAGTTGAACTATGGTCGAACATTTGGACAAGCCGAAGGCGGCTCATGCTAGTGTTACAGACTCCCAGCCGTGGCAAGGAACAAAACCTGAGGCCCGTGTATATATTGGCAATTGGTCTCTCGATATGCGTTGGCCGTAGTGTCACTGTCCTGACAAACTATTCCAAGCACATTGTATGGTATATGCCCGTCTTCACTACGACAGTAGTACATTTAACTCCATTTCATTTTATTTCTGTAATGCATATTATACTTTCAACTTGTTTTTACATGATTAATATGTAAATTTCTCCTGTTTCATCTTATCTAATAAAGAATACGTCCACGTAAAAAATTCTCCATTTTACCTCATTCTGACATTCATTAAATCATATAGAACTTTCCTCTAATATACCCCCCGTTGGTTACCTCGTTGCTGATATCTCTTGTATTTGTAGTCTCTTTCTTGGTGTTCCCTGTCTTGATATCTGCCCCATTGTTGATCCTCCATTGTTAGTATTTCCTCTGTCCGTACTTCCTCTCTTGGAATTCCCCTTGATGAAATCCGTTGGGTGTCCGTCTCGTGCCCTGTTGATAATCCCCCTGTCGCGTGTTTGGGGGTCGCTGTGGTTTGCTGTTACCCTGGTCTAAAAAAGGCTTATAATCAGGCTGGTTATGGTATGACCGGGAGTATAACCTTTGTCGTTATTGAATTTTGGGGTCTTTTTTCGAGAAACCGCCCTCCATTGATCATCACTAGGCGGACGAGGGTTGTTATCCTCATTGTTTACGTCTGTGGAGGCATTCTGGTTAAGTTGTATAACTTTATTAAGTAGACTCGAAAGGAAATCTTTCTTTTTATTCCAGATTCTATTAGATTTTTCTTCCTCCATTTTAATCTCCTCTGACCAAACCGATTAGAGTGAAATTTTGACCTCTTCTCGTTTGGGTGGTTTTCCATAGGATTAGAAATATCGGTTTCCACTTTGAAAGGGGTCTCTAGCTCCTTTGCAGATATTTCAAAAAAATATCTATTTCATGCTCTATTCTCTGTATACTTAGTTCATTCCTTTTTCTTTTTGGCTTTCCGTTTCGTAACTTTTAGGATTTTCACGAAGTTTACGGGGCACAGATGGGTTGACCATATTCAGGAAAACTTGGTATAGTTCAGCCTTTTCTTTCAGCCTTTTTATAGAAAGATTTTCTTTCTGTTTTCAGTTTGTTCCATGCCTGCCGGTTATCCGATTTGAATTTATTAACTTCCTTCTTGAATTCGGCTTGTTCATCAGAGTTATTCACGACACTGGAAACTTTAGATTAGTCCTCGGTGATCGACTTTATAGGTAGGGTTTGATTGTCCGCTATTATCTTCAATTGTTCGGGTAATTTGTTCAGCATTTGCATGTAAGGATCAAAGTTAAGTGGCGTAGCTCCTTTACTTGGACGCATCTTCGTAAACAGTAAAATATATATTAAAGCGATAATTTCATATTTTCTAAGAAAGTCAAAACATAATTATTTCTGTCTTTTGCTTAATAGGTTGTTAATTCACTACTATACGATCATAGGCATTTTTAATGTCGTGATGTAGGGTTAACATGAAAGTCGACACCACGACTTCATGACATGATACCACTCAGCCACAATCAACGTGCAGATATTAACATTTTAAAGAAACCGAAAAGAAACTACCGATAGCAAGCGTTTGTTTACTTACAGTCAATTTTTCTTGTGATTGAAACACAAAATTAGCCATCCGTGATATATTCATTGTGCCTTTAGTTACATGAAAATGACTCCTGTTCTTGTTAGCTGGATTAAGACTAGGGATTAATTCTCTTTATTTCGTCATGAACGAAATTTTTGTCGTATTTTTTTTCTCCATTTCTCCTAATTTTGTTTGATTTTTTGATCTAGATTTGGAGAAAAGGGATCAAATTTGCAATTTCACAGCAGTTTTGTGTAATGAATACTGATGGTATCACAGCGGAGGGATAGGTGGTGTGAAATATATTTCGGCAGAGCAGTCATTGTATCAGAGTAAGATTTTGATCCCTATTCAACATCAATTCCGTGTAGCAAAAAATCCAAACGGCAACCCCCCAACAAAATTAAGATGAGAAGATTGCCAAATATGGTCCCCCTATGTATCTATAAAGATTGGATTCAACAGGATGTTGAGAAAAAAGCTACAATCTGTGCTGTTACAGCTGTATAACATTGTAGTCACTGAGCACATAATTGTTAGCCTGGGACCAGCTAATGTACTTACGCCTGGCGTACACTCCACGACAACTTAAGAGACCATTATGGCGACAAATATCGCAACAGTTTAAGTGAAGGTGGCCCATTTCACGACGATTTTTGCGATCACACCGAATACAAGTTCTCGGCTTTTTCGTCGTATGTGTGTCGAATACTTCATTTAATATTGACTTCGTACAACGCCGGTCGAAACTATAAATATAATTAGCCCTCTCATTCATTAAGGAACAAACAACCAAGATGAGGGAACCAATGAGGCCAGGAGAACGACTGACAGTCGCCCTCTGTTTTCTTGCGATAGATACGGGAAAAACAACACCCGTTTTTATTTCGATCTATGAATCCTAGGATTATATATGATAATGAATATTGCCATATAGATTGAACACCACTACCCTCCCCCCCCCCCCCCGCTCGTCTATATTTGACATGTTTTATCTTAAAGTAAAATTTATACTTCGCGTGTTTAATTAATGTCAGAATAGCAAAGTTAACTATATAGCCCGTTTAGACGCTTATTTTTAAACCAGAGCATAATCGCCGGGGGTTTTAAGACAGCATCGTGTTGCGTTCACACGTACTTAAGCCAAACCAGTTTAACTATTCTGACCCACTCGGCAAACCTCAGCAGATTCCAGTACCCTACATCTAGCCTCGGCTGTATGATGCCCATGACGACGACTTTGAAGAATGTTTTATCTTTGAAGCTGTTTTTCTTTCAAGTTTGCACTGAAATTTAACGACGCAATTTTGGGAACTTCTTTCTTAAAGCGGCAAGTTTTCTTAATAAGTAAACCGGCGCCGCATCGCAATTGTATAGGCGTAGGGACATATCACTTACTGTCATACAGCCGAGGCTAGATGTAGGTTCCGGTATCTGCCGAGATTTGCCGAGTGTATTCTGACTTCTTCGATCGGGGGTTAAAGTTAACTGCGCATGGGTAGCTTTATGTTCTTTATTCGGTTCTCGCACGCTTTCTATAAACTGGTTTAACAATCCCCGGCTTTTTATTAAACCAGTTCAACTTAAGCGTCTGGCAATAAGTAAGTTAGGCCCAATTTAGATTACCCGATCCACTTATACCTGCAGCGAGAAAAAGTTCAATAGGTGATTTTTTTCCTTGGCTGTCGCATAACGATTTGTTGGCGACGAAGCGAAGACTTACCCGATCATATCAAACATGATGAAAAATCGCTGCGACCACAAAGCATTCTCAGACTTAAGTTAAGAATTTACTCAAGTTTCAATCATTGTTGATGAGAAATATCTTTGATCCAGAAACACAAATCTTCGTACATAGTTTCTTATTGATTTTTTTCATATACTATTCAAAAAAAGTAGGGGATATTTGATTTTTAAGTGTTATTAAAGTCACCTAATGAAACTGACGAAGAAACAAATGACAAAATGAAATGAAGTTCGCATTCATCGATTTATTCCAAATGATCGTTAGACTAAGTAAGGCACAGACTGACCATTATAAGGGTAAAATGATACCCGGGGTCAAACAGCAAAGTTACCACAGCATCACAACAAAGTCAGTAACGGGTAAATCCTCCTCTGTTTTCCAAACAAGCATTGATCCGACGTGGCATACTCCTAATGAGACGTCTAAGGTCATTTTGGTCCAGATTGCCCCATTCCTGTTGCAACGCAGCAGCAAGTTCTTGGACATTGGCAGGACGTTGTTGACGTTGACGTAACCTCTGTCCAAGCATGTCCCAGACATGCTCGATGGGGGAGAGGTCGGGACTCAGTGCTGGCCAAGGTAATGTGGTGATGTTCTGTTGTTGGAGGTAACCTGTAACGATCCTGGCCCTGTGACATCTTGCGTTGTCATCCTGGAAGATGAAACGGCGGCCATGACAACATGGACTGCCAAGATGTTGTCCCGGTAGTACTGGCCTGTAACACGCCCTGCAACAACATGTAAAGCCGTTCTTCCAGCAACAGTGATGCCTTCCCACACCATAACAGAACCACCCCCAAATCGATCGTGTCTGATGACGTTAACGTCTTGGAAGCGCTCGTTTCGACGACGCCACACCCTCCTACGTCTGTCCAAAAAATCAACAGTGAACCTTGACTCATCTGAAATCATCACATTGCTCCAGCGTCGATTATCCCAGTGTTGACGATCTCTACACCAACGACGTCTTGCCTGAATGTGATGATCTCTCAAACAAGGGATCACGCGAGGACGTGGGGCGCGAAGGTGACCCCTATGCAGTCGATTCCGAATCGTCTGGCCACTCACTCTCACACCAGTGTCTGTTTGAAGACGAGCGCTGATCTGATTTGCTGTGATGACACGATTTCTCAAGGCCAAGGTACGGATAAATCGATCCTTGGCTTGAGTTGTCGCCCTTGGTCGACCTGAGCGTGGTCTGTCCTGTACAGATTGTGTATCACGGTATCTTGACCATAGCCTGCTTATGACAGACTGAGAAACATTCATCGTCCGCGCCACAACCGCCTGTGTTGTGCCGATCTGTAGCATGCCAAGGGCACGTAACCTTTCATTTTGGGTAAGCCGACGCATATCAAAATTTGTTTTCTGGTCACTAAAACAATTAAACTGATGTTTCCACCCTGGAATTCAATGCCACAATGACTGTAACATTCAAAGTCAGAGTCGTGCAAATCTTGGGTTGAACCCCCATGATGATCCCAAGCATCACCTGCATTCCATGCGGTAGCCATTGGTGCGTTTGGGCGTCACATGTAACTGGAAATGTTTCTTCTGTTAGGTTCTATAGTGACTTTTTTCGTAGTCATTTGCATATTTCAGTATTATGCCCCCCAAATCAAAATCCCCTACTTTTTTTGAATAGTATACATTAAAACAGCAAACGTTTTTTTAAAGGGCTATATTTTCGTTAACATAAGGTGAACATATTTGAGTTAATCTGTTACTTAAGTCTGAGAATGCTTTGTGAATTCGGCTGGGTGCAGGCTGTTTCGTAACCTGGCTGTTTCGTACTTCGTTCTTTCGTACCTCGTTTCGTTCCTCAGATTGATTCGTACCTTTTTCTACGTGTTGTTGACGGGGTGACGGATTTTCCTTTACTACACAAGTCAAGGCACAGACTTCAATTCCAGATAATGCCTTCGGCTAGGTGATTTATTGATTTTTCATCTTCGACGACTTAAATCGCGTATGTAGTAGCATAGTGTGCGCCAGGTAATTAACTTATCATATATAGGTCTATAGTGATTAAAGATATATCCCCTCGAAGCTAATTAAACCTTTCTTTTATCTGAAAATAAAAATATAGGATATATCTTTTAATCTTATTATAAATAAAATAACAAAGTATTATTGTATTTCCAGTTGACAGATGTTTGAATCAAGGGGGCGATCAGAGAATGTGCGGATGTTACCCCCCCCCCCCCCCCCCTTTCTCTCTCGCTCTCTCAAAGTGAATATTATCTATGGGGTATTTTTTGTAGTATATATGTAGACATGTCTGATAAACTGCTATAAAGATGTTGTTCTAGCGATTTATAACTCCGATATAACACTAGCCACAGGCTAACCATCTTCAATGACAAATTGTCATAGATATGTAATGTTTATTATCGACTGTTACGACACCTACAGTTAATATAGACCTGTTTATTTATAGATCCATTATGAATTCGTATTCAATTTGTAGTGACTGATCCGGCACTAATATTTGTTTACAGTCTCCGGATTAAATGGATATTTATCCGAAAAGGTAGCTTTCAATAACAGAACAGGAAATAACATACAAACGTTAATCCAAACATTGAAGTAAATATAAAGGTAATGCCGACTGGACAATGTCGTTGGGCCATTCGAACATCGCCATCCGACCCAAACCTCACCTCCTCTCCCCGCTTCCAGACCAAACAAACGACACAGGCATAAGTGTGAAAGGGATTAAAACGAAAGAAAAAAGAGTAGGATTCACGTAAGGTTTACCTGATCCTGGGGTTCAAATTAAAGGAACTGTTTTAACATCTTGTATAATATTCTAAAACAAAAATCTATAAATTTTCAATAATAGCAGTAATGTGTGCGATTTGAAATTGGAACTCGTAATAAAGAAAATGTTGTATAATATGTTTCGTGGATTTTAAATGACAATTGGTTAATTTCTAAAGAAATGAGTTTATAAGTCTGAGAAAGATGTCAAATTTATAATTTTCAATGTTCAGACATAATACTCTCTCAGACAGATATATTTTCGCGAAGCAAATTCAATATGAAATAAATGACTCTACGTATTGGTGGAAATATATTTGATTTTTTTTTAGAGATGGGAGTTTATAAGTAACGGTTTCACAATATAAAAAATAATCGATTTTAGATTACCACCTGAATATAACTTCTTTGTTCCTGGTCGTTGTAAAATGAGAAACTGGAAGAAATTGCTATAAATGGTGGCTATAAATGCGAAGTCCATTAGAACTCAATGAAACAACGTTATTGGCCTTTCCAACCACTCTTCATGTAAATGTACGTGTCAAAGTTTATTTTACGTAGCGCCAACGTGTACTCGGAACTTTAGTTTATTTGTTACACATGTAACGACTAGACCATGTTCTGTTTCTTTCAGCCCCCCCCCCTTTCTGCACCACTTTCAGGCCAGGGACCTATAGGTTAATCACTGTTTCTGTCATTTGGAGGTAGCGAAGACCTAGAGAGTTCACTTAATATTTTTAAAGGTTTCAGGGCCAACTATATACCATAGTTCAAAATTTTACAAGTACACACCCATTACTGGTACACTGTTTATATATGAAATGTAAATACATGTATCTATATCTGACAGGGAGAGGATGTAAAAAAAATTGACGCCAAAAATGTATTTTTTATTGCAGAAACCGTCACTCTACTATCTGTCGGGTGCTTGAATATTAGCTATTATATATCACGAGGGCAAAGTCCAACATTTTGGGGCCTTTGGCAATCGTCTTAAATTACTATATGCGTGTAAATATATGTAGCGTTTTGAATTTTTATTCAAAATCATAACAACCATTCAAAATACATGTAATACATATTAGGTCTAGAAAATACCATGAATATTGAATCTTTCTTCCGACATTGTCCCGCGCACGTTATTTCTCTCCTAACTTTCCGATAATTCAACTTCAGTTTCCTTTAGTTATCCAATCACATAGAAATCTACTTTGGGAAGGACCTAGCTACGAGAACGTAACTAAAAACGTTGAGATATACTGATGTGCTTGTTTTTAGCTACGATTGGATGCCTTTAGTTCCAGGTAGCAAACTCAATTTCTTTACTAATGCATGTACCATCTTTAAAATAAGTTAATTTTATACTATTAGTACTTATTACACATACGCAGCCCAATCTACTGAAACAACATTCATTTATCAGCAAATATTGACAATAAAGTAAATCGAGCGTTCTTTTATATATTAAAATAACGTAAAGATAAAATGTCGGAAAAATCAATCTACTATCGCTATGATTTAAAAAGAGGGGATTTGTACCCGTGTCTGGTAGGATTATCTGCTTAATTGTAGCTGAATGTGGCAGAAACGTTATAAATAACAATAATCAATCGTTGGTTTGATGAAAAATATTGTCAATTTTGCTTACTTTTTGCGTGGAACTAACTAGTACCATCTCTTATCCCCGAAACACGGAGGGTTGAGAGATGAGGTTTGTTATCTAGGAAGGACCAAGTCCGATCTATAGTCACCGTCTGTTGTATTTTATTTTATTTTTTCAGTAACATCGGTGACAGGGGCGGATTTGGGCCATCGGGCGATCGCCCGAAGGGCCGGTCGGACGATCGCCTGAAGGGCCGGTCAGACAAAAAATGAAAAAAATAATTTTGTCCAATTCGCCTAAAAAAACACCCTTTTCTGTTGAAAATTTTATGGGGGAGGGGGTATTGGACCGGCCATAGAGCGATGATAATCATGTTGTATGTGGCCGGATGCTTTAACGGCCGGGCCGCCAGGCTATCACTGAAATGGGCTGGTATAATAGACTTTCGGGGCTGGGTGTGCTTGGTGTGGGACAGAATTCGGAATCCTGCTATCGGGATTCCGATCGGATTCCGAATTTCATCCGAAAATTGCATCGGATTCACCCGACACTGTCGCCCATAAATTTACTAATTATTAAGTCACCTATACCCTGTTTGTGGGAATACGCAAGAATCCAAAATTCAAAAAGCAGCTTTTATGAATTTCACTTTCGTCACTCTGTACCAATGTGTCTCGTGTCCTTCCATCACAGGAGGAATCAACTAGCGCTCCCGGCAACAAAAATGGGAAAATATTCCAACTTATTCAATATTCCTAACTGGTTAATCAAATGGTCAAAATTTGGGGTTCATTTTTCAAAAATTTTCCCCGGACACCCCCTATGCGCCCCCTCCCCCGAACAGGCTCTGCGGTCAGTAAAAAGGACCGCTCCGACACGGGTGCCCGGGCCGGTTCCCGGCCCCAATCCGCCTCTGATCGGTGACATCGCCGTGTGGCCAGAGAAAGATTGTGCTTTTTTGTCAAGTATTTGACGGACAGTTTGAAAGACTGGTTTAAGAAAAAACAAAAAAACCAAACAAACAAAAAAAAACTTTTAACATTACTCAAGTTAGTCCTATCAGTGATAGCCTGTTATACAGTCGTAAAATGGCGTATGCCCGTCTTCATCAACCCAGTCGGAGCAGAACAGTAGAACGTTTAAACCCATTTCATTTCATATACAATTACAAGGCAGATTTATCAAACGTAAGTAAAACAATCATCTCCCCTTTTGAAAGTAAAGGTAACATTGATTGCAATTTCCCGAGAAGAATGTCTTTCCTTGTGTCTATCCTGGAAGGAGTCGTAAATACGGGATTTCTTTGATCTTTTTCACTAGATAGTGACGTTACTTACTCTTTAAAAAATCTTTAATGATTTCACTTGTAATTTGACCTTTTTATTTAAAAAATAATTATGATAATTCCCCTTTCGTATATTAACTTACTTAAAGATACATTATGGGAGATTTTGACAAGGAGTTAGCCATTCTGGCTATAAAAATTCAAAAATAGATGTTGAAACAAGAATATATTGAAAATTTCAGTCAAATTACTTTATCCTGAACAAAGTTGTTACCACTATAATTTTTTACTAGAAACTTCATCGATACCCTTTTTCCACTATGGACGATTGTTGATTGACAGGCGTTAACTCCACCTACATAGTCTCGATCATCAAGTAATGTTTAAACGGTATCTAGTGAAGCTTGTGTATAGCCTCGGTCATCACTGTCTTTTATGAATAATTTCCAGAAGTATGATGACGTCAACGTCATGGAGAAACCCCACCCACGACGCCATAGTGATTAAATCAGTCGACGAAATCCTGTTTTAATCCGAGCCCAATCCAAGCCATCCGTGGGTCTACAGAGTTCATTTTGGGCTTGTTGTTTAAATAAAGATCTAAGTTATAATTTCTATGACATCTGAGGCTCAAAGGAAGACCGACAAAAGTCAGTTTTTGCTCTTCCATAATGTATGTTTAATGAAATAAATCTAAACATAACACTGGACCTCAGTGGATGCAATGGATGATTGAAATGGGGTTCAATGCAGGGGCGTACATAACGATTTCGTTTAGGGGGTGTTTAGCCAAAATGCGACCGACTGATGCACATACCCCCGCCCAACACACCAGTGGTACTACAAACTGGGCAGTTCACTATAATCGTGAATATGATAGTGCTGAGACAGTATAAGACAACTGAGGAGTGAGGAGTAGAAGAATGATTGTAAAATGGAATCGAGCGCAGCAGGCGCGAAAAAATTTCAGATATGTAACCGAGTAGAAGAATGATGTTATAATGGAACCGCGCCAAAGGCGCGAAAAAAAAATTTGGGGACTGGGGTTGATAAGAAATGGGACAGAATCTTGAGGCTTATCTGTCAATTTCGCTTGTTTTATGATTGTATGTTTATCTTATTAATTCATCTAGTCGGAGACCGACTGCGGTGAGTACTTTTTTTGAGACCGACTATTTTTTGCTGTGGTAGAAAACATTTCATAGAACAACATACTCACAACAGAATAAGAGTGACAAGCAGACATGGTTATTTTATACTATAGTTTTGAGTGACGTATGCAATTTAGGCACACGGATTCACGCAAATACACAGCATTTGGGATCTATTCTGGCATTGTTTTTGAGACCGACTGCAGTGACTGCACTTATTTTGTGACCAACTATT
Organism: Patella depressa; assembly: GCA_948474765.1. Taxonomy (NCBI): domain Eukaryota; kingdom Metazoa; phylum Mollusca; class Gastropoda; family Patellidae; genus Patella; species Patella depressa. The sequence goes on from OX419718.1 coordinate 48,489,654, forward strand.
TTTCTCCCTTGGTGAAATTTTGTTGTTAGACCAATTTAACATACTTACAACAGAATAAGAGTGACTTATACAATTTAGGCTCACGGATTCACGCAAATATATAGTATTTGGGATCTATTCTGGCATTGTGTTTGAGACCGACTGCAGTGACTGCACTTGTTTTGAGACCGACTATTTTTCTTCCTGGGTTACATTTTGTTGTAAGACTAACATTATACTCACAACAGAATGAGAGTGAAACACAACATCTTTTCAAAAATGATAAGTTGACAAGGTTATTTTATACTACGACTGCTCCTATTTTGCGACCGACTGCACTGATTTTGCAACCGACTATTTTTATACTAAAGTTTTGCGTGAGTAGCGTGACGTATACAGTGAGTACTTACTTTGATACCATCTACCTCTACTTTGTGACCGACTGCACTGATTTTACGACTGACTATTTTTTTTGCGTAAGTAGCGTGACGTATACAGTGAGTACTTATTTTGATACCGACTGCATTTACTTTGCAACCGACTGCACTGACTTTGCGACCGACTATTTTTCTACTAAAGTTTTACGTGAGTAGCGTGACGTATACTTATTTTGATGCCGACTACCTCTACTTTGCGACCGACTGCACTGATTTTGCGACCGACTATTTTTTTGCTGGGGGGGTGTACCACCCCCCGCCCCCCACATTTACGCCCCTGGTTCAATGTCCGACTTTTCCTCACCGACCTGGATACTGATATCAGTTACACCGACCACCTAAATTAAAATAATAGTTTATATTTTTTTCTATAACATTACCACCAAAAGCTTGTGATTACATTATTGTTAATCTGATATAATGTCTTTACAGCAAAATTACATTTTTTTTTTCAATGAGTTTTAGTAATTGGAGTTGAAACACACGGAAGAGTTCTACAGAATACAATTACTGTTTATTACTAAGCGATATCTGACGCTTCTCTGGTCTTTATCAAGCAATAATACAATATGAATCGTTTCATAATAAAACATAATGCAATGTATATATTATGGATATAACTACTTCTTTATTATATGATTGATGATAATACTGTTTAGGAAAGATCAACGCCCTGTTTATACGTAAAGGAACCCTTGACATAAGGAATTCGAAATAAGACGTAAATTTACCCACTGACCAATGGCCTATGTCCGTCATCATTTGCCCAGTCGGCACAGAAAACAACGTTTAAACTTCATTTCATTTCATTTTATTTCCGAAAATACAGTCATGCCACAAATTAGTTTGAAAGCAGTGTAAAATTGTTTTAATTGAAGATATTATACAACTTGCCCATCCCGTTGCCATGTGTTATAGTTCTTACTGGTAATACGCCCACTAAGCAGCTATGTCTCATCAGCAGCCTAACCGAAAGGAAAATTTCAATGTTGACCAAATTTGAAGGGGATGTAGGAACTTACAATAAATCTAATCCCCTATCGTGTTCACAGGCCTTGTCGGACATACAATACATATCTGGAATAGAAGGTTCAATATTATTGAAAATATATAGGGTCACTCTTTTCGGATTCCAATGCATCACACAATTTTAAAATCGATAAGTTTAATCTGTTCACAGTGCTGATGTTTCGGGCCTATAGTTTGAATGAAATCTGATAAGCCTGTAGCCTGTGTCGCATTATTACGATTTTTTTGAATGGTAGAAAACTCTGGAACGGAAGATCACGGAACATTGAATACTGACAGGGTTTCGTTCTCTCATGGCCCCAATGTTTCGTGCCAAATTGATAGGAATCCATTAAAAACCATACCCTCGATCACGTATACACGGAAAAATGGAGGTTGGTGTATTCCCGGAGCGCTAAATGCTCTCAGACTAGTAATTATTTACCCATTGACTTCAATGTTAAATGGCTGTGACATCACAGGCTGTAGCTTTTTTCTCAACATTCCGTTGCTTCTAATCTTTATAGGAACATTGGGGACCACATTTGGCAATCTTCTCATCATAAATTTGTAGGGGGTTGACCGTTTAGAGTTTTTGCTACGGGGATTTGAAGTTGACTGGGGTGAAAATCTCACTTCCGACACAATGATTGCTCTGCAGAAAGACACTTTACACCACCTATCCCTCCGCTGTAATATCATCACAATCACCCAAAACTGGTATAAAATTGAAAATTTGATGCCCTTTCTCCAATTCTAGACCAAAACGTCAACCCAAAAAAGCAGGAAGAGGGGAGAGAAAAAATAAGGGAAAAATTGCCATACTAGTCTTATTCCTATATACCTCACATGTTCCTGCTATTTGAACAAATCTTTTGTAATCTAATAAACAAACTTATATGTAATTCCCTGGCCAAAGAGTATAAAAGTCCATGTATTTTCAGATGAGCAGTGCACCATTCTGCAAACACTGTAAAAAGATGAGATAAATTCAATATAAATCAAACATGTAAATACTTTAAAACAGCAATCATGATGCAATATTCGACTTACATCGAAAACCACACAGTTATTCACTGTTAACGTAGTAACAAGTGCCAAATTTACAACCGTTGATTTGATCTAATTAACAGGGTTATCGATAGAGTTCTTCCTCTTGTGACGCCAACGCTTCACACCAAATTTGAAATGAAACTGTCACTTCTATCCCGCTTAATAACGGGGAGCTTTTTGTTAAAGAGGGGTAACTCTGGACCTGACAGTCGCGGAAAAATGAATATACAAAGCATTCTTCCACTCGTGTACTCAATGCTTCACACCAAAAAGAAAAAAACATTTAAAAATGTAGATTATATCGCCTTAACATGGTTTTGGAAAGGAAAAGCTGACTCCGGAACGGAATGTCGCAGAACGGCGAATATCGATATGGTTTGCACTCTCGCACCAAATCTGAAACAAATTCACCACAAATTTAGTGACTATCGCGTTCGCGTTAACGAGATTTTCGGTATAGGGACAAAAGGAAGTTTGTGGATCGCTAAAAATCGACAGGGTTTATCCTCCCTTGACTCCTTTACACAGAGAGAGAATGAGAGAGAGAGAGAGAGAGAGAGAGAGAGAGAGAGAGAGAGATGGGGTATAACGTCCACTCGACACAAACTAAATCATTTCGGGGCTAACATATGGTTCAATTGTGTTTCAATAATTCGCTTGCGCGTAGGGGTCTTTAGCAGTGGATGAAAACCGGAGGACCCGAAGAAACCCAGCGAGTTTGAATAGGGGACCCTACTCCTTGTTACGTTCAACCGGGGCATCGAAACAATGCCAGTTGACTCAATGACAAATCCGTTAAAAACTGTTTCCGGTATAAAGTAGCTAACTTCAAAAAGAAAGGCCGTGGAGCTTTAAATATAGCCAGAATTCTTCCTCCAATTGTCCTATCCCAAATTTAAAGGAAATTTAGCTTTGCTCGCGTTAATGGCTGGCTGGTACCTTAGTGTCCCACTTATATAATATTAATGTGACATTTCTTAAATTTCGTTAAAACCTCGTCACGTGATTCGTCTTTTAGACCAAAGAAGCACCATACGATTTTATGAACAATCTAAAGCACAATCGTAGACATAAATTACAGTGGCAAACACACAATAATAATTCCTTATTCATGTACTGAAGTCTTTCAGCCATAGTACTGTTTTAGCATATTGAAGTGAAATAGTGGGGGAGGGGGGGTAGTGGTCTAGAGTGCCGCGCTTCGACCTCTAGCTGGCTGGTCACCTCTGGCTTGCGGCTGTGGTTTCGATCCCTGGTGTGAGCGTATATGGCATGGAGACAGGGGCGCCTTCTCAATCTTGTGGGTTTCCTCCGGGCACTCCGGTTTCCTCCCACTGCTAAAGACCCCTACGCGCAAGCGAATTATTGAAATTTAATTGAAACCATATGTTAGTCCCAAAATGACCTAGTTTGTGTCGAGTGGACATTAAACCCCATTTTTCTCTCTCTCTCTGAAGTGAAATTATGTACAATCATTTCAATATTAATCATCATCCCATCCAACATTATCCCCACCATCGTTAAATTAAATATATTTACATAACATAACATTTAAGGATTCTTTTAAAAAATAAAGGTACAGCGTACTGGGTAATGTACTGGCTAATATTGCCCATATAAGCGGGTTAGTACTTTATCAATAATCTAAAAGAAATAAAATAGAATATCAATGATAAAGATTTTATAGTCATACTCGAAGTTTCTATTTATGTTCATATTTATTACCCCATGCATTATTACCATGTTAATATAGGTCTTAAATGAGCCATAAAAATCTACACTAGGTTTAAAACTCTATTTCTTATGCTCTTTTTGTTGTATGTTCAAATGTTATAAGTGTTTTTAGTTTTATTTCTACAGACATATATACACATCGAACTATTTTTGTATTTTGTCACGCAGTACGAAAAAATATAGTCTAATTAAGGGGTCAAATGGAATGGTAACGCTTTATACAGACGAAAATATCTCAACACCGATATGTTTATACGCTCAAGAGAAACATTAAGTAGAGCCAAACCAATAAATATTCAGCTCTTCGAGGCTTTTATCAATAAAGAACCGAGTCAATTCGTGTGCTTCGTTTTTTAAGTTTCAGAACCTAAATCTGGAGAAATTGAAGGCATAATTTTTATTTGTCAGACCTACCGGGCTTCCAGCGTACTGGCAGACCTTGCAGTACGTCTGTAATAAAAGATGCGACACTATTGAGGCTCGTGTGACGCCTTCGTTTTGCAACAAGCACTCTGTTGAATAGGGAATGGTTATCTTACCGCCTATCCTGATCAAATCGGCTGGATATGTCATCAGACAACCCCTTATCACGTCATCATTGGAACATGAATTCATTGCGAAAAATTTACTTGTCGGATAAAAATCATTTTTCTCATGTTTATGACTGATGGTAGAATGGTAGAGATCAGGTATGGCAATGTAGGAACAGGACATATGCAGAGAAAAATCATGGAGCAGGTTACATTAGGCGGTGGCTCTATCATGAGATAGGGTTGCTTTTCACATGACTGTAACTTCCATTGGTAACAGTAATCTCAATGGTCACCGAAACCAGAGAGCGACCCTGTTGACAACCATTCTTTTATCAAATGTTCAACGCTAAATCACACCACCGTGCTCGTGTCGTTGTTGATTTTCTACATCAGGAGGACGTTTGGCCAGTCAGACCTTAATCCTATATAATTAAGCATTCTTGGTTGAAAACCTTTTCAGAGGGATCCATCCGAGCAGAATTTTGAATGTAACAGATTAACGAAGACTGGGTTGAGTCAGTGAGTTGGAGAGTTCGTCATGAGATCACCAAATATTGTCTTTTATCACGCATCAGACGTCTGTATTGACAGCTTGAATATGAATAAGCTAAACTACAGCAATATCCTATTGATCTGACTGAACTTGGTTTCACCAATTTCCGCCTGCATTTGTGAATTCAGAATACTATATAGCACTATATTCAAATAGAGGTGTTGCGATACTTTTAATCTGTGTTTACATTCGGAAAGACATGGCTATGTCAAGAAACGAAAGCATTAACAGTCTTTGCTACTTGTAGGGAACTAAAAGGGGGTTTAACACCCAACTTTACTGCACCAACCGGGTTCACAAAGACGGCAATTCTTTTTATACATCAATTACCCTTGTTGCTTGTTAGACTCTCCGTCCTGGGACACTGACAAGGTAAACCACGTTGGAAAACCATGATGAGCATTCTTGGCCAATTCCCTGACAAGTGATCCAGTGACTATTAACCGAGTCACCGTGGTTTCTTTCTTATAAAGGTTAAAATCATTTGTGTGATAGCTGAAACTCTGATACTATATCAAAGAAATGCAAATTTTCAGTTTCGTGTTAAATTTGCCACATGTCTTTGAAGTTTCTGGATTACCGGGAGCAGAGCTTAATAGTTGACGATATTTAACAGCTAAATAAAATTGGGATAAAGTTTGAATGTAAACGTCCACTGCCACCAATAGTTAAATCGCAGACAAATATTTACCAAAAAACTTACTAGTCGTGATTGTGTTGCACGTCAAATGGCGGTCGGGAAATGAGGGCCAAGAAGGTAATTTACGGCGCCAATCTCCAGTTGTCTACTTTGAGATGCAGCGGTGGATGGAAGCTGCCTAGGCCATTCTCGCTCCCATCTAACATATGACCGCGGTGGCAATCAGCGCCTGGTCGAAAATCTGGATGTTTCGCTTTAAATCTAAAGATGCGACATTAGACAACGAAACAGTAATCGTTCGGATTACACACTATAGTCCATACACACTATAAACGTTCGGATGGGACTAAAAACCATGTATACATTGTCTTGCTCGTGTATGGTCTCGTGACAGTTGTAATTCGAAATAGAGAGAGTGGGGGGGGAGAAATGTGGTTAACGTCCACTCGACACAAACTATGGTTCAATTTTATTTCAATAATTCGCTTGCGCGTAGGGAAACCGAAGGACCAAGGGAAAGTCCGCGGGGATGAAGTAAATCGAAATAACTATAGATCGTAGCGCCGCTGTCGGGGCAAATCTTCCCTCATAGGACACGGTATGGCGTATACCTGTCTTCATTTCAATTTTTCATTTTATTTCCATAAACATTATGGTATTTCCATATTGTGCTTCTACCAAACCTGTAATTATTATACACAAATGGACATAGGGTTAGGTTTTCAGAAATATGTAATTCCTTTGGGGGCAGTAGCAAATGATCATAACAACTGGGCACCTTACTTTTTTGTTACTTATAAAAACTGAACAATAGAATGACGAGTATGTATAATATATAATACAGTGCGGGCCTAATAATAAAAGGTATATTAAATATAAATACATTACATGTAAAAATAACAAACCAAAGAATAAACAACCCGGGTCGTTGTAAAGCGTTCTGTTTGGGAAACGTCTGATAATGGAACAGAATAAAGAATTGCAGCAATGGTTAGTTGTCTGATAATGCTTCTAATCATTGCTTGGGGAATATGCCCACCGTAAGTATCTATTTTTCATATGTTCTTAAGCATGTTGCCCTTTAAAGATTTATATTCGAAATTTTATAAAAAGTACATGTACATAGATAAGAGTGACATTAGCGAGGCCCTAGTATAAATCTGCCATTTAGGTAGTATGTCAAGTTTTACCTGTGTTATATATAGTTACATGTATTTTGATATCTTATTGACATATTATAACTGTAGACTACACGATATAACAATAGATTGATCGTTGATTGACCACTATTGTTGTCTGTCACATTCTGGAGAAAATGGCGTAATGATGTGTGACGATATTACAGCCTTTGATGAATGACAGGTCATTGACAATAAGGGTCAATACAGATAACCTCTGTTGTCAAATCCAAATTAAACCTTTCGTATAATGATTAAATACTCTAATTCTTTTTTTTTTCTTAAAAATCGTTAATTAGGAATTCACATAGTTAATAAGTTTTTGTGTCTCTTTTGTATTAGAAACTTCCTTAAAAGAAATACAGTTACACGAAGTTATAAACCTCATCGTGGTCGGTGATATATACATTGGGCGTCTTAATCCAAACCCATGTAACTTATAAATAAAATAGATATTTGAAAGTGATTATCAACTGATATTAGGTATAGTAAAAGTAATTCGAGGTATCTATATATTACAATTATATTTCGTGTAATCGTTAGCATAATTATAGTCTCTTGTACTCCTCAATAAGTTAACAGCCCACTCCCTACGCCCCAATATGCAATTCGAATTTAGAAAGTAAAAGATGTAAAGATTGGAGATGAGAGGGTGACTGTGAAGGATCATGCGGTATTGGTGTAAATACACTCTGGTGCCATACTGTGTTTCTGTGAAATAACTATTTCGATAGTTAAAATCCCAATTCTGATTAATGAAACTGTCCTGACTTGCTTGAATGGGCCGAGTCTTGTTTGAAGGGCGCAGGCGGCTGGGCGGAGTGGGTGTCATCGGAAGAAGGGGTACAACAGCGAGAAGTATCACATATATTTCACCATTCAACTAAATCTTTAGCATTATCTGACTTGTTTTTCTCACAACGTTTTCCGTCCAGTATAAATATTTTCAAACTGATTATAAAAAGGAATGCCAAAAGAAAACAACAAATTAATTGTTATCTTTTAAAAAGTAGAATGTCTAGCCTAATAACCTATCTTTTATAGAAGTAAGTAGGTAGAAAAAATCCCATCAAGAAATAAGCCCATTTTGTCAACAATGTTGCATTTGATATACTTGACAATATAAATACTTTATAACTGTTAAACACCCGCATCATAAATTAATAGATTGTTTGGTCATCGGCATTCCAAGACCCTTCCCAGTCGGCACAAACCACTAAGTAAGCTTAATGAAACTAAGTATCCCACACGAATAAGAAGATTACTATAATATAGATTTAGTTTGATGTCAAAACCCATACTGATTGTCAATTTATGCTCATTATATATGTGGAAAAACCATGGCCACTTTTATACGGTCCAAAGTACCAATTTGGCACACACCTTATTCGAAACTGACCACCGAAAATGAAAATGCAGCGAACCATGAAGTTGAAACAAGCTATAGCCATATTGCTCTAAATACTCGGGCCAAATCTCGCCGTACGAGATCTCCTCGAAGACCTAGGACTAAATCCCGCATTAGTGAGAACTCCCGGGACGTTATAAGTGAACAGACAACGTTTGTTTCCTCAAACGAGAACAAGATGTCTAAGACAGAGTCCAAACCCATCTATGCTGGTGATAGAGATAGAGATGTATCTAATTGCATTGGAATAAGTATTGGTGTTTGTGCGGTTATTGCTGGAATTGGAGGTAAAAGCGAGTTTTATTGAAAGTTTTAAAATAGTTTTGTTTTAGCCTAACGATTAGCTATTATCTGTTGACAGTTAATTAATATTGAATACCTTTAATTTTAACTTAACTTTTGTTCTTTGACATAAGTTCAATAATTAGTTTAGTGAATATTCATAACGTACAGTTTCGGTTGTTAACATTGGCGGTTCTTTGGCAGAAAGAAGCCGCAGTTCAAATGGTTAAAAATCATCTATATCGAATACGTTTAACTTTTTACTTTACTTTGGGTTTTTAACAGCAAAGTTCAATATTAGTTTAAGTGAATGTTCAGAATTTAATTTAAATATCAAATGATCGCATTGGTTGTGCTTACCTATTCTGATCGAAAGAGGAATATTCCGTGTGCGACGTTTAATTTAAGTGGAACTTTATTGAGGAGCCGAACATGAATATTTTTGGGACATAAGAAAAAGGAGCCAACAAAATATAATGATGATTTTCTTGTATATAGAAGTTCTGGACTGAAGTGATACTTTCCGATGCTAATAGAGCATCTATACTCTTTCTATCAAGAATTAAGCGTTGTTGACTTTTCTTATTAATTTACAACTGATTTTGAAATTACCAAATTACTTTCTGTCTAGAAAGTACTTCTAGTTATTTTCGATTTGAACTTAATGCACGTGTTTAAAAAAAAAAAAAAAATGTCGCACATGAATGTTATAATAAGATTTAATACCAACAATTGATATTTCTCGATGAAAAAAAACGTCCTATTATCTCTATTTTGTAATCATTTGATGTTAAAGAATTGTTTAATTCACGTATGATTATAAAATTATGTTAATCATCTTAGTTTTTCCATTTAAAAAGGAAAACAACAAATTACTTTCTCTGTGTCTTTTGTTTAAATATTTTTCTGTTTCCTACTATATGTGATATATGACAGTTTTGCTGCATGAAATATGCAAGTGGCGTGATTCATTGCATTGTTAATTACTCTTAATTTCGCATATAACGGGCATCGCCCATTAACATACTACGTACAGAAAACAAAAGCTACTGAACTATTGTCACGGTCTCGTATTAAAATAAAATAAACAAAAAAACTGTATACTCTTTAATGACAAAGATGTTAACTTCGACATAGCATGCATAAAGACGGTATATTTAGTCCTTTAGTGAAGTATCACATGCCATGTATTAGTTGCGTCGTAATGTTATTCGTACTGTTCATATAAAGACACGGTGACACTTTTAAACTACGACTAAATACGGCTTTAAATTCTTGCCTTAAATAAACTACGATATCTTGATTTAAATGTTGATCTAGTCGGGAACTTTCTAAAGAAATATCCAAGTTTCCACGACGTTGCAAATGAGAAGTGACACGAGTTGTTCCCGCTTGCGTTACTTTACTTTGTTTCATGTCGTTATTTTAGTCTTGAAGACTAAAGCTAAAAAAAGACAGCGATCACGGAGCAAATTATGCTGTCTTTCATAAAAAATTCTACAAGACACGATCAGTTGAAAAATTTATTGACAGATCGCCCACAAACTTTAGGTAAGAAAGATGGATGTTTCAATTAAAGAAAGTAAGTTATCTCGTCGTCAAGGGTTTTATTTATGACATAAGACTAATGAAGTCTGAAAGGTCTGTTTGTTTGACTTTTGAGGAAATGCGGCTAATATAGAATTACCAGTTTACATCCTTTAAGGCGATTATTGGGCATTGACAATATCCCGATAACTATCGCACTTTTCTTATGAAGTGAATTTTTTCTGGATACCTTCAAGAAAAACACACAAAGCAAGCCACGCGAAAAAGCTATTATTTTTCTTTAATGATAAATAAAACTTGTTTTTCTGGTTTGTCCTTGTTTAATTGCTCCCCAGTCTGTAGGTTTTGTTTAACTTCCCAGTCAAAATCATACATGATTATTTAAATCGTATAACCTTTGACACAGTGAAGTTATTTCTAGCTCATCTGATTTGGCACCTGACGAGATACAAAGGAAACGTCCAAAATACATGTATTAATAGCGTTAACGTGTAATGTGGAAAGATAAACTTTCATTTAATTCATTACAATGCTGCATATCTACGGCCATTGTTTAAAGAGTTACATGATTTTGTCACTCCCCCCACACCACTTCACACCCCTCAGGGGTTAATTTTAATTAGGGTTAGGGTAAACTAATGCAGCATTTTCTATATCTGTCAATCTATTATTTCATTTGCTTGGACAACGACATTACAGTCTATTCTTATTTCGAATTCAAACTGTAACGCCAATGTATATACGGGGCCTCGTTTTTTCGTCCCATCCGAACGACTATACGCTCTAACTTGTTAGGCTCTCCGTCCTCTACCACTGACAAGGGAAAACCACGTCGGAAAATCCTGATGAACTTTCTCGGTCAGCGCGCGGATTAAACATGAGACCTCACTGTGCCACCGTGGTTCCTGAATTTGCATAAAACGAAAGGTGTTTATTAATAATATCTAGATCAAAATCACCAAAAATAAAGTCTTGTGGTATGTGTATAGTAAATGATTTACGACTATTTTAATATGACGTCTATTTCTGTAGTGAATTATAGGTCATGCATATTAGTACCATAAAACAAACCAAAAATGAATAAAATAGTGACAGTTAACGTAAGAATTGTCATTTTTGACTACAGCATCCTTAGTCAATCTTACAACAAAAGAGTACTTTTATTTAACGGCTTTATCTTCATCCTCGGTGAACTCCGCCCTTCACTTAACCTTACTTGTCATACATGTTATCTCTAGATATATACATGATGAAATCTATTGTTCACTGTCAAGGTGACACCTCTATTGAAGATCGATAGTTAGTCAGCTAGATCAATTATTATATCATAAACTAGTATATCTCCAGGCATTCATATCTATAACTTACATTGCCTTAACTTGACCATTTACTGTGATGTAACAAATATAAATGACCATTGAAAATAAACAATTGCCTATTTTAGCCTTAGGCTTTGACCAACATCTTGAGTTTTGGACATGGACGCCCATAGGGCACGTGTTATGGAAACAGTGAACGGTAGATCACCCCGGATGAACCGGGATTATGAAACGATATCACTATCTATTATTTTATTTTATATGAGAAAGCACAGAGTTTTAACCCATACAATAGTAATGGTCAGACGAATAAGTAGAACTGCAAACATGATGATGTTTAAGATTTGAACTTGAACAATATTTTATGGTGCTAATGTTGTTGAAAAATTACACGCATCTAACAAATACAAATATAGTAGATGTCAGTGAGATTATTTTTAACAATCTATTATTTACCGTATACATATATTATATACTTATATATGTCTACTCGCTTACTGTGTAAACATATAAATACATACATAATATGTATATATAAGACATCTATATTGCCCCACCAATTCTGACACTTTAGATTTGTGGAGTTGAGAATCCCTTTCCCTTGTGGGTGGTTTAACCTATGCCATTAGCTTTCATCTTTTAAAAGTCATTTAAAAGGTTAGATTTTTGTCCCCCAAAGACACATTAGTTAAGAGTTTAATAAAGATCCGACCAGTCTTGCTATAATAATTCAAAAATAGATGGTAAAAAAAAAATATTGAAAGTTTCAGTCAAATTACGTTATTCTGAACAGAGTTATCACTGTTGGGAATGTGGACTAGAGATAGGCATAGACTGTGTACGCACCATCTACGAGAATTGCCAGTCGTTTGACAAACGATAACTGCGTATTCTCGATTATCAAGTAACATTCTTAATGGCTATGGTAGCCTCGCTTGGCAGGCACCAGTCTCCGGTAGTGGCGTCGGTGACTAACGGTAAACGTTACTTGGTCAGCCATTTCTAGATTTAATTTTTTAATGGACCACTGTTTAAATCGAAGATGTATCCAAGACATCAGATTATATATAGGGTTGATTTTGAGTTTTTAATGCAAAAAAAGGCTTGCAATACATAGAATTAGCTCTTGCATACTGTATGTTTAAATTTATAGCCGGAAAATGAACTTTTGTGCACCGAGGATTAACTTCATATTATCTTCCTTGGTCAAAATCATATTTTCACAAGACCAGGTTGGTTTGGTTTTTTTTTTGGAACGGTAACAAAAGTTACCTGTTTATGTTTCTCTACAATACCCGTAACCAGATTCCTGAAACCGAAACTACTTTTTAAATGGTAACCTTGAGATCAAAGGCCACTATAGCTACTTTAGTCTCAAAGCGAAGTAAGCAACTAAATATATATTAAATTGTCCGATTATATCAAGGAATTATGATTGGTGTAAGGTTCCAAAATTACAAACTAGAAAACAGACAAAAATCAAATGGGATTGGACGGATGTTTATGCGGGAATTCGATGATTCAAAAATGTATCTGTCCATTCTTCATGTAAATGTACATGCATTGCTATTGTTCAATAGCACTTAAAGATTATGAATTGATTGAAATTGCATATTTTCTTTCAGGTGTGGGAGCAATGATTATGTTGAAAGCATTACAGAGTTATAGACCAGATATAGATGGTTATTATATGGCATGTTATCCCGTAAGTATAATATAAATATGTATCAGTGTTATGTTAGTATTTGCAATCTGGAATTTGAGTATGTTTCCTTATCATATACCTGGAGGGAAGAATCATTGAAAACTATTTTGGATTGAAGGTCGCTGTAAAAACCAAATTGAATATTTCATTGTTTGCAAAGCTAACCTACATTGGGGGCTAATTTCTATGACTCAGCTTGAGTGTAATATTTAACCAGATAAACTTGTTCAGCAAGTATCATCAACTAGTTTTTTTTCCTTATAAGCGTTGTGTATCATGCGTACTTGTGGATATTTGAATCACTTCTAGTGGCCATTTCTAATTACCTTTAAAATATTTTATGGGTCATTATTTAGTAGACTATGAATAGATCTGAAATTATCTTACACAACCGCTTCACAAGATATACAGCCCACTTTAATGTCTTCTAGTATAAGATTGATGGTATATACATGTTGACAGTAAATGACAAGAAACAATATATAGCTAAGTTAAAGTAGATATTTAGTCACATTTTTTTGGCATTTATCTCCATGTCCTTTCTTAATTCAAAGTTAAACCTACACACAAATTCTTAATTGTCAAACAACAGTCCGATACTAAACGACATGTTGATGTCATGTATACTGTAATCTATGTCACATTTTCTCTTTCATTCTTAAAATCACTTATGTCAGAAATCTGTGTATAAATCACGGAGGGTATGTTACACAAAAATATTTACAAAGTAACACAGCAAAGTTATGTGACATAGTTTTGCCAATATTACAAATTTAGGTAATTCACACTATGATATACAAACCCAACTTAATTAAAAATAAAAATCCCAATTATCATATTAGGCAATCGAAATCAGGAGTGTGATGACCAATTGAAGTCCTGTTATAATGCGCAGCACGGAATAGAAAGCCAATGGGTAATCACAGTGATCAAGCTAAAAGACACAGTTTAAGATATTTCCAATTTTGTCTTCATTGACCCGTTAAGATCTTACTTTGATTATTTATTCCAATATATTACAGTTTGTATTCCCAGCATTCACTGGCGTAGCCATGGCATATAAAAGAAAAATGGGATCGGTAAGTTATGATTATTAATAATTAAAAATATTATCAAAGATAGATTACACTCACTCGAGCTCGAGACGGAATGGTGGGCGGGGTGGGAGCGGGTACACTCTAAATACAGATCTAAATAGTTCACACATTACGTACTACAAAAACTGGCTTATTTGAAATACTATCTGTAATATTGAACCATTCTCTTGGCGGAAGTCAACTTCCAGACTATACATTCATCTAATTACGGGTATTATATATGACAAAATATTGAAATGATATTTTTTTATATTCCATTATTTCAGTCTTGACAAGAATGCCCGGATTTCTATTTACGGAGTGTGTTGAGTACAATCTCGTAATATTGGAGACTTGACAATAGTCTCAAAAATGTGTCGACTGACGTTATAACGAATTCTTTATTTCAGTTAACAATACATTTTGGTATTTTATTATTGGGTATGGTTGGTGGCTCTATCTTCTATGCTTTCTCTGTATTACCAGTTTATGAACATCGACTTGAGTGTGTGTAAGTATAAATACTATTGTCTCCACCAGTTGTTTTGGAAGTTGAGATGTTTGTCAGAGGGTGCATAAAATTTGTTTGGGATGTGAATGTGAAGGACCGCTTACCAAACAAAATTGCCAGTCAAGTGATTGAGCTTGAAAGGCTAAAACCTAGGGCCTCTAGGTGTAGGGGGGCTATGGCCAAGGTGTATCATATTTTTGATATTGTCACAAGCCTCTCTTACACACTGTAGCCTTAAACGGTCGTCATTATCCTCGGCTTTGTTCAATTCTGCCAGAACACACGTAAATCTTCCTCTAGTCGTGAAGATGGTGGATTGGGAGGGGAACCATAAGTGAAATAGCCTAGGACCGCCCTGCATCTAAATCCGTCACTGTACTCATCCGACGTGAAGGAAAAGAATATTGCTCATTTTTTTCTAGAGATTGTGTGTATGAAAATATAATTACCCAATTTTTAAGTAGTGTTGAGCACACATTTACGGCAAACAATACTTGTTATTAGACAACGTCAACCGAGTTTATTTAAATCCTTTGAGTGCTGAGTGTGTGTTGTCAAGAAAATTATAGTAATTCAAACATAATCTTTTAAGAAAACTAACATGAATACAGTCCCAGATGTAAAATAACCACTCTTTAAACTGATTAACTTATTTCATAACGTCCATTATTGACTTGATTGATAAGGTTTATTGTATTGTAATTTAATATTTTCAGTGATGCTGTTATGAAAGGAGATTGCCAGAAACATGTTCTTATCTATCTGTATATTGCTTTTGGTGCTGCTGGTGGATTTTTCTCTATTTTAGGCTTCCTCGTTTCTATGTGTGCTTGCAAACAAGCCTCGGTAAGTTGTTTATTTTGTTCCGATTCAAATTTGTTTTTCAAGATTGTTCATACTCTTGTACCTTTCAAGGAGTAGGGTCGCCTGTCCAACCTCGTGGTTCTCTACGGGTACTCCGGTCCCCCCCCCCCCACACACACAGATAAAGAACCCTACGCGCAAGCGATTTATTGAAAAAAAATTAAAAACCATGTAAGTGCCGAAATGACCTAGTTTGTGTCGAGTGGACGTTAAACCCCATCTCTGTCTCTCTTTGTTTCTCTCTCTCTTGTTCATACCCAGCAATGACCAAGATACCATTTGATAATCATGACTACAGAGTGGCCGGGTGGAGAGAATCGCAATTTATGATCCTGGCGGGTCAAAGATAGCGACGTGAGATTGTCCTGTTTTGCAACACGTAGGCCATTTGATGACGGCTATATAATATTACCGTATGTATTTACAGAAAAACATTGCCGACAGGAAAAGCAATAAGGAATTACAAGAGCAGTCGAAACATCAGGCAGATTTGGAAGCTGCTAAACAATTAAAGCAACAGGCATTTAAATCAAATTATACGCCACCGGCAGTCAATGGATCTGAAAAACAAAATGGCACCGAAAAACAGAATGGGGGATATGACAATTTAGCCCTAACCGTTGATGAGAAAGTGATGACAAAATTGTAAAAATAATATTTGTGCAAGTTTTATTATTTGTTTTCTAATATTTGTCTCGGACGCAATTTTAACTGAACAAATTAAATTAAAACATTATTATAATTTCAAATTCATAAAATTTACAGTATCACTGGGATGAAAAAATGTATAAAATATTAAGTATCAAACGATTAAAATTTGTCTTTTCTGGGACAAGCACAAGAGAACGTTTCACTAAGTGAATTGATTATATCGTGACCTTTATGCAGTGGCGGATCCAGGTCGGGGCTCCATGAGCCCGGCCCCAATAAAGCCTAGTATAAAGAATCGGAGGGATATTATTCTGTGTCTATGAAACGTGTAAATCTCATCTTTTTATTGGTTTTCGGTGTAGATGTCCAGACATTCCGATTTTTCTACATTTTCTCCGAGAGACACTACCAGACCAGGACTCCCCTATTCTGCGTCCGCCAATGCCTTATGTACTTACATAATGTACTTACAATCAAGTGTATTATTTAATTGTACGAGTTGGTGTTATGTAATATACAGAATGTATATAATGTATATCAATTGTTTTCTTATTATCTTTCGTTTTCTTAATATGTTTTAAGCAATACAAGTGTTGTACTTACTGCTTTTTAGGGACTATACAACTTACAAGAATTAACTGATGTAAATGTGTTTTTAATGTAGAATGATTGTGGCGAGAGTATGTAGTAAATGTTTGTTAGTATGTGCGATTTTGTACTTATATTAAAGTTCCAATAGCATTTTTTTAAGTTATATTTTTAAAATTTATGAAAATAAAGCCCCAAAATAGATTGAACCTATAAACAGTCCTACCTTGTTAAAGAATAATCCTATTAATCCTATAATTCACTATTGCCAGTTGAGAAATTGGCAAAAATATCATTTTCAACATCAAATTCAAACGTTTGAAAATGGCCGTCCATGTAGAAGAATGGGAAAACAAGGGAGGTAATTGAGTAACTATTTCCTCAATCAACCAGTGTCACCCTTTTTAACCCCCCAAAATTTTGTCCATATGCCATGATCGTATAATAGTGAGTTGACAACCTTTTGAGCAAAAAACATAGAAATAATTGTATTTTGACTTTCTTAGAAAAAGTGAAATTGGAACTTTAAACAATGTTTTATCAATGAATGAAAGGGTTTATATATTATATCTTCATATATATAGGTTTATTTTGTCTATCCTCAACTGTCAGTAAATATCACGATATGGTATATATCTGAACATTATTAAATTATACAAATTGTAGCAGTTGTTTGTTTTATTTATTTTTTCTTACTTACTCCCAGTACATATTTGTCTGGCGGCTGATTATTATCATGTCGCTAGAGGGACACAATGGCGAGCTTTGCATCAAGATTTTGAGTTTTTGCGCATCCTTGAGTTATTGCACCCTCTCCCAAATGGCATAAAAATCATGCGGTTTCAATGTGGTTTTCAAGATTAGAATCAGAATGTTTAACCAGTGTCAACATAATATACCCTTGGTTACATATGCTACAAATCCACTACCGGTGCCACTTGGATGGACCGCACACATTTTAGCGAGCCAATCAATGTCTTACTCACTAAGTGACCGTAGTACCCAGAACATTAAACCCCATTTTCTAAGTGACATCCGGGCAAAGTTTCCCTCATAGTACACTGTGTGGCGTATGACTGTCTTCATTGGTCCACAATGATGGAAATGAAATGAAATTGGGTTAACTTTGCTAATCAAGACGGACGCGTCCATTAGAGCAATTCCTGGGGATAAACCACATTTTCACGCTTGGTTCAGTATCCTTGCGATTATATTGTTATCTTTTCTGATATTCTGCGTAGATTCAGAAATGTAACACTAGTTTTGAATTGTTGAGCTATTTCTGCTTATAACGATTAAGTTCATCGGAATGTTTTAAAAATGTTATATTCCAAGAAATGGCATCCGTTCGCTACCGAAGTCAACGGTTCATCAGTTTGTTACAATACTTCCGATTACAGGCCAATCAAGCGGTCACGATCTGAATAGAACAGCAGGATACACTGCGCGTAAACCATTCAAAAATTTAGTTTGACTCTGTGTCATGTTTTCTCATACCTATAATAATCAGTGGTAATGGTAGCAAGGTGGTTGATATTAATCAACAGCTGTACAGCAACAAGGCGGTTGATATTGACCAACAGCTGTAGGCTACAGCAACAAGGTGGTTGATATGTAAAGCGGTGGACACACTAGCCGAATGATTCGGCCGAATCAATCGGCATCAAAATTCACCTAGTGTGTCCACTGTTATTCGGCCGAATGATTCGCCCGAATCAAACAAGGTTTGATATATTCGGCCGTATATTTAATCGGCCGAATGATATTCGCCTGGTGTGTCCGCTTCGCCGAAGCATTCGGCCGAATGTAGAATTCATTAGACAATCGTCACTGATATCGAGAAGTCACGTGATTGTTTGAAGCCATTGACGCCGCCATGTTTTGATCATGTGACGTGAAAGGTGACGTAATCGACTGGCGAATCGGGCGAAGCATTCGGCTGGTGTGTCCAACCATTCGGCCGAATAAAATTCGGCGCCGATTGATTCGGCCGAACCATTCGGCCGAATGATTCGGCTAATGTGTCCACTGCTTAAGGTATATTTGTAAGATATGTAAGATATATATACACATTCTAGTCGTTCGAACTATCGGGTTTCTTTAATCCTATGGTATATAGTCTTTCGAACTATCGGATATCTTTAATATGGTCTATATATATAAATGGTATAAATATAAATCAGCTTCAGTTTTAATATATACCATATTAAAGAAATCCGATAGTTCGAACGACTAGAATGTGTTACGTGTTAGGCCGTGAGTCCTGAGTGTCAAGGGGAAACCAGTCTGGAAAATCCTAGGTAACTTTTTGAAGATTTATAAGGAAAACAAACAATAAAAACAATAAATGAAAGACAAGGGTCAATCAGTTACAGTTTTAAATATACTGGGGACGATTTCATTTAAAACTTTCTTGCGGACATTTGCTTTTGCTTACACAAAATCGTATTATGCCAATTTACCTCTGTCCTTCAAAGGGCGAGTCAAGGTTCATTTAATTTGGTGTGGTAGACCATGCATCAATACAGGATTTTGATTGAAAATCGCCCACCCCCCACCACGACCACCCTGCCATCTTAGCACTTTTAAAAATTTTATTTGTGCATGGTCCTCTCTTGGATGCATTCGTAATTTTTCTACCTCTACAATGACCCTTTATTTGACCTCTGTCGATACACTGAGGGCTACCCATACGGTAAATTGAAAATAATTTTGCTATTTCATGTGCATGCTCTGCAGGTAAGAGTCTTTACCATCAATTTTTTAAAACTTTAAATCCGACCGTGATGATCTCCCTTTAGTTCATATTATTTGAAATAAATACCGGCAAACGATATCTGTTCGGAACAAAAGTAGTGTGGAGAAAATATTACTTTAATTATAAACAGTAGATCGTCTCATTACACCGATGTTTATTTAAACTAACGCAACAATATTGTTATAAATTTATACATAAACAACCACACTCATTCTTTACATATGGTTAAAATATACCACATCTTAAAAAACACACATTACTCAAGTAAAACGTCTAATATTAACTACCCAAAGAACGCCTGTTTGCAGCGTTTCTTTACATTAAGTGATGCAGAGAGATAAATAATGGACATTGTTAAATAATATTACAAAAACCGGGTTTAAATGGTTATATAATGCATAATCAACAAACGGCGCGACGAAACGTTTTTTCATTAATCGTGAGAAATGATATACTTCTTTCTATTTACGGATGGTAAATCAGGATGAAAGCCTGGGTTGTTTTGTCCAGATTTGCCAGTTGATCTATCTTTTAGTTCTATTCCTGTTTTTGCTTTGTTATAGAAGCATCGGAATATATCCGCCCTTTCACTGAAATATCCCTTTTTATACAGAAAATCGGTTAGTTTTGAGACGAGTATGATGCCGGCAAATGCTGCCAGTGCAGCTAATGTTTTAAAGGGAAATAACTGTCCTCGTTCTTTCGAATACCATGGGAACTCAACAATTGGTTGGAATCCCATGCTCTGTTCCCCTCCAACTAAACGGATAAGGGATGCTAAAACAATGCCGCATACAGCGCCATAGGTATTAGACAATGGATAGTATACAACACATACAAACTGGGGATATAATACGACATAGACTATATCCGAACATAAGTAAAATAAATAATAGACAGATTTAACAGTGATTGCCAAGGCAGTGGCTAAAATGGCAATTGCTATCTGGGATATCCTCATCACCCATATTGTAGCGATTTCTGAAACCTGAAACAAAAATAATTATTGGATATAAAGAACTCTATCCATTAAAGCAGATTTAACTCTTAGTTCAGATTTGAAAATATAGAAAATTATTATTTTAAATATCATACCAAGCTGACCTTTCCCAGTGAATTTAGAAAAGACTCCATTATGCAATTTAAAACCCGTGTTTTGCCAATAACTCTACTTACTTTCCTACCAGTAACTTTAAACCAAATAGCAGCAAACACGTTCCTGGCGAACATGGTACTTGATGAAAGAATGGCAGAATCGGTAGATGACATAACAGCAGCCGATACAGCACCAAGACCAATAAATGCTACCCAATCAGGGCAGAGATATCTTAAGACTAATGGTAGAATCATACTCCATTTCTCAGGTATTTCTTCTGGTTTAGGATAACTTGTCTGATTCCAGTCTAAAATAGATAATGTTATGGTAATGGTAAACTCCAACACTGTGGTCTTTAATATTTCATATTTCAAGTCTTACACAGATCCTTAAAGCCAAACTCCCCCGCATTTAAGAAACTTTATTGCGTAATATAGTGAGGTTAAGTGTATCCAATAGTCAACCAGGCTTTTTACTGTGATATCAAGGGTATACCTTATAAAATGCCAACATGGGTAATTTTGGAATTTTAAATAACGGCAATATATTCTGCCGGGTGAAGATTACATATTGCTGAAGCAACATATTATGTCACCTAGCGGAACCTAGAAATCATTAAGCAGTTAATTCATTTATGTGATTGTGTAATCCAATTACATATAGATGCAATAAGTTCTGTGAATCTTAATGTTCGTTGAAATGTGAGGCAATCGTATTATGTAAAACAGTTCATTATATTTCATTCAAATGTCACAAAGCTGACCAGGGAATATAATTTTAAATCGCCCAAGAGGCATCATTCAGTAAAACCATATATTCTAGACAAAAGTCACAAACCTGCTGATGCACCAGCAATACCTATTAAAACAGCGGGTACAGCCATGGTAAAACACCCAAAAGCTGCTACAGAGGTGAGGGTGGTAGCAATTTTTGCAGTACGTGAAGATAAAACTCGTTGGATGATGACCTACAAGAAATTACACTGATCAGCCTTGTGCAACCGGAACAGTGGGTATCAAATTTTAGATAAATTATTGATGAAAACCACGGGCCTTTGAGAATTCAAATTTGAAGAATAACAGACGCTACTTCGTTATCTAGGTAATATAAAGATTATCTACCTAAACATAGTAAATATAAATCAGACTACGTTCGTTTAAGTTTACATAATTTGATCAAAATCCGTAAAAATGAAATTTTTGTATAAAATGTACAACTGTTTTAAAATTTTTAAACGTTTTCCGAAATTCATAAAGTATCAATAAACACAAGCGAAAAGAAAGATATTCACATACATGGTTTAACAATCTAGTGGGACATTTAACCCACCGCCTAATCTGATCAGTGCTGTCGCTCAAATAATTTTGATTAATGAATTTGAATGGTTGGTTAATATTTTTTTAATTCTGTTTTTACCATTTTACCCGGTATAAAATATAAGAAATATATACATAAAAATTACCTACCTGCCACGGTACACCACCGAATATATACAGTAAATATGCATCTATATACACACCTATATCAGCAGTATCTACAGACTTGACCCAATTCGTTGTAGCATTGGTACCTACTGATTCTACTGACTTATGGGTAAAAGCAAATGGTATACTTAACCACTGAAAACAAATCATCCAATATATATTATGACAGATTAGTATTAATAGCCAGCTGCTTTATTATCTATCGAAATAAACAAAGTAGGGTTTAACGCCCTTTTCTGCAGCACAACATTGGGGAACGACACTGGCGGAAAATCCCAATGAACTTTCTCGGCCAACACAATACTTACGGGTTAGTAAGCCAACGTCTTATTTGGCTACTGAGCTACCGCGATTCCATGTCGAAATAGATCAAATTGACTATTATTCGTACACGTTGAAAAAAATGGTCGAAGTCCCCCCCCCCCACACACCTACCCTGACTGTTTGTCCGCAGTCATTAAGATGTCCAGTGCAAACGTAGGCAAGAACTTACAAGAAACACTGCCAGTTCTTCAAATCACCGACAAGAGATGGTCGAATGGCTAGCACGTGAGGGATTTATCATAAGGTTTGTCATTGAGTCAACTGGCGTGGTTTTGATTCCCCAATTGTACGTCACAGAGGGTAGGTTTGTCTGTCCAACCTCGTGGGTTTTCTCTCGGGTCCTACGGTTTCATCCCACAGCCTGTGTCGAGTGGAATTTAAATCCCATTTCCAGCCCTCGAATGTTTGTTAAAAATTAAATGTGTAAAATCATCGACCTTAACGGAGGAAATGGTATTAAACAATATGAAAGAAAATTTTGGTAAAAGAAAGCCTTACCAATCCAATAAAAATACACGCAAGTTGAATTACATCAGTGTACACGACAGAATATAGACCTCCAAGCATAGTATATAATAGAGCTATGGCTGCTGATATGATAATAGAGGTATTAGTATCTAAATCAACTATTACAGATAACGTTGCTCCTGGAATTATAAATAATACATGTATTACTATTTAAATCAACTATTAAAGATAACGTTGCTCCTGGAATATAAATGTGATCTTGCTTAGTAGACGGTTTACACCCAGTTCAACAATTTATGTTTGGCACGGCACCGGTGTTTTGGGGAATTTTTAAATATCAACTGAGTTTAGTGTTGTTAAATCATCAAACTAATAAGTAATACAAAAATTAGTTACCTAAAGCATTTAAAATGGCACCTGTCCAAAAAATCTCTCCACAAAGAGCTGGTAAATATAAAAACGCTGCCATGAATTCACCATATTTTATTTGGAATGGATCCAGCATTGTCGTGTAGCATTTCTCTCTCAACTTGGCAGCAAAGAATACACTCACTAGAATGAAATAGAATGATGTACGAAGATTATTCAGCACGTTGTTCCCAATAGTAGTGAAACCATTGAATCGTGTCTTCTATCCCCACAGATTCAGGAGTGTGATAGAGTCCAGCACGTATAAATTGAGATACGGGCCTATAATCGGTCACCTTTTATTATTATGACAGTAACATGGGAAATATTCCAGATATTTGGTACCGTTTTCGATAGGAGGAAGTTATTAAATTATTTACGCGGGGGTTCAGAAATGTCGCTAGATATTAATTATATTAGTTTTCTGTTAGAAACGATGTCCAGCTGGTTGAAGGTAATGTTAGGATTACCGTTAGTTTATATAGAAAGCTAAGGTAGTTTAACATCTACAGATTTAACCGCCTGATTTAATACTAAATACAAGACTGTCGCAGTAAATATACAGACACCAAACTTACCACAGGCAATGCTTAGAGAGTAACCAATTGGGGCTTGACACCACAAAATACCCAAATCAGCAACCGCTTCAGCTGAACCGTTGATATAACCACCACCTACCCACGAAGCTGTAAAATATATATTAATACTTATATCTTTATTTTATTAAATTGTTTTAGAAATTGCATATTGCTTTGGATTTTTCTTCATTCCAACTTTTTCTGTTCGATATTTGCTCCGAGCGAGTGGCGTTTGTGACAAAGTCATCTCTACATCAAACTTTCTGACCACTGCTGGTTTTGATCATTAATGATATTGACGTGTTCATCTCTACACAACTTTTTCTAGGCACGGACTTATTAAAACATCTAATGTTTTCAATATGTTATTTACGGACTACACACGAATGGCGTCTACTCGTTTTGACAAAAGGTACGATCTCATTAAACATATTATTTATTCAAAGGAAATATGCAGTGCAGTTACAGATACTATTATCTCATAAATAAACAATACCAAATATGTCATCCGCTCGTGTATCATTCTTCTTAATTGGTTGAATGCTTTATAAGTCAGAGTTTACTGTTAGTTTCAGAAGACTTGAAATGGCACTCCTCCTGAAGTATGCCTATTTCATGCTCTCAATAAAGATCTATCAACTATGCTGATGTTCTGTTATCTGTAGTGTTACACGTTATATTTCCAAAACTTTCAATTGTGGCCCCTTTTTCGAGAACTCCTGATTATTGTACAAAGTAAGACCTGGATGTGTTTAATTCTCCCTATAAACGAAGCTCTCCTAGATGGCTCAAAAACACACCCATAACGCAGTCACTCACGGGGTTCGAGCATGGCTATACGAATTTAATTGGTTAACTGCACTGTGAATGATTGTTCCTTTGGAGCGCATTAATACATTGATGATACTGGGAGTACACCTCCATTATTATACTTATCAAAGTTAGAATATTAACGATATCTGCACACACTACGGCAACCTGATTTTTCGATTCTTTGAAGTACAGTAATTTCAATCCTTATGGGTGGATTGTCACAGAGTACGCCACTTGGGTTCAACTGTATGCGTGAGTTTTAATTAGACTACCGGTACTGTGATTTCGTTGGTCGATTTTTATGTATGCCATAACTTTGCGTTTAATTTGAACTGTTATTGTTTATAACAAAGTCTACTTTATCTGCACATATTTTATTAAAGTTGAATCTTTACAAGGAATATCAGTCCAAAAATTCCGTACAGTATTTAAAGGATTAATCATTTGAAGCAATTTAACACCATTCTACACCCTCCAGAGGGACCACAAGCTAAAAAGGGCGGTTTTTCGTACAATCAGGGACCATAATTCAGGAAGTTACGATTCGATATGCGCAAATGTCGAAAGGAACTACGATCTTTAGGTTTTAAACATGCATATCAAGTTTGTCAAAATTGGATTAAAATTGCGACATATACAGGGTCCACAACCTGGATATACCATATTTTTTACACTATTCAAGTACAAGCGACCGCCATTTTTCACAAAATTCGAACTCAACCTTCATTACGGTGTAACGGTGATATAATCAAACGTTTTTTAATCGGATTATAATTGTGACCTCCAGAGGGACCACAAGCTAAACTAGGACATTTTTCGTACAACCAGGGGCCATAATTCAGGAAGTTAAAATGTGATATGCGCAAAATCGAAATTTAAAGTTTCGTCAAAATCAGATTAAAATTGTGACCTCTACCGGGCCTACAGCCTTGATATTTTTATAGTATTTGCGTACAAGCGGCGGTCATTTTGTCCGTCAGTTTTGGTCCGATTTTCACGAAATTCGAACTCAACATTCATTACCGTGTAATAAATCGGATAATAATTGTGACCTCCAGAGGGACCACAAGCTGAAAAAAATGCGATTTTTCGGACAATCAGGAGCGCAAAAATCGAAAGCAACCAAGATCGTTGGGTTATAAACATACATGTCAAATTTCATCAAAATCGGTTCAAAATTGTGACCTCTATAGCGTCCACAAGCTAAAAACATGATTTTTCGTACAATCAGGGGCCATAATCCATGAAGTTTCGATCCGATACATGCCAATATCGAAAGCAGTGGAGGTCTTATGGGGATAAACCTATATTTCAAGTTTCGTCAAAATCGGATAAGAATTGTGACCTTTAGAGAGTTCACAAACAAACTGTAGAGGCGACGGCATAATACGTCCACATGTGGACGTATAAAAATAAATAATTAATTTGAGTACATTACACCGTGAAAAATTGATATTTTCCCAAAATGCAAATGACGCTCATAGACTTAAATCAGAAACATCACTGCCACCTGATTATATTTAACAAGACATTTGCACAAATTTGGCGCGAGTTTTATAAAGCGTGATACTGTGATATAGATCCGTTTTAAAAATTCAATTTATTGTGGTTGGGTAATCCGCCCCAGTGTACAATAATAGTACAGGTGGTTTATTGAGAATGACTTCACATTTACCTGTCATGGTAAAGATACCAATACCCAGTCCCAGATTTCTACCAGCCAACATTAAATCTTCACTATCTGTCTTTTTATTTCTACCATTTTTCCATGCTGCATAAATTCCAACACCCAGGATGATGATATAAAACACACAAATAGCTGCAAGACCTGGTATATGGATAGCCATTTTGAAAAATCTTTAATCTGTAATTCAAAGACACTTGTTTCACATGAAACTATATGGGCTATTATATCCTCCAATAGTTTCACGGTTATTGTTTTAAAATTCGATCCCCGATAGCGTTTTACTGCAACATAATAGTCAACCTCTTACATCCAATTAGTTTATGTAAAAATCCAATGTTTTGTAAAGAAAAAAAAACAACATAAAGTACCTTTTATCCATTGAAAATTGTCTATTAGTAATTTGTAAAGAAAATATCAAATTTAGCAGCATTAATTTGCATGTAAATAAGTGTAACTAAAAGTTGCAATAATTAACCAACGAAATGTGTTGGGTCCTCTTACAAATAGTTGCTTTTGATTTGAGTTTACTCTCATCCATTAGTACAACTAACCAAAGTACTGTAGATATAGGTTATATACTTACCTGAGAAGTAACCTAGTGACCTGGTGGTTTATTACCTATATCTGCTCACTCTCGCATACACTGTTATTAATAAATGTATTGTGTATCCTGTGGCTATGTATTTTGCTTTTAGTCATTTTATCCTCCAATATGAATGACTTCAGGTTTTACAAGATATACATTAAAGCGATAATTTCATATTTTCAAAGAAAGTCAAAACATAATTATATCTATGTATTTTGCTTAATAGGTTGTCATTTCACTATTATGCGATCATAGCATTATTCTCCACACTAATAAATTATTGACGCAGGAAAAAATAACACAATTACCTAGCTTGTTTTCCCACTCGCCCATGGTATAGCTATCTTCAAGCGGTTGAATTTGAAGTTGAAAATGATATATTTGCCAATTTCTCAACTGACAGTAGTGAATTATTGGATTAATAGGATTTTTCTTTAACAAAGTAGGACTGTTTATAGATACCATCTATTTTTAGGCTTTATTTTAATACATTTTTAAAATATAACTTCAAAATATGAAATTGTAGATTTAATACACATGGGTTTAAATATATACAAATCAAAAACCAAAACATTCTACAACTCTTTCTATCATGGTAGCCTTTAACGAGATTACATAACCGAAAAAAGGGCATAGTCTTCTATTTTTTGCTGCTAGACCTTAAACTACGAGAATTAAAATAGCTTACTTATTTCCATGTTTTTGCTATTGACATCAATCGAATGATTCGATAAACTAAGCAAAAAACTAGAACCATCACAAGGTACAATATTATTGTATGGATACACAATTGTTGAGTTTAATACGTCGCTTAGTATTAATCTCAGTAATTGTGTATCCATAACATTGTACCTTGTGATAATATGTTCAATTACTAAATGCCAATCAAAGAACAATTCTACAACCCTTACCACTAAACTTATGTCAGTACACTATACGCATGGTTACCTCAGGACGAGCCGAGAGATCCTTTACCTGCGAGAGATCCTTTACCTGTCTTCTTTATTCGTCACACTCTATTGTTAATGCAGTGATTGTGTTCACTGTAATATGTACCCTTCTTTTTTATGTAGTTTATAAAGCAACACTCCCAGGGAAATCAAAGCTCTTTCAAATATATATATTTGAGCACAGGGGTATTTGAGCCAAAAATAATTTCACAGGATATTTACACACCGATCTACATACATCTTAAATAAAAGCATATTTTTCTGTTGATATTCCAATACAAATATATCTAATTTTAGTTTCTTTAAAAGTTACCCTTGCTTTAAGTAATAATAATGTTAACATAGCCCTATGCATTTATATGGTCGAAATGTGACCCTCGTGTAAAAATCACGTTAATGTATGACTGCGTTCGAAAACAATTTTAGATTATAAAAGGTTTCGCTCTAAACTCAAGAGAGCGAAACTTAGAGCAAAACTACAGTATAATTCGTCAATTTTGAATATTAAATGAATAATATTTTAACATTATATTTATCTGTACATCTATACATATATTTTTATAATACAAAACATAATAAAATAAACTGTAATGCACTATTCGCTTCTTTTTAAATTTTAGGAATTAAGAGTGTGTCCGCGAGAAAACCATGCAGAAGGTGCTAAGGCTTCAATCACAGATTTTGACCAAATTTGGTTTATAAGTTGGGATAGTCCAAAAACACATATATGTGCAATATCAGATAAATCTTTCAATTCCAGACTGAGAAAATTGAAAAAACATTTTCCAAATGGTGAAATGGCCAAAATCTGTCTTTTCTCAAATACCAACTTTAGCAAGTCCTCACACATTTACTATATGTAGCAAAAATGCCAAACTCACACAGTTTGTAGAAGACCCAGTGCTGTTTCTACAAAATTAATTTCAGACGATTCCGGCAAACGAGGACTGTATACGGACTGGATATCAAAGCCTTTCTAAATTCCCCCATTTTTCGTCACCCAAAGTTTGACACCCTATAGCTACTTCTTTCATGGGGTGGGTTTAAAAAATTTATGCCCACGTGAACAAACAACCTCCCAACATGTGATACAAAAAATAAAAATGACCAGAATCGACTTGACAAAAACTAGGTAAAGGAAACAATAACCCATGAAATTAACCTGTAATTTCCTTATTTTGGTGTAAATTAACCGTAGTAGATAAAAAAAAAACTAACAATTTTTTCCTTTTCATTCTTATGGTGTTTACTATCAGCCCTAAAATACATAAGTATCTGATTTATAAAAGTGTCTTGAAAAAAAAATGCTTTAAACGGCCTGTTATCTTCCATTGTTCATCTAGCGCCGACGGGAAATGGTTGCCACAGTTGTCCACGATCTTCCATTGAAATATCGGTGTGCTCAATGAAATAATCTTAAATATATCCATTAATCTCAAATAGACATTATTTTAAATGATATAATCCAAACAAGATAGGTTGCCAGGCAACGAAACATACGTCCACAAAGTCGTCCGGGCAGTCAACAAGGGTTGTCGCATATTTTTTCTTTTGTCAGTAAGGAGAACGTTTACAACACATGACCAAGGCTTCTTCGTCCCATGACCTCAAACACTGAGTTTCAATTAAAATCTGATATTAACTTGATTTTCTTCGTCTCATGCATGACCTTAAACACACAGGCACTTGAAGGGATTAAAATAAAACTTCTTACTACTGCTTGACTATATAGTATGTACAAGGTATGTCAGAGGCCATCTTTGTTTGACTCGTTGGCTAAATTCCGTCTGCTAACATCTCACAATACTCACTATTTCTAAGACTTTCCATCGTTTTAATTGCCAGAGACTTTATTTGATCATTATACACCCTCCAATGTAGTTAAATTGGTTATTTTACAGCGTTATTAATGTGATGATCCGAAATTTCTGTTACTAATAATAGTATTTAGTTTTCATGTATATTTGGGTTCAAAGTTTATTACGGGTGTCTTTTGGTTTCTAAAATTATCTCTTTGGCTTTCTGTGTCTCACCTTGCCCACGGCTTCGTCAGTTATTTATTTTTGATATCTAATTTTAATGCAATCATTGTCCATTGTATTTGTTTTATCGGTAATCCATGTATTTATTTTTATCGTTCGCTGTGATGTCCTGTATTGTATCTTGTTAATCTAGTCTACTTCCGTCTCCTTTGTCTCATTGCGCATGCGTGACGCGCTATATTTAAGAACGGACAACTAGTCTGTGAGGGATTCAGACGAAGGATTTCTAGGTGAGGAGCCGTGTGTTACTTCTTGTGTCTGAATACGTGACCATTTCTTGGGCCGTGTGTTTCAAGTTACCTTGGCCATAACCTGGGCTTTTGCTCATACGTTGGTCGATACTTGTACGCCCTAGTGTCTCAGTGTTAACCAGTGTGTTCTATTGGAATACATCGTGTGGCCGCGAACGTGTCTCGTGGGTCAACCATTTTCTTGGCCTTTCGTAAAACGCGTTTGACGTCGGCTGTGGGTTGATTGCATTGTTGGATTACAGGTAGCCCCTCCCCGTTAATGCATAACTATCCCCCACGCGTATGTTAACTCTGAGCAAGCCTTTTATAGGTTCAGATTTGTGTCTACATTAGGCCTCTATTTTATAATAGTGAAGTGTCTTATTTAACTTATTTTTATATTCCGTCCCAGTGTATTTACCAGTGGATTATTGATATTCATACCGTTGGATTATTTTTGTGTTATATCTATATGTGTGTTTAAAGGATTACCGGGATACCGATTGCTACTTGTTGATATTATTATTGTTATTACTTTTGACTTGATGCTTTTATAGTTTTATATATAAAGTATCACCTGGATATTCTTGTGTGTTTGTTTTATTGAAACTAGAAAGAGAGAATTTGGGGATCTTTAACGTCAAGACATTGACATAAATTCAGGGTCTCGGGTCTGGCAGTATATGAGTATAGTCACTTTTGAGCTGACACTTGCCCCCGTTTTCTCCGAAGAGTAGCTGTGGTCCGAGGGTTGACCGAAAAACCACACCCCTTGGATTCCCGTCCAGTGTTGAACACACCCGCCCTTTCCATTGAGTAAAGAGTAGGCGGTAGAGTGGCCGAATCGGACGCCACAGGGTTTTTCTGGTGGCAGAGGTGGGATACCATTTTTATCCAATAACCAAATTCTCTCTCTCGTTTCAATATACAAAATTTGTGATTGTTTTATTCCGACTGGATTACTCTTGGTGTATTCCCCTGGATTACGACATGACTAATTACGGATTATTTGACATGGATTTGACGTGTTTCAACGATTCGCTACCTGTGCTACCTCAATGTGTGACTGATCGTGGGACTGTGGTTCAATTTAGTGACAACAATAGTGTGAGTGTTTCAAACGATTTGATAGAAATTGATGGATTAGCAGGCACTGGAACCACCAGTGACATAAAGTGTGGTGGGACAACCAGTAGTGGATTAGATAAGGAGTTTATGGAAAGTTTTAGTGAATTCCGACATGGGATTATGGAACATTTGGATGCATTAAAGAGTGAAATACGGTGCACCAATTCTTCGCTACAGGAGACTAAACTGTGTTTAGATAAAGTGCGATATACGAATTCATCGCTTCGAAGTGGCATGAGACTGATTAATGATCAAATGGATAATTTACGTGCACCTGTTGTAAAATCTGTGGAAATTGAAAGCGAGACTAAATGTGATAATCATGTGTTGGAGAATGAACCAGTGATTCATTCAAATTTCGTGTCTAGTGAGGATTTTAAAAACTTTCAAGGATTGATAACAGAACAGTTGGCAGTCATTTCAGATAGTCTATCCCGGACGACCCCACAAAGTTATTGTGAAACCCCAAAGTGCGCCGATCCCACGGGGAGTGATTGTGATATGATTCGCAACAAGGGAAGTGGGTTCAAGCCGACAAGTGCTTCTACTCCCATGCTTCGTACTAGTCATAGCTCTTTCAGGACGAAGACCCCAAGTGATTTCAACGGAAATACTTCTCTAATGGATTATAAAGCACATTTTGAAATCTGTGCAGAAATAAATGGCTGGAATGTGGAAGACATGGCCCTTCACTTAGCTAGCTGTCTTCAAGGATCTGCTCAATCTGTGTTAACCTCCTTAAAGGGGGACAATCGAAGGAGTTACAGAAAGTTAATGACTGCACTTGAAAACCGTTTTCTTCCCCAGAATCAGGGACAACTTTATCGATCTCAGTTAAGAGCTCGTAAACGACAACACAAAGAAAGTTTACCAGAATTAGGACAGGCAATACAAAGGCTTGTGTCTTTGGCCTATCCGTCTGGCCCTTCGGAAATGCTGGATATCCTTGCCAAGGACGCGTTCTATGATGCACTTAAGGAAGACCGTGATATGGCTTGGCAAGTTATGGTGTCGCGACCAAATACTTTAGACGAAGCTGTGCAAATAACGGTAGAATTAGAGGCACATAGAGTGATCAGTGGTTCTGATAAGGGACATCTTCGTGGTGTTGAGCCCAAGACGGACGACAAGGGTCTTAAGAGGGAACTTGATAAAATGTGGGGAGTGATAAATGATGTGTCTTCTAAGTTAGAAAAGAGTTTGGCTGTTGAAAAGAAAACCGATCCCAAAGACGTGAAATTAAAGAAACAAAGCTCTTCGAATCAGAGAATGTTGCGAAAACAAAGGAACGAAACTAAGAAAACCGGGAAATCTGATACTCCAAAAAGCTCCAACCCCTGTAGATTTGGCCCGCCAAATGAAACAGGTTTACATATAACGTGCTATGTGAATACCGTGCCCGTAAATGGATTAATTGATACTGGTGCCTGTGTTAGTATTGTGTCTGAAGAGAGTTACGGGGAGATACCTGAGGGGGTGCGACCTAAACTCGAACGTGTAACACAGATATTTCATGGTGCTAATGGTGGCATTCTGGAGACACTTGGAAAGGCCGTTTTTAACATTGACGTTCGTGGTACCACGTACAAGAAAGAATGTGTTGTTGCTCCTGTTGGATCCCAATTGATAGTGGGCTTAGATTTTCTTGACATGTACAAAGGCATAATTGACATAGGGAATAAGACGATTCAAATTGAAGGTAAATCTCATCACACGGTTATGGAAAGCCATACCGGAGTTTGTCGTGTTGCGTTAGCTGAAAACGTGCGTATCCCCGCTAGACAAGAAATAGTGGTGAAAGGTACTATACCGAAAGATTGTGTATGGGTTTATGACAACGTGGATGTAGTGCTAGAACCCAGGACAAATCTGTTGGAAAAGTATTCCGTAATTCCTGCGAAAGTGGTGTGCCATCCATCCTTACGGAAACCATGGATACCTGTTCGACTCATGAACACAAATGAACATGACGTTTTCTTATATACGAACACATGTCTCGGTGAAGTTGAACCGGTAGATATCGCAGAACATATCCCCGAATCTGCAGTGTCGTGCATTATTGTTGGTGAACGCGGACATAGCTTACCCCATCACGTGCAGGATTTGTGGGAGAGGGCCTGTGTTGGATTAAATGACCTGCAGTCTCGACAAGTTTTAGACCTGCTGTCGAAAAATAAGGACTTATTTGTATCATCTTCCATGGAACTGGGTAAAACTAATCTGGTTAAACACCAAATCGAGGTTCGAGATAATGTACCCATCAAACAAAGGCCTAGGCGTGTGGCTTTGCATCAGAAGCATGAGATAGACCGCATGGTGAATGAAATGTTAGAGAAAAATGTAATTGAACCGTCATCCGGGCCATGGTCCAGTCCAGTGGTTTTAGTCAAAAAGAGGGACGGAACTTTGCGTTTCTGTATAGATTATCGGAAATTGAACGATATCACAGTGAAAGACGCATACCCACTTCCCCGTATTGACGAAACATTGGATACATTAGCAGGTGTGAAGTGGTTCTCGACTATGGACTTGGCATCAGGATACTGGCAGGTGGAGGTCGACCCTAGGGATAGGGCAAAAACCGCCTTTACCACCTCGAAAGGGTTATACCAGTTCAGGGTTATGCCATTTGGCCTGTGCAATGTCCCGGGCACGTTTGAAAGACTTATGGAGACTGTGTTACATGGACTGCAATGGGACATTTGTCTAGTCTATCTGGACGACATTATCATCTTTTCTCAGAGCTTTTCACAACACCTGGATAGGATTTCAATTGTGTTGGACAGGTTGAGATGTGCAGGGCTTAGATTGAAAGCATCTAAATGCAACCTGTTCAAGGAGGAAGTGCATTATCTTGGTCATGTTGTGTCGTCGCAAGGAATATCTACGGATCCTGATAAAATAGACTGTGTGAGAAATTGTAAGATCCCGACTAATCTAACCCAGGTTAGAAGTTTTATGGGGTTGTGCAGCTATTATCGCCGGTTCATCGAAGGATTTTCCGAATTAGCTAAACCCCTGAATAGATTGACAGAGAAAGGGAGAGAGTTCCTGTGGACGGATGAATGTGAAGCATCTTTTGGTTCCCTGAAGCGGAAGCTAACGGAAACGCCCACCTAGCTTTCCCGGATCCCTCAAAGCGGTTCATAATCGACACGGACGCGAGTGGACACGGGATAGGTGCTGTCGTATCACAGCTTCATGATGGTAAAGAACGTGTGGTGGCTTACGGTAGTCGTGCGATGACGAAGTTATAGTGTGACAAGGAAGGAACTTTGGGCGGTGGTGTATTTCGTGAACTATTTCAAGGCTTACCTGTACGGAAATAAGTTCTTAATTCGAACGGACCATGGAGCATTGCGTTGGTTACTTAATTTCAAAAACCCGGAAGGCCAAGTCGCAAGATGGATAGAACGGCTTTCAGCTTATGATTTTGACATCGAACATCGTCCTGGGTGAGTGCATAATAATGCTGATTCATTATCTCGCGCACCTTGTGTTAGTGAAAGTGAGAAGGTGATCAGTTTGATTGGAGTGGATACTACCCAATTAAGTGAAGTGCAACACAAGGACCCGGACATTTCCCTCATTATTCAATGGGTAGAATCGAAGCAAAAACCAAAGTGGAATGTCATTTCTCCTCAAAGTCCTGCAGTGAAGAAATTGATGACCAAATGGAATTCTCTTGTCTACGAAAACGATTTACTATACGTGAAGTGTGTTGATGGGAGTCGTGTCGTGAAACGAGCCGTTGTACCTGTAACTCACAGGGGGGAAGTACTCCGAATGTCTCACGACCTTCCGACTGGTGCCCACCTTGGTATTCATAAGACAGTGGAGAAAATAAAACAAGGCTATTACTGGCCCGGTTTAAAGGCTGACGTACAGGAATACATAAACACTTGCTCTAAGTGTGCTGCCCTGAAACTTAAAAAGAAGAAAGCACCACTTTCCTCTTACATGGCGGGTGCACCCTTCGAACGAGTGGCTGTGGACATTGTTGGTAGGATAGATCCCCCAACCTCTGATGGTCATCGATACATCTTGGTAGTGTGTGACTATTTTACAAAGTTTGCCAATGCTTTCCCCATCAAAAATATAGAAGCCATCACGGTTGCTAAGGTGCTTGTCGAAAAGTTCTTTTTGACATTCGGTATACCGAGGCAGATTCACAGTGACCAGGGCAAGCAATTTGAGAGCTCGGTGTTTCAAGAGATGTGTAGTCTATTAGGTGTCCATAAGACCAGGACGACGCCATATCGGCCCCAGTCCAACGGTCAGGTTGAACGAAATAATCGAACTATTAAAAGTATGTTGTCCGCCTTTGTTCAACAAAATGGAGACGAATGGGACCAGAAGCTGCCTTATGTCATGTATGCATATCGGTCGAGTATACATGAGAGTTCCCATGTGACCCCGAATTATGCCATGTTCGGTCGGGATTTCAATACGCCTTTGGATTTGCAGTTTGGTAGTCCTCCGCAGGGTGAATTTCTTCTGAATAGTTGGAATCGCGAAGTGTCCGATCGTTTGGTGAATTGTCATTCTTTTGTAAGACACTATCTTGGAATAGAACATGCCCGACAAAAGAACTACTATGACCATAAACATGGTCAGGACAATCTTGCGCCAGGCGACAAAGTTTGGTTGTTTACACCGACGATCACTAAAGCTATGGGACCTTACGACCCTGCAGAACCAAACCGTTTTCCTGTGTAAATTGTGAATTGATTTTAATGTTCTAATCATGTTTTATTTTTTTATTGTTTTTTTTACCATTAGGTCAATGCGGGGCGCATTGGACGGAGGCGTGGGTAATGTGATGATCCGAAATTTCTGTTACTAATAATAGTATTTAGTTTTCATGTATATTTGGGTTCAAAGTTTATTACGGGTGACTTTTGGTTTCTAAAATTATCTCTTTGGCTTTCTGTGTCTCACGTTGCCCACGGCTTCGTCAGTTATTTATTTTTGATATCTAATTTTAATGCAATCATTGTCCATTGTATTTGTTTTATCGGTAATCCATGTATTTATTTTTATCGTTCGCTGTGATGTCCTGTATTGTATCTTGTTAATCTAGTCTACTTCCGTCTCCTTTGTCTCATTGCGCATGCGTGACGCGCTATATTTAAGAACGGACAACTAGTCTGTGAGGGATTCAGACGAAGGATTTCTAGGTGAGGAGCCGTGTGTTACTTCTTGTGTCTGAATACGTGACCATTTATTGGGCCGTGTGTTTCAAGTTACCTTGGCCATAACCTGGGCTTTTGCTCATACGTTGGTCGATACTTGTACGCCCTAGTGTCTCAGTGTTAACCAGTGTGTTCTATTGGAATACATCGTGTGGCCGCGAACGTGTCTCGTGGGTCAACCATTTTCTTGGCCTTTCGTAAAACGCGCTTGACGTCGGCTCTGTGGGTTGATTGCATTGGTGGATTACAGGTAGCCCCTCCCCGTTAATGCATAACTATCCCCCACGCGTATGTTAACTCTGAGCAAGCCTTTTATAGGTTCAGATTTGTGTCTACATTAGGCCTCTATTTTATAATAGTGAAGTGTCTTATTTAACTTATTTTTATATTCCGTCCCAGTGTATTTACCAGTGGATTATTGATATTCATACCGTTGGATTATTTTTGTGTTATATCTATATGTGTGTTTAAAGGATTACCGGGATACCGATTGCTACTTGTTGATATTATTATTGTTATTACTTTTGACTTGATGCTTTT
The DNA here is from genome assembly GCA_948474765.1 of Patella depressa. Taxonomy (NCBI): domain Eukaryota; kingdom Metazoa; phylum Mollusca; class Gastropoda; family Patellidae; genus Patella; species Patella depressa. Next base: position 48,527,008 of record OX419718.1, read on the forward strand.
ATAGTTTTATATATAAAGTATCACCTGGATATTCTTGTGTGTTTGTTTTATTGAAACTAGAAAGAGAGAATTTGGGGATCTTTAACGTCAAGACATTGACATAAATTCAGGGTCTCGGGTCTGGCAGTATATGAGTATAGTCACTTTTGAGCTGACACTTGCCCCCGTTTTCTCCGAAGAGTAGCTGTGGTCCGAGGGTTGACCGAAAAACCAAACCCCTTGGATTCCCGTCCAGTGTTGAACACACCCGCCCTTTCCATTGAGTAAAGAGTAGGCGGTAGAGTGGCCGAATCGGACGCCACATTAATTACAAATCAAACTTAAAGTCTCGTTGGCAATTAAACATACATTATGGAAGAGCAAAAACTGACTTTTGTCGGTCTTCCTTTGAGCCTCAGATGTCATAGAAATTATAAATTAGATCTTTATTTAAACAACAAACCCAAAATGAACTATGTAGACCCACGGATGGCTTGGATTGGGCTCGGATTAAAACAGGATTTCGTCGACTGACTATGGCGTCGTGGGTGGGGTTTCTCAGTGACGTTGACGTCTTCATACTTCCGGAAATTATTCATAAAAGACAGTGATGGCCGAGGCTATAAACAAGCTTCACTGGATACCGTTTAAACATTACTTGATGATCGAGGCTATGTAGGTGGAGTTAACGCCTGTCAATCAACAATCGGCCATAGTGGGAAAAGGGTGTCGATGATTTTACCACCATTTCTAGTAAAAAATTATAGTGCTAACAACTTTGTTCAGGATAAAGTTATTTGACTGAAATTTTCAATATATTCTTGTTTCAACATCTATTTTTGAACTTTTATCTCCCATAATGTATCTTTAAAACGATGGAAAGTCTTAGAACTAGTGAGTATTGTGAGATGTTAGCAGACGGAATTTAGCCAACGAGTCATAACAAAGATGTCCTCTGACATACCTTGTATATATACTATAGGCCTACTATATAGTCAAGCAGTAGTAAGAAGTTTTATTTTAATCCCTTCAAGTGCCTGTGCTTATTAAACAATGTGTATAAATTTAAAGTCAAAGGGATATTAACTTTTGCCTCCAAAGCGCCAACAAGATTTTGCGAAGTGATCAAGGGTCATAACCCTGGCAGTAATTATTGGAAATCGCTGAAAATGAATAGGCTTTTCGTCTCATGACCGTAAACACTGTGTATAAATTTAAAGTCAATGGGATATTAACTTTTGCCTCCAAAGCGTCAACAAGAATTTACGAAGTGATCAAGGGTCATAACTCTGGCAGTAATTATCGGATATCGCTGAAAATCAATAGGCTTCTTCGTCTCATGGCCGTAAACATTGTGTGTCAAATTAAAGTCAATCGGACACTAACTTTGGTCTCTAGAGCGTCCACAAGATTTTTTAAAGTGATCAAGCGTCATAACTCTGGCAGTATGTGAGATTCGAACCACCAACCGCATGACTTCCCGCAACTGACCCCATCACCGAAATGCTTGTCCCAGGACCCCAAGGTCCATGTCGCGGGGCCTGTTCAGGGAGATTGCCTATGGCCTCTCTTATTCTAAATCCGGCCCTGTAGGTGTAACTGACAGCGCTCGAGAGACGTAGCTACCATACTACACTGTTCAGCGTCGATTCAATTTAAGCTGTTAAAATTTAAGCTTCCACATTTCTGCATTGTAGAAATCAGTGGATGTGTCCCAAAATGAAAACTGGAAACAAGCTCTTAAATTTGTAGCCATTTTCGGTAACCTGTTGGAAAATGAAACCTTAAAGAGACAATACAACAAATATGTTAAAGGGACAATACGACAATACCAAATGATGGCTATGGACATGATGAAGCCGTATAAAAGCAAAGCATTTTATTTCTCTAATCAAATTTGCTAAAAAAAATGTACCACAAAAGCTTATTTTTAGCACTTTTCAATAAGCTGTATATTTAAAGCATGTTGCATTCCGGTCATTTTTTTACACATATTGATACTATGTCCTTAGCACTTCAAAACCATCTAAAGAAATTCTACTTGCGACCATGAAAGAAAAAGTTACAGTGTATCTTTTTGTGTTCTATTGAGACAATGTGAATATAGTACCCTAAATCAAGTCCACAAAAAATTAGTATGGACTGATTCTTTTTTTCAAATTGGTGCTGGGGTGGAAGTTGATAACCCGTTTTATCAGACAGTGTCAAAATTAGAAGGTTTTTATTGCACCATAGAATGCAGTCTGTGCTTAAAAATGGTGATAAATACAGATGTGAAAACCAAAATTTTACCCATAAAATGAGTATTTCCAGTACACTCCTTTATAACGACATTAGGTTGAAACCACTTCAGCATGTCACTTCTTGCCCCTAGGGGGTGCCATACCATAAGTTTGATCAAAAACTTCCGAACCCCCATCATAGCACTTTTTGCGATTTTTGCATGGTCTTCTCGCGGATACACTCTTAAGGCGTAATTCAACTTGATTATTCTCAGTACGTAATACAGCTCTCTGCAATGGTTTTCCTTATGATGAACCAACAGATATTGAAAATGAGATTCTGTTTATATTTGATGAATAATCTATTTCCACCAGTTGTAACAAACATATTTCTACGTTTTATTATGGCTAGGTGGGCAAATGGAAGTAAGATGCTAAGTATATTATTATTCTTCTTACTCCCCTTAAAAACTTTAGTACCAAACAGAATGAGATCATGAAACTCAGACAGGTTGAATCATTCAGGTTAAAAATCTATGAGACTAGATCTTAAATATTCACGAAATGTTGACCACGCCATGTTAAGAACACATGATTCATATCTTCAATTTGTCTTTAGAGGCGGATCCAGGATTTTCAGAAAGAGGGGGCGTGCTGCACCCACTTGGGTGATTTTTGAGTGGAAAAAATGCCCACAAGGATTTATTTCATACTAATACTATAAATTAGAATTTCCAACCTAAACTGTTTTTGTTCTCCTTTCTCGTGAGAATATATTGAGCTAAAATTTGTTCGCCACCTCAAAAAATAGAGGGGGCGTGCGCCGGGTGCACCCCCCTCTGGATCCGCGCCTGGTTTTCTTTGGCAGAGTGTACAGAAAGGTTCATCAATAAGTCTATTCATTAGTGTGTATAATATTATGTACAATTCCATAGTCATTTTCAATATATTCATTGCTTTTAAATTAACAAAAACATAGATGCCCAAACATCTTTCCATACAATATTAGAATGTAACAGATCCCAAAATAATTCACTCGTTGGTTTCTGATAGAATTTGTCTCTTGATAAAATATTTTAGATGTACAATTTTCAACCGACAAAGTTTTTTCTTCATAAGGGATACATAAATATAAATTATATGGCTTTCATTATCAATAATAATTAACAAAGCTGGAGGTATAGACGAATAAATTATATCAAAACATTTTTCAATTTTGGCATGTCTTCATCGTCACAATCAAATAGATTTTGTATATGTGTTAAAGGGCGCAAACAAGGAATTACACAATAACATATGTCAGCAAATTTACAAACTTATGCGATCCACTGGCGCGGTTTCAGGGGGAGGGGCCCCCTAGCCCCAGTGACATAGTTAATTTTCATTTTCGTTTGATTTGTTACTGTTGTAGTTCACATATCTGCTCTTTGATAGATGATATAAACATGTTTTTAGCATTGTCTCCGCCCAAACAATCCAACTTTTTAACATATTACCCTTTTCTCCAATGTGTGCCCCCCCCCCCACTCGACAAAATTCTGGATCCGGGCCTGATCCAATCCCCAAACGTCACAGTGAAATAAGACATACGGTTGGTAGAGAGCAACATCAAAAGTTTCATTACATGAGGCATTCTAATTTAGATTGAGTATGAAGATCATTCTCGGGGCTCCATTTTAAGTCCCAGTTGTTGAGTTCGATGATTTCGCTTTTTACAAAGAATTCCGTTCCATGTGTAGTTTTGACTTTGGCTTGAACTCCGCAGGTGGACTTCTAGACGATTATTACCGCAAGTTCTACGCCGACATGGCTAATGAAGACGGGCATACGCCTTACCGTGTGCTATGAAACAACTGTCTGGGGTTGTTTCACGTACACAAGATGGCGGTTTTGCACCCCCCCCCCTTCCCTTCCCACACCGTTGACAAGGAGGAAACACACCCACACCGAAAAATCACGATGACCTTTCTCGGCCAACACCAGAGCTTCCAGGTTAGCGAACCAACGTCTTACTCACTGACCCACCGAGACACCCACCAGTGAGAGATCATACATGCATTAATACGGATATAATAGGTTTTGAGGTTTGCTCTGAAATGTGGCCAAGTTAACCCAACCCTGGCAGACATACTATAAATGTAACATTTTGTTTTTGTCATATGAAAACGTGGTATTTTATGTGTCATAAAGATGGACGGAAAAAAACTGTCTGTATGGGGATTAAATTTACGCCAACCAACGATATTGTTGACTTTAATGAAATAATTCGTCATGCTTAATATTAAGCCTTTATCCTGACAGGCAGATAGGGTTCATTGTTGAGAGAGAGAGAGAGAGAGAGAGAGAGAGAGAGGGGGGGAGAGAGAGAGAGATAAACTAGAATATACAATTTTATTCAATATTTCGTTTGTGCATAAGGGTTTTTACGAGTGGGAGAAAACTCACGAGGTTGTGATTCAAACATCTGTCTGTTTTAAATACAATAATACTTATTTAAAATAAGATTGAAAGATTTCCTATATTTTTATTCTTACTGCTAATATTTTCAGATAAAAAAATTCTTCGGGGGTCTAATTTTAGCCTCCACTGGACATAATCTTTAATCACTGTAGACGTTTAGATGAACAATTAATAACTAGCCCACAACGCGCTACGACATAAGCGAACACCGGACACCCAACCTGTGAAACTTTTGTACAGCGAATGCTCTACGCAATAGCTTATTGATTGCTCAGTGACCGGTTGCTCAAAGCTCTATTAACTAATAATGATCTGTTAACTCCATGTTAACGGATCGTTAACTTTAACGGATAGAAAGGTTGTTGCTGGAAGCCCAGTTAACTTCAACGTGTCGTTGACTTGCCGTTATAGTTTACGGAGATGTTGGGCTCTGTTATCTGTTTAACAATGGCATTAGTGGGCTGTTGCATAAGTAATACGTATTGTAATTTTCTATAGAACATTGGAGAGGGTTGGGCGCAAACTGATCCCGCAGTGAATATTCGCTTTGCCACTACAATCACTGATAAGCATGACATCGACGAGGCTTAATGAGTACTGCATATTAGCTTTTTTACTCCGACAAATTAAATTCTCAAACATTTTTCTGAGGTAAAAGAAAAATAAATAAAGACGTTTGAAGTATTTGTAGTTAAAAAATATTTCCTATTTAGTGTAAATGGGTATTAAAATGAGTAAAATGCATCATTTTTCTCGAAGGAGTTAGGTTTTAAGTAAACATTGCACGAGCCGTTGAGCCAATGACTAACGCCGTATGCAGTCAACGCACGTGTTGTGGACAGTCATCTGTTACAGAGATAATTTGTAAGTAATTCTCTGTGAAACAGATTGGTTCAGTCGTAGTCGGATGCAGTTGGATGCAGTCGTAACCCATTGTGTTTGCGTGGACACTCAAACGACACGATCAATTGTCTAACTGATCTTTAGCCAATCAGAGAGTAGCATTTAGTCATGTGACTATGCAGGGCATGCGCTCCTTGTTTTCACGGATTCACTCGCTAGAGGGATGTGGCGTAACTCACGACGCATAATCTGTGAGAGTCGGGCCTGTGAGGACTGGTGCCGTCGTAGGCAAGTGAAGTAAAGACGCGACCGGATTTTTTGTGTGCAGTCGTAGCGGTATGGGCCGGGCTTAACGGATAATGAAATTGACTTTCCAGCAACAGAAATTTAATGGACCGTTAACAAACGACAGGTTAGCAAGATAACGATCCGTTAGAGTTTAACGGATCGTTAAAATAACTTAATTTTGGGCAACCGACCCCAGTATGTTATCAATGCCTTAAATCTTGAACATATTAGAAAATCTTCTCACGATCCAAGCGAACCTTTATTATACCCTATGAATTGTTAACGAATATAATGTATGCCAAATATACCGAACGAATGTCAATTATTTACATGAATGTACTCCCAAAATTCTGATCACGTCGGATACACGTTATCTCTATTCGCAACATTCTGTCGAAGGCTAAAGAAGGCAGATCACTTGAAAGGCTATCGGGTTTTTTTTTTGTCAGATACTCTCTATTTTCTTTCATTTGCCGGTAAACTCGAAGGCGGAGAAGCGGTAGACGAGTGAGTCGCGAAACGTACATGACGGTCGAGAGAAGGATCGGAAATGCGTTTCTTGCAGCTCTCGTACATGACGTTTAATGCAGGCTAGGACGTGCATTTCCTGCAGTTCACGGCATACTTTTCTCCAATCTGAACGACAGACTTACCCTACCTACAGAGAAGTGACTCTGACGACACAGTGAATAGCCATGCTATCCACTGGACATGAGGTCACATCAACAAACAAAATGTCAAGTTATCAACATTACAAGACACAATGATACATTGTGTAAACAATAGCCTTCCTGCAGCCTTTATGACTGTCTAATCCGTACAGCCATAACGTCTTACCGCTTGTTCCAATGATTTCTCACAAAAGTAACATTTGACATTTAGATGATAGGCATACGCTATGCCGAGTGCTATGATGGAAATTTTCTGGGGACAGTGGCATCGAATTACAACTGTCAAGGATTCCTTTATCACACAAATGTGTCCAAATATACATAACCAGACAGTGTTCTTTGCCAGGCACTTCGTCGCGCACTACCGGCAGGGAAAAACCACGCTGCAAAACCCCGAGGAACTTTCTTGACCAACACCAAGATCAGTGTCATAATCATACCGTATATTTTTGAAAAGATGGCCGACATCACGACATTTTAACCCGAAGACGTGTCACGAGCGCGTCGACGGCGCGTGAGCGTCCAAAGGGGGTCGGGTGGGTGGTTCTCCCCCCAGGAACATTTTGAAAATTGACAACCGCAAACCCATTTTCCAAGCATTGATACAAAAGCAGAAAAAGGCAAATTTTTTATTTTCTGATACAATTAAATAACAGAATGTCCTAAGAGCACTATCATTAGATGAATTGGAGAATTCTCTTGAGTGTCAAAAACAAAAACCTTTTTCCTTTCTCTTTTTTCTTTGTTCTTTATAGGCTTAGGCCCACTTTTTTAAATGAGTTTAGGCCAACCTGTCACGGACAGGTGGGCACAGTCCGGCACTGTACCTGCGAGGGTTTTTTGATATCCAAGTATTTTTATAGCGATGGACTAGTGAAGACGGGTATTGACGGTGATCGATTTCACGCTAGTGTGTCCACTGAAGTCATGAGTGAGACACTTACTGTACTAAGTATAAAAGATTATTAAAGTGTAGTGAGCAAATTATTTTTGCTAACTAGGTTATTAAGTTATCCCAAGCCGCTGTTCAACAATAAGAAAATATGTAGAGCATATCTTTAATTGCTCTCTCACAGCACACGGTTACACTGTTAATAATAAATGTTAATTTACCATAAGAATATGGTAAAATATTTACGTAGTTGTATGTTATTTTACTTATTGGGAGCTCTCGTAATCGGTAAATTTACTATTTCTTATTTTATTGTATTATTCCATATAGCAACAAAACATTCCATATAATTATCTTCTTATAGTATTCATTTCAATTTGATAACCATAATATGGTCAATCACATTTTGTAAATATTTGTATATTGCATGTCATTTATATCTTGTTTCCATTATTTATAAAATCTATAAATATTTAGCGTGCGTTAATCAGTCTGTAAGTTTTTTCTTAAATATATAAGAAAAATGTTTTGACTTTGTGGCCGTTGTATCATCTCGGTTTAAACCGATCGGCCAATGTAAGTTGGAACGGACTGTCCGTAAAGCTGGGTTTTAAAGACTGCAAAAAGAAAGTGCCGCGAGCATGCAACTGAAAGTCTGAAACAATGCCCACGTCTACCAAATGGGTTATTGATATTCAATATATACTGAGGTAATGTTAAAACTGGTTGATAATTCTCAGCAAAAGTTGCCCGAATCCTGCATGTAAAATTACCAAAATTGAGTATTTTTTAACGAAAGTGTAAATTAACAGTGTGATGTACTTTTACAAGAAATGTAAATTAACACTGTGGTGTATTTTTACAAAAGAAATATAAATTAACATTGTGATGTATTTTTACAAGAAATGTAAATTAACATAATATATGTAATTCTACAGAAAAATGTTAAATAACTAACGGTGTAATTTTACGTATGATTTAGGGGCAACTTTTGCTGCCCGTAGTTTTAGGGTAAAATAACCAGAATATTTCTAACAGTGATTCAAGAATGGCTGTGTGGAATACCAAACAGCTCTTTATTCAGTGTTCTTAGTTCTAAATTCTTAGTCCTTAATTCTTACTTCTTCATTTGTTGTCGTATTTCGACATTTGTACACTAAAATTAACAATTGTATCTTAAAATCAATATTTGTTTCACAAATCAGACATTTGTCATATCCGATTTGTAAAATGTATTTTAATATAATATAAGATATTTATTTTTTTTAGAAAATCAAAAAAATAGTCTATATTTACATTTCATCAGAAAATACAACAAAAAAAACAAATATCGAACAACAAATTTCAAAATACAAATCTCCAAATACAAATCTTGCAAAACATTTCTCCAAAAACATTTCTTCACAAACATTTCTCCCAATACATTTATCCAAAAACATTTCTCGAAATTCATCGAACCTAAACACTAGAAATCAATCTGCAAAGATTTACAATAAATCACCATACAATAACGGGAATCGAGTATAAGCACATGTACAAAAATAACAATCGCTCGGTGACCGCGACGCTTGTGATAGGATCCCCTGGCAATTGGAATTCGATGTAAGAGTAGGCCGAAGCGCCGTAGCCCTGGTAAAATTTCCTTCATAGCACACTGTATGTCGTATGTCCGCCTTCATTAGCCCAGTTTAGGAGCAGAACAGAGGGATGTTAAACACCATTTCATTTCATTTCTCTAGTGAAACCACATGCGTAGAACGGCTAATCGAACCGGGCCTTCGATAACGAAAATAAATTGAAAGTAGTCTATTTTCAGAAATTAGGCTTTGTCTGTTTGTTCAAAGAGAGGGAGAAATGGAGTGTAACAACGACTCGACACAACTAGGCCATTTCGGGACTAACACATGGTTCAATTTTATTACCATTAATTAACTTGCGCATAGGGTCTTTAGCAGTGGGAGGAAACCGGAGGCCCCGGAGAAAACCCACGAGATTGGACAGGCGTCCCCACTCCTCGACACGTACATCGAAACCACGCAAGTTGACTCAATGACAGACCTTATGGTACAGCGCGTACGTGCTATTCATTAGACCATCCAAACCCTCTTCTTTGATCAAACGAAGAAATGTTTTACTTCTTCTAAATCATGTTTTCATGAATGTGCCTGGGAATAAGTTCATACAGATTTTCTAGCGTTATTTCCTCTTGTCAGTGATGCAGGACCGTGGTCCTAACAAGAACAGTTGTGTATTCGTTCGGATGGTACGAAAAGCAGAGGTCCCGTGTACGCATTGGCGTGCACGTAAAATGTCCCTTGACAATTGGAATTCGAATTAAGAGTAGGCCGTAGTATCGCTGTCCGGGCAAAATTTCCCTGATAGCACACTGTGTTTCCTTTCATTTCATTTATTAAGTGAGGGGAGGTGGCGGGGATTTAAATCTTAAAAACGATCTCAATAAGAAATTCTCGATATTTGTTCATATACTACTGGAAAGTATGTTTTTGTGCTTTATGAATAAGTGTATTCAAAATCATCTTGAACCTTTTAAACCTTTTTTAGGCGTTGACTGTTTCTTTAATGCTTTCGTGTTTTTCACCTCAAAGCAATACGAATAAAACGCAACGAATGTGTAATATTAAAATTGTTTATATAAACATATTTGGTATTTTGGTAGAAACACATACAATTACTTTAAATTTGTCCATAATATACAAAAGGAACATAGAAATTCATTGTTATACAAATTCAAAGTGTCATATTATACAGAAACCATAGAATATACACCATTCTGGTAGTTTCATTAAAGACAATTAATTTTAACAAGTAAATAGAAACAGAACGTATTTTACTCCAGTAGCCTTACAATCATTTATTTTCAAGTTTCTTAACTATAGTTAACTATATCTACATTCATTCCGTATGCCACTTATACTTCTTTCAAGTTCTAGAAAAGCAGTATTCTGTAAATCTAAAGTGAACAAAAATGAAATAACCTATAGTTGATAGTCCAAGGATTTGGTTACGATTCACGCCCTTTGCTCCATTTGGGAATGACTGGCAGTGTGTGTTGCCGCAAAGCAAGACAAGTCTTCTACACACGATAAATTTGTAAACACATGAAATAATAAACCAAATAAAATGTAATAATAAACCTAATTTACAGTACTAAATCAACTATTTGTTGTAATAAAAATATACATGTACTAACAGACGATAAGGTTTACATTAAACTTTGTTTTGAAAATGTACAAATTAGACAACAACACATAAATAGTATAAAATGTATCTTTTGTCCAGTTTATTTTTCTTTTCCATTTTAGTCACAATACCACTGGGATTCATAGCAATATTTTAAACTTCTTATTCCTAGTCTTCATAACCTGAAAATATATAAGAGACAAAATTAGGATACAGGTTGACATGCAACAATGTCTACCAGCGTCTATGTTTAAAAAAGATGGATCCATTCACATACATTTAACCATCCACGGTTGTTCTTTGGATAGATTTTAGACAGCGAAATCCAAGTATCTACTAATGTTTGGGATTGGGATATTAGTCTATGGCGGTGTTTAAGATATATATGGCGGCGGCTCATGTATTTTTAGATGGTATTAGATATATAGAGTGGTGTAATAGTGTCTTGCTGGGGGGCCCCCGGGGAGTGGGGAGTGGGCAGGTCCAATTATCGGGGGCAAGGGGAGGGGGACCTTTAAATACTTGGTTCTGTGGACACATGCTAAAATCCATTGAAGTATACCCGAGCCATGAAATACGCTCTCTCCATTAACGGATAATGAGTATGAGTAATGCCTGAAGATCTGAACATATGGTTAGCAACAATCAGGAAAGTGGTGGGTGGGGTGGGGCAGATCTCGAGATTCTAAAACATTTCTTGTCCATAATAATTTGGTCACGACATTAAACTAAAATGCCAGGAAATTGACTCAACTTTTCAGAATATTGTCCGTTCTTGCGTTATTTTGTTTTCGGTGAGATTTGCAACTCAGAAAGAGCCTTTTAAAGGCTGTAAACGGGTCTATTCCCTTATAATTATGTTTGTATCACATGTACCGAATCTAATGTTTGGAAAATTCATCGGCATAAAACCTGCAGCCATTGCTTCAGGAACATGATAGGCAATACAATCTACCAGAATGTTTAATATTTAAGCCAATATTTTTATGACATGCATTTTTGGTGGAGTTATGGATGGCGTCCTATATTTGGAACAGCCCCCTAACCGCATTCACAGCTTCTAGATCCCATACTGCTTGGCTGAAAATGGCACCAGGGCCTCTTGCATCAGCAGAGAAAAACCAGCACATGCAGGTCAGATAGATTTATTTGGCACAACATAATAATTCAATAATATTGGTGTGGGGGGGGGGGCGGCAAACTTTGTCTTAGAGTCAAGAGGGAAAACATAATACGCAATGGTGGGGGAACAAACTTGGTCCGAGGGCCAAGAGGGATTAAAGGATCATCGCCCTCGATTGGAAGAACATAATTTGACACATATTTTATCTAAAATAACTAAAACTCATTTCAAGCGGGATTAAATTTTAGTTTCACCGGATCTATTTGGAACAAGGAAAGGGCCGCGTGAGAAGTGAAAATAAAATGAAATGGGGATTAACGTCCTACTCTTCTGCACCTAACATGAGCTAATGGAAGACGGGCATACGCCATGTACTATGAGGGAAATTTTGCCCGGGCAGCGGCGCTACAGCCTACTCTTACATCGAATTCCAACTGCCGAGGGATCTTTTACGTGCACGCCATCTGAACGACTAGACAGCTGTCCTTGTCAGGCCCTCCGTTCTGTACCACTGACAAGGGGAAACCACGCCGGTAAATTGAGATGAATTTTCTCGGCGAATGCAGGGATCGAACATCCGACCTCCAGGATAGTGAGTCAGCGTCTTATCCACTTAACCCTCACGGGAGAAGTGCCCACAGTGTTGTTATTGAGGTGATGGGAATATGATGACATTGACGCGGGCATTTCGTGATGATTTGGGGTTACCCTTTCAAAATTCGAGGGCACTTTATCCGAAATGAAGGCACCTTTTCTGTGATGCGGGCACTTTTTCAGAAGTGATGGCACTTTTCGGAAGGGAGAGGGGAAATCTTATCGGATTCTAGCGTTATAAAAAAGTTTCCTTTTATTTTGTTTTTACATTTATGATGAGTAATATAGCCTACTACCCTGCACGCCTCTGGTGTCGTTTGGGAAACAGTCCGGGTTTTTTTTTTAGATATAACCCATCATACTCGAGAATTGCTTTTCAAGGAGGTCAGCAAATTGTCTGGATCTAAGGAAATTTACAAACTCAGGCAAAAAAGATGAAACGAAATTTAGGTAAGCCGGGTGAAAAAAAATTCGGATTTTTGAGAAGAATTTGATTGTAGATTATTTTAATTGGTCTAAGCAAAGCAATAAATGATTGAAGATTCTGAACTTTTCAAAGATTTAAAAAAATTTCTCCCAGGCATACCTAAATTTCGTTTCATCTTTTTTGCCTGAGTTTGTAAATTTGTGCGTTACCCTTTCAATGAAGTCGGGCAAATTGGATAGAAGAGAGGGATGTGTTTTTTAACAGCGTGTTGTGTCTCTCATACTGGTTCTAGTGGGGTAAGCAAGGTCTTATTTTCTTACTAAGATGTTCATTTACATTTGTCAGGCGTCCACAGGGACTGACACGCGACCGTTTAGCAGTAAAAAGTTGCCCAGTAAAATTGACTGGGAACTCAAACTTTTTCGCCAAGGAGTCAAGTACACGGTCTCTGGACGTACAGGCGAGTGTAACGAGACTGACGTCCAGAGCTGGACTAGATCTAAGTAGGCCGATAATTATGGATTATCCCGACACGAATTAATCTGTACCAAAGCTAAATTAATGGGGAAAACCTTGATAGAATATTATATACTTACTATCTTCGTAGTTGAGACATTTTTGGATGATTTTGAATGATCGTGATTGAAGTGTGGGATTTTGGTATCCACGGAAAGGAGAGGGCTCTTCTTCAACAGAGCTTCGTGCTTCTTGAAGGCTTACTACACCTTGTGTAACAACATTTCTATATAAAAAAATAAATAATAATATAGCCTATTACAAATACACAGTGTTGAAATCAGTTTGTATCAGCATACCTTTTATCTTTTCATCGTTTACCGTGAAATAAACCAGTGCAGCCCGACAGTTTTGCTAGTTTTCATACTTTACGTTTAGTTTCAACGACAATATGAATTCTGGCACAAAAGAAAATCTCATGTCGTGACTTGCAATGGTGTTAAAATTTCTTCATTGCGGAGACGGGCACAAATCTACCGGATACGGTACGCAACCACCGACATATAGACATATCCAAATTTTCCCTTTTTATAAAATGAAAGCCGATGACATAACGAAAAGGAAATTAACGGAAAACCATACACGTTCTCCGACTTAAAATTAATATAGTTAATAAGTAACAATATTGGGTAACGATATACTGTGTAACCATCGACAATGGTAACTATAGCCAATTAAAACCACATTGTTACTATGTAAATATTTATAAATATACTACACTGTCCATCTTTATATGGGGGTGGGGTGGGGATGGCCTAGTGGTCTAGAGTGTCGCGCTTCGACTTCTAGCTGGCGGTCACCTCTGGCTTGCGGCTGTGGTTTTGAGCCCTGGGGTAAGCGTATGTGGCATGGAGATAGGGGCGCCTTCTCAACCTCGTGGGTTTCCTCCAGGCACTCCGGTTTCCTTCCACTGCTAAAGACCCCTACGCGTAAGCGAGTTATTGAAATAAAATTAAAACCGTATGTTAGTCCCCAAATGACCTAGTTTGTGTCGAGTGACGTTAACCCCCATTTCTCTCACTTTCTCTAACATTACACAAACGTATTACGTTTTGAGTGCACCTAGTCAGTTCCACAAAGAAACAGTTTGAGCAATGCATCGACATTCCTAATAATTTTAGCTTCTGGATTTAGCACATCCTTAATGCTCTGCCTTAATTCACTGAGCTTTTGGGTTACATAAACGAGAAACAGTTGAATAAAGAAATAAAGTTCCTTAGAAGGATGACCTAGTTTGTGTCGAGTGGACGTTAAACCCCATCTCTCTCTCTCTCTCTCTCTCTCTCTCCATTTTTATATGATGACATAATTTATGAATAGACCCAAGAAAGGGCGAAAAGTACTTTAAAATGTTATTAAACCAGTATTGAAATCATTTTTTGTCTGCACGCCTTTCATATTTTCATCGTTTAGCTTTACGGTTGTGCTAACATTTCTAGATATAAATAAATAAAAAATATCCGTAAAGTTGCACTACATGTTTCACGCTAAACGATGAAAACATAGTGAGGCTAGTGTCCCTCGCCCAAATCCCAAAATAAATAGATGACACATTTTTATTTACTTGCACACTTATTTTTTCAAAAGTATCGAGCAATCAAACTACATGTATACACTAAATTTTATCACTCACTATAGAATCAAGATTATCTTGTCCCAAAGAATCGACCAATGAAATTGATTAGCTCTGCTTAGCTTCCGCTAGAAATGTTAATCATTGAACTCAGTCAAGACATTGACCTAATGAACATTTACATCAAGTTTAAATATTCTACCGCATTTAAAAGCAGAGTTATCGTTTCTTAGCCTAAGCAGAAAATAGTTATCGTGCAGAAAATGTTCATTATCAAACTTAGGCAAAGTATTGATGTAATGAAGCTATACATCAGTGTCCTCAATTAATTAGAGCTAAGTATTGTGTCCCAAAGCATGAACCAATCAAATTGCTTATCTCTGCTTTCCCTAAGCAGAAAATTATTATCTTCGAACTCCATCAAGGTATCGACCTTATAAAAACACCCACACAAAGTTTGAATATTCTAGCTCTATTAGAAGGAGAGTTATTGTATCCCAAAAATTGTGACGAACAGACAGACAGACGGACACATAGGGACCGATTGTAATAGTCCCCTCCTTTCTTCGTGATACTATGAATATAATTATCAATATCTTTTAACGCAAACCCTGTCTCCTCCAGTATGTATATGGTTTGTACTACGTCTCATAATTATTCCGTTCCATCTTTTGAGAATCTGTGTACACATAGCAGCCTATAGCTACAAGGAAACCTTATTTTACAAGAAAATACATGTATATCAAAGTACCAATAGAGAACATGATACTGACCCAATCCTAACCGTAGTTAT
Source organism: Patella depressa (assembly GCA_948474765.1). Taxonomy (NCBI): domain Eukaryota; kingdom Metazoa; phylum Mollusca; class Gastropoda; family Patellidae; genus Patella; species Patella depressa. The sequence goes on from OX419718.1 coordinate 48,542,590, forward strand.
AGATATCGGTGAACTCTAAACCTAGCCCAACCCTAACCCTAATAATCGATATCGGTGAACTAATAAAGCGCGGACTAGTGAGCACTCCACGATCTCACAACCTCTGAGGTTTCACTCCGCCCGTTTCCTCTCACTTCTAAAGACCCCCACGCGCAAGCATATTATTAAACATATATTACTTATAATATTGGTCTAGCAATGACTTAGTATTAGTGTCGAGAGGACGTTACCCCAGCCCTCTCTCCTACATGGATTTGGTGGTCGAAGAATAGTTTTTAAAAGAAAGGGGAGACAACCTTAATTGTCATATCAGAGACGAGTATATGCAACCAAATTAATTTGTTTGTTGTATTATAAATTTAGAAATAAAAAAAAACAATACAAGTTGTGAGGTATTTAAACTTTATAAATAAAAGAGGAGTGGTATCATGTTGTTTAAACTACGTACTATTTAATATCTTTAGCAAATCCCAGGAAATATTGCTAGGTGGAAGCCTATATTGAGCAGCGAAGCGAAGCATACCGTTGACCGTAGTGAAATAAAATTTTAATCTAATAGAGATTAACTTGTCATAAAAGATGAACTCACAGTGAATACCATACTCCGTGCAGCGTTTCGTTTGATTAGAGGTAATACTCCGCGCAGCGTTTCGTTTGATTAGAGGTAATCCTACTACACACTGCTATTATGAGTGGATATTGTTGTTTTAAATTTTGATTGGTCAGTAGTCCGTCTACCAACCAATCACTAGCTGCCCTACAAAAGCTTTACTTTTAAAACGAGTGCCAATATTGGACCAAATATGTTTACATAACGTTACGTTATGGCTCACGATTTTATTATGCCTATAATTAACCCGTGCATAGCAGAATACTGCAGTAAAACTAATTGCGTGGCAAACGAGGCTATCAAGTCGAATGAAATGTAAACAATACTGTTTGGAAACGAACATACTTTCACCGTTTTGAATACCTTAAATCACTGTCCAAAGTTTTAGGGAAGACCCAGATTAAACGAAGGATTGTCATGTTGCTGTACTTAAGTGATAGCTTTCATTGAACGGAAAGAATAGACACACTCCCGCATAAGTTCAAGAAACAGACGCTATTCCAGCAATGGCCAGAGAGGGATTTCTCGGGCCGTTGCTTCAGGAATATGAGTGATTACCTAATTGCAATTTGCATTCAACAAATGCGTTAATGAGTCAAATTACAAACCTTTGAAGAACTAAATCAAGTTCATTACCGCTTCTAATAATTTCCATTTTAGCGTTTTGATGGCTGAGATACTGAGCTGGACATCTACAGATTTGTAATATAGCATCACCTGGTCTAACACCTGCTTTATATGCAATACCATTAGGCTTTACCTAAAAATACATAGATTAATTTCATTAATAACTTTCTACAAACAGTTTGGTTGCTCAAAAGCAGCATCGTAATGTTACCTTTATTGTCATTCCTAACAATAATGGGAACACTGACATGGGTATTACATGGGTATATTGGGTACCGAGAACACCCATGAATGAATGAAATGTGGTTTAACTTTATCGACATAATATTTGCACTAATTTGTTTAACGTCCACTCCACACAAACTAGGTCATTTCGGGATTTTTCGGTGGCGGATTTAGGACACGCACAAAAATATTTTTTATCTCGAGCGCTCGAGATACTAAGTCGAGCGCTCGAGATATTAAGTCGAGCGCTCGAGATATTAAGTCGAGCGCTCGAGATAGTTAAGTCGAGCGCTCGAGATAATTAAGTCGAACGCTCGAGATATTAAGTTGAGCGCTCGAGAAAATACAGCCGAACACGTCTCTAACGATGTTTTAAGCTATATGATTTGTGCATTATATTCAATGATAAACTTGTAGAATAAAGATTCATTTGTTTATTTTTACAGCCCATCCAAAGCTGCAGTTACGGAGCGGATACCCCCCCCCCACACACACACACACACACACACGCGCACTCCACCCCATGCGCATCACCTCCACTAAATATTTCCCGTTGTATTTACCCCCTTCAAGTGGGGAGTATATCGCTTGTCATTTTAGTAATTGTATATATCGATGTTACAGAGTTTTGCATTGAGAGACTGACATTTCCTCTTATCTAGAACAGGGCGGAAGGCTTGACAAGGACAAGTTAATTCGAGCGCTCGAGATAAAAATATTTTTTTGCGTGTCCTAAATCAGCCACCGTAGGATTTACATATAGTATAATTTTATTTCAATAAATCGCTTGCGCATAGGGGTCTTTAGCAGGGGGAGGAAACCGGGGGACCCTGAGAAAACCCACGAGATTGGACACATGATTAAAACATATCTGAAAACAACTATGCGTCCGTTATAAAGCTTTCTGAGAAATCGATTGATGACATATTTTATACGAAAGTTCAACATTTCCAATGAATATGAATATGAAACACCACCATACGTTTTCTATCGAGATCTTGAACATTATCATCCACATTCTGTACAAGACCCGAATCACCTACACGCATAAACCCATCATGTTCCATACATCAATTCAAAACGAGTCATAGAATATTATTGCAGCTGCTTTAAATTGTTGGCCGTATTGAAAGAAATGCTGTATAATATGTTTAACTTTAACTATGTCGCCTAGAGCTTATTCAAAACGAGTGATATTAGATATCCCTCTTACTTCAACATATAGTTACTTCATGGTGATATTGAGGTATAACTTATGTTGATAAACCCACTAATACAGGTGTACAAGAAAACAGGTGAATGTAATACGGTGCTAAATGTATTAATGGGGTCAAGGTTTATTTTTCATAAACCTCAATATTCTTCAATCGTATGAGAAGAAGTGGGTTTTGTGTAGAACTAGCTAGCCTCCGTGTGTATCTGTTATCATGTATAGATAAAGCCACGACGCGGTGTATCAAATAATAAACACTAAATTTATTACGTTTACATTTGAAATGTATTCTAAAACTGTCATTATCTATATATATTCCCAAGCAACACGGGTGTGTATTCCTTAAACTGTAACATGGCGAACTAGCACTGGCAGAGCACGTCTACAATTTTATGGCCTTCTACAGATTATTAAGAATTTCTAGAGGCCAAGGGAAAAAAGGTGAGACAAACTTGAAATTTAATCCAAAAACTTAATACGTTTGTGTTAAACTATTGTAGTTGATTATGATCTATTGAACAATACTTTCCGTAATAGCACTTCTAAACATCATTTTATCGTATAGGTTGCGGTCGAACGAACAATGAACTATAAATCAACAATTAATTGACATTATTTTAAAAATATATAAACATGAAGGTTGGTGCAGTGAAATCTATTTTAAATACACTGTAGACCAACTATTACTGGACAGGCAAACACAATTTATAAATCAACAATATTTTTAGGAAACATCAGTACCATTCTAACAAAGCAGTAAAACACACTACCAATATATTACCGTATAAAATCATCCAGCCATGATCAAACGATTTTACATAATTATGTCGAAGAAATCACCTATATATTTCTCAATGAACAAAAAAGAAATTCGTACAAAATGTCCGTCTATTTAGTCTGTCTATTATGGCATTAATTTACAAAAAAATAAAACAAATGTTATTATGTTTCATTGACACCAATATACTGAATGTAACCATAAAAAATGTCTTTAATCCCGAATAGGCAACATACCATGCTTCCGTGAACCTAACACCATATCTCCATGAAGTAACATGCTTGGTATTTATGGAACAACAGCTGTAAACTATTCATATATTGTGTCTGGAACGTACAAGTTTCAAAAGTTATAGGTGGATTAATAAAGTGGTATCAGAAACCAACCAGTTAATTCATTAAGATTAATTCAACAATTCTATAAAACTAAAACCCTATTTGAATGAAAACATATGTAACAATAATAATGTCAACACAAAACCATTATGTTTCACTTGATTTCTGGCAACTCGAGCTCAAAAACCACCCATATACCTGGAGCAGTATGATTTCGTTAACCAATGTTGCACTCACTATTATGTTTCCAATTAATCACATTGCCGTGGCAGGATAACTGTGAAAATATACCTTCTCTAAACACTAGTCTCAAGTTCCTGTGTATTTTATTAAGGCTTGGTACAGCCACCTTGAGATTCCAACTTATAAAGTTCTTATCTGATGAACTGCACATTTTCGAAAAACACCATCAAGTCATTTTTAGAAGTTTAATAGAAATACAAAAAAAAAATCCGAGGATTTGGGTAAGTAACTGTGTAGAGCAATGAAAATATAAGTCGCCCATACTTGCTATAAGATGTGACAATGATTGATGAGATGATAGTACTCGTCACCATTGCTTCGAAAATATGCAAACTCGGCAAAACCATTATTAATGAAATAATGAGGATAATATAGTAACTTCAACCCCCATCACACATGGAACTAAATGTCATCTTAATAATAAATAATACCTTATCGTATGGTTAGAGTTTAAAGAATGTCATAATATAATTTATATAGTATGCCTATCTCAGCCCGTGAATACTACAGCATCTGTGCATCACATATTATATTGGTCGACAATGCAGCATGATGCTTTATACCTACATTAACTACCTGGCACTAATCCATAGACTAGACAGCATATAAGCAAAACAAATCAAAATGGGGTACATTTCTGTGAAACTCATTACATTTTGGCATTGACATTGGTAATGAAATTATTGGCTTATCATATCTTACTGGGTCAAGTATGGTGAAACCTACATGTTTACTATTTTTACTTACAAGGAAATATGACCACTTAAATACACCGAAAAGGGTCTTTCTCTTAATAACATCAATGAACAGTAATTATTATTTTTTTTTTATAAACTTAGACAATTTCAGTGGTACAACATTGTATCCCTTTACTTAAGCAAGGATATCATCAGGACATATTCGTAAATAATACTTGGGGAAAATGATTTATCCATATATGGGTAACGATCATGAAGGGTAATCCCAGTTCGAAACTCTTTCAGTACTAAATGACGATTCGTCGTAGCAGGAGTGGATCAATACAACTGAACTTTATAAGGTTAGGGTTAGTGTAATACTTTCATTTATCAGATAAACGGAAGTGCGATTGGGGTTATGATTATACTAAAATTAGAATCATACTTGCACGTGAAGAGAAACAGGATTCGGTAAAAGAATATTAAAAACATTAGCTTAGAAACGTGTCGATCGCCGGTTTGTCTTATTCCATGGAAATGTCCAAGACCCGATTATGAATTACTATATCCTGAACGATGATAAATATTTTCAAAAATGAAGACAAATTCTTGTTCGGTATACAAATAGTACTTTATGTTTTTACAATGTACATGTTGTTTTTCTTGTGAGATATTGTATTATTTGCAACTGAAAGAGGCGTCGTAATAATGTAGATGATAAACCCACACTGGTTGGCTCATCATCATGCGTTTTAATCAAACACGGCTTTGTTTTAGTTTGCGTTTATCTTTGTTTTTAGGATTTAAAAAAAAAACGTATTACAGTCGACGGAAATCGATGATAGAACTACGATCCATATTTCTGAAATGAAAGTTCCGGTCAGGTAATGACAGGTGTCATGCTCAAGACAGTGTATGCTTTGGAAAGTAAAACACCAAATATCATATCAGTGTTGATATTCATCACAAGGGAGCCACGGCAAGACGTTGGTTCAATACCATGGAGGTTCCTTGTTCATCTGGATTTTCCGGCGAGGTTCCTTCTTTTCAGTGATGTAGGACAGAGGGTCTAACAAGGAACAACGTATATAATCATTCCGTTTTGACCAAAAAAACCGAGGTCCCGCGTAGACATTGGCAAGCATGTAAAAGATCTCTTGGCATATATATATATATATATATGCATCTCATGTATAGAGTTTGACGACCTTCCACAACAAATATCTGAAGTGGTTGTCTAGGTCGAAAATCCAAAGACGCATTTTTGTGCAGGAAACTTTGTAATAAAGAAAGATTTTGATTAGCGAACCAATACAGAGAGCATTCTTTATTTTAATGCAACGTCAATCCCATCTGGTAATCAGGCACTATTGTCCTTCAAAACGACCTTGTATATTATATAATACATAATGTATTTCTTGTTTTCTTACAGCTCCATGTGGATATAGATAAACTTATCACGTCACGGTGTGTATGATACCAAAATACCAAAGTTCGGCACAGTTCAACTTCTTTAAAATCAGTTTAAATTTTGTGCATGTAATACAGTTTTGGTTGCCAGAAAATTGTGTGTAGTGCAGTTTTGTTGAAAATGTTTGGTTGATCTGACATGTTCAGCAAAGTTTTCACTTAGCTTGATTATTCCTCTGCAAAGTTTAAACTACATGACCATGACATCCAACATATAAAACTTTTAGTTTTCTCCATATGAATTATGTCGCGAACACCCCCCCCCCCCCCAAACACACACACACACCCACACTCATGATCCAAGTAAATAACCTGTTAATACATGAAATATTGTATTTACTTGAGTTGGATTATCAACATGCCATATGAGATCTCCTATTGAATAACTATTATAATACGCCATGCCAACTAATATTGGCCAAGCAGTAACATGTACAGCTTTACACATGTGATACGACGTATTCAGTTCGCTAATATTATGTATTCTAGAAAATCAGAGAGGTAATCAGGTTACACGTGTATTCCAGGATGACCAAACGTACATGGCACCGTTCCATTTTTAAAAGGCATGAACACCACCTGTTGAATGTCTATACTATTAGAAGGTCCGACCGAATGGAAGGGGGGGGGGGGCTGGACATTCAGTATGCGCCACCGACGGCTTATCTTTAACAGTAGCGTTACATTTATTTGGCACAATATAGGTAATACGATATTTCTAACACACAACATATTATCAACACACAGTAGAATCGAAGAAAGGTTCGCGCGCTTTTCACTCAAGTGGTAGCAATTAGGGGTAAACCACAATATATGCCCGATATCAGCTCTTACATACTAACTAATGTCAATATTTTGAAGGCCACATGTACGCACCATAATATACACTCAAAGATAACTTGAACTGCTTTTTTCAGACAAAAACTGTCCTCTTTTCGTAATTCGGAATACCACACACACACGTGAAATTTTAAAATGGAGAAAAGCAATATTGAACTGCTTTTTTCAGATATGTAGCGCAAGAACTGCCATCTTTTCATAATTCGGAATACCACCCACACACATGGAATTTTAAAATGGAGAAAAACATTACATGGAATATATTTCTCCTTTACACTTAATAACATAAGTGGTACGAATACCATTTATAAAACACTCTTCTGGTACTGCAATAGTTGTTGTCATTACGCCAACTACAAACTGATTTTATCATTAGTGTTATTTCATGGCACAGTCAAACAAAACAAGGTCATGACAGATGCAAGATAGGAGACTTTTGTCTAATATCTTATATTACATGAATGTAAATGATAAGTGATTTTAATGTAATCCTTTTATTGTTTTGCCTTTATGAACTCGAGAGATGACTTTCGTGGAAAGTGAAACTTCGCGATATTTTTGACTATTCCAGGATTCCAAGTAGGAAGTTAATTAATACAGACAACCCATCGATACTCGTATAGATTAGATGACTTTATTCACATACCACTTATATAGGCACGTGACATCAAGTTGATATTTCCTAGTTTAAGAATAAATCATAGCTCATTATAACTGTGCCTTTTGACAGTGACGTGCAGATACTATTCTTATCCGAAATAAAAGTTCCTGGTGTAGACAAAGATAAGTGGACATATAGAAATTAATAATACACCAATATTTGGTGCTGACGAACCATTTAAAATAAATGCTTTATACACGTGTGTTCTATTTCTAATTCCTGTATATTGGAAATGTCAAATATTAAGTGACCTTTAAATGTGACATATAATAATGGTGTTATTTTACAAGTGGTTAGATGATGATTATTATCAATACCGTATCCTATATTGGTGTAATATACATAAAGATCAACATGGTATACCCATCAGCTAGCACCCTTTATCCCGACTGTAAATCAAACCCATTTAATATCAAATAATTACACGCATATCATTCTTATACAGAACAGTAGTTGTTTTACGTTGTAAACTTGCAAAGGTTTATAATGTTACACGAAATGGGCAATGATGTTCGTTCCTGTTACTATACGACTATCTTAATTTTGATCAGTCACCGATTTCTATACCTGTGTCATGCCTTAGATATATTGTCTACCCACCTTGTTGTTCGTGTTCTTGGGGGCGACAGATTGTTCCTTGGATAAAATTGAGCTTCGATTGACGTTCTTCGATTTTTAATTGGACATCAAAATTTCAAATTGGCGGCAATGACATCATACTCGGTTCATGGTCCATAGTACACTTGTACTTGTTTTAATTACGATTTAACAGGAAACAACCCTTTAAAGTGTCTTCTGTACACTTGTTGTATTATTATTCAAATATTGAAACTGGCAAAGCACCCGTTCACAAAGTGAAATCAACATTTTCCATATAAAATTTAGTCTGTCTGGGTCGGTTCTCAATTGTTGACGAAAATTACTGGATAATCTACCACATAAAAAATCAAACTCGAGGAATAAAGGAATGAATCGCGATGAAGAATTAAGAAGATTGCGAGAAGCCATGACGAGAGAAAATTACCATTTCAATTAAAACCTTTACAAACAAAATTTTAGAGAGTGTCATTGTTGACAAGCGTTCCGTTAAATTTTGAGGACCCATCCAGACTAATATTCGTAGAATATTTGTTGGATGATAGAGACTATATAAAATTGTGACTATAATTTATTACTACCGACTATAAGTAGACGCACGAGCTCGATTCAATTAGCGGAAACAATTCTGGATTGTCATAGAGAAGGAAATAGAGAGATATTTTACAATGTGCCCTACAAGATTTCACAATGCGCCCTGCAAACTGTTTTACGTCACCATAATAATAGCATATATTGCACGGAAGTAACCGATACAAAAAGACAATTTAACTGGTTTGAAATTTGAGATATTCATGAATATCCACCGTTCCTTTCTCCCTATAAAAATAATCCCACAATTTTATCTGTCATCTGAATTTAATTCAATACTCAACCATGACATAACAAAATATCGTGAATGGAATTTTCAGGATGTTTCAAGTATGTATCGTGACTTATGACAGGAAAATGTGCTCACAAAACGACACAATGCGCAGTTGACTCGAGATCCTCTTTCTTCAGAAAAACTCGGTCTGATTTCTCAGCTGTTTGGTATAACATATCTTAATCGGCTCACAAACCGCTATTATCTGGTTATCATGTTTTATTAGAATAATATGTTTGGCAGTTGTCGTGTCTCGGGCACCTTGAAACATTCTCTCTGTACTTCCTCTCTGTGAGACGATTAAAATACGAAAAACTTTCATAAATTGATAGATCGCCAAAAATCCTAACTTTGTGTACCCTAATGATGGCAATTACATATCTACAAAAAGTTAATTGTTTATGTTCACTTTTTTTTCTCTTTTGAATAAAGCACTAAATTTAATTCATGTATATCACTAAAACTGTCTTCTCTCACACCGTTTTCTGTCTACGCGGAAAGTTTTCTGGTTTTGTTTTCTGTCTAAGACGATAGTTTCTGGTTCTGTTTTCTATTATTAACCATGCGCTTAAATGTGTTTGAGAGATTATATGAAAATACAGCTATTCAAAGTTGTCGTAATAACTGATGGTTGCGATACAGGTAAGAAACCTGATACCACGAAAACAAACACAGAGAGGCGATAGAACTAAGTGAAAACCTACCTTTTGAATATATAAACAAGAACCTAAATCTATTCCACCTTGCATGTTAAATCCCCATGGCGTGGCAGTGCTGTTTCTTCTTAAACACACCGAAACAATATCATTATTCATTTTAAAATATAAACAACAAAAATAATACTCAGTGACTAAAGGTAGTTTGCCACTTCGTCGTTTGCAACCACTATCGAGAATCGTCTATACCAAGAATAGAGTTATATACACTGCATGCTAATTTCCGTGAACGTGGCGGAAATAACCGATGATGTGATCGGAAGCACGAGATGGGGTATGTGGTTTACGAACTGGCAATCGGTACAGGTTATGTTATATGTACAATCGTGATTATGCCAAACAACTGCAGTATATTGCCAGAATAATAAAAAGCAGTTAACATCAACATAACATAAAGCTGCACTGTTGATGTAATATAGGTTTATCATCATACTTCTACAGCTGTTTTCCATTCTATGTATCATGCACATAATAGTCACCCAAAGTTAAATAACAATCATTATTGTTCTTAAACGATATTTGAGTCAAAATGTCAGTGACTTTTAGGAATCCGGACGCGGCAACATGTCAGCGGCACAATTCATTGAAACTACTTAAAATTGTTCGCCTTATTTGAACAAAATATAGCCCTTTATTAAACAGTTGTTGTTTTAATGTAGGCCTACAAATACATCGATAAGAAAGTATGTGCAAAGTTTTGTGTTTCTGGATCAAAGGTATTTCTCATAAACTGTGATTTAAAGTTGAGTAAATTCTAAAGTCTGAGAATGCTTTGTGAACTCGGGGTCAGGATTTTTCAAGGTCGGTTGTCTATTGCCAAGGATGGCATTTTTTTCAGATGAACACAGAATTTTCCTGTGTTGGGTCAAAATGGCCTAGAAATTAGTAAGCTTAAATTGGTTAAACCAATAAACAAGAAAACATGATTTCACAGTGGAACATCTGACATCCACGTTCGATTATTTCTTTATGGAGAGTTTACTATTGCTGAGCGTCTCTGCACAGTATATACATCAGTATCCGGTGTGTCCATCGCGAGTGTCAATAACAGCAGCGCAGCGTCTGTACATGCATGGAGTAGACCGTCACAGGCAATCCATCGGCTTAAATCCCAATTAAGGTCTGGCCAATGCATGAAGTAATTCCACTGTAGAAAGTCCAGGGTAACTCTGGCGGTGTGAGCACGGGCGTTATTGTGCTGGTAAATGTTGTTGCGAAATATGGTATAACGTGGGGTCTGACAGTTTGGTCGATGTAGCGCACTGCTGTGGTGCCTCCTTCTCTCCCTGGACCAGTATTTTGGAACACCACAGGACCCACTCTCTGGTTCAGGCCACGTCGACGCCGTATTCTGGTTATGTCATCTGCAGTTGATGCGCAAATGACTCTCTTCTGTGAAAAGAACAGTTCTCCATCCTGTGTCGCCAGTCCTGATGTTGTTTGGCCAATTGTAGACGTTCACGTCCATGGCGAGGGGTGAGGATCGGTCTACGGCCTACGGCAATGAATGTTCTCTCTGATGAGACGTCGGCTCACTGTATCGGTACTAACGGGTCTTTCATGTGTTCCCACAGTCTGACTTGCTGTCTCAGATACCTGTATGAAGAGATTCTGCACGCGCTGGAGCACAACATGCCGGTCTTGTCGCATTGTGGTAACCCTTGGTCTACCAGTTCGGGGCGATCATCCGTGTTCTTGGTAGCCCGAAAGCGTTGCTGAAGCATGTAGATGGTCAGAACATTGATCTGGAAGTGATTGGCAACGGCTTGGGCAGTGTGGCCAACGTCGAGTCTCCCAAGCGCCTGGTTCCTCTGAAAAGTAGTGAGTTGCACTGCTGACGTTGTAGTGTGAATGATACACTAGGTATGAAAGTGCATTTCATAGGGCTGGCCAAGGTGAACAGCAAGTGCAGCATGAGTTACACGAAAATAATGGAGAACACATTACCAACTCTGTGTTTGGGAAGGAGCCTTATTGCTCAGGTAAAGTTGGAGATGTGGTCACAAATATACAATGAAAACATTCGGCAAGATTTATGCAATGCGTCTATTCAGAGTAACATACCAACCTGGCGTTTCTTTTGCTGCTTAGTATTAATTATTAATTAGACATTTATTAAATATGTCCATAATAAATTTTCGATGAATCCGAAAAAAAAAATAAACAAGCATTTAAAAAGGCTGTCGGCGACTTAAACGGTCTTAATATTACTAAATATGTCCATAATATATTTTCGATGAATCCGAAAAAAAAAATAAACAAGCATTTAAAAAGGCTGTTGGCGACTTAAACGGTCTTAATATTATAGCTACGAATGGTGCCCTAATCGATATTTCTGATACTGTTTAAGCGTCACGGGCGTTGGTGCAAAGAATGGCCATGTTGCTAAAAAGCAAAGTAAAGAGTATCTTAAAGCGAAAGGTCCAGGATTCATATCATGAAAAGTGGAGGCTGTCTCCACAACACGGTGTCTGACAAGTATCTACCTGTGTACAAATAAGTGCGGACGTAAATGAAGCCTTAGCATAGAAAACAAATAAATGCCCATGGAAATCCAACTATCAACCGACAAGAGATTTTCTGCTAAGCTAAAATTCTTCGGCTTGTATTGCAGTATTATCACTCCCAACAATAAGATGGTGACCACAGAAAGACATGACCTAATAGTACGAAATAAACGGTCTATATTGCACATTCTGTTATTGTTACAGGATCTCCGTTAATAAGCTTTTGAAACAACAATTTGTGGTCAATGTTATGGATCCTGGATGTGCTATCACACCCACTGAACGTGTGAAAAGTGAGAGCTTGGAAACCTACTCTAGATGTGAGAAGTTTCTTGAGACAAACTATATAATGCACAGATTTTCGCTCTTTTTGTCTGCGCGAAAATATAATCTTCTTGCATGAAAGTTAGTATTTGCTCCTTCAGTATCAGAAGATATGTCTCCTCTCGAGACATAAGCGTCTGCAGATGCCTGTGCAACATTTCAACCTCCCTTAACTTAAATTCATCGCATATAGCAGTAGCCACAGGTATTGAACGTTTGCCTTTGCTATAGTTTCTATGGATGCATAACAGTTCTTCTGGTGCGGAAAATAATGTTGTAATCCCCAGCAATAGGATATTAGGGCATATTTTAGCATAAGTTGAATATTTAATGAAAAGCAACCCCATGTGTCTTAGAAATCATTTAGATGACAGCGTTCTTCATTCTATGTAGAGTAAATTGGTAAATGATTTCTTACGCATCTATTTGCTTGTCTTGCTTTACTTATTTTTCCACTCCAGCATTTTATGGGGGTATGGGTGGCCCCTCAAAACATGTACATACCAAATATGCCAGTACGCGATGAAGTACCCCGAAAATGGTATAAGGGACCAGTTAACACCACTGAGTATATCTTCAAATGAAATACTGACCCCCAAAACACTAGTTCATATACCAAATTTACTATATTTTGACGAAGCGGTGGAGAGTTTTGCCTATTCGTAAAATTGGTATTTTGGTCACAGTTTGTGACGTTTCGGTCGTAGGTTTTGGCGTAGGGATACATCTGAAAATGGTGTATAGGGACCAGTTACCATCAATAAGTATATCTACAAATGAGAGACTTAGCAAATTTGCTATTTCATCACGTAACAGTGCAGAGTTATGCCCATTCATATATGTAAGTTCTCGGTCATAGGTTTCTAGGTAGGGTTGCCTCCGAAAATGACACAAGGGGGCATCGGACATATAAAAAAACCATTTCATATAAAAGATTGGTCCTGACACCCTGAGGCCAATTGTCAATTTCATTTGTTTCACTTATAAATTGACTACTTTTTGCTTGTCTGAAGTTTCCCCTTTACAGGAAAATAATGTAAAGAATTTAGCATTTACCCTAAAAATTTGCCACTTTCCGTTATTCCGATTTTGGTAAACTTTTAGGGTGGGATTCAGTACACCGAACCCTACCAGAAACCACCAACAAATCTTTTCTTGTGGTTGTTTGGGGGTTGGCCTCCCTTTTTTCATAAATTGACTGATGTAATAAAAGGCCTAACAATAAATCTCAAAATTATGTACTTTCCGGAAGTCCCATTTTGGTAAACTTTTAGGATGTCATTCAGTACACCCAACACTACCAGCAACCATCAAAAAACCTTGTCTTTACTTGTAAATTTACTTGACTACGTTGCGATCCAGTGTCGCGGACAATAGCTTTTAAGTGACAAGGTATGTTTAGACTTCGGAAAGCAGTCTAGAAGTCCAGATAGTTAACCGCTATCCATCCTAATCACATTCAGAACATCTTAGACACGCTACCTGCGGAGAAGTATCTCAGACACAGTCAATAGCCATGATATCCATATCACGTGATCTACACATCACAGGCCATGACATTGACGTCAATGGGTCATGAGGTCAACAACACGTTACATTGTAAACAATAGGTCTTCAGCATTGTTTCCTTTGCACCAATCAGAACTATATAATCCGTACAGTCCCAATATATTCTCGCTTCTTCCAATGATTTTTCACATCTACAACTTATAGAATTGACGTCGTTTTCAATGACAGCGTCTGCGAATGGTTGTTCATGGAGGCTGCCATCTTGGCACTATTTGAAAACCGACGTGGACTCCGAAGAACCATTGGGATTTTCCTAGCCCTGCGACTTTTGGAAAAGATAACTCCTTGTGAAGCTGATAAATGAGAGCGTGATGGAAATAAAAACCGAGTCTCTGAGTAGGCTACAAATTGGCTGTGCTCGTTTAGCGTCCTTTGGTAAGTATGCAATTTAAAACAGGTATCCGCTGGAACGCTGCTATTTGTGCTCAAAACAAAACATCCACCTAAAAAAATATTCAATTTATGTTAGTTGAATCGCCAAATAAACGAAGTATTGTGCTAAGAAGATGTCAACCCCATTGCATTTCCTATTTTTCACAATTAAAACACATTCTCTGCTTCGTTTGATGTCTCTGTTGGGGTACAGGTGGTATAGAATCAATATGTTTCCGTGGGATTTCATGAAAGCCTATATTACTAGTCCAACGTACTGATGTTGTTCCTTTGGTTAATAAAGTTGTGTTAATATATTCGTATAATAACATCAGCTGTTAAAATCAAGTACATACTCTGATCAGGTTCAAATGTTTTTCACTGATCTCCACTTCCCTAACATGTTAGTCAGCTGTTTTTCATCTAAATTCTATTATTTTCCATACTTATAGTATTTGTTTATACCGAATAACAAAGTCTATAATTTCAGGAAGTTCGTGTGTTATTTACATGTTTTGTGCTAGAAACGACTGTATTATATAGAAAATCTAAGCATTTTTTCCTAACGCTATTCATGAAATATTTACATAACATAAAAAGACAACATTCAAATATTGGATCTGCACACACGTCGGATCGTAATATAAACTCATCTCTTCTGCGAAATTATTGTACAAAAAGTACACAATATAAAAAGAATTTAATGACAAACATAAACGCTTAAGTATACATTATTTAAAATGATAATTGTAAATTATACAAATGTTTTAATTACAAACCAAAATGTTTAAAATTTCAAACCAAAATGTTTAAAATTTCAAACCAAAATGTTTAAAATTTCAAATAAATTAATATACAGAAGGTGTGGTTAGTGACACTATTTTCTGTTGGTGTTGATTGTAGTGGAATATATTGAACCTAGTGTTGTGGGTAAAGGACAGAGAAATTCTAATGCCTAAAATTAAAACCTAAAACGGAAAATGAAAGCTTCTGAGGTTAAGGGTGAGAGCAAGTTAAAGGTTTTTTTTAAAGTTAATGAGTTAATATGAGTTCATTGTCAAAGCTCCTAAGTCATGGCCATTTTCGTATTCAACCCATTTCAGTGAGTAAAAAAAACTTATTCTTGGTCATAATTTTCATTCCGGACAACAAATCTAGGATTTATGTGGCATTTTGACGGGAAAATGTTTTTTTAAAAAAATCAAATTTGGTGCATTCGACCCTTGATTCTGAGTGGGGGACTGGACACCAAGTTATATAATATGAAAGAAAGAAATATGTCATGAATTAGGCCCTTTCATTTTCCAGTCGAATATGACGTCACAGAGTGTAAACGCGTTAACGCGGTCATCTCATCGACAGTGCCCTTACTACTGAAAGTGCCTTTCAAATAGCTTTTTTGCTCGATTTTGAGGCTCTTTTTCTACGATTTCCGAACGTTTAGGCGAAAATATCAGCCAAATAGCTCTTGGATTGGCTAAAGATGCAAGGAAATGATGGATAATTTTCTTGGGGCCCCACCCCCTCTCCGCGGTCAGTGCCCTTATTTTGCAGCGCCCCCTCCCCCATTTCAAAATTCCTAGATCTGCCCCTGATTTGATCGACTTCTTAGTAGTTTTTGAGTCAATACATAATCACCCCATATATTGAGCTGCGCAGAAAACACGCACTTGAACATTGAGTGTGCCTAAATTACTTCTAAGCACCTCAAAATACAAAATACAAAAATTCCAAGTTTTGTTGTCAAAGCAAGATAGATGTACACAGAACGAAATACCCACAGAACACCCCCCTCACCAATGAGCCAGGTCTAGAAATTTCGTTGATGTGAATAAAACATCATCACTATCAAATACAGATGTTTAGGTTTAATCTAGCATTGCCTTTTATTCAGTTCTACAATTTCCTTAATGAAAACCATAGGCGTACGAGGCCGAACTTGTTTGGGGGGGGGGGGGCAGCATATTTTCCCGATCCGCCCCCCTAGAAAATTTTGAAAACCAGACGGCCGTAGACGCGATTTCCAGGCATTTCGAATATTGTCTAGTAATTTGGAGTGGTAGTAAATTATGTCAGTTGCAGCATAAAAACTGGTAAAAAGACATCTTTAAAATACAAGCTCTATTACTACGAAAACAAGAACAAGTCGAACGATTTACTTTTGCCACATTTTTCATTTTATGAGACTTCACATTTTTTATCCAGATCTCAGATGTATAGAAGACTTGTATATACTTTATCTACTTTTAATATATGAATGACCATATATTATAAGCGTTGTTGAGCACATTATCTCTGTATAATTCTTGCCAGTGGCACTTTACATTCACCTATGAATATTTATTTCCAAAGAAAAGGGCTCAATATCGAATTATTTACAGCCTATTGAGCCATCATACATGTATATTATATGTGACTACAAGGTACAATATTATTACAAACTTATCAATTATTATTAAAGAAAATTTTCAGCTGCTCACTTCTATCACTGGGCTCGTCCGGTGCATGGAGTTGGATGTCAGTATACAGGAACACAGTACTCAAGAACTGAGAAAGGCCATGTCGTGTACGTGCTAGTTCTATTCAGATGGCGTACGTGTTCATCATTGACTGGACTGCTTTCTTTCCGCTTCCATATTATTAAAAATATTCAAAACCCGACAGACGGCGCGACACTTCCCGACAAACTGAGCATTCATTCCCGACAAGACCATAAATAGCCTTCCCCGACAAGGCCATACCCCTACCCCACCCCCATTTTCAAAAACTCCTCGGCTAATGACCAATCTCACAATCCTACGGAAGCCTCCTGGTGCCACGATTTTATTTTTTTTTATTTTTTAGCGTAATTGTGACTTTTTATCTTCTACTTAGGACTTTTTATCTCCTACTGAGGACTTTTTATCTCCTACTGAGGACTTTTTATCTGTTAAGTCCTACTTAGGAGATAGAAAGTCCTAATTAGGAGATAAAAAGTCCTAATTAGGAGATAAAAAGTCCTAATTAGGAGATAAAAAGTCACAATTACGCTAAAAAAAAAAATAATCGTGGCACCAGGAGGCTTCCGTACAATCCTGAGCTCTTTTCAGATTTCTATTTTTTTTCCATGAAAATATTTCCCCCCCCCCCTTCCCCCGCCTCGTACGCCTATGATGAAAACCGGTTCCACCAGAAGATTATTATTTTTATGTATGAATTTTCTTCCATCATCTTTATATAAGTGACATTTAGCGATTGGGAAACATATTGACAGAACACAATTTTTAAGGGAAACAATCGATGCTTTTTTATAATGTAAGCGCGACATTTTACAATTATCCTCTTACCATTATCAATAACCAAAAAAACACAACGACTTTTCCCATATATATAGCCTATTGTGTTCTGTTAGTTCTTTCACCCGTGAACAATTCAAGGGAATTAACTCCTCAATTACTTTTGTGATTGGATGTCGTAACACCAACGAAAAATACCCAAGGGAGGAATAGAGGGTAACAATATATTTTAGCAACGTTTTCAATTATAGATTAGCAATTATAATTAACTTTGCAGTTTTGGGGTTGTTTAAGTGCAAAGAAAACATCATGGAAGCCGGAAAAAAACGACGAAATACTTTTCCCGTTGAATCTCGATCTTTAGCATTTAATTGTTGACCTCCACAATAACCTTGGGAAAAAAAATTGGAACATTTTCTAATTTGAAGAATTTGCGCCCGCTCTGTTATTGAATGGAAGTTATAAAAATGTATTTCGGAATACGGAAATAACAATTTGCAAGCATATAATATTGCAGTCTTGAGTCTAGTAAAACAGGGTGCAACCAGAAAAGATGATGGCGTGCAGAAGAAAAGTATGGCGACGCAACGAATGGCCAAAGAAAGTTGTTCTCCCATTAGATAATTAGATAACAAACCTTATCTCTGAACCCTCTTTTAGCTATGTTCTAGTAGCTATTCGCCCATATACACACCGACTCTTTAAAACCGGACTTATTTCAAAATATGACAGCAAAACTGTATTTATGGGAAAGATTAAATTATGCAGCCACTCCAACCAACCAAGTTTTATATCAAACGACCATGCATGTCAAACATTAATAAAAATAACACCCATTTTGCTTGAATTAAATTAGTGGTGTTACCAGGAATATTGTAATGTGCTGGTTGAGTTTGAATAACTGAAAGTGCGAGTTTGTTAGAAGTTTCATGGGCATTATATGTTCCCCTGAGAAAATTTTAATGAACTGAACTGATGATACAAACTTTTAGGTCCAAAGCAAACTTAGGGAACTAACACAAACAGCATCTAGTCATTTAGATGGGATGAAAAACATGATAAACCCCCATTTCATCTCATACTGAAAAAGTGCCACTGGTTTGACTGGAAGTGCTGGCGAGACATGATACACCTGAAAATGAGAAATGGGACTTTTGGTATGATTGTTGGCCTAACATTAATACCGACACAAAAAGTCAACAAGATTCATAATCATTATTTTATAAAAGCAGTGCATTTTCATTGCACATCTTTTTCAGTATATTACTGATTTTATTTTACATTTTTTACGCCCACGGTGAAATGTGGTTGTGTATTGTGGTCACCCTCATCGGTCAGCCATCGGGTCTGTGTCCACAATTGCTTGTGAGGCTCTAGGGTCTAAAGTTAATATCCATTTGACTTTAAATTTATACACAGTGTTTAAGGTCATGAGATGAGGAATACAATTGATTTCTGATAATTACTGCCTAAGTTATGGCCCTTGACCACTCTATAAAATCTTGTGAATGCTATGGAGGCTACAGTTAATATCCAATTGACTTTAGATTTATAAACAATGAGATGAAGAGGTCTATTGATTTTCAGCGATTTACAATAATTACTGCCAGAGTTATCATCCTTGATCTCTTTAAATCATTTTGTGGACACTCTAGAAGCTTAAGTTAATATCCGTTCGACTTTAGATTAATACACAGTATTTAAGGTCATGAGACGAAGAAGCCCATTGATTTAAGAGTTAATGGTCAGAGTTACAGCGCTTGATCACCTTGAAAAAACTTGGCGACGCTTTAGAGGCTAAAGTTAATATCCAGGACGAAGAAGCCTGTCAATTTTCAACAGTTTCTGACGATTATAGCAATTGATATTTAATGTTTTGTATGCTGAATGTTAGAATTGGGTAGAACTAGAAGCCAAATGGGTTGTTTACTTGTAATCAGATTTTAGTGTGTTGTAAATGTTTTCATTTCTGACAAAAGAAAAACCTTGTGACAACCCTTGTTGACTCCCCGGACGACTTATAGCTGCTGTGAGCATATGTTTTGTTGCTTGACAACCTTCTTTTCTTACTATAACTTATTTTTGTTACAGTGTCAAATATGACAGATAACAAACATGGATATGGATGTCACATGAGCCAATTTATATGCTCAATTTATTTTAAAATTCAGAAGAGCTACTAGTGTTGAAACAATATTGACATGGAAGAACTTCATCAGAAATGGCTAGAGGTACATGTATGCTGAGTTACTGTTAATATATATCAGTGGTTCTCAACCTTTTTTTTACCAACGGCACACCTTCGAACAGATTGAAAAATAGCGGCACACCTGGCAAAATGATATATGAAAAATATTTGAACTGGGCATATAAAAACATTTTAAGTCCTAGAAGGCATACAACGGTAGACACAGACTAGTCATAGACACATAGAATGACTCAAACTAAGTAAAGAAAAGACATACATGTAGCTATGAACTTACCAGCAGACACCAGTGAATACTCAATTGGGATCACATGGTTTCGCATTTTCTGAGTGTGTCGTTTAGAATTTTGCAGCACACTTAGGAAGATCTTGCAGAACACCTGTGTGCTGCAGCACACTGGTTGAGAATCACTGATATATATGATTACATTTTATTGCTGTGACCACCGTCTATCCATAGTTCTTCCAGTTTATTTGTTAAATTTCTTGTATACAGTACAACTCTTGTAGCTGATTTCCAACATTCAAGGCTTCAGGAGGTAAGATAAATATATTTTGGTTCATACAGTACATATTCTTCTTTACTTACATTTTTGGAACAATAAATAGGGTTGTTGGTGGTAATGTGTCAACACACAATTCTATTCCTTACACCTTTTTGTGAGACTTTTTAGGTTATTTTTATATGGAATGAAGATAGGAATTAAATAAAAAAATGTTTTAATGTAATACATGTATTTAATAAATTGCAGACAGTAGCTGACTTTGTAATAGTTATTCCTTCAGATTTAGGCAAAACTATGGTATGCATATAGCCTACCAATCCCTATTTCCAAAATCCTGTGTCCGCCTCAGTCTTCTAATGGATATTGCTAATTTTCTTATACCATGTCTTAAATATTTTAAAATGAATCGTGAAAATGTGAAGGTTAGGATGATTATTATTTGAATGAATTTAGTGTGTTTTGAATTTGACAAGCAGACCACTTGTAACGGTAGAAGTATGGAATCTGTTGAATTGATATCTGCATACAGCATTGAATTGTACCATAATACTATTCATTTCTGACACGTCTCTGTAATTTTAATCCCAGATATTTTCTAGTGTGACTGACCCAATCTTGAAATAAGGTGATTTTTGTAACTCTCGTCTAATGTGAGAATGGTGTCCATTCTTATTTGATGGATTAATACCAATCTAGGGCTGTCATCTTTTGTTTCCCGTCAATAGCCATATTATTGATTGTTTCGTATCTGTAGATTGCATGTTTAAAACTTGAAATCAGACCACTTACTTTTAATTGCTTTAGAAAATGCAATTTTACCAATGTTATTAGGTGTTACACTGAGATAAAATTGATATTACATGCTTTATTGACCCTATCCATTTATTCCTTATTTCTCTGCATTTGTGCACTTGGAATCGTTTAAGCATTAGGTGGATTTGAGCTTATGAATTTGGCTATTTGCACAGTAATGGGACATATAGCTCCCACCAGGAAGATTTAAAAGAAATGTTATAATAGGCAATTTATGTATTTTGATTCATACCAAGGAACCATTTTATCAATTTAAAATTCATATATTGGGATTGCTTAGTGGGTTTGCTCCTTAACAGTACCCAGAGAGTAAAAAAGAACCACAGATATTGCATGATAAATAATGACCATTTGAGGTTTAGAAATGACTGTTTGATTTTTTAAGATAATAGTATGTTATTTCTGCCTTATAATAACTTTAAATGGACTGTTTAGTCCCATCAATTGGCATAACTCGGATGGAAAATAATAACTGTTATATCTGTACAAAATGTATTTTCTTGATTTGATTATTTACAATAATTTATATTCAATCTGTGCATTATATATTAAACAAACAAATAACAAAATAATCTGTGGTCAGGCTTTCAACAAAATAAATGTTCGCTAGATGGAAATATAATAACGTTATCAATAACTGTTATTTTCCTTCTAAAACATTTTTGATAATGTTATGAAAAAATGTGATGGATGGAAAATAACATAATCAAAGTTTCTAATGATTAAAATGACAATAAATTTCATGTATATATATATTAGATGTGTAAACATGATATAGAGCAAAATAGTACAATAGCAGACATCCCCTGAGCCTCGATTTGAATGGAATCAGGAACCTGGATGTTTACATTCTGAATAGGTGTGCCAGCTCTAACATCGATTGTTATTATTTTTTGAACGTAACAAAACAGACAGAATTTGAAAACATGAGGAATTGATAGATTTACCAATGTATAATTTTGTTCTCTTTGTTCTCCTCAATGACAAGTTTTATTCACTTCTGTTTAGTGAAAGACCTCTTCCCTCTCAGTGGTTATGAAAAGTTTTGGAAAGCATTTTATCCAAAGTGAATGTTATGTATTTGCAGATGGAATGAATTGGTTTAAGACATTTTGTTACAGCAAAAATAACGTGGAAATGAGTTCCTAATACAGAATAGATTGGTGTAAGACATACTTTATGCCCAGGATTCCGAATTTTACCAGTGTGAGTGGTATCATTGTTAAACATCGACGCTTAGACACTTTACAAAATGCCGTACATGACGTTGTCATCTCAGATGGAAAATCAGGAAAAAAATATGAGAAAAGTGAAGAAATGATATTGTTTATTTTTACAGTCCCTAGAAATTGTGATGTCCTAATTCAGCACTTAATCATTATAGAACAATTTTATCTAGATAATTCAAACATACACTCAAGTTTTGTTGGAAATCCAAATCCTTATCCAATAGGTACAATATTTCCGGAGTTTGACACCATCCAAATTATGAGGGTTTCAAACTTTTTTGTGAAAAAAAATAATATGTCATTTTCAATCAGATAATTTATATTGTCTTTTCTGTCTAACCATATATCGATTAAGAATGAAAACATAACAAATATACATGTATTTATTTTTACAACATGTTCAAGTTGATTTTTCTTTTTTGTTGTTTTACTGTGCAAAGAGCCATATGCACATGACTATGGCAAAAGAACATGAATTAGCTTATAAAGAATGCAAACACACACTTTTATATAACTCTAAACTTGATTTTCTTTGAAAGAAGGAGATGCTCTTAATAGTTTCAAATCTTAATGTCAGTTTTGTACCCAGTTTATATAGAAATCAGTATTTCATAAAATATATAATGGTGCAATAGTTAAAAATATGACATTCCCAAAAAATTTTAACATGCCATGAATGCTCTAATAAAAAATATTATTATTGTAAATCCATGCTTGCATCAAATCAGCTCAGCATGATTTTATAAACCTCTCCAATTATATCATAAAGGAATTGTTCAGATGGACAACTATAACAAGATTTATTTTCTGACAAAACCATTCCAAGCACAATCACAGGATATTGCTGAATAATTATTGTTTGTCTTCTTTCTATGACAACATTACTCAGAATGTCCAATATCTTTGGGAATTAAAGATGAATGTTTGCCCTGTGATAACTATAAATTCTTTCAGTTATTTTGTATAGAACAATGCATTGCATTCATGTAGATTACCAATTTGATGGACCCTCCAAATATAGACAATAATTGTTCAGTGCTGTTGATCTGTACCACTTGCAGTTTAATTGAACTAGACTAACTAAGTATGGTTTTATGTCTGTTCCATCATAGCTTAATATTTCAAATCTGAACCTTTAAAAGGAAAGAATGTATGTTGTAATTTCTTGTGAAAGATGGAAGTTTCTATATTCAAGTCTTTATATTCATAAAATAAAGCGAGATATGACCAATTCTATTTCATTCATTCCTATTCTTTAACTCTCTTTATGTAGCTAATGATAAATAATTACAGTAGTCCTAATGATTTCTTATATAGACCTCTTCTAAACTGTGACTATTATAAGATACTATGATTAATAATACAAGCTATCATTAATTATTTAATAGAATCTGTTAACCTTTTTATCCTTGAATTTGAACAGGATATTAACATGCTACATGTGATCTAAAAAGTATTAACAATTGGTATTGTTTTGTTGGCAGAATAGGGATTTGATGCAGATCAACATGGCTTCTACAGAGGAAATTAGATCAGATTACTGAAATTGATAAATTTGTAGGAGGGATCAAATACTAGTGATATCTGAAATCAGTTCAGAAATCTGTGTTCGATGAATTGTAACAAAGTACATAAAGATGCAACTATTTCATTCACATACAAAGGGATTTTCTGATAAGCAAATGGCTTAAAGTATACTTGATGAAGTCATAAAAAATATATCAAAGATAGACTCCGGTAATATTGGCATTAATGTTTCTGGTCAGATACTTACTGCCATTATCAGGTAAAGTCTATTGATTAGAACACAGATCTCTTTGACATTGCATGTGAAAATCTTGTAGTAAATTATTATTTCATGACATCGTAATGAGATCTGAACAGAAACAATTTGTTATGTTTGGATATAAACCCTGGTTTGCATGTTGAGACCATTATCAGGTAACATTAAGTCAGTTCAAACAGGTAGATAAATAAAAAGTGTCAGGCAGACATCAGTGGGTTAATTGCAGACATAAGATCAGATGTGCTTTATTTATAGATAGGCCAGTTTGGTTAGATCCAAGATACCTGTCTACAATGTTATGTTTTTTCTTCAATTTGTGAAATAAAACAAAATATCTACCATTCTTCCAGCTCTTAAAGGAGAGTGTTTTGATTGTCAGAAATAAGCATATGAAATTCTAAATGATAGATTTAGCATGCCAATTATGTCACACTGATCTGCTGGTTAAATTACTCCTTACATATTATTTTTTTACTTAGTTTATTGATTTCAATTTTAATATAATAGTCCTATAGTTTGGTGCTATTTCAGTTTCCAAATTGCCTATTTATAACTTCTTCTACAGTCTATATATTATCATGGTATGTGCACACGAATAAAAACCAGCAAATTCCAGTCTTTCAGCTATAGGAAACCTGACTAGTAATATTATGGTCAATATTTCTAATTATGATGTATATCCTTGTTAAACAATATACATTATCACAGACGTATGCAGTAAAAAAAGAACTTGGAAAGAAGAAATCAATCTTAACTGTCTTTGAAATGTTTGTTGATTGTAATGGTTTGTGAATAATTCATCACCTATTATGTGTAGAGTATTTATTCTACATTTATTTGACACAAGAATTATTATCGATGTTCATGCTTAATATTTTGTCTACAAATATTACTGAAGTTTATTTTCTTACCAGTAACAGTATAAATAATGGGCCACAAAACTCCCACTCTCTCCTTCAGAAAATCCTCATCAGTCTCTGAGTATTAAATGTCAGTGGTTCATGGGCATTGTGTAAAATAAATATACGGTAATATCACTTAAGGAAACTGCCCTTAAGAGGCATATATTTTAATGTTTCGCCAGGTTTAATTATAGCTCCATTACCATTTTGTCTCATAATTTGCAAATCATGTATTTAAAGGGATTGTCCTGATTTGAACAGTCTCAAAAATAAAAGTCTGAGTTTGTATGAAATTTAAGCACCAAAATATATGTAGAGGAGTGGTGTATTTACCTCGTCTCAAAAATTTCAGGTCAAAATATTGAGTTGTTTGGACATGAACGATGGCGGCCATCTTGACCAAAAAATGGATTGTGTTTTAAATTTGTTGTCGCATGCAGTAGACATATGTTCCCAATATGTCTTTAAATAGGTTTTCGGGGATGCCGAATCCAATAAATTACATTGCAGCGTTATTCGAGCAAAGGTTACATATTTGTAATGTCCATCTAGTAATTTTGCTCTCTTTTTTCTGATGGATATCAGTGTCACAGGTCATCCTACTAAGGAACTTTATTTCTTTATTCAACTGTTTCTCATTTATGTAACCCAAAAGCTCAGTGAATTAAGGCAGAACATTAAGGATGTGCTAAATCCAGAAGCTAAAATTATTAGGGATGTCGATGCATTGCTCAAACTGTTTCTTTGTGGAACTGACTAGATGCACTCAAAACGTAATACGTTTGTGTAATGTTAGAGAAAGTGAGAGAAATGGGGGTTAACGTCCACTCGACACAAACTAGGTCATTTGGGGACTAACATACGGTTTTAATTTTATTTCAATAATTCGCTTGCGTGTAGGAGTCTTTAGCAGTGGGAGGAAACCGAAGGACCCGGAAAAACCAATAGGTTGGACAAGGGACCCTACTACTTGTCACTTATAACCGGGGATTCAAAACCAAGCCTGTTGACTAAAGTTGACTTAATGATAGGCTTTATAATGCAGCGCGCACGTGCTAACAATTGGTACTCTATTTGTATATTGGTATAATTATGCGACATGTGGATACATTGCTCAGACTAGATTCGCCATTATTGAACTAACAAGATGCACTTAAAAACACAAAACGAGTCATAGTATATAGTATAATGATGCATTTGTAATTATTTGTATTATATCTTGTTATTGTTATCGGCTGTCTAGTACTAAATTGGGCGACCATAGTGGATTCAAGATGGTGGCCTTTGCTCGAATAACGCTGAATGTAATTCATTGGACTCGGCATCCCAAACAACCTATTGAAAGACATATTGGGAACAAATGTCTACAACATGCGACAACAAACTTAAAAAATAATCCAGTTTTGGTCAATATATATGGTTGCCATTTTGGCGTCCATACTCCATATTGGATCAAAGATGGCCGGCGGTGCTCGAAACGCGTAGGAATATAATTGTTTGAACTCGGCGTGCTCAAAAACACATTAAAAGACACGACAACAAAATTTCCCCAAAATCAATTTTGGGCCAATAAGGCAGCAATTTTGGTGGCCATATTGATCGAAACAAGTTGGAGTATAATCTGTTGAAATCGGCATGCTCGAAAGCATATTAAAAGAAATACTTGACCACATATCTACCGCAAATGACAACACAATTTCAAAAAAAATAAATATTTGGCCCAAATGGTGGCCATCTTTGATCCAATATGGCCACCATTTGGGCCAAATATTTATGTTTTGGGAAATTGTGTTGTCTATTGCGGTAGATATGTGGTCATTGATCGAAAAACGTTAGGGTATATTTTTTGGAACTCGACATACTCGAAAACCCATTTAAAGACGTATTGGAACACATATCTGGCCCATTCGAGGACAAACCTTGGGTCGCCTTTTTGGCCGACATTTTGAAAAATGCCAATTACCCAACCGAAAAAATCGAGGTAGAACAAAAATTTTGCCAAAATCGTTTTTTACAACCAATTTCGCCTAAGAAACACCCCTGCAGAATTTTTTTGTTATTTTGTCCCATCCCTAATGATAGACATAATTTCACCAAAGTCCATTAAGTATTCTTCTATCTTTCTTGAAAAAAAATAGTGGCCTTACTTTTTAGTTTCCGAAAGTGGTCATGTCTTTCATTGCCATTACAGTTTACACCACTATTAATTAACCTTTTAATATCGGCACTAATTATACTATATATTATTCTATTTCCTATAATAGGCCTCGAGAAACAAAGAGGTACAGAAATTATTGAACCGATTAGAAACCTTTCTGTACTCCAGGGGGTGGCCAAGTGGACGTGTGTACGTTGTTGGTTACAAGGCCCGCTCATGGGTTTTCTCCTTGTATGCACGCCTCTATCAATCCATTTCTAAAGACTCCAGTCTGCATGTGAATTATTGAAAGGAAAATATACCATGTGAGTCAAAAATTGGTGCAATTAGAGTTGAGTGGATGGTAAACTCTATGTCTCTCTCCTTTTTATACAACATTTACATAATAATTTTAGGGGGTGGGATGGCCTAGTGGTCTAGAAAGCCGCGCTTCGACCTCTAGCTGGCCGGTCACATCTGGCTTGGGGCTGTGGTTTCGATCCCTGGTGTGAGCGTATGTGGCATGGAGATAGGGGCGCCCTCTCAACCTCGTGGGTTTCCTCCGTGCACTTCGGTTTCCTCCCACTGCTAAAGACCCCAATGCGCATGCGAATTATTGAAATAAAGTTAAACCATATGTTACTCCTGAAATGACGTAGTTTGTGTCGAGTGGACGTTAAACCCCATTTCTCTCTCTCTTTCACATGATAATGTTATATGTATTAATCTGGTTTTGATTTCAAGCTGGAATGAGACAAAAAGTAGGTACTGTTGTCTCATTAAGAAACAGTTGCACCAAGCGGACTAGAGTTGGTTGGATTTGTGCTACTTAATCAGTAGTTACACGTCAAGAGAGAGAGCTCGTTATAATGGTTCTGTGGGCTGGTTAATGAAGCTGGTTTAGATTATTACTATATTTAAACGAGTCTTCAATCATTAGTTCTATTATTATTTCTAGATTTAACTACTTAATGTCAGTCCAAGTGAACATCATGGTCTAGTTTCAGAGTTGTAACTGTCCCAGGTTTTGGTTATATAACCGTGTTAAGCCATATAATATAGAATGTTACCATAGCAAGTTTTGTATTAGGTTTATGATTTTAACCTTCAAGTTACCATAAACTATTCCACCGAAAATTATTGATCACAATACACAGCCCTGTAAAGCAATACGGATAACTTGATAAGTCAAGACATACATGTGATCTGAATACAAACTTCAAACAAAATTTCTTGTTGTCTTCATTCCCAGTAGCATATAGTCAAGATTTAGCTGAGGAAGGAATCAGTTTAAGGACTGATCATTTCCCAAATTGCAAGTTTCCAGGAGATGGCACACTTTATTTTGAGTGCTTAAGGTGATGCTTATGCTGCTCCAGTTTGCCTATCGCTACACTTCTTTAAATGGTAATGGAGAAAGGACAAAGATTCTTTGAAATAAGATTAATTCATTAGTTAGATCTATATATGAAGATTAGTTGAAAAGAGAACACAGGACTGAAATAGCATCTGATATTTTCCTCGTGGGTTTTTAGATAAATGAAAGATCTAACAACGTTGATATCGGGCTCCACATCACTAATATTTCTAGTGAAATTTACAACGCCAATCGATACCATATAGTTTTCAATCTTTACCGACTGTCTATAAGCAGGGAGTGGACTCCAATTTATGTCTAGTTTATACCATCACATCATTGATCCAAAAAGGAATTGCACGTCATTTAGGAACTATAAATCTGCCATATAACCTCGCCTACCAAATAGCAAATTTATATTTTTTCTGTCTCTGAATATAGTTCATTCTTTTGGTGGATTTATATACGTTAGATGAATTCAGTAAGGAATTGGGAATGTGGAATTTGTAGGGAAATTAAAGTAGACAAGAAAATTGTTTTAAAAGCAACAAGTTATATATAATCATAACTGATTAGTATGAATATAGAAGTCTGAGATCCCAGTATACAATACATCCAATCATATAATAAAAGTTATTAAAGTTTACATTTTATTTCACATTTGATAAAGGCAAACATTCATCATAAGCGACACAAGAGTCACTTTTTATTAAGGAAATGTACTGGTATTGGTATTATTTTCTTTATACATCAAGATTTACAAGTAAAAAAAAAAAATGTGATTCAGATTTTCCAGTAATGTGTCTACCTAAATTTATCTCCTTTAATGTTTTAGAATATCATTTATCTTATAGAAAGATCCAATATTGTATAGAAAAGTATCTATTTGTCATTTGATAGGAGAGGTTATAAAAAAAAAGTAGACTGTCAGACATTTCGGGAAATGGCAGCAGGATATCAAGTAGTGGCATCAATATATACATTCTTAAAGCCACCTACCAAATTTCATTAAAATTAAAAATAAACAATCATGTCATGGCAAAATAATTTACAAATTGCATCTCCATTCAAACTTATCCATTTGATGTAGAGATACATGGCCACATAAACTTTATCAAACCAGATGTGAATTGGGTGTTGTCTGTAGAAGAGAGCTTATGAAACTTTGCATTGGATAAATTAAGATGCTTTATTTATGCTTTATTTATCCAATGTTAATTAAACATGCTATGTTGAACTCGAATGAAATTTGGAGTCACATAATGATATTTTGATATTAATGATTTTTTTTTTCTAGAATGCTTGGATTGTTCAGCTAGTTGTAAAAAAGAACTCAGACATCATTTATGCAGTTATAATTATCTTTGACTTCCTCCAGATGGACTGCGATCTGTTAGTAAAAGAGTTTGAAGAATTTTATTCTTTGTGTAAGAAAAACATTGAATTCAAAAATTCACTCAGTTTTATAATCAAATAGTTACACATGTCCTTTTCAATATTTTTCCACTTTCCTGCCATTTACATTGTTGATTTAGAAACCAAACAAAATGGTATTCTGGGAACAAATCAGTTTACACAGTGTGTTTTTATTGAAACAAATCGAAATAATTACTTTGTTGTTAGTTTACTTGTCAGATAATATAATTGTAATCATCAATTTTTGATTTATTACCAATTCTATTTCTGAAAATCATCAAAATATCGTTAATCATATTGATATTTTTGTTATCTGGTTTCCGCTACCAGTATGTATGTACTGAGGGTGTAGCAATAATTATCATCATACAATCGACTGCAATACAAATCACAACTAATTTTCTGAATTTCAAAAAATGTAATGTAAGAATAAGAGTAGTGATAGCTATATAACAGATTTCTATATGAACCAGAATTATTGAATCAAATTATATATCTTTTGTATAGTATGCAGGGCAGGCATAAATACAGAGATTCATTTATCATTTCAAAATTTTACCAGCTGGATGTTCAAATCTGCAAAACTAAATATCTTTATTTCTGTCTTGCTTTTAAGAAATACTAGCTGAAATTTTGACAATAAAAACCTATAAATTGGGCTGTATAATTTTATTTTTTGAAATAACATAATTGGTAGTGGTTTTTAAAAGGATTGTCAAGGTAATGATCATCAATTATTGTTCAAATGACAGAAATAAAATAAAATTGGGATCAAGGTCTTACTATATTAGATCTAAGGAGCATATAGAGAACAGGTTTTAAGTTAAATTGAGAATATGAGTGTTTTATAATAGATATAATTTGATGTTGAATAAGATGTTGAATAAGATGTTGATATCTCAGAGAAATTAATCACTATGCGCATAATATAAATCGTCGACCAGATCGATTCTAAGCGATTATTGATTAGGATAGACATGTGATTATGTATATGATTATGGATTTGAAGGACTCTACTGATTCCAAGCCCTACTAATTGAAATTAAAATAGCTTGACCTCCTTGATCTGGGTCAAAAATAAAATTGTAGACTTTATTTTACATCCAAATTAAAGTCATTGATGAAATAAAATCTATTAAACTATTAATGTATTAAAGGCAACCTGTCAACAGGCACATTATTGTTTGAAATACAATCTTAGTTCTCAAATATAAAATAAAGTATGAAGAAATATTGTAAAACATTGCTGTCTTCCCCCCACCCTCCCAAATAAGTACAATAATCAATGGTGATTAATAAGCTGATATAAAAAAGATATCATTATCTGATAAATGGGGTTTTATTTATATGTAAAACTTACAAGAAACTACGCCACATTTTATAAATTAAGACAAGAGTAGGGTACCATACAGTGTTCAGCATTAATTTCAGTTGACATCTTCATATACATTACTCTCTTGTCTTATTAAAATGGGTTCGTCCGTCCGTCTGTCTGTCTGTCTGTCTGTCTGTCTGTCCGTCTG
The DNA here is from genome assembly GCA_948474765.1 of Patella depressa. Classification (NCBI taxonomy): domain Eukaryota; kingdom Metazoa; phylum Mollusca; class Gastropoda; family Patellidae; genus Patella; species Patella depressa. The sequence goes on from OX419718.1 coordinate 48,574,369, forward strand.
TCCGTCACACTTTTTGGGACACAATAACTCTCTTCCTAATTGAGCTAGAATGTTCAAACTTGGTGTATGTGTTTATTAGGTCAATGCCTAATTAAGTGAGAGTGATGAAACTTGGTGTATAGTTTCATTACACTAATACCTTGAATAAGTTCGATAATGAGCATTTTCTGCTCAGGGTAAGCAGAGCGATACGCAATTTGATTGGTCGAGACTTTGGAACACAATAACTCTCCTTCTAATTGAGTTAAAATGTTCAAACTTGGTGTATATGCTTATTAGGTCAATGCCTTGCTGGAGTTCGAAGATGAGCATTTTCTGCTTAGGGTAAGCAGAGATAAGCAATTTGATTGGTTGATGCTTTGGGACACGATAACTCGATACGTTTGAAAAAATTAAATGTGCGATTAATTAATATGTGTCGTCTATTTATTTTGGGATTTTGGCGGGGGACATCAGCCTCACTGTTGGCTTGTTGAATTTTCTAAAGTGCAAATTGAATGTTCTCAAAGCTGTCCTGTCATTAAGTTGTTATAAATGAGAGATCTGCAGAGCTTCATATCAAACTGGCACCATATCACATCAGGAATTTAGAGAGAAAACTAAATGTACATTTTCAATCATATGTCCTGATGGAATTTCCCTGTGAAAAGAGAAAAATTGATATTTTCTTTAACCTTTTAAGCAAATAAACAAGATTTTTTTTTTAGACTATAAAAACTGTCACTATTTGTAACATTTAATGTTATTTGATTTTAAACAATTTCCTACTGGAATGAGATGCGGATGATGTCATTATTTTATGAGGGTGTTATATAGTTAAGAGTTATTAGCTGATATTGGACACAACAGGTGATAATGGGGGCTACCACTCAATCTGTAGACTATTAACAACGAGTCTGTTTGACACCTTGTTAATCTAATATAATACCACCATACATGCTTGTCTCGAGACAGAATGAATTAACAACTCTTGTTTGAATCTTGTTCCTTTAAAACAGGATAACGAAGGATCTTGTCCTGTAAGCACGATTTGTGTATCAATGCTCTTGATCAATAACGATCCCATGATGTTAGCCAATTTGCGTGCTTGGTAGTTGGAGAATGGTCCTTCTGACATAAGATGATATTATATTTTTTAATGCTGCAAGCTTTTTCCAATTTTCCTGATCGATTTATGAAAAAGTGTAGCATTACCTAATTAAGACATAGGATTTCTAATCTAATTTGTTTTACTTTTGCTTCCTTTGTAGGTTTTCTGAATTTTCTTATGATGTCAAGATATTAATTAATATTTTGAAATTTATTAATATTGTTGATTCATCATGAAGTTATTTTTTTTAACTTGGATGTTAAAAATGTTTTTATTATTGTTTAGCATCGAAGAGAATTATTTATTTTACATCTGGCTATTTTTTATATTGTGTCGCATAAAAACTTTCTTTTATTTCGGAGTTATGTAAATATTTGTATCAAATCAATTGAAATAATGACTCATTTCAAAAAGTTGGTGTTTTGAGAAATTATAAAAGTTAGTTTTGCGAGAGGGGTGTTACATGTAGACTAACTATTGATGTAGGCTTCCTTGTGGAAGTAACTCAGAATTTTCAGAAAAATTTCTAAAGATTTTTAGATAAAAAAGGCTTTTAGAGAGAAGGTTTTCAATTTGTACTTAAATAGGGACAAATCTAGAAAAAACAAAAAATTATGCAAGCCAGGGATGGAAATCATGACACTTGCATCAATGACAGGCCTTTTGAACACTTTGACTGATCCCATAACGTGTGCATACATAAAGAAACAAAATTTGGTAAATTTAGCATTAGCACATCCTCTGTATCCCCTGTGGTCTCATTCCACTCCACTCCACTAACCCCTGGGTTAATTCATAGGGGAGACACATATTTTTATCGACCAATCAAAATATCGTTAAATACAAAGGAAGCTGATGAAGGGGAGTAACTCTCATTTTGTTGCAATAAACGGACCAACATATTGTATTGAACGTAAGCAAGGAGACTGAGACTGGTTTATAAACTTTTTTTTGATTGATTCATAGAATCAAGCTTCTATCAAGGGCAAATATTTTGAATATGTGAATAACCCATGGATGTACCCATGGTATAGAAAATAAAACAGAATGAGACCACTGGGGAAAGGCTCTCATAGGATCGTTTTTTATGATCCAAATAAACTATGGATGAAATGTTTGTAACCCAATGACAGCTTCCTCCTTTTCAATGCAGCTCATAAATGGAATCGATCTGATCATCGTCATCCGAGTACTAGTAGAACTGCACACATCTTCATCTACACAGCTCAATGGATTGACTGTAAATTTGAGATACATAGATTGGCTAAAGATATTGTATTATTTATATGTATCATTGCACAAAATGTAAATTTGTAGAAATTTCTCTCAAAAAACATCCGTGTTCCAACCCACGAATAGCTGTACATTTAAAATAAAAAATCTGAGAGAGCCATCAACAAAATGTTGCTTTTATGAAAATAGTAATTGTATTCCAGATTATATTTTCATACGCCCACATTGTCACGTTGACGTATATTGTCGTCACCCCTGTCTGCCCGGGCGTCCGTCCATAATTTGTTTGTGCACACTCTACAGGTCACAATTTTTATCAGATTTTGATGAAACTTGAAACATAGCTTTATCTCCAGAAGATCTTGGTTTCGTTCAATATTGGCATGTAGGGTTGCAAAATTCCCGGGAATTTTCAAACAGGGTAAATTTCCCAGGAATTTAGGGAAATAATAATAAATTTATCTCTTTAGTTTTACTATATGGAACAAAACTAACATGGTTAAATTCCAGTAAATAATTATAATTTTAGTATTTTTCAGTTCTAAAAATAGATTTGAAAATTCCCGAGTATTCCCGATACTGAAAATTCCCGGAAAGTTTCCCACCCTTTGCAACCCTATTGGCATGTATCAGATCAAAACTTCATGGATTAGGCCCCTGATTGTACTTAAAAACACGCTTTTAGCTTGTGGACCCTCTAGAGGTCACAATTTTCATCTGATTTGATTTTGATGAAACTTGAAATACATGTTTATAACCACAGATCTTGGTGCTTTTCAATATTTGTGCGTAGCGGATCATAACTTCCTGAATTATGGCCCCTGATTGTACGAAAAATCGCTTTTTTTAGCTTGTGGACTCTAGAGATCACAATTATTATCCGATTTAAAAAAAACGCTTGAATATGTTACAGTTACACCGTGAAAATCGGACCAACACAGCGAGACAAAATGGCCGAAGCTCGTACGCTAATTGTGTTGAAATATATTATATCATGGTTGTGGATCCTCTAGCGGTCACAATTTTGATCCAATTTTGATGAAACTTGACATACATGTTTTTAATCCACAGATCTTGGTTCTTAGCGACATTTGTGCATATCGGGTCGTAACTTCCTGAATTATGGTCCTTGATTGTACAAAATTTAGAGGTCATGATTTTTATCCGATTTAAAAACAAAACCTGTGAAATATATCAGCGTTACACACTAAGAGCTTGGTTATTTTTGATAATCGCGCATATCCAAACGTCACTACCTGGATTATGCCTCTGATCATTCCTAAGATCACATTTTTTGCTCGCGGATTCTCCAGAGGTCACAAATTTTTTTTTCTGATTTTAAAAACCGTTTGAATATATCAAAACCTGTGAAATATATCAGCTTTACACACTAAGAGCTTGGTTATCTTTGATAATCGCGCATATCCAAAGGTAACTTTCTGGATTATGCCCTGGATCATTCGAAAGATCACATTTTTTGCTTGCGGATTATCCAGAGGTCACAAATTTTTTTTTCCGTTTTTAAAAAACGTTTAAATACATCACAATTCCACCATAATTAAGGTTGAAATTGAATTTCAGGAAAATGGAAATGAAACTGTCCCACAAAATGGCCACTGTTTGTATGCAAATTGTGTAAAAGTATGTAATACAAAGGTTGTGAACCCTCTAGAGGTCACACATTTTATTCGATTTTGATGAAACTTGAAATGTATGTTCATAACCCAAAGATCTTGATTCCTTTCGATATTGGTGCATATCTTTCTCTGTATTCACAGATTGTACAAAAAATTATATTATATTTTTAGCTTGTTCTCTGTCCACCTCTTACAAAATGTGGGTGTATCTTGCACGGCAACCACTTGTTGTATTTATTACAGTAACATCTGGTATGTTATTTTGATGTACAGGGTGAAAATTTTGACATTATCATTATTAATATATATTGATATCCAACTGATTAATGGTATCGGGTTGATACAAAAATTTTATTTAATAAGCCATCAAATTATGTCACAGAATCATTATTTACTAACATTTTTATTAGTGACAAGATTCCCACACATCTTAATTCCTTGTAGGCCTAATGATGGAATATTTTAGAATATGCAAGCTGTAAAAAGCGTTGATGATTCATTGGATTTGTAAAAGCCTAAAGCAGGAATATGAAAAATGAGCTTCTTTGCTTCAGTTTGACCATACAAACATTATGAATGCTATTTGATTTATGCTGTATGGAAGTAACATTGATTTTATCCTACATCCACCCAACATAACAACCAATATTGGACACGCTTACCCTCTCCTAATAACAACCCACAAATTTACTCTTTCATGGTTTTTACCGATCCGACTGGGATTGTTCAATAGACCACTACCAATCTGTTTCTGTACTTGCCGCCTTTTTCTTTTGTGATCTTGTCTCTTATTGATGAATTTTCTCAGTGATTGGCTTGGTCTCAAACAGGACAACACTTGTTAGCGAGAGTACTTGTATTAAAGTGTTACAAGATAAAAACAGGGATATTGGCGAATATTAGACAAGACTTTTCTCATACTCCTCTCTTGTCACTTCTTGATAACCTTTGACTTTTGGAACTATTGTGCCATAGAAAGGATTAAGTTATTATTGATCTAATACAATGTTCAATGTATTTAATTACAAAAGTTGTAACAGTCGATGTTGAAACTTTCAAATATCACACTTGAAGTATTCTCATAAATATAGAGTTAACAGAAAGTTTTGAGATTTGTAGTTCTGTTGTAATTTCCATGGTTATAGAAATTAATTTAGAAGTCAGTGTTCCTAATTATTTGTGATCCCAGTATATGTGAAATTCTATCTGTGAAAAAAAGGTCTCATTAGATTGGAATATTGAAAACTTGTAGAAATAATTGTATTGTGTATCCTTATTAATAGAAATAATAGGTAAGTGTGAAATAGTTATCTCATTTCAAATATTTTAATTTTTTGATGAATATCATGATATATAACTTGGTTCTGACAGCTAATATATTTATTTTAATAACATTTTTAGATATTTTTAATGGGTTTTTGTACATTTTAGAAGGTGAGCCAATGTTAATTACTATTATATATGGATTATATAGGATTTGCCTGTTTCCAATCTAGAATTCATCAAAGTAATGTTCATTAAAAAAATTAAATACTGACTCCTTAGACAAGATTGAAAGAAAGTCAGAACTACATGTATTTGACTTCCAGTACTAGGTCATATAACTTTACAAAATCTTTTCATTAAAAAAATTGAGATTGCTTTGATGAGTGGTGAGGATATGGTAAGAAAAAGAAATGTAAGGATAATGCTGTATTATTGTTGTATAGAATTGGAAAGTTCCCAGAACACAGGAGATAACCATGGAACTACCCTCCCCCAACAACAAGTGAAAAAAGAGACCTTATGAGAAAGTTCATAATATGATGTAAAATGATTTACCTTAGGCTCTGTCTGTTCTTATTAAAAGAACTTTAAAAGATGTTCAAATATCCCAAAAGCTACAAGCCCGTGAAAATCTTTCAAAAGTGGGCGTCAGTTTATACAAAATATAAGAGCACTTTCTGGAAATTGAAGGAACTATTAAATAGGCATTCAGTTTTACTGGTATATAGACAATTCTTGCTTCACTTTACATATTTCATATAATTGATCCACGGGTTTACAACAGCCATGTCACCATTTTTTGAAGTCATAAGTGGTTATATTTATTATACTCTTATCAATTGTTTGTTATAGTACTTAATTATGTCAATGTAAATTGACATTACCTTGAATAAGAGTGGAATTAGAAATCTTGTAATGTAGTTGCTCCGTTTCCTATATCAATACATTGATTTTTCTTGGTTGATGAACATTTTCTGGAAAAACACAAATTTAAATAATAAGTATTGGAAGCTTTTATATTTTATGTGGGTTAATAAGATATTTCTGAATGAAAATATTCATACATCAAAATATTTTGATATGAGTACAGAACATGTAATTTTTGTTTTTATATAGTCTTAGAATTCTGAGATGAGATTAGTCAGTTATCTTTGAATACTCTTCCAGGAAAATTATTGGAGGCAATCAGACTGCCAGAGTTTTATAAATGAGGTAGTTTGACGCTAGCCTGGGATCTAATCAATAGGAAACATAAGAAACAATTGAAGCGTGGTTTAATATGTGTAAGAAATATTGGCCTAGGACTATAGAGATTCATCCATTAGTATTAATTCATATACAAACTATCAGATATGAGATTGTCACATTAAGTATTATCTTTTCCTTACTTGAGCTCTCTGGTTATATTAATTCACCAATAAATAGAATGGATCATGGTGAAGTGGAATAATGACTTTTTGATGAAAATCTTCATATTATTGATAATCCAAAAGGATTTAATTCATTTTCACTTTATTTATAGTAAACGTGATGTTTTACTTCGCTCAAATTTTATACAAATTCCAATTGTTTGTAGCTAGTGGCAAAGGTACACTATTAAATTTGAAATATACTATAGAGAAGTCATATATACATATAAATATATATAGAGAAGTCAGAAAATAGGTAAAATAAGTACTAAATATACATTTGAACAATCAAAATAGTAAAAAATGATAAGTACCAATGATGCCCTTAACTGCATATCTACATTAGATTTGAAAAGTGGACAACTGGTGTTTTTTCTAGCAAAAGTGTAGGTTTTATTGCCTTTTGTATCAGATAGTTATATTCCAGAAACATCCTTATATATAATTTCCCCATAAATCACCATTATATGAAGCCCTTACACAGACTATTTTGGTTAGTCAAGAAGTTACTACAATCTGATGAAGTATTTAATGATGAAACTGACAATTAATTATTAGAAAAATTGAGAAAATACATATAACTAATCTATATATACATTTCAATTTACTTTTTCACCAGTGCAATGCCAGTAGTAAAGAATAAATCAAAATATAATTGACATCTGATTTAAATCCCTGTTCGTTTATGGAGAACATGAAGGGGTTCCAAAAAGTGCAATGCCCTTTCTGCTGTAATGTTAATATGTATCCATATAAATGATTAATTATGTATGTATAGATTAGTTATTAAAATATGTAATTAGGAATAAAAATTGATTTATTTTTGTCATAGACTGAACACACAATTACGGGTAGACATGGTGATTTTTACAAAATAGGAAAATCCATCATGTGTACTATTTTAAGAATTTAATCACAGTTATTCTGATTTACCATCTGATATATATTTAGAGTAAGTATGCTTAGATGGCACACGATTTAAGGCATCGTCATGTTGATTTATGCTTATTATCATTGTTGTAAGTAGATGGTTTGGTGATCCAGGATTCATTCTCAGGCTTGTACATGACAAGCTATAGGTTCTCCTGCCTACCTTTGAGGGTTATTCCAGTTTTCTTCCACTGCTAAAAAATGTCTGCACACAAACTAATTGTTGAAATAAATATATGCCATAGGTTAGTCCTGAAATGACTGTATTTATAATGTGGACATTAGTACAAAAATTATATATCCTAGTTATGTGTTGATCGACATTAATTAAACCCTGTGTCACTCTCCCATAATGCGAAAATTTGAGTCAGCCTTTGAACACAATCAAACCAGGAGATCCAGGACTGGATCCTGGTGTTGGCTGAAAAAATTTCTGTGTTGTTTCCTCTTGTCATTGGTGTCTAATGGAGGACCTGGAAGGAACAACCTCTAGTCATTTGGGTGAAATGGAAAACCAAGGTCACTTGTACATGTTTACTTAACTGTAGACCTAAAGAATCCTTCAGAGTTGGAACTAGAGTAAGTGTAGGCAGAAATGCTGCTCTCCAGACAAAATTTCTGTCATTACACTCCTGATGGAATATACTCACTCTCCTTTGTTAGCCTGGTTGGTGTGAAAAATAGGACGTGAAACGTGAAACTCCATTTCATTTTTGAACATAATTTGAAAATTATTTCTGTTTTTCATTAGGTAACTCTATGAATATGAACATATAAGGTGTTTGTCTTATATTTATGGCAGCTAGCCATGAATTATTTTATTGCTCATTTCTCATAATAACTTATTTTTATAATCCTGACAAATGTTGAAACATGACAGGTATTATTTGTACTAACTGAGTAACAATACAGGTAATTGATTTGATATCAGCTAAATGACGAATTGAATCACGTGTTGTTTCCGCATGGCACGAGTCTTATTTCCCTAGTACTGTTTATTTTTGTTCCAGTATATGTACCTAATCAATCCTTTAGTCCTGCTACAAGAGGCCTTTAAGAGAAAAGTTGTCTCTGTTCCGATACTCAACATGGCTATTTCAACAAACACATCATACAACTGTATTGATGAATTCTTTTGATAGACTAATTAATATAATTTATATTTCCTTAATTATAAAGTAATGATATAAATAGTGATTGGTGTTTTAGAAACATGTTTTTATTATATTTTTGCATGTAGATTTTCAACTTAGCTTTAAAAGGTGTAAAAACAGTAGTGCCACCCTAACACTTGCACGATTTTTGTCACTGCAATGCCGTACAATGCTTCGTGGCAATGTGTGCCATTTTGACAGTAGCCATGTTTGCACCTTGTTCGAGCATTTTGCACGCATAAGTTACACACTAACTAAGCAATGTGTGGCCAAAAATGGGCGTTATTGAGACGCAATGGCACTACTTCTTTACACTCAAGTAAAGTATTGTTCCAGCATTGTTCGTGACTGCCGCTTGTAGTAGATTCCCATTGCACACACTGACACACATTGATATGGACAGGGTTCACACATGTTTCGTGCAAGTGGCACACAGATTTCACTATCATTGGTGCATGCCCAATTTTTGAAAATTTAAAAATTTTCTCTACAATAAGACACGCATGATATATTAGGACTAAAAACATATTCAAACTAATTAGTTTATCATAATTTTGCTTCAAATCCTTCTCAAAACATTGTAATTGCCAAGTATACCCTGCTATAAAAATCGATCAAAAGAGGCCAGGTTTACGTCAGGGGATTACCACTCTCCTTACCTATAGCAACGGCGGCGGAGACAGGAGAGAATCCATTGCATACACAAGACGATGTTGTCCGTAAAAGCTGAATATTTATTACAAATGTCGAATCCTAATTAAATTCTCAGATTATTCACTGCTCGCGTATTTTTCCATGATTTTTATCCCAGAAAGTGTTGCACATCTAACTCTTCATAAAGTTTATCAACATGTACACAAAGCGCTCAAGTTCTCGTGCAGCCTTTGACGTCATGTGTGCAGATATTCCTTATCGTCAGAACCCTTACATTTTTGTTCTGTATATGCTCCATGAGTGTTTTTCATGGAATCCAGTATTTTTCTAGTAAGATTGGATATCTCTACTTTCCATATATACCCAAATTGTCATACTTTTATATACAATAACGATCGATCGGATAAATATTTTTCTGGGAACCCATCTTTGAGATAAAATTATTTGTATTATATAACCAGATCTGTTAAAAATTGATTAATTTCCACATTTTTTGTGATGTGAAATCTTCTAATTTTATTTCTAATGTAATCTGAACTTTAGCTCTTTTACATTATTTCACATGAATTATTCTTTATATGGAAAATATCAAAAGCTATTCTTAAAATAGCTAATCTTTTAAAAGAAGATTTATGTGTTTGCATTATAAATAGGAAAGAAATTTTATCATGATACTAATGTATAAATAAATTATGGCTACCTGGACATGCTTTTATTGTTTTGATTATTATATATTTCCTTATCTTTTATTAATACCTTAGATATCTTTTGAACATCAGCTGAATTAAAGATTTGAATCTTATACATGCAGTTTGGGATGAAATCAATGAATATACCGGTTCAATTCCTCTGTAAATTTTCTATATTTTGTGGCTAAATTATTCGTTGCCATGGCAGCTAACGGAGCAATTGATGCTAGGGGTGAATTAGAGAATGGTGTATGATTCTTGAAGGGTTTATTATTAAGAGAACTTGATTTATCAGGTTTACAGATTCTACTTTTATCAGTTAAGATCAGGGCAGACTCACAATGTTAAGAAATAGATTTCTAATAAACATATTCAAAATTATGTTGGTTGGTTATTATGTCTAGATTCCAGAACTTGATGCAAAGAAATTTACATTTGAATTGAATGTCTGTAGAATTTTTGGAGTAAAATGAATATTTTTTTTTCCAGGCAACACGCAGGTCTGCATCATACACATATATGTTTTGATACGAAAATTTAAATAGAATTTAACTGGCTTTATCCCTTTATCTTATCCAATTAAAGGTCAGTTTGCCCTAGCCCAGACATTACATAATTTAATCCATTTTGATTTTTATGTAAGAAGAACATTGCCAAGGTGTTTTAGACTTTTAGTTATGACATACATATCAGTCAAAATATTAAAAACATTCCCATATTAGTGACTGGGGGAATGGGTTTTAGTCATTACACTAATTCTATCCATTCTGTTTAACACTTTTTGAACATCAGTGGTCAAATTCAAACAAGAACCTTCAAAAATAATACAATAGTCTTTAATTTAGTATCAAGAATCATACTATTATTAGCAATATTTATGTCCCCCCCCCCCAGACTGTGAATGTTGCCTTTTATATTGAGCTAAATCAGTGTCTGATAATATTCAGGAAAAATGGAGAAATTCAAATACCCAAAACCAAACACTTAAAATCAAATAGACCTTTTGGTACTTCTGCTAGATGATGTTGGTTAGATTAATTTTCGAGAAAATTGAATGTGTCACCACTGTGTTATTATTAGAAACTTGAGATTTACTGGAGAAGTTTTGAAATTTTTTGGATACCGGTAATTACACTGTTAATATTCACTAAAAGCCACAGGACTTCAGTTTCACAAATGAGCTCATTATCTTATGTCTATATGTCGCCCACACACTTGAATTCCTATCTATATTGAGGTACAGATTAGGATCACATGGTGACATATACCTCTTTATTGTAAATTTTGAAGAATTGTATGGGTCGTCTCATATCAGGTACTATGATCCCGATCACATTCACATGTATCAGAGACATTTTGGGGTCATGGTGGCACAATGAGAAGACATTATCTCGCTAACCTTGAAATCCCAGGTTCAATCCCAGTGTTGTCAGAGAATTTTATCAAGATTTTCTTGCATGGTTCTCCATTGTCAGCGTTGCGGGACAAAGTGGGCGGGGGTAGTAATGGGACAATGTATAGTCGTTCGGATGGGAAAGAAAGACCAAGGTCCTGTGTACACATAATATGCACGTAAAAGAACCCTTGACACTTGGAATTTGAAATTAAAGCAGAATGTATTATCACTGCTCAGTCAAAATTTTCCTCAAAGCAAACTGTATGGTGTATGCCTAAGTTCATTAGCCCAAATCCATGCAGAGCAGTAAAACATAATACCATGCTATTTATGTATTCCTGTCAACAATTTTATTTCAGTTATGTTTGTTGGATATATTTCTGTCTAAGATGTTGAAATTTGATGTAAATATGATGAAATCTTGTATTAATGTCAGTTTTATCAGGGTTATTTTAGTCTATTGTGTATTTTTATACTTCCTTATACTCTTTGATTCCATATATTCTTTGATTCTGCATGTGAGAATTAGGTAATGAAAAATGAATAAATTGAAAATTTCAATCACATTCTTTATTCTGTGCAAAGTTATGAATGTTTGATGTTTTTGACAAAAATGTAGTGCAGTTTGTTTATTATTTAGTCACAATTATCTCTCTTATCACTAAACTCGTAAATGGTCGCGGTGATCTAATGTATTTAAAATCTGAGCACTCCGATAGCCTAGAGAGTTGAATTTGGGTTTGTCATGTTATAATAAATGTTTAAGTAATAATATATAGTATTTGAAGTGAGAAAAAAAAAATCTGGAATAGACAAATTTAGCTTTTACATAATGCATCTTTAAATAAATACACTGGTAGCCTAAATTAGGAATGCTTTTTTTCTTTCATTATGTTTGATTCATATGTACATGCAAGTTTGGTTCTACTCCAGTGTAATGGAGAAATCAATAAACCTAAGAGTCATTGGATAAAATCTTACTATTGGATATTGACCAATCAATGAAAAGAATATGTTCGAATTGGCATGTTGTTTGATGGTTGAGTACGCCTACCTCCCCCATGTACGTCTGACTACTTGAATATGGTCCAATCATTGATTTGAATCAAGTTATGTGGGTAAGATATTTCCATTGATTGGTTACACACTAGATTCCAGCATTCTTCATTCTGATTCTTGAAGGTAGGTCACATGATTTTATCTGAAATCTCTTCTCTACTCGAAACTAAACCCACATAATTACTTAATTCTTCTAATAGTATTAGTTCTTGTCATTCATACATGTATGTTAATCTTTTATTTAGGGTTTACAGCTATTATGTGATTGTGTGGAATTAAAGACATTCATGAGACGTTTTAGGTGTTAAATAAAACTTTACATAGATACATATTTAAAGATGAAATATATAGACCTTTTCTTTTTGAGATGTATAAACCATATGTATGTGTGTCTTAATGTGAGATACTTTTAGTGTAACACACATTTATTTAACTTTATAAGCTGTCCTATTCTACTTAAATCATGATTTAGAGACAACAGGATTGTGATGAATTTCAAAAGAAAATATAGAAGACTAAAAAAATTACTGTCACTCCTTTCTTAATTTAATATTTTTAACATTTTTACAAAGTTACTCTCAGTGGCATGAAATACTTCCATAATAGAAAGGTATCATTTAGCAGGAACAGTGTTTATCTAAATTATTTGTGTATGAATTTCAAAAAGTTTGGGCAAACACTATTAACATATATTGGAAAACCCACAGATGCGAGAGAATTTTATTTAGAAACAATTGATATTCATATCTTGAAAACTATATTGAAATAATGCCAAAACTTTTAACTGAATACATGAATTACAGGAAGCTATTGTGTTTGTTTTTGTCATTCTGATGATTAGACCAGGGAAGCTTGATTGAATCAATTAATACAGCCTTAATGAACTGGCCAACAGACCTCATTAACGATCTGATATATTTGACTAATTGTGCTGTTTGTTTGGTTCTGGTACCATTATTAGAATAGAATTATGTTTAATCAGGCAAAATCTTATTCTGAGTTTAGATTTTTTGTGATAGAATGAATGTCCTTATTACATTTTATGAAAATGGAATTAAAGAGCAGGACACTTTAGATAAAGTGTTGAATTGGATTGACATTGTAATTGGTTGCTACAAAAACTTGAAGGGATTAAATCTCAATGAAGTAGAAAATAATCAGTTCATTGCAAATCTTCTAGTCTGTGAATGATCACATTTTTGAGGTTGAAGCATCTATCGACTTGCTTATTTATTTTTGTTACATTGTTTAAGATGTCCAAAGAAGTGGCATATTTTATACAAGTGGCTGGATATGTTTACCCGGATACTACTTTCTTATTAGGTTGTTGGAAAAGTCTATGATTAGTGTGACTATACATTTTGTCTTTTTTAAATTTCTTTTTAAATTTCCTGCCCTTTTTATTGCCCTTCAGGAGTGTAGCATCGTATTTTCTTTTCTAGTAATTAGATAGTCGAAAAGCCACCCTGTGAATTCTTTTTTTTATATGGCAGTAAGATTTTGAAAAAGTAAAATAAAAATTTTTGAAACAGATTGACATTTTTATCTCCCATTTTTTAAAACAATAAATGCAGTTATAAATTTGTACAACATGTAATCAACAATAAGTATGGTAATTTTGAAACCTTTAATGTAGCCATGTAGAGAAAACTCTGCAGTAAATTATCCTGAAAATCATTATTTACGCCAAGCAGTTTTCATGCAAATTACTGGTTTACAGATAAAGTGTTTACTACGAATCTATTCTGTGACCTTGATTACAAATTTAACCAATTCATTGTGAATTGCAATAGGGTTGCCAGTGTTAAGGTACTGTCTAGCATTTATATTTCAGTTTTAGCTGGGTTTAACCTCCAAATGAAGCTTAGTGAAAACATATTGAAATGAGCCTTGCTATTGCCCTTTTCAGAATTAATCTCTGGAACAACTCAGATATCCGTACAAATCTTTGTACCTGTCCATTATAGAATTTTTAAAATACAATTATTAGTCTAGGATATTTTTACAAAATTTTTAGGGGGTTGGATGGCCGAATGGTTAGCATGTGCATGCTGTATCATAAAGCCTGTCATTGAGTCAACTGGCGTGGTTTCGAATCCCCGGTTGTATATGACAAGGAGCTGGGTTGCCTGTCCAACCTCATGGGTTTTCTTTGTGTCCTCCGGTTTCCTCCCACTGCTAAAGATTCCTATGCGCATGCGAATTATTGAAATAAAATTAAACCATATGTTAGTCCTGAAATGACCTCGTTTGTGTCGCGTGGACGTCAAACCCCATTTCTCTCTCACTTTACAAAATTTTGTACACACATCAATCTCTTATTGCATATTTGGTATATAATTTGAGCATATCTAATAAAACTTTTGTGGAACAAATTTAACTTAGTTTTTGATATACAATTGTTATTCTGGACCATATGTATTTGAATCATTTATGTTTACATGAGAACAATTTGACATTTTAGCAAACAATTATTCTTTTAGACCATATCTTCAACATTATTCAAGATATCTTTATGAAAGCTTGGACACTGGTATCTATAGAGTATAATAGTTGCTTATTTGATAAATTTTGTTTGAATAATATATTATAGTGTAGTTGTGAACTTTGCTCTTTAAAAAATTTTTGATTGAATAATTTTTGTGTTCTGCTGCAACAATTGAGATTTTTGTGTGGAATTACTGCTCTGAAAATTTGTAGTCATATCAATCTATTGTTGTGCCTTTCGCTTAATAGGAAATTGATGGTTAGATGGTGAGGCGCAGGTGCTGGGACACAGATTGTCCTCTGGGTCCTAGCCTATAATAAGTGTTGATTAATAATTGTATGCCTTCCATTTATTTCAGTTTTTATATTTTTGCACAAAAATACATTAAGGTTTTGAAAGTAAGCTTATTTTTCTTTTATTTATTATGTAATTTTAACAGAATTTAGTAATATAGGCATAAATTATAGGCACTGAGAACCCTTGACATGTCACTATATCTGTGACAGAAAGAAATGGTTTAAGTATCTGGGATATGAGATGTGGGGTCCTATCTTATAATGGGGATCATGTGGCTAAGTGGGCAAGACGCTGGCTCGCTGGCCAAGAAAGTTCATCCAGATCTTCCAGTGTGGTTTCCTCTTGTCAGTGATGCAGGACGGAGGGCCTCTAGTCATTCAGATGGGACGAAAAACCAAGGTCCCATGTAAAAATTGGAATTCGATATAAGAGTAGTCCGTAGCGCCGCTGCCCATCTTCATTAGCCCAGTTTAGGAACAAAACAGTAGGACGTTAAACCCCATTTCATTTCATTCCATTTCCTATCTCATAAAATTCACAATGTAAATTTGTTCAATCAACTCATCATTTAATAAAGAATGCTTCTTTTTTTTACATATCTGTTATATCTCCTAACTAATGTGGTGCCTTATATTAATGCATTGATTTTCTGTGATACCAAAACAGCAACAGCAAAAGTTTAATTATATAACATCTTTTAATTGATGTACATCTGGCATTTCTCATGTTTCTTTGCATTAATTGTTATGTTACATGTTAATTGTAATAGACGGTAACATTTGTTTGTATAGTTTTCAAGTCCAAACTACCATAAAAGTTTTTAGAAACACTAGTAAAATTGCTGTCTGCTTGCCTGTGGCATTATTGATCCTTTCAGTGAACCACGGCGCTATGGTTTGTTGGACGAAATATTTACCATCCAGACTATAAGCCCCGGAGACTAGTCAATAACCAATATTACTTGTGTTAATAAAATTACAAGTTAGCACTATGTCCCACATGGTCAACCAGATTTTATAGTCACGATATTTGATGCCAGGGCCATCTTAGATCTGTCAAGATAATAACCCTTGATAAAACATTTTTCAGTCTAATAATTGCAGAACCAGGCACAAGCATTGTTGTGCAGGTCAAATTTTAAACAGATTCATGATTTTCATGTTGCCTGAAAATTGACACAACATATTCATGTATAATATTCTTGGCTCATTCTGGTATTTGGGATCTAATCATTCATTATAACAATTTAAGTACAAGGGAAACAGGTTACTTATGAATCACCAAAGCCTTTACTTATTACTAAGAAAAACAATTAATATTTAATTGACTGATCCGAATCGTGTTTGTTTCCGGACTGCATCTAATTTTCCATGGCTTAATCCATTTAATTAAGGAAATAAATATCAGTGCTAAATATTCTTCCGGTTTGGATGCAATTGGATTTAAAAGAGGCCCATGAAAACGTTTTACCCAGTGCTGCTGGTGGCTTGTTAATGTCGTCCACAGAGGATGCAGAGTGTTACAAAACTTTCAATTTATCATATCTTTGTAATTATGGAATGGATTTGATCAATTCAATATTCCTCAAACGGTGATCAGCCGCTTTAAAATATACATGTTCTAATGAATTGTTTAAGATTATTGCATGTTTTTATATCAGCTACTAGATATATTCAGAAACTAATCTTTTCTTCATGCTACACCAACTGATCAGGTTGAAACCATTGTGAAATTAGTCGTTATCTGCACTTTGTGAAGATCCTTTTGAAAACCTTGAACCACAATTGTAAAGTGCCTTCATCTCTTGATCACAAGTACAAGAAGTACTTCTGCCTGAAGTGAAGCATCTCCAAGGTGGCTGTCAGATAAAACTAGAAACTAATACTACATGTGTTATGCCAGTGATGATAATATTGATATTTTTGTCGTTATTTAAGACAAAATATGTATATGATGGTATAATTAGATTACTTTAAGTTATTTAAAGAGGTTGTATTGATCAAAGGAATGTAAGAAACAGTAAGATCAATTTTCTTCGGAAATTTCAGAACTTTTATCAATATATGCTTGATTGATTTTCTTTTCTTGAATACTAAATAATCTAACAAAACAAAGACTTTAAATTCTCCAGGCTTTTTTTTAATTTGTGTGTTTAACCATTGTGGCATTATTCAATAATCAAATGGAAAAGTTTAAGAATAAAGGGATTACCTAAAGCTAAAGAGACAGAGGAAACAGGATCATCACTCTATAGGGAAGTGGAGATTAAGTCCATTTAATCAGAGGTATTTAATCATTCCATCATCAAAACGACATTTATAAGTTTTCAAAGATATAAGTTAATAACTTAAATAATCTGTTAGACAAGACATTAGAATGTGATACATCGATACAATAGTTCTTAATTAGACTAGGGTATATTTACTTGAAGGATAATCCCA
The DNA here is from genome assembly GCA_948474765.1 of Patella depressa. Lineage (NCBI taxonomy): Eukaryota > Metazoa > Mollusca > Gastropoda > Patellidae > Patella > Patella depressa. Next base: position 48,592,112 of record OX419718.1, read on the forward strand.
TGTCACACAATATTTAGGCATATGGCTTGACATTGAAGACACTTCACAAACTAGATAACAGTTAGATGTTTTCCAACTGGAAACCAGAAATTTGTTGAAGCAATGATGATAATGCCGAATGGTATGAATTCAGAGCTTTATAGGATTGTTCTCTTCATGAAACTGATAGGTTAGGAATTCAATGACTTGAACTATAGATGAAGGAAAGGAATCCAAATGTTTTCTACTATTCCTGCATAATCAAGCTTTTCAAGCTGAATCATACAGTTTACTTGTTTTTTTTCGACAGGTGTAAATGTTTAGCTTTTTCCAAATATCCTTTATTAACATACTGGCCATTGGATCTGGTTGTTAAGATGTACACTGGCACCTGCAAGTTCAGGCTGCTGTCAAATAGAACTATCTTGGGTTGAAATGTTGTCCTTGTTATCTGAATAAAGACATTCTGGGTTATTTGCCACTCTGTTTGAGCCAAAAAATTACTGATCAGAAAATCTGCATGGATGTTATCCAACTCTACTGGTATGTGAACAGCAGACAAATGAATTTTCCTGTATAAAGCCAAAGTTCATATTTCCCTGGCTAGTAAATCTCCCATATCTGCTGCTTTGTTGTCGATCTGTACTTGTATAGGTGCAAGGGTTAACAAGGCAAAGTAAAACTGCTTTAAATTCTAGTAGGTTTATGTGAGACTTGGCCTCTTCTATTGTCCTTTGACCTCATACCTGTGTTTAGTTCATCGTTGCTCCCCACCCCTAATTTGATACTTCCATTTTTCTAGGCAATTGTTGACTGTGGGAAACATATTTGGTTTGCCATTCACTAGAGAAAGATTCAGAGTCAACCAGGGCCTTGAATTTGTATTTTTCTAAATGACGGTAATGGATGAGGCTTGGTAGATTGCTGGAAAAATTGACACCAATAATCCTATTACTCTTGCTACTTGTTTTATTGTTTGACTTGTACAACTTAGTGTGTTATGAATCTCAGTACTAACTAGCTCCCAGATCCATTCACTTAATTTGAATTGTTTGTTTGTAATTTCTGCATATTGTGTCTTGTTCATATATATGTTTTGTGTAAATTATGTGTGTTGCAGTCCCCCTGCACTTACTATTAGAATCATTGTTTCTTTGTCGTGATATAATCATAGATATTGTGTCGATGTGAAAACCTAGGAACCAGATTTCCTGTTTCTCTATGTTCAAAATGGAGCTGGTAGTCTAAAAAATGATGGTTGCCGCCTGAATTAAACTGTTGGAAGATTGACAGGACATTGCTATCCACAGGGAATCGTCCAGGTATGATATACACCTCTGTGTCCTCGGGTTCGTACATGTAGATAAACTACTAGAGTTTGGCGACGGTGGTGAAAATTCTGGGTGCTGATGTTAGCCCAAAAGGAAGGCATCAGAATTTATATATCGGATCTTTCCACAGAAACACAGGGATTTATTACCTTCCACGGATATTGGAATACTTAAGTAACCATCTTTGAGGTCTGTGCTTGTCATGTAATCACTCTGTTGAAATTAAACTTAAAAGCAGTCTGAAAAGTCTCCATTTTGAATTGTGCTGAAATTACATATTCATTCAGTGACTTTAGGTTTATATTTGGACATACTCCGCTCGTTTACATTATTTTTTCCGCTATTAACATGTTGTCACCGACTCCATGTGCTGACGCCAGACAAAAATCTAACCAATCTCCTAACTCTCGTATCCTTCTGTTTCAAAATCATGAATATTCACCAAAACCTGACAGAAAATGTACACTCAAATCCTTTTCTTCAATTCTCCACCCAAATGTCATGAAAGATCGTCCTGAAAAAGGGAAAGGGAAAGAAAAACTAAAAATGACTTTGGCCCTTGTTTCGATGGCCTATTCACTGCAGATCAATGGAGCAAAAAATAATGTAAATATTGAAAACATGTGGCTGTGATAACATTTTGTGTGGAGTATTTATGCAAATCAAGACGACGAGATTGAAGAAAAAAAAACATATCTGAGTGAATCAGCATAGGTTAGATTGCCTGACTCTACAGCAACCTGAAGAGAGAGCAGTTTTTATACGCCCACATTTTCATGTGGACGTATTATGTAGTCGCCCCTGTCCGTCCGTCTGTCCACAATTTGTTTGTGGACTCTCTACAGGTCACAATTCTCATCCGATTTTGACGAAACTTAAAATATAGGTTTATCCCCATAAGATCTTGGTTCCTTTCGATATTGGCATGTATCGGATCGGAACTTCATGGATTATGGCCCCTGATTGTACGAAATATCATGTTTTTAGCTTGTGGACCCTATAGAGGTCACAATTTTGAACCGATTGTGATGAAACTTGACATGCATGTTTATAACCCCAAAATCTTGGTTCCTTTCGATATTTGTGCCCATTGGATCGTAACTTCCTGAATTATGGCCCCTGATTGTCCGAAAAATCGCACTTTTTAGCTCGTGGTCCCTCTGGAGGTCAAAATTATTATCCGATTTAAAAAAACGTTTGATTATATCACCGTTACATGGTAATGAAGGTTGAGTTCAAATTTCGTGAAAATCGGACCAAAATTGACAAACAAAATAGCCGCCATTTGTACGCGAATAGTGTGAAAATATGTTATATCAAGGTTGTGGACCCTATCGAGGTCACAATTTTGAACCGATTTTGATGAAACTTGACATGTATGTTTATAACCCAAAAATCTTGGTTCCTTTCGATATTTGCACCCAACTTCCTGAATTATGGCCCCTGATTGTCCGAAAAATTGCCCTTTTTAGCTTGTGGTCCCTCTGGAGGTCAAAATTATTATCCGATTTAAAAAACCGTTTGATTATATCATCGTTACATGGTAATGAAGGCTGAATTTGAATTTCGTGAAAATCGAACCAAAATTGACGGACAAAATGGCCGCCGTTTTTATGCAAATAGTGTGAAAATATGTTATATCAAGGTTGTGGACCCTATAGAGGTCACAATTTTCAATCGATATTTGCGCTCATTGATTCGTAACTTCCTGAATTATGACCCCTGATTGTACGAAAAATCACCCTTTTTAGCTTGTGGTCCTACTGGAGGTCAAAATTATTATCCGACTTAAAAAAACGATTGATTATATCACCGTTACATGGTAATGAAGATTGAGGTAAAATTTCGTGAAAATCGGAACAAAATTGACAGACGAAATGGCCGCCGTTTGTACGCGATTGGGGTGAAAATATGTTATATCAAGGTTGTGGACCCTATAGAGGTCACAGTTTTGAACTGATTTTGATGAAACTTGGCATGCATGTTTATAACCCAAAGATCTTGGTTCTCTTTGATATTTGCGCCCATTGGATTGTAACTTCCTGAATTATGGCCCCTGATTGTCCGAAAAATTTCCCTTTTTAGCTTGTTGTCCCTCTGAAGGTCAAAATTGTTATCCGATTTACAAAAACGTTTGATTATATCACCGTTCCATGATTTTTGATATTTGCGCCCATTGGATCGTAACTTCCTGAATTATGGCCCCTGATTCTCCGAAAAATGACCTTTTTTAGCTTGTGGTCCCTCTGGAGGTCAGAATTATTATCCCATTTAAATAACCGTTTGATTATATCATCGTTACATCGTAATGAAGGTTGAGGTCGAATTTCGTGAAAATCGGACCAAAATTGACTGAAAAAATGGCTGTCGCTTGTACGCGAAGAGTGTAAAAATATGGTATATCAAGGTTGTGAACCCTGTAGAGGTCACAATCTTCATTCAATTTTGATGAAACTTGAAACACGTTTACAACTTAACAATCTTAGTTCCTTCGATATTTGTGCATATCGGATTGTAACTTCCTGAATTATGGCCCCTGATTGTACGAAAAATGACCTTTTTTTTTAGCTTGTGGTCCCTCTGGGGTCAGAATTATTATCCCACTTAAAAAACTGTTTGATAATATCACCGTTACATCGTAATGAAGGTTGAGGTCGAATTTTGTGAAAATCGGACCAAAATTGACAGCTGTTCTTGTCAGGTCCTTCATCATGAACAAGGGGAAACCACGCTAGAAAATTTAGATGAACTTTGTCACCCAATGCAGGGATCAAACACCCAACCTCAAGGCTACCGAGCCAGCATCTTACCCACTTAGCAACATGATCCCCAGTCGAATTTGAAGCCTACTGAAATGAACCTTTATAACCCAAAGATCTTAATTCATTTCGATATTTGCACATATCAAATTCTAACTTAATGATGTAGGAAAAATCACTTTCGGTATTGCTTGTTCTCTATCCATCTCTCGAAAATGTGGGCGTATCCTGTCTGGCAGTGCCAGCCTATCTTTCTGAATATCTCGATCTGGAGATTCGATATCCTCATTGTTACAGGTATCAACATCACTGCGTTCATCTTCATAATTACATGAACCACTCTTGTTGCTAGCTGTCATCACCACCACCATCATTTAATTTTTAATTGTTTCCAATGCTTTTTCCAACAGCTGATTTGATTCCTTGAACTGCATTATTAATTTGTCGTATTCTAAATGCTGAATGAAGAGAAAAAATAACTTCTTCCGATAAAACACCATTGGCCACCATCTTGGGCTTTGTTTCAAGGGGACGGAAGTGACAGCACTAATTGGTTTGCTAGAATGAAGCCATGCAATAGATGAACCTTGAGTTAATGGATACTCTGAATGTCCAAGACTACCAGCTCTGGATTATCTTGGTCCTTGAAATGTTGGTCTTCAGTCATTGTAATGGACATTTGTTGTTCAGCATCACACTTGTTATGCAAAACATAACAAAAAACTTCATTATTAGCAGGCCTGGAAATAACTGCCGGACATGCATTAATAATATCAATAAAAAGACATCAGTGCCAGACAAAATGACACCGAAGGTTGTGTGCATGACAAAGCCTGAATCTGTGCCTGACATTGTCAGTGACAGGTGCCTTATTTCCAGGCTTGATTATTAGGAGTCTGGACAGATCTACTGTTGACAAAGGATAAGCTTGTCTGCAGTTAGCAATACTGTTGGAGTGACAATGTCACAGGCTGATTATGACTTTTTAACAACTGCAGTCTATTAGGTTCAGCAACTGCATTATTATTATAAATATTGGTTGGAGTAAGAGGGATATTGACTGGAACCATAATAAAACTACAGGCACGAGAAGATGACTGAAAAGATAAACTGCAGACACATACCGAGGAAAGTAGTAAGAGCAAAAAATGTTCCTTCTAAGCCTAGCAGTAAGATTGCTATGAGTGGATTTTGGGACTACACTTTATTTTTTAAATATGTGGTCCTATGCGCATGTGCTAGATATCGCATATTTAACTGGTCACCTACAGCAGAGGTTGAAGGATAATCGCTTACACTTTAGTGCCAACATGTGTATAGCAATTGCCATGACACTTTTCATATATCAAATTTACATGGCAAACAATTGTGAAATTCTTTGGTGTAGTGGATATAATATTAAAGATGGTATAGTGAGTGGTTGATTAAAAAATGTTTTTCTTCCCACCTCCTCACAAAATAAATTAAAGTGTTTAGATTTAGATCATTGCTTTAAATGAGTAGATTCAGATAATATGAAACATATATTTTTTTAAAATGTTAATAACAGTTATTAATGAATAAATAAGACCATTAATTGGTATCATTATGTTCAGTCTTTGGCACTTTAAGACACATGTAATATAGGAAAATATAGTTCGGGAATTAAATTGATTTTATCACCAAAAACACCACCTTCAGGAAGTTTAATTTCTCTTGTGGAAATTACACCCAAGTCTTTCACCATTTCCATTAATTTTTGTCACCTTCTTGTTTACGCATAGTCTTGAAATCTGTTATATCAAATTGTCAGTATAACATAAAATCTAACGCCTCTTAAAATAAATCAATATTAAATTGGTAAAATAATGCAGTAAAGGATATAATTTTCCTCCTTATATAATTACAGAAGCATTTTGAATATTCATTTCACCATATGGAAATTGTCCAAATCAAATTGTCTGCCATTTTGTGATATTTTCCCATCAGCATCTTTATGATTTTAAAAGATTGGATATGACATTGTGTATCACCGCCAATTATGAGAGATAAAGTAATCATTTTTTTTGTTATCTGAATTGGCAGTTTTGAATGAATTGATTCTTTGATATACATGTATTAGAATAAATCCAGTAACTGTATTGTCTGTAATTTCTACATCCCCTCAAATGGCAATGTAAATTTTTTCAATGCACTAATGCCCATGCTATCTCTCCCATTAGTCATGACCATTTGAAAACATACCAATACAGGCGCATTATGCCCTTCTCATTCACACATGTGTAGTAAACATTTTGAATACTTTCATTTTTAACATGTATGAATAAAAAGGGCATTTGGATTGTTCATGGGGGACAGGCATCCTATTCCCGGTCTCGCTGCTGGTTTCACTATTCTACTGATGCCAGAAACACATCATAGAAGGAATGGATTGGAATCATAAAACATCCTCTAAATATCATGACATGTTATCAGAAAGAATCTGTTTCTGCTAGAAAGAATCAATCAGTACAAAAAGTAGCAATTTATTTGCTTGAATACTGCGTTATGGAAATTTATGTATTTAAAAACTAAAAATTAACAAGTTGAAATTGATAAATCCAAGACCACTTTCCACTAAATTACTCACAATCAATTCTTGCCGCAATTCCTTATATTGTACACTGTTGTACAGGATCCTGTAATCGGACAAGGTTGTTCAAAGAAAAGGATAATAATGTGCTATGATTAGGCCAGTTATGTGCAATTATCATGAGAAATAAGCATGTGTGCGTGGAAGCAAGTTAAGGCCATTTATTGCTGATAATATAATGAGGTATGGTGGTAGCAAGTTTTACAATTCATCATCTGAGTTCATGTACTTTTATTGACGCACATAGAGTTACATGTAGGGAAGTCATTTATGAGTGTCCTGGTCTTGATATTATTATTATCTTCAATAATTACTTTATTTGATATAAAGAGTTATATAATACATCTATTAACAGCTTATATACTTTTAAGGTGTATGCTAAGCTTGTAAATTTTCACTTGGATGCTATAAGGAACAGGAAACCATGTGTTTAAGGTACACCCACTAAACGGCAGCGGGCAGCAGCTTAGGAAACCTGAAATTCTTGGTATTTTGGTGGGGTGGAAGATATGCCCACATTTTGCTATAGATGGAGGGAGAAATGGAAAACATGGTGTACATTGAATCAGGAAAAAAGTCTTTTGAAGGGGAGTATGTCCCGATATGTCACAGATCACCAATAAGAAATAAAAATTGTGACCTGTGGAGGCATACGTAACTAACATACGAAAATTAAATTGTAGCTGGCTTTTTTTTCGCTCGTATTCAATGAATGGTCATTTTGCTCAGTAATCACAGCCAGAATTTGGCTATTTTGTAAAATTGCATTATATTTTTAAATTTTTGTTTAGAACTGAAATAAATTACCTATTAGTCAATCCCCACGCTAAAAACATTAACAAAATTGATTGTGTATATCTGAAAAAGACATGACCGAAGCACAAAATAGTGTCAATATAGCGACGTCAAATCTAGAGTTGTAGATGTTATTTTTGTGAAAAATCATTGGAAGAAGCGATAAGACGTTACGGCTGTACGGATTATACAGTCCTACAGGCTACAGGCTAGAAGGAAAGCTATATTGTTTACAATGTGACATTGTGTCTTGTAATGTTTATAACTGTTGACCTCATGACCTGTGACGTTTAGATAATGTCATGGATATCATGGTTATTCATTGTGTCAGAGCCACTTCTCTGCAGGTAGGGTGAGTCTGTCATTCAGATTGCTGTGGAGGATCCTAACTATCATGGAATTAGATTTATTGTCACCTGCATTTCTGATTAAATGAGGGTGTTGAAACGTGGTGCATAGTTTTATTATATCAATACCTTGACTGAGATAGATGATGAGTATATGCTGCTTAGGCTATATAGAGACTTCAATATAATTGGACAAGACTTTGGAGTATAATATCTCTCCTTGTAATTTAAATAGAATGTTAAAACTTGGTGTAGGTGTTTGATCATGTACATTTTCCACAAAGGCTTAGCAGGGATTAGATGGCAAGGTTTTGATTCTTTGAATAAGTTCAGTAATTAACAGTTTCTGCTTAAACTAAGCAGGGGGGTAAGATGGCCCTATGGTTAGCTTGTGTGCACTGTATCATGAGGACTGTCATTAGGGCAACTGGCGTGGATTTAATTATTTTTTAAATGGTAAATATGGTTACCATTGCTTGTGTATATTTTTTCCATTAGCCATTTAATTAATGCAATTTTTGTATTGTTGGGCCTGCAGTTCAATATATCATTTCTAAATTGATTGACCTTGAAAGTGCGAATTTACGGGTTTTTGGAAATCTTCTGCCAAATCATGGTTTCTACTGCATTTTTTTACACTACCCCACTGCACTTCAGCTTTAAGTTGTTGACAAGTCTGATTTTCACTACCAGCTTTCACTACTGAGTTTGATCATGAACTTTTCCAAAAGATAAATGTGCAGCTAATTAATGTGTGTCATCTGTTTATTTTCAGCCTCACTGTTGACTTGCTTAAATTATTAAGATCCACTCGTTTAATACATGCATGCCTTGATATTCAATGAGTCATAATATAACTAAAAGTTATCATTTGAATTAAACTGGAAAGTAACAACATCTATATTGCCCTCTAAATATAATATGTGTGTTTCTTTCCGATCATTCATGAATCTATTCAATCATTTCACACTCTGTTGTCCAAAGCCTGTCACATTACAAATATGGTGGTCGTTGGGGATTTTGATACAACTTACAAATGGACTATGCTGATAGACAACTGGCTTTTAAGGATAAAATACACAAAAGATACAGCGAAATGGGGTTTAACATCACTTAGCACAAATATGAATCATGTCAGTCCCAATATGACCTTCTTTGTATTGAGGTTAAACCCAATTTCTCTCTCATGCGCACATCTCCCTCTTATGAAACCCCACAACGCAATGAAAGTGATCTGGAATAGTGTACACAACCACCTAACCCTACAAGTAACTAAAGGTAACTTATTAAATCTACTGAAATTACAGAATGAATTATTGAGAACAAATCAGCCAAACCTAAGACTTTTAGTTTCATAATAAATGACAGAATACAACATATTAAATAATTCCTTAAACTGAAAAAGTCTCGAGACATTTACTAGCTAGGCTGTAGGCTAAAGATCATGGTAGGATATATATGTTTCAATTTAATTTAATATACATGTATTTGAAGTGAAAAAATCATCAAAGTTGTAATTTAAATATATTACTCTGAAATAATATTAGTATTTTACAAAAATCTTCCATTAAAGATGATTTAAGGTCATTTGTAGATTTTTTCACATTAAAAGTGTAGGTGATGGAATATACATGTTTAATGTAGTGGAAGATTTTGTCTAGACTTAAATTATCTGTAAAGACAGTAATTATTGCTTCCAGTGGAAAAATAATCTTGGAGTGTGGAAATTAAAATTTGAGGTTGAACTAGACTAAATCAAGTATCTTAGAAAATGATATATTTCTTGTGGACAAAATGAGCAAGGTTATTATTACCGGTAATTATTATTTTTTGCCAAACCCTTTTTTTTATGCAAGTAATATCTTACTATACGCAAAAAACCCCCAAATACTTGTTCTTTTAAATGAAAATGTCCACGGCATCCCAATAGTAGCAGACGTTGTGTATAGAATATAGGGTGTTTGTCTGAAAGAGGTCTGATGAGCTATTATGATTGATTACATCAACTATTTGTCTTCATTCTTTCATGGATTTTTCTTCTTACAGACGACTAATTGATATTAAGTCATCAATATTTGATAAAAATCATTATTCATATTAGATATCCACGATAGGAGACAGAATAACAAAAAACTTTGATAAGATATGTGTAAGATAAACTTTTAATACAGTATTATGTGAGACACATTCTTCTGTATTCTATATAGTCTAATTAAGTTTATAAAATCACATTGAATATAGTTTATAATTGTGTTCACCTTTAGCAATCTATTTGACATATGAGAACAGAAAAGTGCCCCAACTGCAAACTTTTTTGCAGAGGCATGTAAATATGGTGCCAAAATGTTATTAACTATATCTTTCAACAATTTCATTACAGAAGCTAAAAAATGTTAAATCTTTGCTTCCATTGGAAGCTTTGCAAGGGGCACCAATGATGCAAAATATGAGTCATCAATAAGATGCTAGTTACTTCTAAAAAAATAAAACTGAAGACGTCTAACATGTTTTGGTACGCCAAGTCAGGTCAGCAATCAAATTACACCATGAATTATTGAGTACAGTAAGATCCAATACCTATTAAAGTGGAAGGACCTGTCATTTTGAACTCTTTAATAAAACCGGAAGTTATACTTCAAGATCAAATTTTTTAATATTAAATCTTAGTGGGCATAAGGGCGATCATATATACATAGGTCAAGTAACATTAAAAGGTTAGGTCAGTCACTAGATAGAAGTTGAAAAATTTAATGTGAAATCGAAATTCCAAAATCGACTCCCAAAGAATTGTTGCCAATTATTGGAGTAGGTTTTCGAGAAGGTTTTTGAAAATCGGAATCAAAACGGCGGCTGAATGTCGATTTGAAGATATTTTGTAAAATCCAATATGGCGGCCAAACAATTGAAAATGTTATCGAACAAGGTCTCTGAAATTAAAGATAATTTTGGTCTTTTTTTTCAAATGGAGAGAACTATTTATGTCCACGAAAAATTGAAAGGCCTTGGTAATTACTGTGTGTCCCCTATACAGGCTACTCAGGGACAGAGCTACTCCCAATGTTTCTTTGTGTGTCTTTGTTCTGCCTACAGGGTACAATTCTTAACTGATTGGCTTGGAACTTGGCATATGTATTCCTTATACCCTGAAGATGGCAGCTATTGATTTAGTTGCATGTCCCTGCAGGGTCAGAGCCACACCCAGTTTTTGTATTTAGTTGATGAAACTTGAAATATAGGTTTATCTCCAAACGATCTTGGTTCCGTTTAATATTGGCATGTATTGCATCAAGACTTCATGGATTATGGACCCTGATTGTGAAAAAAATCATGTGTTTAGCTTGTAGACACTCTGGAGGTCATAATTTTCATCTAATTTTGATGAAGCTTGAAATGCTTGTTTATAACCAAAAGATGTTGGTTACTGCTGATATTTGCACATATTGAATTGCAACTTTCTGAATTATGGCCCTTGATTGTACGAAAAATTGCATTTGTAGCTTGTGGTCCCTCCACTGGTAACATTTTTTATCCGATTTAAAAATATATCACCATTACACCGTAATGATGGTCGAGTTCGAACTTCATGAAAATCAAACCAAAACTGTGGTACAAAATGGCAGCCCCTCGTTCGCAGATAGTGTAAATATATGGTATATCACAGTTGTAGACCTTCAAAAGGCCACAATTTTGATCCGATTTTTATACCTAAAGATCTTGATTCTTTTCGAATTCGATGTTCGCACATATCTGATCATAATTTCCTGAATTATGGGCCTTGATTGTACGAAAAGTCGTATTTGTTATTTAAATGTTCATATTTTTATTCTCTTTCAGCACAACCCATTCCAAAGACTGAAGACACAATCACTGAAGATACAAACACATCATGGCAGTACATATACCTGGAATTATAGCAATAGTGCTTTTTTATTCAATTATATTAGGTGTGGGATTATGGGCTGCCCGGAAATCAAAACAGACAGGACAGAGTGCGGATAGTGAAGATGTAATGCTAGCAGGAAGAAACATAGGAGTACTTATCGGTATATTTACAATGACAGGTAAGTAACATGTACAGGACGTCCAAAAAAGTAATACATACTGATTTAGTTAAATAATATAGATAATTTACACAAAAAGTAATTACTTTCGTTTGAATTACATGCCTGAAAACAAAGATTTGCACAGAATCAGCAAATCATGAATAGAACATATAAAACGTATAGGTGTACTTAAAGCTATGAATACTGAAAATTGGATAGTTCTTACTTTTTCCAAAAATAACATCAGCTGGAGTATAATAATTTAACGGAAAACCATGGATTTTCAAAATAGTAGACAGGTAGCACATAAAATAAAATGTATGGGGAAAAGGTTATTTATTAGAAAATCTTCCACTCAATTAAATCTTTTCATAACAAGAGGCAGAAGAGAAAGCCAAGTGGTTATGAATAGCTTTTTATGATATGAAATTAAACACTTCACTTGTGATCATAATGTTTCTTCATTTACCCTTGACAGTAGAATCCTGAAGGCATTGTTCATTTAAAATGCAATATTTTTGTCATAATACTTATTAACATGCTATTAGGATAAATGATGAGATGATTTATGTTAAAGAACCATGAGGTGATGTAGGAATGTCTCTTGTTGATTTTCAGCACCTATTTGCTATTCTTTCCATGTTTCTTGTACTTTGAACAGGGTCATCCAGACATTTATATTTCACCTCATTCACCTACTTCACAACCACAGAAAGTGTGCTCTTACTAGATTTGTCTACCGCCAAGACACACATTTCAAAAATACTTGATCTGTGCTTGAAGTAATATAGCTTCATGGAAACAATGATATGTATCCAATTATGAAGCTAGGTTAAGTTGTGAAAATTTAAGTGTTTATACCATATTTGTAGACATTTTAGTATTAATGTAATTAGTGATCCCCGATTTCATAAACTGGTACTATATTGGGAATTATAGTTTGTGGTAACTTAATTAGTTTTTATCATATTGTATAATAATTGTTCAAATAAAAAGTGTGAAGCTTCAAGCTTACATATTTCATTATTCTCTGGCATGAAGCGTCAAACAAAGCAATTTTATGCTCTCCCAATTCCTTCCCTTTTAGCAAATTCCATTGAGAAAACAAATTTCCATTGTGGAAGCAATTGCGTCCTGGTACTGTGAAGTTCATTATGAGTTGCCGAAGCATAAAAACAGACAGAATTCTATTATAGGAAGAAAACTGTTAGTTCTGTGTTATTGGACATTATCTTGTTAAAGACAATTCCCTTAGGAGCTGATTATTAGTAATTTGTCTTATATTAGAAGAGAATATCACAGAATTAATGTTGTCATTTTCAAAAGATATTTTTAACTGGTTTGCTGTTGAAAGAAATGCAAATTAAACTCTGAGTAGGTGTCAAAAAGACATTTTCTTTTGTCAAATAGATTTAAGTTGACCAAATTTCAATATTATCATTCCATCCTGTGTGTCCACACTCACTTGCAAATACTCAGCTGTCCGATTGATTTGGAATTTATATGCATTATTTATGTAATAGTATATATATTTCTGTTAACTGGTTTCTGTGGTATTGTTCATGTGGTCATTTTTGTGAATGAAATTTATATGCAATTGTTATATTGGCTCGGTTATCAAATTGCTGTTATAATATTGTTGTCTTCCATGAATTGTTAATGTTGTAGGTACTAATGAAAATATCACAATGCAAGAGCCTTTACTGACTGCTAAGAGTCTGAGTTTCAAATGACTTGCCTGTCGTTGACATTATGTTCCTTTGTCTGGCAACCTATTTTTGTAGATCCTGACATTCCACTGGATAATTTTGACTATTAGTAGTCTAAGATAAAAGAATTATATCTTTTTGATCTTCGCAAAAAAATATTTTTTTATTTTCATGCATACTTATTCCATTCTTTGTTTTAATAAATTGTCATTGGTATCCTTTAGAATTTGTTTCTGTTTTCATCAGTGTAGTTGCTTTTGTTTTATATAGTGCATTCCACCAGTACTTACTTTTAGTATGAAATGTTGTTAAGTATTTTAATCTTGCATTAAATTATTGAACATAAGCTGAAAATTTGAATATCTATTTGAAAACCAGGTGCTATATCTTTATGGGAAACAATACCAGAATTTGTGACATCCTTATTTGCAGTAGGCATTAACCTTATCTTTCTCTGATAATTTAAATACTGTTCAGTTCAAACTTTTAGCTCTATCTTTTATATTCATATTTATTCATTGTTTAGTTAGAGTTGGGCATAAGTTAGTCTTCAAAAAGAAAATGTTGACAGATTCTTCAAAATAATAGGGAAATTATTATTTTATTGAAATATCTAAACAAATTGTTTTATAACCCATTTTTTAGATTTTACATTGGCAACTAAAATGTAAAACTATTATAAGTTTGTTCTGTTTATTTTTTTCGAAGGCAATAATCTTCTATAAGATGGGGGTTGGGATGGCCTAGTGGTCTAGAGTGCCGCGCTTCGACCTCTAGCTGGCCGGTCACCTCTGGCTTGCGGCTGTGGTTTCGAGCCCTGGTGTGAGCGTATGTGGCATGGAGATAGGGGCGCCTTCTCAACCTCGTGGGTTTCCTCCGGGCACTCCGGTTTCCTCCCACTGCTAAAGACCCCTACGCGCAAGCGAACTATTGAAATAAAATTAAAACCATATGTTAGTCCCGAAATGACCTGGTTGTGTTGAGTGGACGTTAAACCCCATTTCTCTCTCTCTCTCTTCTATAAGATAATCTTTTCTATATAACACAAGAGAGGCTTACTTAAAGTGTTTAGATGTAAAAATCATTATTTTGATTGTTACCCAATCTCTGTTTGTTCTCCTGAATGTCTTCTGGATTTTGTTTAATTGATTGATATGAAGAAAATAACTATTTAGAATTAATATGGTATGACTCTAAAATTAGAAACTTCTCAATCTGTCTTTTACGGTATATGTTTAAAAATGGTTTATTGGATATTCAACATGACGTTTAACACATGTTCTTGTGAGAAAATATTTTTTACCAAGTGAAGCTGGATAATTGTGTAATGTATAACTTGACAACAACACTGTTTTTATGGCACACCAAAAGATTGATTTTTCAATCGCCTTACCAATTCTACCCGCCATGTTCATCTATCACGACACGTAACGACAATCAATCAAACCTCCCAATTAAAACCAGTGTGAGTTTACTGCGTCAAGACCAAAATAAAGTCAGTCCCAATGGGAAATTGCTCCACAAAATTCTATTGAATTTTCTTGATTTCTCCACCTTTTTAAGGGTTACATATTAATCATTCTACGCCTCTGACATTCAATAATCGTATAGTCACAAGGGCAGACAGCTTTAGCTGCTACCCACACTATCTTGTTACCTTAAAGATAATTTTAAAACTCTCATGGGATTATCTCATAGTGCTACTTAATTGTAAATAATATCAAGCTAATACTTTATTAGTAAGTTTTATTAAGGAATGTCACAATAAGTGTTTTGTGCATTTATCACAGTAGCTATCCAGTAGCATATTGCCCCCAGAGTCAGTGTTAGTACAAATTATCGTTTTCAAAAGAAATAATAACCAAAGGAATAATTAACAGAAAGTAGTAAATAACTTTAAAGATGAGTATCAAAGACATTAATAGGGCCTTAAACCCATTTCATTTCATTTTCAAAGACATTTAATTGTTAGGTATTGATGAAGTCAAGTTGACCAACTGTCCAAATTATCCCATTAAGATATCAGTGATTTTACATCTGACAGTTAAATTCCTACAAAATTCCATTAGCCCTTGAGCAGACATGGTAACCAGTATCTTGGCGATTGTTGGTAAACCTCTTATCTTTATTTGCTATGACGCGGTGGTTCAACATCCATTTCTTCGTTGAGCCATTTTCCGTGTGTGTAATGGTAGCTTGTTAACTGCAAGTGTTGGTTTATCAAATTTGATTACTGTCACTCATCAGATGAATTTGCCCGGCAGTGACTAACTGACTACAAATTCAACTAATTTGCTTTGGGAACAGCAAATATTAGAAGAAACAATTGATTTTGCATGCTACATGTACATGTTTTTCACTTTTGAATTTGTTCTGTTCCAAATAGGCCCATATTTAGACCAACAATTTAAAGAGAAAATGGAATATAAATTAGATTGTGTGGAAAAAGTTGTTGTCTTCATTTAATTCCTTTTAAATATATCAGTTTGCTTTTGCCTTTTAGTATTATGACGAGAAATGTGTTTTTTGTTTTTCTGAAAAGACATTGATTTATGGTATCAAGGGAGATGAAAAATAGAAGATGATTTATTGGAATTTATCTAGGATTACAGACATGTTTTAACAAACTTTCAACAAACAACTTTAGATATACATATTGGTCTATTCTTTGATGTTCCTCTTTTAGAGATACTCAACAGTTATCACATGTTCTGGCTTGGATGTTTATTTATCTGTGTCACTCAGATTACTTATTAAAGATACATTATGAGAGATAAGATAAAGAGTTTGGCAGTTCTCACTACGATAGTGAAAAACTAGATAGTGTAAAGGTAATTTGCTGAAAATTTCAGTTAAATTGATCCAGGTGAAATTTTTACCTAGCCTTGGTCATCGTTACTAAAATCATTAATATAAACAGCATAGTCTCGATTATCCATTTTTTGGATTTAATTTGAATGGCCGTCCAGCAGCATATAGGAATCTAATGAGCTAACATTGAAGGCTAGCCTAGACATTGAGTGTTTATTATGGTCTGGATAAGTTAATTAATGTCTAATTGATAATTTAGATAATATTTCAGGCCTAAAGAAAGACTCGTAATAGGCAGATTTTGCTCTTGCATAATGCATGTTTATAAGTTTTAATGTATAGAACTCATTATGTAATCTTTTTTCCCCTTGAACTAACAATTTTATTTGATATTTATTTGATATCTGTTTTTAAAGAATGCCAAAAAGCATCAGTAGAACCAAATAAGAATTTTGATTATCATAATCAAATACTGGGACTGTTGTTAGCAGATGGTGGTCTGAATTGCTTGATAATGTAATATCTTACATGGTCCATCAACCTAAAAGCAGATTTAGAGATGCCCCAAGCAATATTTGACATTCCAGAGAAATCTAGAATCATTTTAGCGTTAATGGGCTATTTAAATCAATTAGAATTGAACTAAAAATAGTTGAGCAATCTTGTACAGTATTGTTTACTATACTGACCATTTTTTATTTAACCTATTCTTTCTACAATCACATCTTACAAACTATGAGGGAGATTGAGGGTAGGCCTAACAGTTATAATTGAAAACAAAATTTGATATTTAACTTTATTCTTCAAGTCAAGAAAGTCAAATTTATAATATAGCCTGGATCATAAATTGATTATTTACTCCAGTACCAGAAATTATGATTTATAGATAATAATCGTTTTATTTCTCAAGCAAAATTCTTAGATTTTGTTCTTCACAGATGAATTGATTAGCAAATTCTTGTCCTGTAACCTCATTATTTTGGATCATCCCATAAAAGCTTTATGACCATGAATGAGATATTACAGTCAAATAAGAATATAGCCTAAATGTGCTGGGTTAACATGAGAAAAAAAAAATAATAATGCACCAGTATCTATCACAGAGCTTTAAGATCATTCAGAGATATTTACATCCAATTATGGGTAACCTTAGAGATGATCTTTGCGTGTTTCATGGGCATAACAACTTAAGTGGAAAGGTAGTTAAAATCAAGCAGAAGAAAAAGGACAATCCTCTTATATTCTTTAGAACTAATCTTCAACATAAATCGTGTCTTTATACTACATAAAAATGCAGCAGAAATAGTGGTGTGACAATAAAGGAGATAAATGGTCCACAACTGACCATTTTAAAGATGGTGAGAAGAAGTTTCTGGTATATTTATTGTGTTCTCCATTGATTTTTAGCCTTCAGAATAATTTGGTATCGTTATTGGAGCACTTCATTTTGTATAAATCATCTTGCCTTTGTTGAGGGGAAAAAATTAAAGCTTTGTCGTCTCATTAGTGTCTCAACCGTTTTGACACAAGAAATATTATAGATTATAACAGATAACTCTGTCTTGTAAATACCAAGAAAATACTATGATATTAATTAGCAGATTGTGCAGTTTTAAAGTTTTGTTCATATAGCTAAAACTTGATCCTGTTCATAGAAGTAATTGCAGAAGGACTGAACCACACACAATATCCAAATAGTTACTTCATCTAGGTAGTGTTGTGCACAAGTCAGTGTATGCTTGCCTTCTGGAAGATCCAAAGGTTATAGATTTTGAGATTTTAAAGTTATAAATATATAGCTAAATATTATCATTAATATTCAACATTAAAAACATGAATTTGAATTCAATATCTAGATCAATATTGATGTTATCTTATGAAAATATTGGCTCCTGTCATCAGAGTGTTCGAATTTGATTTTATGCAAAATTCGAAGCAATATTGACAGTCCCTAACTGGGATATATTTGCGATTCATTACAGCCTACACAACTGTATGTAGGCCCATCAGTATATTCAAAGCAGTTCCACAATTTCTGGTACATAATACTTTGCTCTGTCACAGACAATGTCAGGCAGAAATTCGGTCTGTCATGCTCAGATGTGTCTTTTTAGTGTGTTTTTATTGATAATTATTAACACATATCTGCCACAAAGTTCAAAATGTCAGGTACTAGTTCAGTAGTTAAAAATAAATCTATTTCCAGGTCTACTAATAACTAGGAGCTAGGTCTTGCTTTGATTTCGATAATTAGACGAGTTGAGGAATATTTTGAATAACATGATATTATATTAGATGAAGTTAATTACATTGAGTTTGTAGTTGACATACCAGATGAGTAAAGCTTGTCCTAGGACATATGGTTTTATAAATGATCGACAGTAGTTATATTTTTTACTCTGTTACTGTTCATTCTACAATATAACTCCCTTACACTGATTTACCTGAAGATTAACAGATAAAAGCGGACTGATTGTTTCAGTCAGTATTGTTAAGGGATGTTAGACATGTTCTTAATTACAACTTCTACATTTGACCTTTTGAAAATAGAATTCATCTATAAAATGTACATTTAACATATTCTATAGGGGTGCTCACGTCTGTAGTCTTCAAAATAAAAAAAATCATGACACTTGAAGATTTCGAAATAAAGTGTGGCGATTTTGTTGGGGTTTTTTTTTTCAATAAATTAATATTGGATTGCCATGAAATATTGATGCATTATAAAATTATTGCAAACATCTGTCAAGAATTTTTTCACACAATCAGTAAATGAGGCCAAATTTACCATATTTAGCATATGCCAATTACATCTGTTTGGAGATGGCATGAAATTTAGCCATGTCTTACATAGTGATGCATGAGTTTCTATTGTAGATCTCACTTTCTTACAATGTGTAAAAATGATTGTCCCCAAATTCCAGTAATTTGGGAGTGGTACAAATTGGTGTTGTAAAATATTGTACCAAGAGTTGATTCATTATCATGTCGACAGTATACAATTCATTATCTGAGCTCGTTAAGGCGTGATTGATGGCCTATTCATTATAATCAATTAGACCTTCCGTACAATTGATTTTTCGGGATTTGTATAATCTAGGGCTATAAATGACTTGTGACTTACAGCATTCTTAGCTTGTTTCAAATCTGCAGAAAATTTTATATGCTAAATTGATAGAATAGCATGGTACCGTCTTTCCAAATTTATATTTGAAATATCTGTCAGTTAATTAAAGTCATTACTCCCATTGGGTTCTCTTGTTTAAAAAGGATATACTGTACAACAGCTATTATGTCAATTAGTGTGTAGCAGATACAGATGTGCTCTTTTCTTTAAATATTGAAATTATTGTTGGCCAGAGCACCTTAAAAGGAAAATTAATTCCTCTTCTGGAAGGAATTTGATGAAGTATGGTAGTATTTTAAGTTCGTGCAAAAAAAACTTCAAACAGACTGAATTTCCCCTTTCTTTTAAAGCACTCCTAGCTTTCACAGTACACTGAGGGACGTGGATCACTGTTACACACTGGAGCCATACTTAATTGAAATGTTAAAATGCTAATGCAAAGTCCTTTTTCAAAACAATAAAACCAATCATACAATGTAATAAGGAAAAAATTTATATCTGTTGCCATAGTTTCATTTCATTTTTAATCAGCATTATATTTTAAAACACAATTAATGAAGAATTTTAATGATGTTACGGAAATAATGAAAAAATGGTGTTGTAATAACTTATCATGTCACATCCAGAACATGGCAGTAACTTTCATTAAGCTATGGTTGTCAATTTCAGCTGTTCCAATTCGTGGAGTTGTCAGTCAGGCGAGGTATAGATTTATGCCAGAATATTTTAGAAATTAAGGATTTGTGTCTGTTTCTTTAATAATGGTACTTACAAAAAAATATATATATGCACAAAGCTACTACAGATTCTGATATAGCTTTGTTACCAATCAATAATCACAATTTCTTTTAGAGCATTAATTTTCTTTTTATGTTCAGGAAGAGAGAGCGGACCAGCCTGTGAGGAGTCCTCACTCTATATGGTATTGTGGGGGAGAAGGTATGGGTTGTCTCACCCTCCCTGTCATGATGTACATTGCAGTATATCCTGATGTTTCTAGCTTATGTACAAAATTATCATATGGCAATCTTAACATTAATTAATTTTAAGTGGTGTAAGGTCAAGACTAAAAGAAGGTCCACAAACTAAAAAAGAGTTCCAAACTATTCAAGAACAATAACTTCTTTGTCAAACATAAGACCCCCAAACTGAAAAAAGAATCCCAAAACTATATGGGAATATTTTAAACATAACTATGGCCTGTAATGCACAAACAGAACGGATGACTGACATGATTGTGCATGCCTCATGACTCCAGTGCTCATGACTGACATGATGGTGTATGGTGTATGCCTCATGACTCCAGTACTTTAGGACTGATGACTGGACTGACATGATGGCATATGTCTCATGACTCCAGTGCTTTAGGAAAGGAAACAGGGACCCTTTTACTGATGTAATGGTGCATGCGCATGACTCCAGTGCTTTAGGACTGGACACTGGGACCCTGGCACTGCATCAACTCATTGTATTTCATCATTATTGGACTTTTATTTAGGCACATACAAGTTTTGCCGCAACTATCACTCAACTTTGTGTTAATATTTGAAGTCATTAGAGTTATTACTTGTACAGGGCACAAATATTATTAAAACACAAATAATGCATACATATTAATTGTTCAGAATTTAAGCATTAAAACTGGGAATGGCTTTTGCTATAGATTGGGAGCTATGCGAGAGTTTCTTTAAAAGTTGGGTAAAGCACCACATGTATCCCCTGAAGATAGAACACTCTTGTTCATTTTATTTTCAGTCTGTGCATACATTAGTAAAATTACAAGAAAGCTACAATACCCTGAGGACTACCTTAACCAGACATTAGATTATTGTGATAATTAGTTGTTCCCTTGATGATAGCCTCGAAAGAATTTTAATGGCATTATCACGCTATAAATTAGAGTAGAAATCATTTAGATTTAGTTGGAAGGAATTGATTTTAAATGCAATCATCTTGTCTATTTAGAATCTAGAGAGAATGTACATATTGAGTTAGTATTGCTATATATGGTGTATAATTGATGAATTGAAAAGAAGATTTGTTTTATATGCTATGTGGTTATATAACCCAGCATTTCAACATTATCCTTGGCAGAAGTATTTTCATATTATTGTTTTGATTCTTGTCATTCTATTTGTAAGTTAAATGTCCAGTGGTAGCTATATATATTGTCAGACATTAATCTTCATTTGTTCAATATAATAAAGTGTATTCAATATGTGGCCGTGTTGTCGCCCCTGTCTGTCTGTCCACAATTTGTTAGTGGACGCTCTATAAGTCACAATTTGCCTTCGATTTTGACGAGAAGTGAAATATAGATTATGTCCTATAGATCTCAGTTCCTTTCGATATTGAAATATATTGGACAGTAATTTCATGGATTATGGCCCCTTATTGTACAAAAAATCATGTTTTTAGTTTGTGGACACTGTAGAGGTCACAATTTTTATCGGATTTTAAAAAATGTTTAAATATATACAATTCCACCATAATGAAGGTTGAATTCGTATTTTGGGTAAATCAAAACGAAATGGACGCTCTTGTGTAAAAGTATGATATACGATGGTTTCTTTATATACCAAAGATCTCAGTCTTTTTCTAAGTTTGCGCATTTCAGATCATAACTTTCTGGATTATGGTCCTGCAAAATGTGGGAATATCTTGCCTGGTTAATATTATCTACCATTTTAATTAACTATTTAGTTTAAGTCACTATTTAAATGTCATGCTCCTACCACAGTTTGGTTTTACTGTCAAGATTCGGTCACAATTTGACACCACTATATTTTGTATAATAGCTAGCTACTTGATAGTCCTAGTCATTCTTCACAAAATTCACAATTGATATTTCTGAATACGATCACAGAATTAGTTCCACTCCTATAACTTTGTGCATTTGGTCGAATGGTAAGCTTGTCCATGCTGCATCATAAGGTCTGTCATTGAATCAACTGGCATGGTTTCGATTCCCCTGTAGTATGTGACAAGGAGTAGGGTTACCTATCCAACCTTGTGGGTTTTCTCCTGGTATTCTGGTTTCCACCCACTGCTAAAGACCCACACGGGCCAGTGAATTTATTGAAATAAAATTGAACCATAATATGTAAGTCCATAAATGATCTAGTTTGTGTCTAGTTAAACCATATTTTGCGTTCTTGCTCAGGTGAAATAGACATCCCAATCATTCTGTTCACAATCGATGATCCAAATATACAAATTTTGATTGATAATGAGATGGGCAAAATTAGAAAATATTGCGAAAGATGACTTAAATCAGTATATGACGCTACAAAAAAGACTTTCTGGGTGAAAAAATAACAGACATTTCTTTATTACCCCCTTGCCATATACATGGTCTTTCGCTGCATGGATGGAATGAAGATTCATGGTGTGAATTGGTTTCTGAAGCATATGGTTGGCCAGCAAGTCTTCATAGATAGATCTGTGTTTGAACCAGCTCATCAAATTTTGTTTGTAAATTTGGTTCTGTATTTATGCTAAAAACCTTTAATATCATTAACTAGATATTGTCAAGTGAATACTTTAAGGGTATTTACAACTTTTTATGCATTTATTTTACATTTAAAAAGTGATAAACTGAAATTGTTGGCATTTTATAAAATATCATGATATATATATATCTGTTTCCAGGGATATCTCCCAGTTCTAGCCATTAGTATTTATAGAAATACAGCATATGTTAATTTTAAAAATTATGTTCAAGAGTTATTCTACACCATACCTTTGCGACTTATAATTTGTTTCCATATAAAAAAGAAAATTTGATGAAGTGTGCAGAAAAGTAGGATGTTAAACCCAATTTCGCTCGTTCATTCATTCATTCTCTCCACTGTGATTTTCTTCTTTAAGGTATACTCAATCTTAATATAGCTCTTGTTATCCATTGATCTAAATTTATCCCAAGTTTCATTTCCACTTTTTGTGAATAATTAATGATATTGATCATTGATTTAGGCTATCATACTATTTACTTCTCTACACCAGGCTGTCAGAACTTTGACAGGTAGTATTTAGTACGATAGATTAACAGGGTGTAGGGATGTTGATCATTTTGTTGAACCTGTAGTAAAAAGGCTGATCAATACCATGCGTGATCCACCACTATGAACTAATGTAGCCAATAATCACATAATGTTTCTCCTGAGAGCAGACATAGCTATTTTCTCATCATGTGTTTATGGTCGGTAATACCAAGATTATGCACGTCACATAGGCTTTTTATCTTAGTAACAGGCGCCTTATCTTGGCTTTAACTTTCACTAAAGATTTATCTCTCTTTTTTTTCTCTGTAATAATCACAGTAATTAACTTTATCAAGAACATTCTGACAAAAAATATAGGAGCTGCAGTGGATCAGCAAGGCACCGGCATCCTTATATTTGCTTTCAGCGTACAAGTAACTGTTGGGGAGGGTGTGGGGAATTTACATTGGTTTTCAACATGTTACTAACTGCGGGTGCCAATTTTCAGACATGCAAGGGTTCTGATCCCAAATTATTAAGTCCTAGCTGCTGGAGTGATGGAGCACCTTGGCTGAAAAAGTAACTTGTACATTGCCAGAAATAGCATCTTGGGCAATTTAAGGTTTATTATACTTTATTTAAATCAGATTTGAGGCAGACTTGAACCATGTTGCTGTGTTTTCATATAGAAACAAATTGGGAGATTTCAAATTACAATATATAAAAGCAATTGGGTGTTGGGATTAACATTTTATATGACAAGGCCATATTACACTGTCACTAATGACAATTTTACTCTGAATACTTTGTCCATAGTTTTATACTATGAATACTTTGTCCATAGTTTTACGCTTCATTTTGTATGTATAAAATTGCATTTAATACAAAGGTTACACGAAAAGTGAAGCTTGACAGTATCAGTGTTGCAATTTCAAAATTTTTCCTGTAGGACATTTTTACGGAAAATAAATGGGCATAACTCTTATCGTTATAAGCAGACAGATTCAGACCAGAATTAAAAATCATGTGTTGACAAAATATTCAAATTCATAAGTAATACAAAAATTGGTGCACCTGGTTATGTTTCATATTTAATTCCTGTGCAGTATTCGAATTTATGTAATATTCCTACAAAATTACATGTTGTCATAATAATATGGAATGAAATCAGGCCGACTACTGCCAACCAGTACTTGTTTCAGGTTCATGCAAAATTACTGTATTTTTTGGGGTATAAGTCAATAATTTTTCAGCAGAAGTCCAGCATTCACCTTATACTCCGTTTCGACTTATTTTTTGGGCAGGAGAGACAGCAAATGAAAAAAAAAAAGAGAGGTGATTATATTCTATATATGACTAGTTTCTGCGTGATGTCGGCCGACATCAAAGAGATTAAAAATGTCCAACAATGGACAAATCCTGGGTTAATCACTCTTGGACTGATACATAGTCCGACAAAGGAGAAGCAATGACTTTTGTTCAGGATTGGATTGTCCGACAAAGGATTAAGGAAGGTATACAGGGCCTGATTCCTAGAAAATTCTTAAGCACGTTCTTGTGCTTAGATTTCAAGTAGACTTTGCATTTAAGTAAACTTATTGCATTTTGTGTTCCTAGAAAATTCTTAAGAACGTCCTTGTGCTTAGATTTTAAGTAGACTTCAGTGCAAGCACAAATACGTTATTATGTGTTCCAAGAAAAAACTTAAGCACAACTTTGTTCTTATCTAAGCACAAGTCTCAAGTAAGGTATAGGGCTTGCTTACCAACCTTAAAGGGGAAGACCAACGATTTTCAACAAGGTTTCCATAAATCTTTAATATATATTGTTAAATAATCCCCTCTGTAACAAAGGCAAAAAAGTTTTTGTAAGCGGGAAAATAATTTTTATTAAAACCGGAAGTGACATAGTTGGTTCAACACGCTCAGCAGGCTCTATAGTAAGCATGCAAATTTGGCCTATGTTTACTGCTGTATTGTGTACTCGCATCGTCCTTTGACCAAAAATCTGATAAAATGGGCTATTTATTAGGATATTATAAACACGAATTTATGTTTTGCTAACGTTTAGTACACAAAGCCGCTACGTAAATTCACTCATACGAGCATACATATCTTGGTCCAAATAATTTGGGCGCCCATACGTTTTTCAGAACCACATTGGCCCAAGACACTCCTCTGGCTATGTTATTAACAGACTGGATTCATTCCCTAAAAGTTGGCTGATGCAGTCAATGTAATACATCATTTTGACTTGACATTGTGAAGATGAGACTGATATACATTACGACAATGTGTGTGATGTCTACCATATGTTATTGATAGAAACTGTAATATAAACTGAATATATGTATACTGAACCATAAATACTGATTATTTTTGGTAAGATGATTATATTGTCTATGTATGGCTATAATCCTATTATATGTATTGATACCATTGTATACCTTAGTATTTGTGTAATGATTTTCAAATTGAGCCCGAGAGAGTTTCTATAGCAGTATAATAGCTAATAAAATCTTAATAAATTACCAAACAATTTTAATTTCAATTTGATTGAATTCAAATGTTCTTCAACTATTTCATTTTTTCATTTTCCATTGTTTTTATATATCAACATTTTCATGTAGACATATTGTGTCATCACCCCGAGCTGTTGGTAAATCTAATTTGTTTGTGGACACTCTAGAGCTCACATTATTATATTGGTTTATATCCAGTGGATCACGTTTTAATACTCCACATTTTTATGTGGACATTTATTATCGTTGCCCCTGTCCCTCTGAACATCTGTCCATGATTGTTTGTGGATAGTCTAAATGTCACACAATTATTATCTGATTTTGAGAAACTTGAAATATAGGTTTATCTCCCAAACATCATGTTTCCTTTAGATATTGGCTGGATATTGAACTCTAACTTCATGGATTAATATGGCCCCAGATAGTACGAAAAGTCACGTTTTTAGCTTGTAGACACTCAAGAGGACACAATTTGTATCCGATTTTGATGAAACTTGAAATTTGTGTCTATAGCTGACAAATCTCATCTCTTGTCGATATTTGCGCATATCCGACCGCGATTTCCGGGATTATGGCCCCTGATTGTATGAAAATTCATGTTTATAGTTAGTGGACCATCAAGATGTCACAATTTTTAACCAATTTAAAAGAATGCTTGAATATATCACCGTTACACCATGATGACAGTTGGGTTCCAATTTCGTGCAAATCAGACCAAAACTGCTAGACAAAATGGCCACGCTATGTAATCTGGCCAAAGATATTATCAGGATCTGCTTCAAATTTGGTGCAGATTGTCACAGGACGCCAGGAATCTAAAACATTTGTGATCGGCAGTCAAGGGCTTTGGAAGCCATCTTGCAGAAACTGTTGTCATTCCTAACTTGTTGATAATGTGCTCAATCCTCTCACGCGAGATGCCCACAACACTGGCAATATGTCGAGTTGTCAATCAGCCACCACAATGTTATGCACTCGGGTAATGTTTTCTTGAATAGTTATGGTTGATGTTCCACTTCTTTACTGTGGAAAAGGAAGGGGCATTATTGCCTAAAGTGGAGACCATGTCGGCATGTTTAGAGACGTATTCATATTAATGCTAACAAAAAATAAGATGAATGGGTTTGTCCCAACTTTTTACTCTCATCTTTTTATTGTTGATTGCTTGCATGGTCACCTAAACAAAATAAATTGGGCTGAAAAATATGACATCTCATACAATCTGTAGATCAATCTCCCTTCAGTCATTGACATTTTTTGAAAAGGTAATTAACTGTTGCCTATTTTATACTTTTATAAAGGAATTACATTAATTTTATTTTTGTTGCGAAATCTATAATTTTGTGACAATTTTCAAATTCTAAACAACTATTTTTGCAAGAAATTATACTTCAGTGTGTAACAATATTGCGCAACAAATAATCAGTATCAGCTAATTACAGGATATGCCCTATTATCATCATCATCATCGTCTAAATTTCACATCATAAACATGAACAATTATCATGATATCAATATAAGGATGTATTGGGTAGAAATTAAAAATGATGGACAAGATGATTATATTACATGATTTTCCGATAAAGATGTAATACTTTTTATACGCCCACATTTTCATGTGGACGTATATTATCGTCGCCCCTGTCATCCGTCCGTCCACAATTGTTTGTGAACAGTCCACAGGTCACAATTTTTATCCGATTTTGATGAAATTTGAAATGTAGGTTTATCACCCTACGATCTCGGTTCCTTTCGATATTGGCATGTATCGGACTGTAACTTCATGGGTTATGGCCCCTGATTGTACGAAAAATCACGTTTTTAGCTTGTGAACAGTGTAGAGGTCACAATTTTGAAGCGATTTTGATGAAACTTGAAATGCATATTTATAACCCAAAGATCTTGGTTTCTTTCGATATTTGCACATATCGGATCATAACTTCTTGAATTATGGCCCCTGATTGTACAAAAAATTGCCCTTTTTAGCTTGTGGTACCTCTTGACGTCAAAATTATTATCTGATTTGAAAAAACATTTGATTATATCACCATTATATGGTAATGAAGGTTGAGTTTGAATTTCGTGAAAATTGGACCAAAATTGAAGGACAAAATGGCCGCCGTTTGTACTCAAATAGTGTGAAAATATGCTATATCAAGGTTGTGGACCCTGTAGAGGCCACAATTTTGAACCTATTTTGATGAAATTTGAAATACATGATTATAACCCACAGGTCTTGGTTCCTTTCGATATTTGCACATATCGGATCGTAACTTCCGGACTTCCTGCATTATGGTCCCTGATTGTACAAAAAATGGCCTTTTTTAGCTTGTGGTCTCGCTAGAGGTCATAATTATTATTCGATTTATAAAACCGTCTGATTATATAACCGTTAGACTGTAATGAACATTGGGTGCGAATTTAGCGAAAATCGACCAAAATTGCCAGACAATATGGCCGCCGCTTGAATGCGAATAGTGTAAAGATATGGTTTATCAAGGTTATGGACCCTATGGAGGTCACAATTTTAATCCGATTTTGATGAAACTTGAAATACATGTTTAAAATCCAAAGATCATGGTTCCTTTTGATATTTGCGCATATCGGATTGTAGCTTCCTGAATTATAGCCCTTAATTGTACGCAAAATCGACTTTTTTAGCTTGTGGTTCCTCTAGGGGTCTCAATTATTATCCGATTTTAAAAAACGTTTGATTATATCACTGTTACACTGTAATGAAGGTTGAAGTCGAATTTCGTAAAAATCGAACCAAAACTGCCAGACAAAATGGCTGCCACTAATACACGAATAGTGTAAAAATATGTGTATCCATGTTGTGGACCCTGTAGAGGTCACAATTTTAATCCGATTTTGATGAAATTTGAAATGTAAGTTTATAACCCAAAGATTGCAGTTCCTTTCGATATTCGCACACATTGGACCATACCTTTCTGAATTATGGCCCCTGATTGTACGAAAAAATAATGTTTTTATACGCCCACATTGAAATTGTGGACGCTCTAGAGGCTAAAGTTAATATCCGATTGACTTTAAATTTATACATAGTGTTTAAGAAACCTGTTGTTTTTCAGCGATTTCCGATAATAACTACCAGAGTTATGGCCCTTGATCACATCAAAAAATCCTGTGGACGCTCTAGAGGCCAAAGTTAATACCCGATTGACTTTAAATACACACACACTGTCATGAGACGAAGAAGCCTAATGATTTTGAGTGATTTCAAATAATTACTTCCAGAGTTGTCTCCCTTGATCACTTTAAAAACCCTTGTGATGCTATAGAGGCCAAACTTATCATCCGATTGACTTCAGATTGATACACAGAGTTTAAGGTGTTGAAACGAACAAGTATCTTGATTTTCAATGAAATTTGATAACTGAATCCATGATATTAAATGTTTCCTATACTAATTGTTAGCGTGGGCGAAACTTTTATAAAAAGCAAACAAATTCTAATGATTTTCAGATAATTACATAATGAGTTGCTACTCTTAATCAGATTTTAGTATATTACAAATGTTTCATTACCAAAAAAAGTAAAAATATGCGACAAACCTTGTTGACTGCCCGGACGATTCAGCTGCTGTGGACGTATGTTTCGTTGCCTGGCAACCTATCTTTTATCTTGTGGAGGTCACAATTTTATTCTGAATTAAAAAAAAGTTTGACTATATCCCTGTTACACATTAATGATGGTTGAGTTTGATTTTCAATGAATTATGATATTTGAACAACTAAATCCATAATATTAAATGTTTCGTATACTAAAAGTTAGCATGGGGCAGAACTCTTTGTAAGAACCAAACAAATTCTAATGATTTTCTGATAATTACTTAAAGAGCACATAAAATGAGAAAACTAGATTCATTGAGCCTATAGACATTGGTTACTATATGCATTTTATGTCAAGTTCACCCCAATCTGATTAAAATTAATTGAGATATTAACGTTTAAACATCAGACAGCCAAAAACGGTTTTCAAATTTTCAATTACAACCTTTATCCGGTTGATTGGCTGGTGACGTCACAGGCACTACACATAATCTATACACATTATCTATACAATATAGCACTATCTGTACGATATATCACTGTATACACACCGCCAGTTAACACGTGTGTATTTCGCGGTCCAATTAACATTTGACTGGCGTAATCATTAACTCGTAATTTTACACGTAAGCTACATATCACTATACTATAATAGTCAAAGCATTTTCAAAAGCGGACTTGTCTGCGATATCACCTCGGTGGAAGCGGACGTTAAATAAAACTAACTCACACACACACACACAAAAGCGGACCTTTCTCGTCTTGAGTTGTAATAGATTATATATTTGTGACTAGAATATTTCGGAGTGTATTTCAAGATGCCGTATTATCGTTGTGTTGTTGAGAGTTGTGGAAATTCCAGCAAGGAAAAGGGGAATAATGTGCCGGCGTTTCATAAATTTCCCAAGGATGAAATCTTACGGAAAAGGTGGATTGCGTTTGTAAACAATTCAAATCCTGATTGGCAACCTACAGTCACAACAGTGATATGCAGTGAACATTTTGCGAACGATTGCTATGGGCTGCGACCTAACTTAATTGAAGTTTTCGAAATACGCAAACAGAGAATAAAACTTTTCCCGGGTTCCATTCCTACGATGAATGCCAGTCAAGTCGGGATATGGATATTTTTTCTATAATCCGGTAAAATATTCAAAACAAGCTTGTTGGTTATTCATAAAAGGTACATTAAAATAAGCCACGTGGTCATTGAAGACAGTCTCGGCATGGTTTCAGAATTGCACGTCTTCCACGCTCTGTCCGTGTGAATTTCAGGTACCGGTAGATATTAAAATAATAACTGGATAATACATTGATGGATTCACTGACCAGTTGTTAGGTAAATTTAAATCGTCATTGGATATAATTCCCTGATTGAACATCGAATACACGGGGAGAGAAACAGTGGATGTTTTCCCCGACAGAATCTCCATTGGAGAATTCCAACGATACGTGACATATCGGTTGGCATTATGCCAATAAAGCAGTTCTAAATCGATTTTTTTTTTATTACACTATTGACAGGCAATCTGAACGACAGACTCACCCTACCTATTACCATTTAATTTTCGTACGTTAGTTACGTACATATTGTCATAGTCGTACAGAACTTTATTTTATAGCCATTTCAGTTATGGTTGTCACGTGATCATTGTCTATCATCGACGGATGAATAAAAACGTTTGCAAGTTACATGACTGTTAAGCGAAGGACTACAAATTGTGTTATTAAGAAATACCACGGCATTTTCTGATTTTAACTTCGGCATTTTCTGACACTGACAATAAACACTAATCAAACAATCAAATTGCTAAAATCATAACGCCAATTAACAAACAATACAAGAATACTTCATTAAAAACAAAACAATGATCATACGATCATACAAACAATACGATTAACATTAACTTTATTATAAAAACATCGGTGATTCGATCTGAAATCAAATAACAAAATAGTCAACGAGTACTATAGCTATTTCTTCCATATGATTAAATGTACAATAGTAACTGTAAATTTTCCCGCGGTTAGATACTTCTAACCAATCAAAAAATTGTTGTTTGATCACTCACACCCTTCAATCGAGAAATCGAGCTTCTCGTGCGATTTTCTATAATTTAATAGATATTATAAATTAGTAAAATTTTAAAACTGTCATTCAGTCAATAAATTAGAACACAAAAATAAGTGTGTAAAATATTATATATTCCGGTACGTACCATTCCAGAGAATCTAGTCTCGCAACAATCTGATGATTGTCATTGTTAGATCCCGTATTCTCTACATCGCCATCCTCTACGGAACTACTACAGTCAGATAAATACGGCTCAAAACATATATGGCGCTATATTAATCATTTCTCGCGACGTATCTGTATCCGATACACTGCCCAAGCTAAAAGAACTACTGCTACATGATAACTCCAAATATTCTGCCTCCATTTCGCTCGGTGTATGATAAAATGATCAATAAATAATAATACAAATGTTGGTGATCGAAGTTTATATGATTATTATTTGAAACCATTTCGTTTCTTAAAAGCCGACAATTGATTATTTCTATCGGCTTAAAAGATGTCCGTAGCGCCGGCTATAACAATTTCACACCAATCTTGTTTCAATCAGAAGCCAATTATTGTTTGCTTACGGTCGGCTTATTCTGATAAAAAAAAACACATGGGGAATATGGCTACAACGACTGTCTTTATAAAACAAATTATAAAGTACAAAACAAATTATTCCGTAGTCAATTGTTATTTAATTAGGGGGATTAAGGAATCAGTCAGGCGTTAACGAATACACACGCCGAGTGTATACAGGTAATTAAGGAATAAACATCCCGAATATGCATTCGGTCACTGTGACGTCACTGGCGTCTGAGGGGATTAAGAGTGTTTTCAATAATTGGCCAAGTCGTTTTTACGGGAGGCCTATATTTGCGACTTTGGGTGACGATATCTGAATTAATTTTCATCAGATCGATGTTAAACTGCCGTAAAATGCATATAGTAACCAATGTCTATAAGCTCAATGAATTTAGTTTACTCATTTTATGTGCTCTTTAATATGCGACAACTCTTGTTGACTGCCTGGACAATTTAGCTGCTGGCGTATGTTTCGTTGCCTGGCAACCTTTTTTTTTTGAAAATTGCTAGACATACAGGTAAAGTGGCTTTAAGGACAATGTGTACATACTTTTAATTGTAAAGGAATGAAATGAAATGGCTATTGAAGACAGCCATATTACCCAGCGGCATTTCCATCTGCTCTTCATCAAACTCCAACTAGCAAGGGTTATTTTACGTGTATGCCAACATTTACACTTGCCAGACCCCCTGTCCTGCACGAACCTGGAAAAACCTGAGGTACTTTCTAAGTCAACACCTAGCTAGTGGGTTTTGGTCTAAAACTTTCTTTGACAACTAACTCACACTTTTAAGTGATTTTGTTGGTGGGGAAACTTGTATAAAACTTCATTTTTCTCAGCATCTACTAAACTAATTTACTTCTTTTAAATTTTAGAATTGATAAAAAAATCGAGCATAATCCAGCCTTATAAAAATAAACAAAGCAATAACTGTTTCATATTGCGTCAGTAATTATAATGTGAATCAAGAAGTTCTATTCAAGTGTGACATAGAATATTTTGAGGACAGTGTTTTCAGTTTTCATCAAATAAGTTTTCAAATTTGTTTGCCACTGAAATGCTAGAAACTTGAGCTACAATAAAAGTTGACAGTATTTGTGATATACTTTGGGTTAACACTGGCTTGCTTAAAAATATTGTTGATAGTCACAACCATATTGGCTTAAGACTCAGACTTATTGCTGTCGGGTTCGCCTATAATAATATTTCCACTTTTGGGGAATTTGATTGATTTTGGACCAAGATAAGCAAATCTAACAGGCAATCGATGAGATATTTGCTCTCCGTGTCAGATAGAAATTACATTGCAGGCAATTGGACGTTTTAGCTAAAGCTGAAATGGGCTTACTCTTGTGATTATTTGACATTTTCTGCCTGCTTCCCAGCCTATCTCAAAGTTAATATAAATGGAGTTGCAAGTCTTGGAAATTTAACCGTCAATTGGTTTGGATTATCCAATTTGGCTGCCATGTTTATATTGCCGAATAAATGTATTCTATTCAAAAGAAAGTATTTTTCGTATGAATTTTGATCCAATATTACAGTCTCTACAGTCTTATGCTTTTCTTTCCCAGACACTATTGAATTTTTCACTATATTCATAGCATGTATTTTTGAAAGATTAATTGAGTTTCTTCAAGTATTGAAGTGCATGATAATGTCTTTTGTATTAGAACCTAATCTTTCAAGACATGTTGCACATTCTTTGTGTAAGGTTACATTATATTGTTAGTAAAAAATATTATTTTAATAGTTCTTAAATGGTAAATAGGTAACAAACAAATGTTTGAATATTAGCCTTTTCCAAAAATAATTACAAACCAATGAAAATAGAAGTTTTATCATTTTATTTTAAAGATAGATTATGGGAGATTAGATAACGAGTTGGCATTTCTCACTATTTTAGTTAAAAACTAGCTTATGTAAAGGCAACTTGCTGAAAATTTCAGTCAAATTCATCCACTATGAACTAAGAACTAAGCGAAAGAAAGTTCCGCTTAGCCTAGATCATCATTGCTAAAGTTGGTAAGACAAAACTAGTAGTTTCGGTTATCCATTTAATCGTTAAATCACAAAGGAAAATTTTGCAGCAATTCGAACTACAATCCAACATATATTGCAGGCTAGCCTTGACATTGAGAGTTGATTCTGGTCTGAATAAGTTAGTTAATTTCTAATTAATAGTTTTTATAACATTGCAGGCCTAAAGAAAGACCTACAAAAGGCAGATTTTGCTCTTGCATAATGTGTGTTTAAATAATAATAATGAACTTTTATATGTACATTGTACATAAGATGAAAGTACTAAATGTAACAAGAATACCAGTGAAATACCGTTTTTGATCCCAAAAGGCCTAAATTTAAAACTTCTTTTCTTCCTTTTCATCTCAATATTTTCTTTCTTTTCATCTCAATATTTTCAACCTTTTTATTTCAGCCACATGGGTTGGTGGAGCTTATATAAATGGTACAGCAGAAATTATTGTGCGGTATGGCTTAGTCTGGTGTCAAGCTCCATTTGGTTATGCTATAAGTCTTGTATTTGGTAAGAATTGTTTCTTGTAAAAAATATGTTTTACATTAAAGATACATTATGGGAGATTAGATAACGAGTTGGCAGTTCTCACTATAATAGTTAGAAACTAGCTGAGCTAATGTAAAGGCAACTTGCTGAAAATTTCAGTCAAATTGATCCACTATGAACTTAGAACTAAGCAGATAAAAGTTCCGCTTAGCCACAGTCATCATTACTAAAGTCGGTAAGACAAAACCAGTAGTCTCGGTTATCCAATTTTATCAGTAAACCATGAAGGAAAAAATTTCAGCGAATCGAACTACAATCCAACAAAAATCTTATGCTAGCCTCGACATAGAGAGTTGATTATGGTCTGGATAAGTTAATTAATGTCTAATTAATAGTTTTTACAACATTCCAGGCCTAAAGAAAGACCTACAATAGGCAAATTTTGCTCTTGCATAATGCATGTTCAAAGATGCATTATGTAAGATTCAGATAAAGAGCTGGTCGTTCATGCTATAATAGTTCCAAAAAGATAAGGAAAAAAAAATGTATTAAAATTTCATTCAATTACTTTATTCTGAGCAAAGTAGAGTTTTTGAAGTTACCACAAAACATTCCTGATGGTCAAGAACCATTTCTACTATAATAAGCAAAGTCTTGATTATTGTGTTTTAATCCTGTTAAAATCACGACCATCCAATGGTCTTGTATTGGCTTTCTGTACGATATTCAATTATAAATTACAGAGGTATCCTCTCTGTTAAAAAATCTCATTAGGTCCTTAAGAACCATAATGATTTTCAATGATAACTTACAGAGTTTTTCCTCTTTGTTTCGAAATCTTGTTATGATCCAAGTTTAACCTCTTCTTATCTGCTAATTATTGAACCTAGTCAAGGTAATGAATGTATGCACCAAAGTGTAATCACTCTCATTCAGAATCTAATTGGTAATCTTTGCTTAGCCGAAGCAGATAATGCTCATCATCAAACTTAATATCCTTGATTGTCCTTCAAAATTTTACTTCTATGCGTTCAAAGTCAAAATGAAGAGTAGATAACTATTCTAGAAACCTAAAGATTACGACTGACTCCACAACCAGCAATTTTGTTAAAACTCATATCGGCTTTATTTTATTAATAAAATATAATATTTTATGCATTTTACACATGTTAACTATTAGTGGTTTTTCATTATGAAAATAGTGTACTTATGAATCGCCCCAAAATTATTGTCCAGTCATAATCAAGTAAATTTCAGATTTATCATACAATACTAAAATAAACACATAAATAGAAAATATATTGATTTAAAATACTTACAGTTTCCAGTAAAATGCTAAGCCAATAATGTGAGAAATGTGAAATACATGTAGAAGAGTACTTTATGTAATTACTACCTATCTTAAAGTTATGTTATTTATTTTTTTATAGGAGGACTATTTTTTGCAAATAAAATGCGTACTCAGGGCTATGTAACAATGTTAGATCCCTTCCAGATTCGATATGGTGAGCGTATGGGAGGATTATTGTATATACCAGCTTTATTAGGGGAGGTGTTTTGGACAGCTGCAGTACTCGCAGCTTTGGGTGAGTGGTAGAAAAAGTTAGTTTCTTAAATTGATTATCCATAATAATTATTATTCCAGGGCAAGAAATTAATCCTGGGGTCCCAAGTTCTGTTTTTTTTTGTTTGCGTGTACTGGAAAAATTCGGTCACAAGGGTGGCTGACAAAACCTGGAGTCCCATTTTAGTAATTTTGTAGATATATAAGGATATTTGATAATTCAGTCACATTGACATGAATGTAAAAGAACGTTTAACAGTTAGAACTTGAAATAAGAATAGGCTGTGGTGTCGCTGTTTGGGCATATGCACATCTTCATTTGCACTGATTGAGCAGAAAACTAGGACAAAAACCCCAAAACATTTCCATGGCAACATTATTATGGGCTAATACTAAAACATTGTAATGCAGATTTTAGGTCTGTCCATTAGTTACAAATGTGATTGGAAAGAGCCTTTACTTCATGCTATAAAATGGGATAGACTGACAATGAAAATTGGTCATAAGTCTACATCTTACTTGTTCACTCTCTTAGCCCAGGTTAGGTGCAAAAGAGTAGGACAATAAACCCCATTTCATTCATTTATTGTTCACTCTCAAAATTAAAATTATGCATGGATAATATTTCTTTGTTGTTTGTTTCTGTTTTATGATCTTCCATACATATAAGATTTAGTCTTAACACCACTGACTTCAAGAAAAGCACAGTTTCAACGCTTCTATAAGTCTAATACTACAAATCAGACCATCTGTATTTTTATTTATTTCCTATCGAAAATACTAAAATTTCTCTACAGCTACTGATCATGCAGAAAACAAGCAAAACCACAATAGGAACTTTATGTGGAATCATGATTTGAAATAATATTAGTATGATATAGGAAAACAAAATGCTGTTATCAAATGTGAACCAAATAGCATTTAGTAATCCTAGATGTGACTAAAATTGTTTAAATTTCATGTGATAATTATTATAAAGATTTTTGTTGGTTATAATTTCAGGTGCTACATTATCTGTTATTGTTGATATTGATACAAATACAGCTATTATTGTATCATCATGTATAGCTTTATTCTATACATTAACTGGTGGTCTATATTCTGTAGCATATACAGATGTTGTACAGTTATTCTGTATATTCATTGGTCTTGTAAGTCACTTTTTTAAATTTTTTAAATTTAAAATTTTAAACATTCTGGGAAATTATTGTCTGGTATTGTATTATTAATGTTATTCAAAACATTGATAGAAAAATCCCAAATATATGCCTTCATTTCCCCCCTGACAAAGTGTTACAGATGCCTTTGTTAGCAGCTGATTGCTTTAATTGTTCAGCTAGCTGTTACTGTTCCAGGAGAAACCCTACTAAATGTCACCTAGCTGTCACACACTTTATCTTGCTGTAGGCCTATTGTAGATTCTGGCCAAATCGTTCTCTAATTTTTCAGAGTTGAAATGTAGACATAGAATTATGAATAAGATAATTAGGGCAATTACACAAGGATGGAGAGAAAAATAAACATCATTCAGTTTCAATTGGAGTCACTTGAAAACAGAATAAATATGAATATCTACATTACCTTCATAACCATAGTTTGTTTATGAATGCAACTGTAGTCTAATTTACATGTACCATAAGTCTTGCAATTAATCACCTTCTATAATTAGTATAATATCCTTCCTTTACTAGTTCTAGATTATTTTGCTCTCCTTTTTTGGAAGGTTTTTATCATGAATTGATGAAGTGAAAACAGTTTTTCTTTACATAAAGTAGTTAAAACACATACTCTTCCAAATGTAAATGAAGGCTAACTTTCAAAGGGGGGTAACTGACATGCCCTTATATGGCATGAGCTGCATATGCTGACATCAGCTTCTTCAAACCTCAAAAGGAGGTTACTCTTTTAGTATTTGACACATGGAACATATTGTCTGGGAAGTTTATTGTGCACTCTAAGGTAAAGACAGATTATTCAATTGTAAGATAAAGATACTTTTGATAATTTAACAAAACCTTGGCCTGTATGAGTATGTTATGTGAAATGAAATGAAATGAGGTTTGACATCCTACTGTTCTGCTCTGATTGGTGAAAACAAGATCTTTGCAAAGGCCAATTTGAAGTTGGAGATACAAGATATAAAAAGCATTTAATTTTAGCACTGGTTACTGCTCTTTATTTCCATCAGTCACAGTACTAAACTAGTGTACTGTATTTGTGTCACAGCTGTGTTTGCACATTATGGATCAACCCTAGCATAGAGCTTTAGTTTAAAATTATGCATGTATTTGGAATATGTTTAACCTATTCTGTAACATATATGTAGAATTGATGGACATTGACAGTGTCCTTTTATAGATTAAAGCTGTGCATTAATGGGAGATAACTCTTTCAATCATTTGATTGGGGTTTCAATCAAGAACTTTTAAAACATGTTTCATTTCCGCTCCTTGTTCTTTACATAATCAACCAACCAGGTCACATTCAAATCTTCTTTTAAGAGTTGTTATTTGTGAGTTGTAATTGATGTAGTTTTATTATAATGTTTAAACGGACCCAGAAAAGTTATGTTTGATTTTTTTTCAGATTTGATATTATGACCAGCAGTTTATTGACTGTTAAGGGAAAACTTTAAGCATGCTGTATCCATACAGATAATGTAACTGTGTTCTACAGGTAGTCATATAATGTTGTTAATTTTGATTTTAGTGGCTTAGTGTACCATTTGCCCTGACTAATGAAGCTGTAGCACCATTGACTACCAATGCAACCGAGAATTGGATACAAACTGTAGAACCGTTTCGAGCTGGATCCTACATAGACAGTTTTTTACTACTTATATTTGGAGGAATACCATGGCAGGTAAGTACCTGTTGTTTATAAATACTGGTACGTGTTAGTTAATTTTATTTAATGTACAAGACATAACTTTAATTTACCATATTTTTTTTTATTCAATCGAGGTACTCTAGTAGGCTACAGGCCAACATTTACTTTTTGTGTGCACACATCAAATCATAGAATGATAAATTGACATGTTGTTTTTTCTCAGGTATATTTCCAAAGAGTATTGTCATCTCAATCTGCCCGAAGTGCACAAATATTATCATATATAGCATCAGTTGGTTGTATAGTAATGGCCCTGCCTGCAGTGTTATTTGGAGTGATTGCGGCATCTACAGGTAATGTAAACCCTTTTGATGTGCCATATTTTTGTCTTGCTGATTTTATTTCAGGAAACTGTCGAACTTGGCTCTTTGTTTTAACTTTGTAGCAAATCATCTAATTCTTTCAGACATACTATTTTCATTCACTACACTGTTATCCTCATAATTTTACATAATTATTTTACTGAATTAACATATGGTACATTCTTATTGTTCTATTCATTCAACATAAATTCTCATTGTGGTTCTATTGAATTAACATAAATTCTTTTTTTCTATTGAATTCACACAAATTCTTATTGTTGTTCTATTGAATTAACATAAAATCCTATTGTTTTATTCAATTTTAATTATGAATTCTTATTGTTGTCCTATTGAATTAAATTGTAATATTGAATTGACGTAAATTCTTATTGAATTAAGATGAATTCTTATTGTTATTTATAGATTGGAATCAAACCACATATGATGGACAACTACCTATCCCTGAAAAAAATTTAAATCTTATTTTACCGATGTGTCTCCAGTTTTTATGCCCAGCTTGGGTTTCATTTATTGGTCTAGGTGCTGTGTCAGCAGCTGTCATGTCATCAGCAGACTCCTCCATTTTGTCTGCTAGCTCCATGTTTGCTAGGAATATTTACAAACTTATATTTAGACAAAAGGTAGGCCAACATTTACTGCAGATTTATAGTGTAATTCATGTGGAGAAAAACTTAGGTCTCTGTATCTGTTGTACATTATTAAAGAAGGTGGCCAAGCAGTATAATGTGTGCCCATGTAGATCATAAGATGCAGGTATTGTGGTTTTAATCCCAGACTTGTAAGTGACAAGGATTTGGTCATCCACCTAACCATTTCTAAAGACCCATGTGTGCAAAAGAAATATTGATAAACTTTTAGTCCCAAAATGACCTAATTTGCTTTCTCACACATTACTTATTTAATAAGTTTTTTTATTTTTATTTTTAGGCATCGGAAAGGGAGATTTTATGGGTTATGAGAGCAGCCATATTTGGAGTAGGCGTCTTAGCAACTGCGATGGCTATAGTAGTATCTTCTATTTACGAGTTATGGTTTTTGTGTGCAGATTTAGTGTATGTTGTGCTCTTTCCACAACTGGTGTGTATTCTGTATGCTGATACAAATACATATGGATCACTAGCAGGTTACATCATTGGAATGTTCTTCCGTCTGGGTGGAGGTGAACCGGCCTTGAAAATTACAGCAATTATCAAATACCCATGGTTTATTGAACCTGAAAATGAGGAGGAATATGGTGAACAGTTATTCCCCTTCAAAACACTCTCCATGTTAATAACTTTGTCATGTATTCTCCTTGTTTCACGTCTGTTTAAGGAGTTGTTTATAAGTGGACGTCTGGCACCGAGGTATGATATATTCCTGTGTGTCGTCAACATTCCCGAAGAGAGCATCATTCTGTCGAGACGTGAGCCTCCGAACGAGATGACATCTATAACAAAATATAATGAAGTTAACGGAAAAGTTAATCCTGCTTTAAAATTCTCCACAGAAGATTTACTTAATGAAGAAGAGCCATCTACTGTTATCACACCAGCAAATGAATACAAATACTCTCTATCAGAAGCTAAAGAATAAGTAACTGCGTACATTAAATCATTCTTTCATGTAACTAATTACATGCATAGTATCTAATCCAGATCAGGATGTTCTACTGGTGGATACATAGATCGAATTATTAGTCAATAAAATGTGTGATGATTAACTAAATTTTCACGTGATCCTAATACATATCTAACTATGTGTGTCTTGTACAATAGAAAATATAACTGAATGATTCAGAGATGACAATGGAAGAAAGTGTAATAATTATCCAGATTGAAATATTTTAAAGCAGTTGGGGTTGTACAATTATAACTTATTAGCCTATGGATCAAATCACATATCATATATATTACATATCATACTAAGTGTATTAAACTATACAATCAAATTTCATTGTGTATATGAGCAATATTCGTTCATGACATGAACTTCATGTGATAGATATAGAGTGCAGTGTGTCTCCAGCATCATCATTGAACAGCGATTGTAGCCTATAATTCATGTTGTCATTCCATTGATTCCTTTCAATTTATAATTTCCACTTGGTTCTGTATTTAATTCTTTCTCTATTATTAACATACATTCTGCAAGAGCTAAATCTGCCTATTGCAGGTCTTTCTTTAGGCCTGAAATGTTATCTAATTTATTGATTAGACATTAATTAACTTATCTAGACCCTAATCAACTCTCGATATTTACTGGATTTGAATCTGATTTGCTGCTCAATACTCATTGATAACTTAATTGATATTCAAGACTATGTTTTTTTTTTTATTGTAATGACTTTAGTAATGATTATTGAGGCTAGGTCTAAAGTTCAAAAGCTTATATTTTGGTTCAGAGTGGATCTTTTTTACTGAAATGTTTAGCAAATTCCCTTTACAGTATCTAGTTTTTAACTATTATAGTAAGAACTACCAACTCTTTATCTAATCTCCTATAATGCCCCTTGAAACGTATAAATGTCATAACTATTTTTATGGAAAATTTGAAGATTTCATATTTCTAAACTTTTGACTAAGCAGTCAGTGGCGGATCCAGCCACAGGTGACTGAAGGATCAAAGATGGGGCAAACGAGAAGAATTCTTGAATTTGAGTATGGTTTAGCAAAGTGATCGACCACATTGACAAGGTCCATCTTCATTGCCTGTTGAAAGTGTCAAATGAACAGAGATATTGGATCAAAGCGAATGAATATTCTTGCCGTGTTGAACCTATACCATAAAACTTTGAGAGAAAGAAATGGGGTTTAACGTCCACTCAACACAATCTAAGTCATTTTGGGACTAACATGGTTCAATTTTATTTCAATTATTTGCTTGCACGTAGGGGAAACGGGAGGATCCAGAGAAAAAGCACAAGGTTGGAGTTTTGCAGAGTAAGAAGTATAACAGCTGGTTGTATCATATTTTGCACTCAGAAATGAATTAAATTTCTCATGCATTTTTTTTTTCTACTTATTAATATTCATGCGGACATCTACAGTGTAACTTTATATCCTGGAATAAAATATCTCAATACTTGATGTATTTGTGTACCTCAGTACTCACAGATTGTTCAGGTGTAGGTCAGATATGTTATAAGCTATTTCAGTGTCCATATGTAAGTGGTTATCTATGTGATGAAACTCTTGTGATTCAAATGATATGATCATATCCTAGTTAAACGTACATTGCTTGATAGCTGTTGTTGTAGAAATATAGATGATTGAATGCTCAAATTATACATTCGTATTAGAAATTTGTTTTAAATGGAAACTTTTATCATTGTTGTCTTTAGAAATACTGTTATCATTTGTTATGTTTAGGATTTTTAATTACCTGTATTTTAAGTTAACTTTGTTAATGAGACCCATAACTCTTGTTTTGTGGTTTCTGTAATTTGGATTTCACTTCCAGACTGATAAAAGTATGGTACTACATTTTATTGTAAATGTCTCCTTTAAAATAAGAATATTGTGTGCAGCTGTTGGTTGTGTTATAAGATGATATGCCTTCACACAGTTCCTATATTTTATGTGATCAATATTTTAATCTCACTTTACACAATTTGAGTGTTCTATACCATTCTGTTATTTTGATTTCCTATACCTATGACATTCCTGTAAACTATTAAGAAATTATTGTATTCAGAAAGGAAGATGTTTGTTTCTGTCATAAAAAGGGAATAAGTTACATGTAATTGAGTGATGCATGCATTCATTTATTTGTTGTGTATGATATTATTCTACATTTAAAATTTCATTGCATTAAGCCAATATTGAAATGTTCCTAATTTGGATTCCAAAGGTCCAATTCAGATATTCTGCCAATGCTAATTAACACCATCACCAATTGAGCAGATAAACACAATTCAACACTTTACTTTCACCTAAACCATTATTGTTCTGTAATTTCATATTATATTTAATCATTTCAAAATGTTATTATATTTACTGTTTAGAAAAACAAGAAAGAGTCGAGGGTATTCTTTTAAAAAAAAATCTTAGTTAATGGTTTTATTAAACCAGATTTTGTAATCAAAAGGTGTTAAGAGTATGTTTAGTCTTGTATATAAATTCATACTCCATCAGAAATGTGATTATTATTTAATGTATTGTGATAGTATGTTTGTTTTAAAAACAAAACAATGTATATATAATAAAAGAAAATATATAAATAGAAGTATATAGATGTATAATATATAGAATTTAGTAAAGCAATCAAAATGATCAGTATGTGTGTTATCTTTCTGTCCCAAACAGTAATATATCTCTGGAAAGTTTGATTGCTCACTGGTGAAAGCAGCACAGAATGACACAGGCATAAGTTTTCTGTGATGTTATAATTGCCCTAGTAAATAACCCATTGTATATATTCTGCATGCTGAAGTTTGAGTGATTTTTTAAATTTGCATTTTATGTTACCTTGGATGAAGTTTAACATCCTACCCTTCAGCTCGGAACTGGGCTATTGAAGACGGGATCTGACGCTATGGCTTACATTCAATTATAACCGCTAAGGGATCTTTTATGTGCACTCCAATGTGTACACAGGACTCAGTTTTTCGTCTCATCCAAACGACTTGACAACTGTGCTTGTCAGGCCTCCATCCTGTATCTGCATAAACTTTCTCTGACAATGCTGGGATCGAACATGTGACCTCCAGACTAGC
Source organism: Patella depressa (assembly GCA_948474765.1). Lineage (NCBI taxonomy): Eukaryota > Metazoa > Mollusca > Gastropoda > Patellidae > Patella > Patella depressa. The sequence continues at coordinate 48,636,342 of OX419718.1, forward strand.
AAGCCAGCATCTTACCCACCTAGCCATCGTGTTCATATCAAATGATGCAAATATCTTCTCATTAAAGGAGCATTATGTAAGATTTAGGTAAAGAGCTGGCTTTTCTCTCTGAAATATTTCAAAAAATATTTTGAGCTAATTTATTGATGGTTGTAGTTTTGACAAGATGTGTGCGTTGATTGTAACCTCGGTAATAGTCATTCGAGTCTTAGCCTTGTTTCTCCATTTTTAAATTAAATCATTAAATGGCCAAACTGTTCTCATCTACTAAAAATCAGAGCCATCAAAGGCATCAAGAATTGATTATGGTCTTGTCATGTTAATAATGTCGACTCTAATTACCGGTAATAATTTAGATAACATTAAAGGCCCAAAACACGATCTGCAATAGGCGGATTTACCTCTTACATAATGCCTGTTTAATAGCAAACATTTGTAGTATTAATTTCTGTAAATGACATATAATATATGGATGATGCAGCTTATGATAATATGTTTATGTATTGTTGGCTTATGGAGTACATAAGCAGATTCAATAATGAGGTTATTGCTCAACCTTTTTGATCGTGTCCACAATTCCTTGCGCAAGCATTCTCCGATTTTTTATATGCCCACAACGTTTTGTGATCACTCTTAGAGTTCAGATTTCTTCATCATGTTTTCTCAAATTTGTAGGAGGACAGAGCTAAAGGTTCTGAACCCCAATAGTAAATTTCTATGGGTTTCGTGTAGTTCATAAGGTTTTATTTTTGTTAAAGACTTGCACTACAGGATATGTTGACATTGTGATAGCGTCGCCTACTTTATTAGAGGGCCTAGGCAGTCCCTGTTTATTTACAATATTGAAATGAATATGCTTATATTCATTACTGACAGATTGTATTGATAAGCTATATATTTTTTTGATTAGCAATCTATCCTCTCCAGTAATTAATTTATTTGTTCTATAGCTTGTTCCTCTCTTAACAATATTGATATATTTATATTTAGGAGAACTCTACCATTATTGCATTTGCTAATATACTTCTTTAATAAAATAATAATAAAAATGTTTTCCATAACTATTTTATTAATCAATATAAAGTTATAACTTTGAACTTTCCCATAACAGTTTAATAATTGTTACAAATAAGACATTGAAATGAAATGAAATGAAATGGGGTTTAACATCCTACTGTTCTGCTCTAACTTGGCTAATGAAGGTGGAAATAGACACTGAAATAAATACTTATTCTTAAATTCAATCACCATTTATAACAAATATTCTTTTCATAGCCATCTTGATTTGTCATGACAACAGACAAGCATTCTGACAGTATTGATGAAGCTTACAAATTGACAATGCATGCAACTATAAGAGAAAACATTTTTGTAAATATACAATTTAAATGTACAAGATGAAATAAAATCTGTACAACTGAAATGTTTTTTTTAACTCTTACTATTAAAACAATGTACTTAATTTCATTCCAATATCCCAAAGTTTAACCTTTCCTTTAAGTCGATAAAGTACCATAAATCTGCAAAAAAATTAACTAAATTCACGAAAATGAGAACTTGGATAGCAGTGTACCACCATTAAACATTAAATCAAATACCTTGAAGTTTAACCTAGAATTATTACGGAAAATATAACTTTCTTCATTGCAGGCCTAACTCTACCATGTAAAACAATGTATTAAATTTCATTCTAGTATCTATAAAGGTTTAACCTAAAACAATTCATCTGTTTTAAGTCAACATTGGGCCATAAAAAGTGGAATCCCATAGACCTGTAACTCTGATATATGTAGCAGAGTTCCAAATTTCAATCAAATATCTCCAAAGTTCAATAAAAACAAATTCTGGAAAGCAGAAATGACAGAAGGACAGACAAACAGATGGACGGACAGTGATAAAACCTATAATTTAGTTGTACATAAACTGATGAGAAAAATGAGGTACATTGGTGGAGGTAGAATTTATATTATCATGTTTTTAATTATTGGCCATGGTATCCGATATCCACCGTCGATTGACATCAACTCTAGTATAAAGACCAGGAAATGTAGAATTGCCACAATCATAACCAGTAGAAACAACAGCTGTTAACTTCAACACATCATCATGATTACAGATTAATGGTCCACCTGAATCACCCTGAAACAATTTTATATTACATTTTATATACTCCACAAAAATGTCTTGAAACTTCATGTAGATGGATGATACAGGCTTCAGGGCACATTGCTCTACCTTAAATGTATCTGTTTATCATAAACCCTTTATCAGAATTTTGCATTGGGAATTTTCTTAGACAATAGAAAGATGGCACATATGGAGCAAATCACATTATAATTCCAACTCTTAGTAATGTTTGGGCTGATACATTAACATCAGTGTATTATTTTAGTTTGATGTAGTGCAGGTAACTTTGTATATTTTTTCTGTTTTGTAGAAACACACCACAGCGACAAATTGATAAGACAATGCTACCATCACAATCATGCGATACATGCTTTGAAGTAAACTATGGATTATGATAAGAATTCCACTCCATAGACACAATGTTAAAATATTTGCAAAAGTGCCTCAAACAAATTGGATCTATAATTTGAAATCATTCTTCAGGTTTTTTTAAAACAATATTCTAATTAAATAGTATTAAAAATGTATTATGCGAGAGCTAAATCTGCCTATTGCAAGTCTTTATTTTCTCTTCAGATGTTATATAAACTATTATTATTTATTCACATGACAAGTCTATAATCAATGGATAATCTACTCTTAATCTTGATTGTCAAGTACCATTGCTGCGATAATAAACAATCTACGCTAGATCTTGTCAAAACTTCAAACACTAATAACTTCATTCAGAATGAAGTAATTTGAATGAAACTTTTTTAATATATTCCTTTTTCATTAACTATTTTTTGAATTGAACTATTATAGCAAGAACGGTCAGCAATTTATCGAAATCTTACATAATGCATATTTAAGTTAATTCAAATTGAAAAAAGTGAACATACTAAGCAGGCATCTTTAACCCCAGCAGCACCTGCACATAAAACTCCTTCATCTTCAGGTTCATAGAAAGCCTTGTCAGGATCAGTATCAGGTACAATAGAATAATTCTCAACACACTCCGTTTTATTCGATACCCAAACTGTAGTTTTTAATGGTAGAAAGTTACCATAGCCAAATGGACCTGAAATATCAAATCCATTAAATAATAGAAAAGCTGCCAATTTTTACATTCTATTGGCTTGTATTCCTCACAAAGGGACATGCTATCAAAATACTATTTAGATTGGCTGACCCCTTTTATAGCAGTCAATATTGATACCATGATCAGGAAAAATAGTTGTGTGCCTCATAAATATCAATGTGAAAGAAACAAAATATGTGACCTAGTAACATTAAAAGAAACAAAAGATGTGACCTAGTAACATTAACCGCTATGACACTAATCATGAACAAATTAAATTCATTTCAATTTTAAAAGTATAATCCAATTTAGAAATCATCAAACATTTCCAGATTTCTATGATATCCCAGTCACTTGGTATCGAATAGAAGTATGAATGGTGCCCTGAAGACTTTAGACTACATACAGAATCTTTAAAAGTGGAATACTGTTTATTTTTGTGATATTATGTGACTGGTGTGTGCAAAACCAATTTGCTTTAAAACACCATTTTAATCAACTCTATCTCAAATTCTACTAGTGGGTTCTAGTCTACCTTGTTTTAAAGTTAATGTGAAACCACAATGATGTGTAAAGATAAGGAATTGATGAGTTGGTTAGAATTTAAAATCAAGGGCATCAATTATAAAGAAGGATGTCAAGGAAGGTCAATTATCTAATACAAAATTTTGACTTACTGTAAGCCACTTGACCCCATCCGGCCACAGAAACTTCAGTTCCTAATGGTGTACACTGTCCAGTTAGGTCAAGTTCAATTGGTCGCACTTTATCACTTATTGTTGCTGGCTTCTTCAATTTGATCAAGGTTAAATCTTTTAATAATGGTCGGGCTGTCAATTAAAATGTCAAGAACTGCAAATGGTATAGTACTATCAAATTTCAAATATTAATAAACAAGTCCAGCTGATCGAATACAATATGCATTATTATAGTCGAAACTCGTAACTAATAAACAAAAAATATTCATTGAAGTCTAGGCAGAAAAATCATTGACATAATGTTGGACTAAACATATTAATTTTATCTCTTAAGAGAAGAATTTCCATTACTCAATAAATATAATAATGTCACCTGTATATTGTGGATTTTGAAAATATTTTCTTATTCTGTGTCTTTGTTCCCAAGATTCACGCCTGTATTGATTGTGTTCACCAAGTACTATAACCCAATTACTTTTTTTATTTAAACCACTATATTCATTACCACTGAAAGAAAAGCAATATAAAGTTTGTTCTATGTTCGACTTAAATAAATCGATGTAAAAAATCAAATACATCAAAATAACACCAAGGCTTGATATTTGGAAACTTTTTGAAACTATCAAAGAATTTTTTCATGAATAGTTAGAGAAGTAACTTTTGGTCAGGAGAGGAAATTCAAAGCCTTTACTGGTAATTAAGATGTTTGAAAGATTTTAAATAATTTCAAAAACATTATCGTTTGAACTTACTCAAAACAATGACCAGCTGTTAATACCCATAAGGGGTCTATTAAAGCCCCTGTACATAAATGGCGCATCTTTGTTCGGTTAGTAAAAGGATGTACTGGCCGAAAATGGAGTGAAACTAGAAATGGCCATTCACCAGCAATCAACGGATGTCCTCCGACAACTCTTTTCTTTCTCTCTACATGTTGTGACCATGTACCTGTTGTGATAACCATACAAAATAAAACAAGTTAACAGGGAAGCTGATATCCCCCTGTATTAATCAAAAAATATAAAGCATTGAAAAAACATTCTGCTTAATTTGAACAGAAAATGTTGAAAATCAACAAATCAAATTACTTATATCTGCTCAGCTTGAGCATAATATGATGATGATTATAACCTAATGAACATATGTTACCCTCCAGCACAAAATCAGTCGCATGTTCCATGACTCTATTTCTATATACATGGCAAAATACATTATTTGGGTCAAAACTACCGAAAAAATTTTTTTAGCACTAAACGCTTAAAAAAAGCATCTATTTTTCATTAATTCGAAAGTTTTTGCGAAAATATAATAAAAAATGCATAAAAATGGGTATTTTGTGGACGCTGTGAAAAAAAAAGAACCGTAAATGCTGTAACTCTGTTGCTAGTTTTTGTAAATCATTGTAGAAAAGAAAAATTATAATCAGGTGAAATTCATATGTGTCGTTCCAGGACTTCAATCAAATAAAGTGGGTTTGAATATGATTAAAATTCGTTTTTTGGAAAACTGTTGCCATGGTAACCAGCCAAAATCAGTACTTTATAGTTTTTAGATATCACACACAAACCTAAGCTAACCTGTTTTGATGTATAAAACTAATATTTTAATGTGTCAAACTTTTGTTAATATGGGATTCAGTGTTTGTGAACAGAACTAAAATAAAACATGTGATTCCAGGTATTTTAGAAAGTTAAAAAAAAAAAAAGAGTTGTTATTGTTATTGTTTAATTCAATGTCCCTGCATAAGATTGTGTGAAAATGAGCCATGCGGTAATATTTCTACTCTAATAAGAGGGGTTTGGTTTGGTTTTTTCCTTCGAATTTGATGTAAAACCAATTATTTGTAAAACTGTTACCATGGTAACGGGCAAAAATAATTTTATTTCAGGGACTCTAGAAACATTATCACTTAAAAAAACAAAGCAAATTAAGTTGGGCTAAATGATTTTTTGTGGCAAAAATCACATTTAAGATGTGGAACCAGGCATTTGTAGGCATAACAAAGCCAATTCGAAGAAATATGGATTTTAGGTAAATTTCACCCCCCTCCCCCTCCAAAAAAATAAAAAATAAAAATAAAATAATAAAAAAAAAATGTTACCAAAGAAATATGTTGATAAAATTTTGTACAAATATTGGTACACAACGCATTATTATATGCACAAAAATTCATTTTGATGTATGCAATAGACATGTGTTCCTATTGGATTTATTTTGGCTGTTTTAAAATGCAAATTTCTCACTATTTTGTATTTGGCATCACCACGTCTATGGAAACTTCAGATGGCCATAACTCAGCCAATTTTTTTGTGATTTGCATATTTTATATATCAACGGGAAGCAATTTCAGTCCCCTTTAAGACAAGCATTAAATCACAGTTTTTAAAAATTGAAACATGTGACTGGTTTTGTAGCGGATGGTCACATATATACCCATACTCCTCGCAGTGTTCCATTTTATTAGTGCTAATCCCACTACTCACTGCTGTAAAGAGTGGACATTCTTGTTCTAAATTATGATTGGTCAATAGTACGGTTAACAACCAATCGCTAACTACGTTACTAAAGCATTACTTTTAAAACAGTGCCAAATTGGTCCAAATATGTTTACATAATGTTACGTTACGGCTCACGATTTTATTATGCCCAGTTATCCAGTGTATAGCAGAATATGACTGTAAAACAAATTTCGTGATAAACGAAGCTATCAAATCGAATAAAATGTAAACAATACTGTTTGGAAACGGTCAAACTTTCACCATTTTAAAATATTTTAATACCTTAAATCACTGTCCAAAGTTTTAGAGAAGACCCAGATTAAAAGGGACTGTCATGCTGCTGTACTCAAGTGATAGACGAATATACACACTTCCTCAAGTATCAGAAGCCAATCCAGCAATGGCCAGAGACGGATAGAAAGATGGCTGCTTTGTATAACCAGCAAATGCTCATCATCACACCCATTCAAGGTCTTCAGCTAATGAACATCTACCCATCAATGTTTGAACATTTTATCTCATTTGTTTCCTAATAAGTGTCACAGACAGAAAGTCAGGTGAACAATCCTCTCTTTAAACTAAACACAATTAACTAAAATTGACCAATGTGCATTAATTCATAAACATTTAAAATTTTCAAAGGTAAATATTTGTTCTGCATTTTTTAATATTTTGGATGAATTCCATCAATAATATGATTATTCTATTTTTATAAATGTTCTGTTGTTAACTCATGTTACCTGTCTTTCTGGAAATGAACACAAATACAGTGGCGGCGCCAGCCGTCGGTGGTTGGAGGGGCAAAGCTGGGGCAAAGTCCAAGGTTAAGGGGGCAAAGGCACGAGTATCAACTAAGGGGGTGGGGGGAGGTCTCCCCCAGAAAATTTTGAAAAACAGGCTGCCGGAAATACAGCCTGGCAATATTTCAGGCAATGACCGTTGAGGTAAAGTGTCAAACGAACTGACTTGCGAACCTCGACGAATCCCACTCTCGAGCGCCAATTTCGGGAGTATTTATGGAGGGTATGGGGGACCTCCCCCAGAAAATTTTGAAAAATAGACTCTCGGAAATGCTCTCTGACAGCGTATTCAGTCAGGCACCGATCGTCGAGATAAATAAATCTGACCACATACTGTCCGTAGCCTGATCCCTAGTTTATAGGATCAGAGACCAAAATGGCAAACGAACGGACTTGCGAACCTCAACGAAGTACCTTTGTGAGCGCTAAAGTAGCGAGTCCTTGTGGGGGTTTTGAAAAATAGATTGTTGGAAATGCTGCCTGACAGTATTCAGGCACCGATCGTAGAGATAAATAGAGCTGATCGGATGTCATCTGTGGTCTGATCACTAGTCTTTCCGACCCCAGAGAGGAAAGTGTCACATGAAACTCAATGAAGTCCCCAATAATTTGAAAAGTAGACTGCCTGAAATGCAGTCTTGCAGTATTTCAGGCATTGATCGTCGAGATAAAGATACCGCCTGTCGCCAAATTACTAGTTTATCCGACCAGAGAAGAAAGTGACAAACGGGCGGAGTGAGTGACCCAAAGTGAATGCATATTTTCGCCACTATATTTTGTGAAATAAACGGACTTGCGAACCTCAACGAAAATTTGAAAAGTAGACGGCCCAAAATGCAGTCTGGCAGTATTTCAGGCATTGATCGTCGAGATAAATAGAGCTTAACAGATACCGCCTGTCGCCAAATCACTAGTTTATCCGACCAGAGAAGAAAGTATAGAGCGGGCGGAGTAAGAGTGACTCAAAGTGAATGAATATTTTCGCCATTATATTTTGTAAAATAGAATGCAGCCAGGTAGCATTTCAGACATTTTTTTCCGAAAATTAAATGCCCCCCCCCCTTGCCGCCGCCACTGCACAAATATAAGAAATAAATAAAATCCTGAAGCACAAACTATTATTATGTAATTTCAATTACATAGTATTCTGTGCTTCATGAATTTTTATGTAGAATATAAAATCAACTTACAAGTTAAAAGAACACTTAAAATTAACCAGAAACTAAACAGGCTGTTCATCTTCACAACTTAATTTACGTCTTAATGTAACTGGATGGACCACTATAGTAACCTTGTAGCTTATCTTTTACTCTTGTAGATAAAATAGATCAAGTGACCATTTCCTATTAGTTTACAAGCGAATTCATTAAGTTCAGATTTTCTTCTCTTATTACATCTTGGTCAAATCACCAAATAAATAATGAAAGCAGTGGAACAAGGAGAGGTGAAAAGTACATGGGTACAAGCATTTACAAATTGAAATCTGTAGACTAGTTTTAAATAAGAGTATAGATAGGTGTGATATGTGTGCGTGTGTTTATTGCAAGAACATTCAAAATATTCTTCAACTTTATCAAGTGCTTGGATCTAGAAGTTAAGAACAGAAATTGTTGAAAATCAATAAATTTCTTTGTCTAAAATAAATATATTATTGGGCATAAAACTGAATGAGCAAAATATTACCAAAATCTAGTAATATTTTTCAAATTATGTTTACTTAAATGCATGTAATTTCTTACTTACAAATAGTGAATTGGCTATTTACACATGTAAAATGCTAATATAACTTATTTCTTAAATATTGTAGTTTAAATTCATATTTTCTTCTACATGTATTTCCATTATTACCATTAATTTGTAAGTTGTAACTGTTACATAACATTTTCTCTTCATTCTTCCGTTCATTGGTTCCTTGAGACTTAATATCCGCTTCTTCCTTGAGTGATATTGCCGAAAAACTATCTTTTGTACCAGTATAATTTATATCTAACTTTCTTTTGAATCAGTATTATTTATATTCAGTCGCTAGCATGAAATCATAAATTCAATAGTATCTTAAATTGGATAATCCCACCAAGACTTGGTACATAAATGGTGAACTAACAAACAAATCAAAGAAGATAACAAAATATAAATAGTAAACATACTATGTAATAGCGACATATTTAACAGTCATATATCGTGGTCTCTTTGGTGCTTTGTTCATAAACAACACAGCCTATTATAGCAAGACTGCTTTATCAGCCAATTCTTTTTTATGAAAGTTATCATAAATGCATGAAATGTCCACTATTAATAACAATCATAGCCTTGCATTAAGGAACTTTATATGTTGACAGCTTCATTAGACCCCGATCAACCTTAAATCTTGCAAAAATATAATCAGTTAATTCAGTCAATATCACCCACATACGTGATAAAAAATTTAAAATGAATATGTGAAGATGACCTTTTACATGATAGTAAGTGGAGTGAACAAATCAAGTTCATTATACCATTTTATATTTCCAATGTTTGTGAAAACAAATATCCAGTTTCAAGGAAGTCCACTAAAGAATGTCAATCTTATCATTGCTGGATTTTTAAATTAACTTAGTTTAGGTCACACTTGCTCGAATGAAATAAGATAAAGATGGGACAGGATGGAGTTCTGTTGATTAACTTTCAATCATTACAGAAAATATTTTCATTTTATAAGTTGGCATACCATTTTATTTACATATTTTACATATTCAACAATGTCAGTTATCTTTCCTTACATAGCATTAATATCAATGAGTCTGATTTACAGTAGACAATTTTATGATATATATATATGCAGGTTTTCCTTTCTGCGTAGTTTTATTTTATTCCAACAGGCTTACAAGAAAATCAGCACATGTAAGTAGTCATCTTGTGTGTAACACAGTCGAAGTTGTGGAACAGACTGCTATTATTCTTAAATCATTTTATCTCGTTAATAGTCCTCCTTATTGCATCAATTCCTTTCCTACATAACTTAAAGAGATATTCGCAAATGATTATTGTCTCACATGTTAAAGAAGTACCGGTATATCTTCAAGTATATCTTCAAAATGTTTTTCAATACAAATGACACAAAAAACAATCAAATTCATTTGTATGATACGTGGATTTGCCCCTCCCCACCCAACCCCCCTTATCTTGTTAGCACTATCCATTTATTTTTTAAAGATTTGTATAACATCTTCATCATTCATCAAGTGATTTAAACCACAATGTTGAGGGTTATATTTAACACTGGTTCCCTGAAAATGCAAAAGAGACTGAATTTTATATAGGTAATCATGTTGTAAAATCCTTTCTCTAATGAAATCATTGCTTCTAAACCAATGACAACAAAGCTTCTTTCTGCTCATTACTTTTGGTTGTTCAGGCAATTGTGTCACATACCAACAGTTGCAGCCCCAACATGCCAGAATTAAGATTATATAACTGCTCTATTCAAAGATATATAAAGTCAACCTTTTTGTCATATGATTCTATATGTAATTATTTACATATTACCAAGACTTTACATTAATTATTTTTTTGTCGAATTCAAACTGCCAGGAGTTCTTTGATGTGTACACTGAACCTCTAAGGCACCACTGATGATGAGAAATCATGCTGAAATATCCTGTCATACTTTTCAAAATACCAGGATCGAATTGAGAGAGAGAGAGAAATGGGGTTTAACGTCCACTCGACACAAACTAGGTCATTTCAAGACTAATATATGGTTTAATTTTATTTCAATAATTCGCGTGCTTGAAGGGTTCTTTAGCAGTGGTAGGAAACTGGAGGACCCGGAAAAAAAACCCATGAGGTTGGACAGACGACCCTACTCCTTGTCACGTAAAACCGGGGATTCGAAACCACGCCAGTTGACTCAATGACCGGCTTTATGATACAGCGCATGTGCTTACCATTCGGCCATCCAACCCCCCTGGATCGAATCCAGGTTTCCTTGGTCAGAGAGCCAGCATCTGACTTACTGAACTTCTACGACAAACAATACATAAAATCTCTTACTGTTCATCAGTGTGCAATGATAGCAGTTACATTTTTTACCCACAATTATCAAATACAGTGATTGACTAGACAGGCAACTTTCCTGTACAACTAACGAGGGGAAACCCAACAGGAGAATAAATTGTAGACTTAAAGGGGCATTATGAAAGATTTAGATAAAGAGGTGGTCGTTATTCCTTTTATACTTCAAAAACAGATAATGCAAATTGAATATATTGAACTTTTCAATTAATTATTGTAACCATGGCACTGGTATATTCAGCACTTAAAATCGGAGCCCTACGATGTCACTGGGATGATTTTGGTCTTGTCATGTTATTAAATGTCTAATCAATAATTTATATTATTTATAATTGACAGATTTAGCGCTGGAATAGTGTATCTTTAATCAGAATATTTCTTTGGTTAGAATATTTATTGGAGAGAGTATTTTCATGTTACAATATTTCTTACCCAAACTAATGCCACCTTAAATCTTTCAACAAGTGATCTATGAATAGAATGAACCTAGAAGAGAAAAAGAAATTTTGTCATTAAGATTTGAAAGTTTGAGAATATTTCAATATATGTCCAACAACAAACTGAAATTGGTAATAAGCACATGAGGCACACAAAATTATATACAATTTCTTTTTATCACTGATAATTTATCTTTGACATAAAAGTGTATGAATTCCTTTAATTTTTGAAAAAAAACCAAAACATTTGGATTTTTGAGCACTATTTCTGCATCTTGTCTTTTAAGATATTTCTTACAATAAAACTTACCACATGCTCCACTGTGGAGTTTCTTCTCATAATCAGACCATCTCCAAAATCTGGTGGTTCTTAAAATAAAAAGAAATTATTACTAATAATGTACTCAACTCTAAATATCACATATTTATAATTTCATAGTAGAAAAATCATCCATAATAATTTTCTTGAAAGAATTTTTATAATGTACTAAACTCTAAATAAAAATCATCCATAATAAATTTTTCTTGAAAGAATTTTTTTTTTTAATAAAAATAGAGCATTCCTTGCCTCCTCTTTTCTTTGTATAAATTCTAATTAAATCCAAATGTTCCCAGACCATTTCAAGTAAATAATCAAGGTTCAGTTTCATATTGCAGCTGAAAAGAAAACAAATTGTATTGAGAAATGGAGAGACAATGTGGTCTAAGGGGAGATAATATGAACTTAGGGACAGTGGGACAGAGTTATTTTCCTTGACGCACTACACAGAATCCAGGAAATTCACCAATCAATTTGCCAATCAAATAAATAAAGGTATATAATTACCTAACTACTACCGAATGAGGTTGATGGGCTAATCTGTCAACTTCTTCTATAGATATCTGATCTATTTTATTATAAACCTGAAGATACATAAATATTAATTGTTTACATAATCATCTTATATGTGATTAATAATATACTTTTCAAGTAAATGTAATTTCAGTAAGTTTTGTTATGGTATATTATAAAATTAAAAATAACTGCTTTCTTTTTAGAATATTGAGACATATACTTGATTAATTACTCTCATAAATCAATATTTATTTATTTAGTATGACTTACATATAAACAAGGTAAATAAACTCGACTTCCTATCATAACATCAACAAATTCTTCAGTTGAGCAGTCTTCTCTAAATAAAACCTCACAATTAAATATTTCTAGGTCAAAGTTAAAGACAATAATAAATGCACATTTGTTGTCAATGCTGTGAACTTTGAACTTTAAGGGAAAAATTAAATATATTTAGTAACAAGTTGAGATAAAAAAATAGGCATGCAACTCTAAAGCCATTGAGGTATTGAGGTATCTGTTTGACCCAATAAAGTTTAAGTCAAATTTTGAAAACTGATATGGGCAATAACATTAATCAACAAATATTACAAATTGTTTTCAAGTCACTCCATATTTGAGGGATAATTATTAACTTGCAAAGTATAATATTGTGAAAGTTGAATGTTTAAAAGAAATATCAGTGCAAAAATGACTAGATTCCGTTCATATTTATAAAAATGTGATGAACTGAAAATTTGTAAACATTCGGCATTTACTGCAGACACAATATAGGATACGGTCAACATATGCCACTCTAGGTTTTGTTGAATCATTTCATATAATCATTTTATGGACTGATTGAATCCAATTCAGGAGATTATCTACCACTGTTACTTTAAATTTTGTTTTCTCAATTAAAATCCAAATTATCTATATTTGAGTAGATTAATTCTAATCAATGATGATCAGATACTTCAAAATTTACTTCTGACCAATGGAAATATATCAAACTTTAGACTTGTAATTGAAATATACACATTCTTTATAGGTTCTTCATTAAACAATTACTCTATTTTATAAAAACACATATATTGAGAACTTGTTTACAGTGTTGACAAGTCAAAATATAACAGGAAAGGTTACTCCTCAATTTACAATCATATTATAAAAAGGATACTGGCATCATGAAGAATAAGTTGAACCATTCTTTCATTACATTTTGTAAGAGGAACCATGGAATTAAAAGATACTCCTCCTCCTTTTTTATGCTGCAATGTGAGAAAATGTCTTTGGGTAATGTTTCAGAATATTGACATACAAAATCATCAGACGGTATTTATCAAAATAAGTATATTTTGTTGAAATCTAATTAAAATAATACATAGGGGGTCTATTTTAAATTTTTGTAGTTTACTCCTCTTCATCTAAGTCTGAGGTCATTCTTGATAGGTGGGTCAGTAATGCACACATTGTAATTGGCTCACTACAGACAACCCGACCCTGCGATAAATAATATTTGGCAAAATATTTTGCAAAGCATTGATTGTTCAATGTTCGGTGAAATGCGCAAGATGTCTCTCAATTGATTTGAAATCTCTAGTGTCTGGTTAGTAGTCTACACTGATAGCCTTTTTGCATTTGCTCTCCAGAATATGTGTAGCTTCGTTCTTCGAGTCCCTTGTTACAAATGGCACTAAAACACATTATGGTAACGATTTGTGTCCCAATGGTAAACTGTTTATTTTATCTTATATAGGATATCAGAAGCCCATCTTTTCCCGGCAAGATCACATCACTGTTGGTTGACAAATAATTATTGTTTTTAATGTCAAAGATTTGGGGTGATACTGAGTTAGAAACTTTGCTACTTTAAGATTACTTCAATAACCCATTACCACCGGTCTGCATCTTTCTGTTGAATGATCTGTGATTGTGCAATTTTAAATTAAAAGTTTATTTGAAAGAAATTGAATCTTTTATCATCATTTCTTGACAATGATAAATAAACAGAATCACTACTCACTTTAAAATAAATATTTGGTCTTCTCTTATTCAGTCGAATACCAACAGCTTCCAGTTCCTTTTCCAATAATTCTCTAGAGTAAAATTCAATAACTTATCTAATTAAGTGGCTGTTTTTTTATGAGAATTATTCAGTTTAGAAATAAAGGTGTACTTAAAAATTGCAAAGTTTTGAAACAATATTTTTGTTTACCTCTGAACATCCTTTTTGGTTGCATCCAACATGATAATAACTAAATCTGCTGTTCTAGCTACAGAGATAACTTGACGACCTCTGCCTTTGCCTGTAAAAGAAAAATAAATTATCTACATGATTTTATTAAAAGCAAAGTTATTTATATACTTCTGAACAGAATTAAACCCACTTTTGGACTGTTATTTGACTATTGCTGTTTACTAGTTTTCAAAATCCCTCAAATGACAATCATAGACTCTAAATTACCTTGTGCAGCTCCTTCAATGATACCAGGTAAATCTAACAGTTGAATATTGGCACCTTTATACTGAAAAATACAGATTTTAATGTTTCAATAAGAAATATCATTTACATTTATTAACAACTTTTAAACAAATATGCATCAAATGTTTGTTAAAAATAATTCTTTTCAATACATTGGTCTGCAAAAAGCATAATAAATTCATTGTTACCTCAATAACTCCTGGAATACAGGTCAATGTTGTGAATTCGTATGAAGCACATTCACTGTGTGTGGCTGTTAATGTGTTCAGCAGTGTTGACTGAAAAATACAATTTACAACATTCACATGGCTAAATTTCTAGAAAAATTTATACATAAACATTTCATACAAATGTGGATATTACATTGAATATCTACCGATTTAGTTCACATATAATTTCTTATATCAGGTTCAAGCTTAAACTGTGTTCCAGTATCTTTCATTTTTCCCTGATATACTTACTTTACCAACGGAAGGGAATCCAATCAATGCAACTCTTGCATCTCCTGATTTCATTACATCAAAACCATCCCCCTTAAAATAAAACCAACAATTTAATCATTAAATACGATATATCTCTAGGGGGCCGTCCCACTAAATCTTAGAAATTTCTAATCAAGGAAAAAGCTACTATAACTGGTTTATTGGTGTAGATAATTTATAAGATACATGTTTGCCCACAAGGATGGATTGTGCCAATTTTAATATCCCCCCATAACTGCAGTCAACGCAGGATAATAATGCATTTATATAAGGCTTAAAGGGACAATAACATTCTTGCTGGCTTGGTAGCTCCAGAAAATAAATAATACCCTTATTCTAAGTACTAGATGTTTAAATGCCCTACCTGTTGTGTAAATTATCCATTACAACCTATTTTATTTGTCCAGAGGGTTCAAAAATATTTTAAAATCCAAGTCACATTTGAAAAGGTTTACGTTAGACTTTTCAAATCAATTGGTTGAATTTTTCCAATTTTTTAAATTAGGTGTGTTAAGATGAAATTTATATCATCATTTAATTGGAATATTGTAAAATAATACGATTTGTTGACCAGAATGAAGATTGGGACATATTTTTCAGTTACAACAAGAGTGTTATTGGGGCTTTAAAAACTAACAGAATGTACTGCATGTACATTGAAGCTTTTACATTTTGTATAACCCACAGTCAACAAATAATGACACACTTTACCGACAGCAACAAACAAAAATAAGACAATTGCAAGGAGCCTCTATTGCATTGATGTTCTAATCAATTGGCCCACTTTGAAAAGAGACTTCCTGCACATTTTCCTGGGCCGTCAACCGCAAAAAAAATAGAAAATGCTGATTATCTATTAAAAACCATACATAATGCTAGAGCTAAACCTGCCTATTGCAGGTCTTTCTTAAGGTCTGAATTGTTATATAAACTATAAATTAGACTTTTATTAACATGACAAGACCATAATCAACTCCATATGACATCGGATATCTCCGATATTAAATATATTAGACCTGATTCAGCCATATTTCGATTTAATCTAAAAATGGTAAAGCGAGGCTAAGCTTTGAACAAACAATACACAGTGGTTGCAATTAATGCACACATCTTGTCAAACCTTCAAAAGCCAATATCTTTGCTCACAATGGAACAATTTGAATGAGATTTTCAATAAATTCATTTTGCATTATTATTTTTTTTAATTTTAAATGTGATACCTTAACTGAAGATTTTGATGACGGTTCCAACAGCTGTTGTCTGTATCTTGCTAACTTTGCTTTCAAAAGACCAAGATGGTATTCAGTAGCTGAAATATCAAACATTCATTTAGACATACATTATAAGAAAAAAAACATAATACATAATATCCTTTGTCTAATCAATAACTAAGAGCGTGCTGTGCAGTGAGAGTAGATTTCTATGGATTCAAAAGTTTTCAATATTGCAAATATAAGAGTGGCTATGAAGACTAGCCATCCCATGTGTCAGTGACTAGTTTCGTTCGTATATGGAACTCTTCAGACAGATTGGACTCACGGGCGGGCATTAGAATTTATACTATTCCGAACCTTTTTTTAACAGGATTTGCGAATTTTTATGGGGTCTGTAGCTCGCTTACCGGGGTTGTACAGAGGATTAACAACTTACTGTTTGGATTAAAGTGCTAATAATTTGGACCGAAATCGATGCAACCTCGCGAAAAAAATCGCCTCGAATTCGCTTGGAATCCACCGTGGACATTGTATAAATATATGACATGCACATGTAATGCACACGTATGTGTGTGTGTGAAATGGCTTTATTCAATATCCACTTCCACGGAAATGAATTGGGCGACATAGAGTAGATGTACACCATCAGTGCTGAGATTTTTTGCCGAGTAACACAGCGTCTTGTATGACCGAAATTCCTAAATATGGACGTTGACCTCTATTCAGAGTGTCATGGCGCCTAAAAGTTAATATGATAGGAGGGGACGTATTTTTAACAGCGTGTTGCGTCGCTCATTCTGACTCTAGCAAGGTAAGCAATTAGGTCTTATTTTCTCACTAAGATGTTCCTTTACATTGTACTGGCGTTCACACAGATTGACACCCCATCGTTTAGCAGTGAAAAGTTACCCAGTAAAATTGACTGGGGGTTCAATTTCGTTCGACATTGTTTCAATCGGGGACCCCCTGAATGTTCAGGTGGGTGTAATGAGACTGGCGTTCAGAATCAGAGCTGAACTAGGCCTATTCGGGTATTCCTAAAGGAACTATACAGAATACAGGTACTGTTTTAGATTTTTATCTGATAATCAGACACTCTTTAGCATATAGAGGGCTGAGATCTGTATCGCAGGTACTTGTCTGTGACCGTGCATCGTATTCCGTATTTAATTTAATCATTACTATTAAATAAGAATGTAATTATTGTTCAGTTGTTATACAGTTACCTTTGTTTTTTTGTGTCCTACCGATTTCTCGTTCTATTTCAGCAATTTTTTCTAAAATACCCATGATAAAACTTTAATCTGTCACTAATGCGACTTTATTTAAACCTTAATTCAACAAATTTAGCACGAAAAAAGCAATCAAATCTGTTCGTTTCATATCCTCACATGTCAGACCTGACACCATACCGTGAAACGTATGTCGTTATTCGTCTAACAATTTGGCATTGGCCTATATAAAATTGTCTGAATTCAATATACATATATAGACTATGACTACAAAATCTATTAATAATTAAATGTATCTGAATGAAAGATAATCAACCACTGGAGTTTTCATATTTTTGATTGATGTCGTAAATTGTTATGCCTTTCTAAAGTCAATTCTGAGTTGAAAGGTCAAGGCAAACATGTCTGCGCCCATGGAAGGTCAATTATTTCTGTAAATCCAAGATTTCTTTATTTCAGTTGGTGGCTCGGAAATATGTCAGACTCCTCAGTGTTGCTCAACTGGAAATTCGGACAGGTTGAAAATATTTAAAAGAAAATCCTCTTTTAAGGTGTTTATAAGGTCCATGATAATAATAATGCAAAAAATAAATTGTTATATAAATAAGCCTACTAGTACTACTGCTGAACTTGTGACCACTTTAGAAGTAGTAACTCTAGGCTACTAACTGACTACAGCCAGCAGGTAAGATGATCTTACTAAGATCTAAATATCAAGGCCACCTGTAGTTTAGCTCTGAACGTAGATCTCATTACAATTGCTTGTACACTGTATCAGTATGTAACAGGGATCGTGCTATGAATCCTTGACGAAAAAGTTTGGCTTCCCACTGATTCCCAGTGAATTTTACTGGGCAACTTTTTACTGATAAACACACGGTCAAGTGTCAGTCCCTGTGAACGCCTGAACAATGTAAATGAACATCTTGGTGAGAAAGTAAGACCTTGCTTACCTCGCTAGAAGAACCAGTGTCCAGCAGTATGACTAGCTACGAGAACATAGCTAAAAATGATGAGATTATTGAGATATACTGATGTACTTGTTTTTAGCTACGATTGCATGCCTTAGTAGCAAACTCAATTTCTTTATTAATGCACGTACCATCTTAAAAATAAGTTAATTTTATACTATAGATTAGGTACTTGATACACAAAAGCAGCCCAATCTACTGAAACAACATTCATTTTTCAGCAAATATTTACAATAAAGTAAATCAAGCATTTTATCAAAATTGATTCGGACATTCATAATTATGGCGTATTATTCCTGTGCAACTCTTATAAGGTTTGTACTTTGATTGGCTATTGCACACGAGACCCAGCCTTTATGTGTTAACGACATGAATTTAAAATGTTTGAAAAAACAATCTACTATCGATTTGATTTAAAACAAAGGGATTTGTACCAGTGTCAGGTATAATTTTCTGCTTAATTGTAGTGGGATGTGTCAGAAATGTTATAAATGATAATAATAATCAATTGTTTTTTTCATGAAAAATAGTGTCGATTTTGCTTACTTTTTGCAATTGTGATTCACGCTTGGCTTTGCTTGGTGGAACTATATAGGACAAACTTTTATCTCGAAACACAGAGGGTTGAGAGATGAGGTTTGTTATTTACAAGTATGACCTACACAACACGATGTTAAAAAGTATGTCTCCATCTTCTAGATGGCTTGACTGATGCAATTGATAGGGTAACACTAGAATTTACGAACTCGCCCATACAAGATTAAACAAAATTTAGGTAGGCCTTGGGGAAAAAATTAGGATTTTTGAAAAAATTTGATTGTAAATTATTGTAATTGGAATAGAGAAAGCAATAAATGGCTGAAGATTCTCAACTTTTCAAAGATTTCAATTTTGGCCGAGTTCATAAATTTGTGCGTTATATCAGTGGCATCAGCCAAGTCGTCTAGAAGACAGGCACATATTTTTTAACAGCGTGTTGTTTCGGTCATACTGGTTCTAGCGAGGTAAGCAATGTCTTATTTTCATTTACATTGTTCAGACCGCAGACGTTCACAGGGACTGACACTCAACCGTTTAGCAGTAAAAAGTTGCCCAGTAAAATTGACTGGAAAGTCGAACTTTTTCGCCAAGTATTCAATAGCATGACCCCTGAATGTACAGGCGAGTGTAATGAGACCTACATTCAGAGCTGGACTAGGCCACCTGTAGATTTCGTTGAGGTTACGAGATGTAAACATGTGGGATTGTTGCCAGAGTTATGTCCCTTGGTCACTTCAAAAAACATCTGACTGACTTTAAATTTATACACAGTGTTTAAGGTCATGAGATGAAGAATTTTGATAACTGTACAGCTAAATAAATGATATTAAATGTTAGCATGGGGTAGAACTTTATAAAAACCCAACAAATTCTAATGATTATAAATGTTTCATTACCGAAAAAAGGAAAAAAAATATGCGACAACTCTTGTTGACTACTCGGACAATTTAGCTGCTGTGGGCGTATGTTTCGTTGCCTTGCAGTCTATCTTTTTTACAATTTTTTTATGTTCCGGGTACTTCTTTACGAATGCAGAGCCATTATATGAAGTATAACAAAAAAAGAGTAACGTTATAAGGAATCTAGAAAATAATACTTGAAAAATTATTACTTTTCTTGTTATACGCAAACTTCAATTAGACTTTTACAAATACATCTTAATTTTCTCTCTTTTTTTCAGCTTTGAAACAAAGTAACTGCATATCCCTGATTGATTGATACAGTACCGACAATGTTTTATCCTGGTTGTGTAAGAAATATTTTAAATCCAGTGATGAGAAACAGTTTTCTTAGAAATTTACAAACAATTAGATACCTTCATAATAAATGTAGCCAAAAGCCATACCTTTTTAATCTCACACTATTTACAAACTCTACTGGTGGACAAAAAACAAGTGTTAATAGACTGTCCAAATGTTTGAATCTACAACATATAGCAGTAAGATGTATGTCACAGAATTCATCAAGGTCATCTAAACATAATCAGTCTGTCGTCATCTATATATGTGCTGCTGGTATATTTATGTTAGGTATGAGTTATGCTGGTGTACCTCTCTATAGAATGTTTTGTCAGGTAAGTTATGACAATATTTATACAAATACACTGGTCACAAACTATGGAATACAGTTACAATTATTGTTTAGTACCGGGAATTCTCATATTTAAGCTCTGGGCTTAATTTCGAATTTGACAATGTCAGTGATGAAACACTTCTTCTGAAATTAAGCCCATAGCTTAAATTCAAAAAGAGGAAAAAAATGACAAATATTTGGGTTCTTTTTTTTAATTGTCACATTTAGTGTGTAAGATGTCACCTGCAATTGGAGTCCAATGTGTTTTAAAGATGTGAAACCCTCTTACGGCACTAACAGTATAATGTACACCAATTTGATGTGACTCCCATCAATGTCAACACATGTGGTTTGAAAATGTAAAAGGGAGATTACTGTAAAATAAATTTTAAATTTCAGCCTATGGGCTTAAATTTGAAATTTAAATTCATTGTTAAGCTTGTGGGTTCAATAACAGCAGAGTTTGAATACAAGGATTGCCGGTAGCGTTTATTACTATAAAAGACTCGAGGAGCATAATATAAATGTCATTCGGTAATTGAGCAGTAATTGTATTCCATGAAATTGTGACCTGTGTATTTCAAGTTCAATTACTAAATGCAATTTTATCAATTTGATATTTATGTTATCTGCAGGAGGCCCTATAAAGAAATTTATATGCATTGTTTGTTTAAATGCATACATGTTTTTGTGAAATGGAAAAAATATTTAACTTTTAATGATTTCTGATAATGATTTCCCGATTTTCTGGCACTTGATCACTTTGTAGAATATTTGTATTCATTGTTTACAGTAGTGAAACCTAGAAGTGGGGAAACCTTCAATAATTTCTGATCACAGCAGAATTGTGGGGACACTGTTGTGAAAATAATGTATTATTATTTTCTTATCCTGTTGTAAGCTTATTTACATTAGTTCTTAACAATTGGTGTAAATCGTTTGGCATAAAATATACAGAGGATATTTGTCGTTTTAAGAGTGAATAACATATTTTATTTCATCTGTGTAGCATGAGTGAAAATATAAACGTTTTCTTGCTTAGGACGACAAATGTTCTATTTATTATATGATTTTACAATCATTTTAGGTAAAACAACTGCTAGCCAGTGAAATAACACTTTTATTTCACTGATAAACGCAGTATTCCACTACTGATCATAAAATAAATATTATTATTAACTTTTGTATATTTTATTTCAGGCCACAGGATTAGGAGGAAAAGCTGTTCAGGGGCATGATGTAGATAAAGTAGAAAAGATGACAGCGGTTAAGGATCGAATATTGAAAATTCGTTTTAATGCAGATGTTGCTTCTAGTATGCGATGGAACTTTAAACCACTCCAATCAGAAGTCAAGGTTAGTCTGAACAAGAAATATTATATCTTATTGTTCAGGAAGTGGCATGCAAAATTACACATGGTGCAATTCTTTGGATATACAATAAATGAATTTACTATTATATTCGGCATTTCAGCTAAGATACCCTCGTCAAGCAAATGATATAAATGGATGCTGGATAAATATATTTAGAATATGCTAAAACAATAACATTAAAAAACAATTGAAATATTTCAGACATTCTGCTTATCAATAACATTGTCAATAATTAAATGCTTATCAAAGAAGCAATGTATGATTTGTCAGAATTAATCAGTTTTTGAGCTAGATTCCACAACTAAATATGATATTGTCAGTACTTTATTGTTCAGGTAGAGATATTAGATATATATGAAATTGTTCATGTGTAATAAAATGAGTGCTGTATCTATAGAAATAAGAAAAGATTTATAACATAAGTAATATTGTTAGAGTTGTAGAAGATACTTGATAGTACATGTATTTCAGTCCTATCACTAAATAAATAACTTAATACCTAAAATTGTTATTTTGGAATAAAACCTTTTTATTTACACTATTTAGCCTAGACTGTTTGTTACAGGTATTAGCAGGAGAAACAGCATTAGCCTTTTACACAGCAACAAATCCGTCTGATAAACCAGTTATTGGTATTTCTACATATAATGTTGTTCCTTTTGAAGCTGGGCAATATTTCAATAAAATACAGGTTGGTAGATGTGCTATGAACAGTAATAATTATTCTAGATTAAAGATGATAAACAATGAAATATATTCAGACAACAGTTAACTTATCAAACCTTGCAGATGGATCACACAATCCTGAAAGCTGTTCCCAAGCTCGTAGGGAACAGTGAATAAGCAGAAAAATTAAGAAAATAATGGTGACTTCGTTCAAGGGGTGGTTTGTGAGGAGTTATCCCCCTTTAGTCTTCAAAATTCCTGTTTTTCTCTCCTTGGACAAGACTCTCTTCTCAAAATCGAACATGTATTGGATATGAATAACAAAATATGAAATTAAGAGATTAATATCTACTTAATGTGACTTTGACAGTTTTTTAATATCCTATTTCTGGTTAGAATAAGGGTTATCAGTCGTTTTTTGTATTTTAGAGGAGAGCCGAAAAAAGCTCCCCTTAATGAAGACATTGAAAAAATCGCTCCCCTAAAAAAGCTCTCCCAGTTTCGATAAGAAGAGTGTTTAAGAAATTAAGTAGAGTGATCTGATATTAAGAAGAGTGATTAGTTGTATGTATATGGAAAATGGTTCCGAAGATCAATAGCTGCGTGTAAAAGGGGTCATTCCTGGTTACATAAATGATAATAAACGTCGTCTGCTAAGCTAAATACTGTAATAGGCCCTAGCACTCGTTCGTAGCCGTACGGTCAAGTAAAACTTCTGCTAACGTCTATAATACGGTATTACAATAGAAATACTTGTCGATATTTCTAAATATATATAGCTATTTCTTC
Source organism: Patella depressa (assembly GCA_948474765.1). NCBI lineage: Eukaryota > Metazoa > Mollusca > Gastropoda > Patellidae > Patella > Patella depressa. The sequence goes on from OX419718.1 coordinate 48,660,154, forward strand.
CGGAATTATTCTCATTGGAAATTTTTACGTGCCATCTCTCGTAATTTCTCATGTCTCGCGAGAGTTTTACTTTTCATTTCAGTTAGATTAACCAATGGTGCATAGGTGCCATCTATTTTTAGCAACTGTTTCATCTGAATTTTATTACCATGTGCGTTCACATTATACTAATCGAATACATCAAATAAATGTTCACAATGACAGCACCGCTCTACAGGCTTAAGTTAATATCCGATTGACTTTAGATTTATACACAGTGTTTATGGTCATGAGGTGAAGAAGCCTATTGATTTTCAGTGATTTCCGATAATTACTGTTAGAGTTATGGCCCTTGATCACTTCAAAAAATCTTGTGGATTCTCTAGAGGCCAAAGTTAATATCCGATTGACTTAAAATTTATACACAGTGTTTAAGGTCATGAGACGAAGATTCCTATTGATTTTCAGTGAATTCTGATAATTACTGCCAGAGTTATCTCCTTTGATCACTGTGAAAAATCTTTTGTAACGCTCTAGAGGCCAAACTTATCATCCAATTGACTTCAGATTGATACACAGAGTTTAAAGGCTTTGAATAAGTATATTGATTTTCAATGAATTTTGATAACTGAACAGCTAAATCAATGATTTTAAATGTTTGTATACTAAGCGTTAGCATGGGGCAGAACTTTATAAAAAACAAACAAATTCTAATGATTTTCTGATAATTACTTTATGAGTTGTGAATCATAATCAGATTTCAGAGTATTATAAATGTTTCATTACCGAAAAAAGTAAGAATATTCAACAATTCTTGTTGACTGCCCGGACGAATTAGCTGCTGTGGGCGTATGTTTTGTTGCCTGGCAACCTATCTTTTACAAATAATTCTTTCCTTATTTCAGTGCTTTTGTTTTGAAGAGCAAAGATTAAATCCACACGAAAAGGTAATTCTAGTTATTTCATATTGATTTGTTGACAATATTATGATAAATCATTAGGGTATTTATAAATTATTGGTTTTAATTATTTGTGGGCTATTTAGAACTAGACTTAAAATTTTACAAAGTAACAAAATTTGTGTGGTTACTTTCTTGAGTGGTGGAGTTTCCCAGTTTTATTTTTTTTTTTAATACTCAATGTCTGATTAGTTGTTAACAGAAGATCAATAAAACTTTTCAACTGAATATGACAAGTGTTTTGAAGATAGAAATTAAAAAAGATAAACATATTAATTTCTGTACCATTGTACTTTTTAAAACTTGGTTCAATTTTCTGAATCTTGTGTTTGATATCTTTTGTATGAGAGAGTGAGATAAATGGGGTTTAACGTCAACTCAAAACAGACTAGGTATTTTTGGGACGAACACATGGTTGAACTTTATTTCTGCACTTCGTATGTGGACCTGGGGAAAACTGATGAGATTGGACAGGCGACCCTACTCCTTGTCATGTACATCCGGGAAATCAAAACCATGCTAGTTGACTCAATGACAAACCCTATGATACAGCGCACACATGCTAACCCCTCGTCCTTCCAGCCCCCCTCTTATGTATGAAAGCTGTAAGGCTTGTTTTAGTCTACTACTTTACCTTGTTTTGCTATTATGGTGGTAACTTGAAGATCAAATTATCATATCTAGAATATATTTCAAACCCCTCAGATAGCAAGCATACTGCAGTCAAAAATGATAGTTAGTTTAAATCAAGAGAAACCAACTTTATCAAATAGACCTAACTTATGTAAGAACTGATCAATTTTAATAATGATTCAGCCAAACTTTTTTCTTATAAGAGTATTTTTGATTGTATATGGTCTTTCACTCTGGCTAGATTTCCCTTTAATTTGGTTTAACTTTATATAGATATACCGTTAATACAAAATATCTAGATTTATAATGATACAGATTCCTGATGAATGTAGTAAATCTATGTAATTATATGGTTTGAGAGATATATATATATTGTGTTAGATTCATTTTTAAAACAACCTTTTAGTTACCATGGAAACTATTGATTTGTTAGACTTTACATATGTATGTTCATTTATTCTTCTCTGTTGAAAAGACAGTATTCAGAGAAAATTAACCATTTGGCTTCTAAACTATTGCTTCAACTACTTTGAAGTACCATAGTGGTGGATTTTTATCACAAGAATTTCACAGTCTTAACTTAAAAAATACATGTCATTCCCTATGATGTTCATGTTGAAAATTTCATTATGGTCATTTTTTTTTTTCAGGTTGATATGCCAGTATTTTTCTACATTGATCCAGAATTTGTTGACGATCCTAAATTAGAGCATGTAGACACTATTATCTTATCTTATACTTTCTTTGAAGCAAAGGAAGGAATGAAATTACCTGTACCAAATTTTATGGCAGCCTGAAATATATGTACTGTATGCTGACACCATAATGACATTTGATATGAAAAGCATTGTTTGTATAAATATATTACTTTATAAGATTATTGAGAATTGTGTAATAAATATATGTTATTTTTCTAGAGTGTATCTTAAAGAGTTCGTCTAATCGGCTTATGTGTCACTTCTGTCTGTCTGGCGTCTGCCTGTTTGAAACTGGAAGACAACAATATGTATTACATTTTGATATCCCATTCATAATATACATATATTAGGTCTATGATAGCAAGCATCAAATGTTCTATGGTATAAAATAGTTATTTACATTTTTCAGACAATGTAATTTTTTTCACAGCTTAATCCACACTTAAATGTACTCAGATTAATTAATTAGCATTTAATTATGGGGGAAAATATCAAAATATTAACAGTACTAGATAGTCTCCCTGCTTGGAATAAATAGTAAGATTAAAAGACGCGGATCAAAAGATTTGAACCTTTCATTGATAAAATTTTGCGTAACGTATGTAAGTATAATATTTACTACTTTGCGTAAGTATGCATTAGTGAAACGAATTTAACTAAATATTGACTCATGGCTATAAAGACATTATGTACAGAACTAAAGTACACTACTTGTGCTCATTAGTTAAACATACATTATGCCTATTGCAGGTCTTTCTTTAGGCCTGAAATGTTATCTAAATTATTAATGAGACATCTATAATTAACATATCCAGAACATAATTAACTCTTGATCGCATCGCTAGCCTGCGATCTTTGGTGGATTGTGATCCAATTTGCTGCATAACTTTCCTTCTTGACTTAATAATTAAATGGATCATCAAGACTATGCTTTTTACCGTACAGATCAAGCCTAATTTGCTTAATTTTCGGTTCATAGTGGATCAATTTGACTGAAATGTTCAGCAAAGTGCCTATACATTATCTAGTTTTCAACTATTATAGTGAGAACTGCCAACCTGTTATCTAATCTCCCATAATGTATTTATAAATAAGGCCCTGGTCCTGATCATTCTCTCTCCGTTCTGCCAACCGTAATATAATTTTAGTTCTAAAAATAACACTTCTTTAAGTAAAGTTTATAGATTTGAAGTGGATGATAGATGACCTTTTCAATAAAATGAATGAAAAAATGAATTACCATTGATAAAATCTTTGACATATGGGTACATTTAATGGTTATCACATTTTAATATTAGTTTTAAATGAATTCTATTACTGTAAATGGTAATCCTACTTAATCCATACATTAATATTTAATGGATGATTTATAATAATGACAAATTTCAGATAACGTGAAAGTGCTATTGACTCGCTGAAATTATCACCAGATATCTGGGGGGAAATGTTTCATGTAATTACTATTGATTTTTAACACCTTCCATTTTAGTTACAATCGTAACATTATTAAATACTTGGTTGTTATGCAAGGACCTGTACACTACGAAACAAAATTAAGTGTTAGGTTGTATTGATTTATATTTGTTAAAGAGGAATATTGGTGTCTGATCTGATCTGTAGGACTCTAAATAAACACACTGGTATAACAGTTCCACAAATTATAGCTATAAAATAATCAGTGTATTGAAATTATTTCAAGAAATACTGAAGTTAAATATTTCTTTTTTATTGTGAAATGGTTACCCTAGCAGAACATATATAATGTAGAACAGCTTCTTTAAAACAATTATTTTTACCTAGGTCTACTCAAACAATAATATTATGAAGTTTAGATTCTAAACAAAGACCGACAAGGCACTCAACTCAAGACATAAGCAGTTTTATCAAATGGGAAGCAATGAAAAATAGTCCTAGTCCTTTCTGGAAATCTAAATTTTTATTATATAAAATATTGTTGCCAGTAACAAAATAATCAGGGCAACTGGGATATAATATTTGATAGAGAGAAATTGACACAAACTAGGTCATTTTGGGACTAACATGTGGTTCAAGTCTTTTTTAATAATTCACCTGAAGAAAACCCATGAGGTTGGACAGACGGCCCTACTCTTTGTCAACCATGAGGAATCAAAACCCTGCCAGCTGACTCAATGACAGTCCTTATGTCATAAATGTAAATTTGTAACATACTCCTGAAAATTATGCTGTTGTCTTTGATTCTGCTTTATTCTTATCTATAGAAAATTGATAAAACCATGTGAGTTGGCATTAAATATTTAGTGCAAAGATTTTTTTTACCTTGGAAGCAACATTCTAATTACTTCTCAAATATGACAAGAAATTTCTTAAGGAGCCATGACAGATATATCTCGCTGAAAAAAAAAAATGATTAATTTTATGGGATTGGCCTTAAATTTTCTATATAAATACTATGAAACAAAATGTCTAATATATTGTGAATTCCCTTATTGTTGGTCCAAGGTGGTTGTGTGCTTTTGAAACTGTACTTGATTCTTTAAATTGGTATCGACAGACCTATGGACTTTTCAGCCCGCTTCCCACTTTTACCTTCAAGGGCAGTTTGTTCGGTGATTGGATGGAACAAAAAATTAGGGTCTGCGTACAATTGGTAGGACAAGTAATATGTTGGAAGCCTGGAATTGATACAAGTATAGGTGGAAAGGCCACTTCCATGGCAAAATGCATTGCATCAAAATTACATTAGGTAGTCTCAAATTACCAAAGTATGTATTGAGATATTAACTATAATTCTGAACATTGCATCAGAATTACAGTAGTTAGTCTCAAATTACCAAAGTATGTATTGAGATATTAACCCCAATTCTGAACAAGTCAAAAGTTGGATTTGAAAGTATCAGGCAATGTAGTTTGGGGATTTGATTTCCATACTCACTTTTATCAATTAATACCCCCACATGTATGTACTTTCATAATGCTCAGTTGATTATGACCTTGAAGGACAGACTAGCCAATAGACAGACAATATACTTGCATTATCCCCAACACAAAGTGTGGGTGAATAAATAAAAAGAAACTGTACAATCCCCGGTAGAAATGTTTATTGACAAAACAGCTGCATAAATAATATATGGATTTATCTGATGATAAGGCATGCTGTAATAGGAACCATTATTAGAAAAATGCACAGAGAGCAGGCAGTTCTTTACAGCATAAGAAATACATTTATTAAATAAATGCTTGGTCAGGAAAAAAGCAATCAAGAAAAGATTATATTCTTAAAATATTAAATGATTATGACACCATATCAAAATAAAATTCTAATGATTTGTAAATTTTACAAACTAAACTGATTTGGATCTTTTTTTTTTCACTGAACACAAAAATATGCATTTACAATAATAAACCAAGACAACAATTAAATAGCTAATTAACAATGCAGATTGGAAAATCATTTTAATTTATCCCCTAAATACATTACCAACAAACGTACTGTACTTTATAATGACTGGACAAAAGCATAAAACCTCTACAAAACAACTCTATGTTATTTACAAACATATAATAATAGTTGGTATATGTATTTATGCTTTCATGAAAGAATATATCCAAAACATTCATTACATCTTAATACATTCATTAACAGATTGTTCATTGTTATGTAATACAAATACTCAACGATTAAAGCCACAGCTTAAAATGCATCAATAATTTTAGGGTATTTATTTCTATTTATATTAAGTATATATTATAAGCAGTTGTCATTTATTTAGTAAACAGATACTAACAGTGTATAATATAAATATCATCTAACAATAACAGTTGTGAAACTCTGAAACACTTGACTCAAATCCTGACACTTTATTACTACCATTGGCTCAACACAACTAAATAATAGTGGGCTTGATTGATTCTGTGTGTCAACAAACCAGATATTTCGAGTCAAACTACAATATACTTGAGGTGATCCAAGGGTAGTAGTGTTAATCTTACGGACCATGATGATGTCACGATACAGAGATACAGAAAACTACCCTCAACAAATATCACCAACACCTTACTTAACAAACAAGTTTTCTGCATAAAATCTCATTTAAAATGGAAGATAGAAAACTATGAGTATACATCTTTGAAACACTGAGTATATGTTTTATAAGTATCCAATAACAATATTACTGCTATACAGGGCATTCAGATATATAGTTTATACAAGTTTAATTACAAATTTGACAAAATGTCATTTAGGGGAATGCATTTTAAATGAAGTTTGTCTAAAAATCTTTGGATAAGGAAGTGAAATTGAGTTATATAATGAAAATGTGAAATGTATTGCTAGAGATCAGTTTTACCAATACTTTGAGACTATTTATTACAAAAGCATGTAAATGACAAAAATAAATTATTAATAATAAAGGAGAAATTAAGCAGTATAAATATTGTTTATCCCTTTAAATATATTTGTCCTATACAGATTTGGTTTCCAAGCTCATGCAATTAAAAAAGAAACCTTATCATCAATGGTCATTCGATGTAAAGCGTTTGTCCCTCCTAACGTCTTCCATGACACAGGTAATAATACATCAGTGATTCATGTTGCAATGCCTATGTTACTAGATATTGGGAAAAGTCAAAAATATCACAGATATTTATTTTTATAATTTTGTGACAAAAGTATTCTTGTGTTTTGTATTAAATATGCTTCAAAAAGAGAATGGCCCCATAAACGAAAGAATAGTTTAGTACAAAAACTTTATCATTTGTTTGAGTATTATTACACATACTACAAAGTTACAGTAAATGTGTACAAGACAATGATAATTGAGTGAATACAATGATGTAAACATACAATTTTGGTCCATCCAATAATTCTGTGTCAACACAAGACATTGTTTACTTCAGTGTTATACCAGTATCATCTGTTCACTGTGCAGTATGTTCATTCATTCTGTGACATTATTGAGCAGTCACAACATATTACATTCTTTACACTTCAACCATACAGATATGTACAAATGGTGAATAATTATAGTCCATGGACATGTCAAGTTAAAGCAAGTCTTCTTCCCACTATTTTAAACATGGGCTTATTTTGAAATAACAAAATTTAACACTCCCAAAGCATTCCAGCATCCAAATCCTCTCCTTTGGCTCTAAATAGTCCATTTTGTTCACCTTTAAGATACATGCCGTTTGGAGCTTTGATTGTAATGATGTCTTGCTTGCGGAATTCCAAAAGGAAATTGGCAGGTGTATCTTTGTCAGCAAAAACATGACTTTCTTCATTTAATCTCCAATATTTACCATTGTTTCCTATAAGTAAAAAGAAATGACCATAATAAAATATATACTACTGAGCAGTTTGAGCATAAGACAAAACTGACATTCATTACAACCTTCCAAAGCTTTGTAGAAACTGAGTTGAATGAAAATATAAGATTTTAATTTTAATCTATTTTATACTGTAGCCTCCATTGTCTTAACAAGGCTCTAGCTTGGTAGTCAATTTGGAACGTCCAGATTTGACTGAATTGCAATCAAGTGATATTTAATTCAGTTCTGCCAGTCTCAACAGCTGAGGTAGCGTGAGTAGATTTGCGACATATTTTAAGTAAAAAATATGTTTTAGTTGTCATGATTGGTTGAAATATTTTTTACTCATTCTCCTTTTCACTAGATTTGACCCTATTTTTGGAATTGATAGAATTTAATTTCGGAACATTCAATCGAGTATCCCCAAGTTGTTTGGAAAAGAGGAGATAACTCAGAACTACAGGTCGTGGAGTGCTGAAAATCGTTATTGTTTGTCTTCTCATAACCCTACTACGAGAAACTGTTGACGAGGTGGACATTGGTGACGACTATATGCACTCAACTAAATGTGAGGCGTGGGTGTATAAACATAGGTTGCCAGGTAATGAAAAATACAACCATCGCAACTAAGTTGTTCGGTTTTTGCATATTCTTTTCTTTTGTCAGAAATGAAAACATATACACATACTAAAATCTGATCACAAATAACAACTAACAACCCATTTGACTTCTAGTTCTGCTCTATTCTAACATTTAGCATACAGAACATTTAACAAACTGATCCCGCAGTGAATATTCGCTTGGCCGCTACAATCACTGATAAGCATGACATCGACGAGGCTTAATGAGTACGGCATATTAACTTTTTAACTCCGACAAATTAAATTCTCAAACATTTTTTTGAGGTAAAAGAAAAATAAATAAAGACGTTTGAAGTATTTGGAGTTAAAAAATATTTCCTATTTAGTGTAAATGGGTATTAAAACGAGTAAAATGCATCATTTTGCCCGAAGCAGTTAGGTGTTAAGTAAACATTGCACGAGCCGTTGAGCCAATGACTAACGGCGCGTGCAGTCAACGCACCTGTTGTGAACTGTCGTCTGTTACAGAGATATTTCGTAAGTAATTCTCTGTGAAACAGATTGAACATTTAACATGAATTTCCATAATTGTTGGAAATTGTTGAAATTTGACAGGTTTCTTCATCTCATGACCTTAAACACAGTGTATAAATTTTAAATCAATTAAATATTACCTTTAGCGTCTAAAGCGTCCACAAGATATTTCAAAGTGATCATGGGTCAGAACTCTGGCAGTAATTATTGGAAATTGGTGTAAATCTATAGGTTTTTCATGGCCTTAAGACTGTATAAATTTATAGTCAACTGGATAATAACTTTAGCCTCTAGCGTGTCTACATGATTTTTGAAAATGATCAAGGGCCATAACTCTGGCAGTAATTATCAAAAATTGTTGAAAATCAATAAGCTTCTTTGTGTCATGGACTTAAACACTGTGTATAAATTTGAAGTTAATGGAATATTAACTTTAGCCTCTTGAGCGTCCACAAGCAATTGTGGACTGATGGACGGGGGCGATGACAACATACAACCACATTCCAATGTGGGCGTATAAAAATGAGATTTTAATATTTCACTGATGTCTTTTGAAACCCATCTATTAGAAAATTATGTCAACCACTCCAATAGGAACAATGTAGGAACAAGACTCCAAGCTATGATTATTATTAGCAAGGTCTCAATTTACTCTCCAAATGGTATCATGTTATCACCAGACAGATAACTGTAATGAATGTATCAAGGATATTTGTTAATAACATTTTATATAGCTCACCTTTCAAACCATAATAACCATTTTCTTGTGGTTCTAAGAAGATTGGTTCATAAACAGTTTTATTACAGTTGTATTCAGGTTTTTGTAATGACTTTAATCCAACGAAACCATATTCACTTCTTAAGATGATTGCTGGTCGATTTACCATCTTTACTTTAAATTTCTCTTTTTCTGTTGCGGACTCACTTAATGCAAACAGACATCCTGTTGGCTTGTTGAAGATATAATTATTATTGCTTGCTTTAATAGTTACACTACCATCTCCTTGCCATTCCACATCAAATAGTGTATTTTTACATCTGTGAAAAAAGAGAAAGCATACTGAATATCTTACTCAATCAAAGTCCATAATAAGGTCATACAACAGAAATATTCTGGTTCTCAGATGAAAGAGAATGCAATCACTTTTTCTATTCTTCTTGTGACAGTCAATTATGTTCATGAACAGTTCATTTCGAACTGATAGTAGTTATCGTTCAAACTTAAGCAAACTGCTTTCCTTTTTCAGTTTCACTTTCCAATACTCTGTTAAAATCTGGAATGTGTTTGACCACTTCCGTTGCATATGTAATATTGGTGGACCCCAACATTTTCCTTTAACTGATTGACGATTATGGCCTTTGGTCTTCGTTAACAAAAGAACAGAATGGCCTTACCTGATGTATTAACACTAATAAACATAACAGAATCTGCCAGAATATGATATTAATAAATACTAGCAAGATATGCATTGATATCAACCAAAATTTTAACACAGGACTTTTACATTGTTTTAACAAATAAATAGGAAAATTTAATTGAGCGAGTCAGTTTTGCTCCCTTCGCTAAAAAGACATATGTACAGATAGCTAGGACAACCCCATCATGACGAAAATATTGAACAAATCAACATTAGTTTAACACTATCTGTACATATAGCTCACAGCTAAAACAACAGACAATACAACATCAAATTCAACTAGTTACATTTAAATCCTGTTAACAGACACCTTTAAAACAGACGACCGTAAATATAAAACTGGATGTTGTTGACATTCTCTACATATTACAATAATCAGTGACAGTAAACTGTACTTTAATTCTTCATGTTGTAGTATTTGAGAGATGAATACCTCATGGGAAATATTTAGTTAAAATCTAATCCCACTAAGTATGCAAGTTGACAATGATTAAATTAAGCACGATTACACTGTGAACATAATTGATTCTCTTGAGATGGCACAATCCTTGCATATGTCATGCATATGTCACTGACATGCTCCATAATCACATTTATATGACCCATTTATTAACTTAAAGGAATACTTTTAAACCTTAAGAGGAAAGATCATATTGACGTGACACAGGTCTCTTAACTTTGGTGAATATCTTGATGCAGTTTAAATATGTGCATTTTCTGCTTAGGCTTAAGCAGAGATAAACAATTTGATTGGTTGATGCTTTGGGACACAATTCCTTTGGTTTTAATTAAGTGAGAGTGATGAAACTTGGTGTATAGTTTCATTATATCATCAGTACCGTGAATAAGTTTGATAATGAACATTTTCTGCTCAGGTTAAGCAGAAAATGCACATATTTAAACTGCATCAAGATATTCACCAAAGTTAAGAGACCTGTGTCACGTCAATATGATCTTTCTTCTTAAGGTTTAAATGCTGATGTAGTACATCAATAAATATAAAATTTATTCCCCCTCCTAGATATTGAAGACTATAATCATACCCAAGCCTATAAACAGTTTATTCTTGGTCATTTTCGAAAATGGACATTGCTGATTACTTGATATTGAATACGAGAGTTGGATTAATCTACTATTATCTTGCTATTTCATAAATTTTATAAACTAGTTTCATTTACAATATTTAGGTTGAGACTGATTTCTGAAATAATATATATAAATATTAAGTAATCTCCAGTTGATATAATATTTATCCATTAACGTGAGATTTTGTATTTTCAGTATTTTAATATTTCATATCAAAGTCAAAATATATATACCAACCAAAGCATTCAGAGGGCTCGCTAATATTGAGTTAAAACACAAGATCATGTAAATATTTTTGTAAGTAAGAGAAGCAGACTATCGTGTTACAAGTTCAAGACATCACAATGTGTTGACTTCAGGCTCTGAAAATGTCTTCAAAGATAAGAGATATGTAGAGGAAAAACAAAGGATTTTCTGACATCTGATCTTTATTGATAACAACTGGGGTCATAGTTGAATTATCTTAGTGGCATGACTCCTGTTGTTCTCAAGCTGTACAATTTATCAGTGATGCTACAGTGTTGTTATTTCTAAAGTTTTGACCTATCAAATTGCTTATTGCTACTTAGCTTAGCCTAAGCAGTAAATGCTCTTCATTGATGCAATGAAACTATACGCCAAGTGTCACCAAGTGAGCTCCAAAGTCTCAACCAATCAAATCAAATGGCTTATTGCTCTGCTTAACCTGAGCAGAAAATGTTCATTATCAAACTTATTCACGGTACTGATGATATAATGAAACTATACACCAAGTTTCATCACTCTCACTTAATTAAAACCAAAGGAATTGTGTCCCAAAGCATCAACCAATCAAATTGTTTATCTATATTTAAACTGCATCAAGATATTCACCAAAGTTAAATATGTGCTGCTTATTTTGAGGCACATACAGCGTAAAATAGTTACAAGTTAAATACATAATTATAGTGACATATACATCAAGAAAGCTGCTCATACACAAAACTGGACACCTGATTTATTTGAAATGAAACTTTTAAATGTCATAATAAATTCATAAATTTCCTTTCTTAAAAGACATTTTTAAGATTACAAGAGACAAGTTATAATGTGTGTCATTATAAATTAAATTGGCTAACTTTTATTACATTGGCTGATGTATTTTTTTCCTGTCTCTTAAGAGAACGGCTATATACTTCTAATACAATCTTCAATCATTGCAAAGCCATAAGATTCATGGGCAGAACATATCTAGTTTAAAACCCACTGGTGATAGTTAAACAAGTTCAACTATGTCAACTGAAAGCAAAGGCAGGGAAATAAACCATTTTAAAAATCTGAGTTCTCTACCCGTCCCTGAGAAGACCTTCCTTAAAAGCTCTTATATTGGCCATCTGAACATGTCAGATTAAAAAGCTGGCATGCACAGCAAGTTATCTTCCTTGCAAAATGACGACTCTAACCTTTAAAATAGTTGTTTGGTTTAAAGTATGTATAATTTTAAACTAGTTTAAATATAAGCGACTGAACGGCCTATAGTTTGTTCCATGTTAACTGTAACCAGGGGCGGATTGGGCAGTCGGGCGATCGTCCGAAGGGCCGGTCGGACAAAATTTCTTGTCCAATTAGTCTAAAAAAGCCTTTTTCTGATGATCATTATGGGGGCGGCGGTATTGGACCGGCCATGGAACGATGATGATCATGTTGTATGTGGCCGGTGGCTTTAACGAGCCGCCACGGCCAGTAAAAGGGGCCGCTCCAACACGGGAGCACGGGCCGGTCCCCGGCCCCAAACTGACCCTGACTAACAAATTTCAGTTTGTTCCATGCTAACCATAACTAATTTTGAATCAAGAAGAATGGAAATTGTTGCCGTCCTAAACTTCTTACTATTGATCTATCTGCTGGAGGTCAACTAGCAATAGTATAATTAAAATATGTAGTAATCAGATTAACAATAAACTAAAGTCTAATTGCACAAATTAATAGTCTATATTTAACCATTTTGCTGGTATATGTGGAGGCTTCAAAATATTAAACAATTTCCATCATCGCATAATTTGCATTTCATTGTTAATTCTATTAAAAAAAACCATGACATTTATTAATTCTTTGAAAAAATAAATTACATGACGTTTTAACTAAAAGCTAACATGGTTGTAATTGTGCTCTTGATGAACTCATTACAATGTAGATTTAGTCAACAGACAAGCAGATATAATACATCTTTTTCTTCCCAGATTTACTTCACTTCTTGGCTTTTGAGTCATTTTTTCTTCTCAAACATTAACTTCACTCAATGCAGTAATCACCTGGTAACTGCTTTTAGATGTAAAGAAACAAATTTTGATTGCACTAACTAGAGTTTTTGTCAGTTCAATTGATTGAATGTTTTCCCACGTCTACAGGCCTCTAATCAATGTTAATTCATGAATGCTTTTAAAAAAAGGAAATGTGGATAATGAAGTTGGTCTTGTCGTGAGAATTAGCACAATAAAATTACTGCAACATACCAAAATGATGTCTATTTCTTTTACAAAAATTGATGCCTATTTTTGGTTTGTGTAGCTTTAATGTGCTGCATAAATCGCAATTCTGGCAAATGCTTTCCACGCCAATTTTCAACAAGTTGTTTGGTTTGGTTTTTTTAAGTATGATGAAAGAAGATGATACAGCATAGATATTTTTGGACCTTTCCAGTCTAAATTCTAATTATTTATGCAGTTTAAATTCACTGAATAATTATTTTGTATGCACGTTCTAACCAGGGAATTTCAACTAAATGAACCATATTCTGTACAGAAGATACACAATAAACAAGAAGAAATGAACTGCGAATAACAATTAAAAGCCAACAGGAAAGATGTAAACAACCTACAAGATAAAGATATCTAAATGTCAAGATTTAAGAGGTTGTTACAAGAGAGTGTTTACACAGATTAATACTACGATTTAATTAGGAAGTGAATGTCGGATGCTCTTAATAATGATGTGCGTAGTTTGAAAGAACTGCATTCTCACTGTCAACAGCCACAAATGTTAAACTAACCTTAATACTGTATCACTTTGAGACAATATTATAGAAAAGCATGTGGTAAGAATGGTGTATCCCCTATAGAGATTCTGATAACTCCTAGCAAATATGCTTTGATACTAAATTTGTTAGTAAAATGCAGCATATTGACAGAGACACATTGAGAACAGTTAAGTCCTAAATGTCAATCCCTTTCTTCCATGTTTCAAATAATGGCCACTAAGGCAGTGGGTGTAAGAGTCAAAAAGAATGAAAGGATACTTGAAATTGTTTCTACTTTAGCAAGGCGTTCACTACATTTTTCTACATAGGGGTGTAAATGTTCTTCTAGAGTATTATCAAACATTACCACCAGGCAAGTTTGTAGCCAAAGATTAGCACACTTCTGAAAAGTGAAGTTAATTCTTAGAAGATACAATACCTAACAAAAGAAACATGGCAATAACCTAATAACAAAGATTTCCTGTGTAGAAACATTCTATTCTATTCAAATTGAATTTTGTATCAATAACGTTTGGTCAAAGGTGCACTTCGAGTTTTGCTTCATTCTTTGCCAGAGTACCATGGCTATGTAACAATAGCAAAGCTAAGTAAATAAATTAGACAATTTATTTTTTCATTAAATACTTTCCACAGTATTTATTGACTTTAAAGAAAACAAAGCAATTAAATTACTTAAAATTTGGATATAGCATAATTGATCTGGAAGGAAATTTGGGATATAATTGACAGTTTTGGATTACCCAAAGGTCTTTTTTAAAATATTTGTTAAGTTTGTAAGACAGCTATGTTAGACTATCACACCTGCTTAACTCCCTTTCCTCACCAATAGTTGCTTGTTAAATCCTTCTGCTTGACATGTTTCAAAGTTTAACATGACATACTTGAATGTAATGTCATTCTGCTAATACAATGAAAAGGAATTAGTGGACACACTTCAAATGACCGTTTGTCAAGCCTTTTACAACACTATGGTCAGTTGTAACATTTAAGTGAGTTTTACTTCAGAATAGATTTTTAAGTGGTCTTAATACAATGCTAATGAGAATTGAAATGGAATTAGATTTGTGTAGGGATGAGAAACTGACTATTTGTCATGTAAAACTGATTAACACAGTCGACAATGAAGTGACTCAACATGTAAGATCTGTTAAGCTTGAGAAATGCTAAATTTGGCAAAACCCTTACACAATCTTTACAGTGTACATGGACAGTTTTGCCTTTTCTATATCTTTTCAAACCATTTTTCATTAATGAATTTGGTGGTTAATATTTTGTGTTCATACAAATTGCATGTGCAACAGTTTAAATGGCATTTAAATTAATTTCAGCAATTAATATATTTAAGTGGTACTTAGAAACAATGAGGAAATCTTGTATAATCAATGATTTTCCTTTTTGTGAAGTTTGGAAATTAATTACTGGTAGTTACACAATTTTATTCTTGTACATGTTGTTTTACATTACTTCTTACATAGTAATATACCAGAAGGTTTCCTCAACAATAATACTGATGCTGATCCACTAAAGTTGAGTTAAACCTTAAGATTTATGCCTTCATTTTTCCTATTTAGAAGTGGGAGGAAATTGGAGAACCCACAAATAATCCAAAATGTAAAATCAAAATAGCTTCTGCACCAAAGATGTACTTAACTCCACTTTCCAATAAAAACATGTCAGCCTCGTATAATATAACAAATCATGCGAAATGTGAAATTAGATAATTCCATTAACTTCATCAATCAATAAAATGTAGGCCTACATGTACTTCATCATAGTTTTATATTTTGTATCCAGTGATGTTAGGAAAAGTCAACAAATTTGATCAAGAAATAAAATGGTTTTTATCTCCTTGCTTATAAATATGTGGAGTTTTTATTCCATTTCTAACACAAACACTTGCAGGCGAATTACTCAAGAGAAAACTAAATCAATAAATACAGCACCAAAATGGCACCTTCTTCCAATATCAGACTGAAATATTGACAGATAAACATATAACCAAACACAAATAATTCTGATGGATCTCCCAATTGGGGCTAACAACACATAATCAAATTGGCTGGAATAAGACCGAGATTTCAGATAGACCTCATAATTACCATTCCGCCATCATGATGGCTGATTTAGAATCAACATTATCAAGATAACTCAATATTATTTAGTAATTACTCTATTTACAATGGAAAAACAATGGTGTCCTCTTTTACCATAATCAAATCATAACAAGTATGGACTTTTCATTGCCTAGAATGAAAGCAGAAATAAACCTATTTTTACCTAAAATTACAACAACCTGACAACCACACAGAAATATGTCATCTGGTCTGAACCTAATTTACATAACCCACACAAATTCTAATACGATTTGAAATAAAACTTCCATTGACCCATTGGTATTTCTTTCAAATTCTATACAATGATTCTATTCATGCTAAATATTTCATCCCACAAAAAATAAACTTCAAGAAATCTTATCAGATTACAATAAATATTGAAAATTTCTCATGCATTCAACCAAACAGATTCATATTGCTTGCAGGACACTGAAATATGTATGTGTGGAGATTTTAGCTGGGGAAGGAGAAAAAATATGCATTAGAACATAAATTTGATAATTTTCTAAAATAAGTCCCTGTCACATTGAAGAAAGATTATATATTATGATAGTCCCTGCATAAACTTTTAACAAGAATACATAGGCTCCACGACTTATCTTAACTGAAACGCCTATGTGTCGAACAAAGGAAGTTGTTGTTTTATTATTTGGATAACTTACATTTCATTTCCAACATTCATTATTCCTCCACCAGATTCATATGACCAGTATTTATTAGAACATGTTCGGAAGGCCCACATATCACTCTCTTTGACATATTCCATCTGAAATATCTCTGTTTCTCCTTCCTCTTCTTCTTGATTAGCTGATACATCTTGACCTGCAAATATAAAAATACATACTTGGTTACACTTTCATGTTTTAATAGGATTTAAATCAGACTTCAGTAAGCATCTTGAGTAAAAATAGTTTGAATCGAGTGCCATCTTTATCTGTGTACCACCAACAGCTGCTGTAAAGATGTATCTGATTGATGTTACTAACACATGGTGTTATACAAGTACAAATATTTCTAGGGTAAAATTACTATAACATACTGCATAGAAAATACATTTTTAGAACAGAAAAATTAAAAAAAAGCCTTTTTTCTTCCTTATATTGTTGATAATGAGCAAAATATAGCAGATTTGCACCTTACATGTGCATATAACATATGCATAACAATTCTGCCTAAGCAACAAATATTTAATATTGATGTTCACAACCTATTTAACATGTCAGGGCAAGAAAATCTTGATCTTCATATGATATGGCTCCAGTTTCTCAGTTAGGAAATATAGAAGTCTCTTTATAAAATTAGTTTAACCTTAAATCTTCAAATATGCATATAGTCTAATTTAATCATCGTTCGATGAAAAATTTGCTATCCACCCTCAGATAAATACCATCTTCAATTAACCACCATTGCTGTTGCACAATGTCAAATATAATTTAGAAATACTTGGATATTTAAATGTTTAAATTCTGTTTAACATCAAATTAACTATCCAATTCATGTTTAATATCAAACTATGGATCAAATATTGGAATGAGCCATTTTTCTCAGCCACAACAGTTTCATGACAGTGCATGTCAGCCAAAATAAGATAGATACAAGCAGCTTAGTTCTCCGGCAGTGCATTTATCGAATTAGAACATTTTTCAAAGTGATCAAGAGCAATAAACCACAAAATAATTATATGTAACTGTTTGAAAATCAATGTCAATAACCCATAATAATATAGTGTTTGAAAATCAAGAGCAATAACACAAAATAATAATTGAAAATTATTTTCAAATTAATAGGATTCTTTATCTTATGAAAATATACACTGAATTAAACTACATGCACAAGACAATTGGATGGTAGCTTTTATATTTGGAGAGTCCACAAATTGTTTCAAAGCAATCAAGGGCAATAACTGAGAAAGTATAATTGATTATCATAAATCAATAGGTTTTTTTTTGTTACAATGGTGAATAAAATGAATACAAATTTCAAAAATAATGGATGGTAGGTTTGACCTGAGGTAACTGTTGATGATGGACAATGTGTGAGTGAGTGGGCATATAGAAATGATAAATCTGACTGTGTAATTGATAATTAATCTGTTATAATAACCCTATCAGTCTACAGAAATGTTGCGCAAAATGATAAAAGATCTTAATATGATTGCATGGTAATTATGTTATAAATTAGTAATAATCACCTGACATACTTTATATGACAGATGGCGGGTGGTTACATTCCATATAAATGAAATCATAGATTAACATAATCCATGCTGAAAAATATCTTGGGGACGAAATATGTAACATATAAAACATTTATACATCCTAAAAAAGAAATTGATTCAGGTCCAAATGACACAGACTTACAAAATGTCATTCTGCTGGCCAAGAAAATGAGTCCAAAAACAATCACTGTCTTGCGAAAATCTTCGATGCTATTTGCTTGTTGTTCTATTTTTGGTATGTAGAGAATTAAAGATCAAATTGAAATAACATTCAACTCAACATCTGGTGATAAAATTGATTTTTCTTAATGCACAGAGAGATGTTCTCTGAAGAAAGAAACCTTCTCATTGATTTCATATTATGTAATCACATCAATAACTTAATTTATAAATTCATTTATTATTTATTAGAACATCATATCCTGTGTGATTCGGTTGAACTTAGAGTGTGATTGATAACAGTGGAATCAACATAGTATCTACATTACAAAGACTTAAATCCTGTTATTTACATCCTGTTAAAATCAATAGGTAGCCAGTTAAATTCATTTGCCTGACTGTGACAAAGCAAGGGATAAGTATCCAAAAATAAATATATGGCTTGTGTTTAAAGTTAGGGAGGGAGCCTTCAGATTTGAAGAAACTATCAGTATGAGTAGTCTGGAGTTAATTGAAGCTGGATAAAACTTGAGATGACTCATAGGTAATCTTCTGACAGAGACAGATTACATGACTTGTTTCTATTCAGTTTATATCTGTAACTCTGGTCAGTTAGAACTATAAAATCAGGAGTGTTGAAAGGCTTGGTTTTTATGCTCCACCAAAACCTATAAATGTATGAATATGATGAATGATGTGTATTAGTCATCAACTGAACTGGGGGAAACCTTTAGGCAAATTCCATTTATTTTACTGAAATCTCCATTGACTAGTGTATTCCTAGGTTTAAAACACATCAACAAAACAATATCAAATCAAGATATATTGTTCCATACTTGTCTCATTATCAATAGCACTGCATGCATTAGTTTCTTTCGTAAAGATCTTGAAAGACACAAGATATTAATAAGTATCTTTTGTTTCTAACCATTAATTACCATGATCAAATACAACCAGCGGGATTCTCGGTCCCTTTACTATTATTACATTTGAAACCTCATTTATATTTTATGATCCTCATAGGAAATAATCTTCCTTAACTATTCAATACTCATTTATTCACTACATATACATTCATTATATATACACCTACAACAAGCAAATCAATACCACATAGAAAATATAACTTAATTGAGGCCCACACAAATTTAATCAATATTCTACAAAAAGCCCCAAACTTTTCAATGTTGCCAAATTGTACACCATGCTTGGAATTCTGGTCAAATTACTCTTTATCAGTGAAGTTCAGGCTAGACAACAGCTGTTACCAGTAGCATTATAAATTTACCATTGCAGCCTGACAGCCTCTTACATGGTGATAAATGCACATTTTATACTTTAAAAAAAATGTTGTTTATGTAAACTCAATGTGTGATAAGGAATAAGGAAAATAAATCTGTAATTGATAAAGACAAAATATTTCTATAGATTTGGATAAAGCAGAAGAATAAAGCAACTCAATTATTTTTACATTAATTTTAATTTCCTTTGAACAAAATGTGTTTATCATCAAAATAAGGAAATTTCCCCTGGAAAAAGTTACTGCCTTTACTTTTTGTTTGTTTGAAATTCAAGCTTGAAATGAAAAATGTTGGCATGGCTGTTTTGTCATTTTAAGCTTTATTGTTGTTGTTCAAGTAAGGTAAATATTATCACAAGCAAATTTGGAGCTTTGCATTTTATTCCCAGTTTGAAAAAGATTATCAAATGATTTTTTAAAAAATTATAATAGCTATGTTTTGCTCCATAGAAGGATTTTTGAACCGCTTTCTTTTTGATGAAATTTCATATGAATGACAAAAACAAACTTACTTGGTTTTTGTAAAAGATTATTCAAGTTTGTTTGGTGCTATATTGGCTTCATTCCTTTCTTTTGTCAAAAACATCTATGCTTCATAAGGACAATTGTTAATTTCAGCTTTTTTTCCTTCATATTTTCTACTTTATCAATAACACAGAACCCTAGTAATTTGTTTTATCATAACCTTTAACTTTAGATAATCAACATAACAGGGGTTCAGTTGGCTTAAACAAATTTTATGTCAACATTGTAATGATGAGGTGAAATTTACTCATCCAAAATCCTCCACATTGCAAACATGAGTTATTGGTCAATTTAAATCATCATTGATGTTGTTATCTTACCGTCAAAATATGGGCTTTTGATATCCAATATTAAGACAAAATTGACAATTTTGTGGGCCATTTTTAATGAAGCAACATGATGAATGACGCTAGTCATATAACATAGGAGAATTCTACAGGTGTAGACTGGAATAACCGGACTCAAAAGACCGCCATTCAATTTGATCTCTTCACATATTTCACCAAACATAAATGATAAGTAATTACAGTAAAAACAGTAATGATTGAATGTAAATCAGTTTCTATACATTTATATCACATTATTATTATGCCATGCAACATATTTGTGCCCATTTCTAGGTTCCAAAGAAGAAATGTAGCTCTGTTAAGATTACCTACATATACAAAAAGACCAATTATAAACAGTTTAAAACAGGATTTTATCAGTATATTCTTCTCATCAGATAAAGGATAGCCTTCTCTGGGTGGCTTCACCAGCCATGTGGTGTTTAGGCCAGCTGTAACAGGTTCATCTGATAATATTTTATCAACACCTATCACTTGATACACAACATGCCCTTAACTCAAGAGCTTATAATCACCTTTTGTTTTCAATGATGGGCTAAATGCTACTCAAATATTTACACATTCCATATAGAAGTTGAAAGAGGTGGTAGACATCTCTTCAAGTGGCTACTGTCATATTACTGAATTTATACTTCAGAATGCAAGGCATTATGATTGGAATTTTGTATTATGGTGTTTTCAATAAATCTGGCATGATTTATAGGGCTTAAGATATTTTCTGGATTCAATACATGGTCTTTAAGAATCATTATTTGTTGTTACATGGATAGTTCCAAACAGAAGATTGATTGTGTCTGCATGTGTGAGGCAGCCTGAGAGCTGTGAAGAAATCAAAACCATTTTATCTTGTAATATTAGACCAGACATTACATGTTTTTTATAAAATAAAAGTTGTATGGCTATATTCTGGATCTAGCATTTAAAAAAGTTTCCGAGTTTTCAAGTAAACAGTACAATTATACACCAAACAACCTAGTTTAATAATGTACCGACAGTCCAATATGCAGAAGGGTTAGTTGCAGTCCTACCCAGACTGTTTTTATTCTACAAATTAGTCTTATAGTAGCCCAGGTGCCTGCTTCACACATATTATTATTTAACTTTTGCGCAGCATCACTGTGAAGTTTCATCAACAGCCAAAATTCAGGAAAAAAAACAACAATTCAGTCAGTTATGTAAACTATGTCAGAGAAACCATGCAAGTTAAAATTTAATAAGCTTGTGTTAGTTATATAAGATGTGACTTGTGATAACAGTACTATTACAGTGGAACCAAATTAATAATTTAAAGCCACCTGACACATTTAGACTTCTGGCTTTCAGAAATATTCCATTCATTAATAACAAAATACCATGACCTAACATACATATGTATAAGTATTACATATGCCAAATAGGTTAGCTTTCTATATCTCAATTTCAATTTTAGAAACTAATTTCCTTAAAATTTGATAGTAAGAAGATAAAGTATAAAGATAAAATATAAGAATATTAAAGGATGTTATCAAGTGCAGTCTGAGAAATACCAGAAGCAACATTATTTTTAGCCCAGTTTGGATGAATCTGGTATGTGTTCTGCTAGCATATCGGATTATGTCATGCTTTTCATATGTCGAGAGGAATGGCCATAAGATAGCTGTTCACTCAGAATTTATCATATATAAGATTCAAGTATTTAAGCTTTGAGAAACGAAACATGTCTCCTTCATTTCATCCCTGAAACATGTATGTGTAATAATGTAAGCTCCATGGGTGGCAGAGATGTTACTAGAATTTGAAGAGAACAAATTGCTATGCAGCTAGAGGAAATATGATTGTAGTAATCATCTCTAGAATTGAAACGAATGGATAAGATTTGGAAACCTACAGCCTCTGCTTTATTACCGTACCATGTTCATATTCATTTACCTAAAACAAACTACAGCCACTACAAACAATTCAGTTTGGATCAAACTGCATCATAAATGATTAGATAAATTAGATTATAGTCACCCTTTAACTAGAATAACAGTAAGAGACACAATGCCTTTTAATGTGAAATTGGAAAACGTTAACTTCACTATCTGATTTTACCCAATCATTCAAATCAAGATCTTAACTCTTTACCCAATACCCAAACATACTATCAGTATCCAAAAATCCCAAAGTTGTAGTCCAATTAGATTATAACATTTTGATTCCAAAATTACCCCTCCCCAAACTCCCAATGGACCATTGACAAATATAACAATAATACTTTCATTCAGTATAAATGTCAACTAGAGAAACAAACCAATTAGCAACAAGGTCATTAATTCATATTTGCTTAAAAATTGGATTACTTTTGACTCTCAGAAGAGAGATTAATAATCAACAACTACATTTAATTATCTTGGCTGGTAATTACTGCTGAATACATTATACTTACAAATGCAGTCTTGACCAGCATAGTCCACATTTAATTAGTGTCACAGGATATATGTCATGGGATAATATTCCATCACTGGACCTACCACATCAGCAGACAGAGTACATTTACAGATTAATATCAACTTAAATGCATGTAGATTTCAAATCAGTCTAGAAATATACACTGGTCAGGTACAAATTCAAGTTATTGACATCTTTAACATAAATCTTGCAAAAAGTTAAAACCTCAAAGGTAGTTCAATTTAAAATAGAGCCCAATATTTTGTCATTATTAATCCAATATCAGTTACTAAGCAATGGGGAAAACCAAATTAATGAAATACAGAGTTTAAACTGGCAAGCAAGAAAATTAACATTTGAAGACCTACCCTTTGGCTTAAAAGTCTGTATTCTAAGCGAACAGGATTATTGCTCCTTATTATGGATTATGTAACTACATGTTGGAAGATTAAAATTATATAGGCAGTTCTTCAATCTATACAGTTGATAAAATATTCAGCGAAAATGACATTTCCCAACAAAGTTGAAGATTATTTCATTTAACAGTTTTTTGTTAATAAAACATTATAATTCATGTTTGTTGGTATTTGTATTTATGTTTGTCTACTTTAACTTGTCTTTATCCCAAAAGCTAATTAGAACACAGTACAAATAAAGCTGTACCTACTTTGTGTCTGTTAATTCAATGTCACTTTGTGCCAATTATTGGGGTAACGAAAACTCTGAATATGTCACTCATTGTGACCTAGACAGCAAGATATCTTTCGTTTGAAAAAGATGTGACAGAACAAATGAACAGATAATCCGCTCACAGTTTCCAATTCTTGAGAAGACATAAAATTAAATCCCTGTGAGTCAGGGGTATTGGAAACGAAGACCTTGTCAATGTTTCCTGCAAGAAGATGGCCGTTAGTTTTAAGTGCATGTGCAAAAGACATTGATTTTCTGTTTAAAGGACCGCAAATTTCTTGTATTATTGACAATCTCGTCAAATAGAGTTAGAGGTGCTTCACTAGAGAAGAATTCCAGTCTACACAAAGATTAATTTTAGTTTGTATTCCAGTTTATTTCAATACAAATGTTTTTTTCTAACAAACTGATGTAGAAAACATTCAAAAAGGAAAGACAAGCATGTCTGTTGCTATGCTAATTGCCACTATAACAGGAAAGAAAACTGAGAACCGTGTCTGCTCTTCATCTCCCTGATGGCATCCAGAATTTTAAGATGATTTGAGTTTTAATCTCTTTAACAACCTAACTCAATTTATATGTGTACCATGTTTCTTATCAAACAAATTAACCATGACAAGACAATATATTATAACTTCCAATGTCTATTAGGATTGTTTTATTTTTCTCCACCCTTTCCAGAGAATATTTTCATATCTATTTTGAATCATGTGCAGTTGATTTGAATAAATTTCAAATAAATTTCTCTGGATACATGAACATGCAGGAGATTAACATATTTGTATTAGGACTATCAGCAGTAAAACTACTACTACTACTTATATAGCACATTACAATATACAAATAACATCTGAATGCACTTTAAAATGTTGAAGTAAATTATTTCAACTTTGCTAAAATTGATTGAAATACTCTTCGAACTAAAACGTTTTTAACGACGATTTAAAGGTCTCATATTTTCCCATAATTGTAACATGTAATTCATTCCAAGCCTTTGGGGGGTTGTGCATAAATGCCCTATCTCCATATGTTTTGTTGACTTCCTACATGTAGTTGGCAAATTGAGTCTGACAGCTTCTGATGATCTTGTTAAACGTTTCGGTGTTTGTATGCAAATAAGTTCTTTTAAATACACAGGAGCAGAAGGATCTAAAATTAATTGAGAGGTTAAACATAAAATTTAAAAGCGATATCTTTGTACGATGGTAAGCCAATCAAGGTCTCGAAGAAAAGGGGTGATATGTTCTCAGAGACATGTTCGAGTCACAAGCTGTGCGGCAGAATTTTGAATTTTTTGTATTTTCTTCAGTGTGGGTCAGGGAGACCATGTAATTGACTATTACAGAAATCTAACCTAGAGCATGAACCAATTTCTCAGCAGTAGACTGATTCAATAGATTTTGACTTCTCCCTATTCGCCATAAGCCAAACAAAGCCGCACTGCACATGCTGCAAATGTGTGTGAATAAAAGACCATGAATATATGTCAATTGATACTATGATATCAATGTAATATCAGCAGTAACAGCAGAAAGGTCACTTTTAACAAACCTCCCAAAACAGTAGGGCTACTACTTTGATAAAAACATTGTTCATAATAATCCATGTACAACTCTATTAAAATTACTCTCAGTGACAGATTGGTCCTTATGTCAAATATTTTGCAAGCAATCTAATTTGAACATCTCCAAAATTGCTCTATAGGCCAATCGTAGGAAATTGAGGAGAAGTAAACATAACTAATGGCAAAGATACTATGCATTTAGGAAGGATTTATCACATGCTGGGAACAGTACAGTGAGTTTTGCATGAATTCACAAGAGTTTAACATTAGGAATTACACTGAATGTTAAAGAAAAGTTTGTTTCATCTTTTAGGTTGATCGATTCCCATTTCATTACACTGGGATTATGCCAGGGCTCAAGGTAACCTTAATATTATGTCCTCTGTAACACACTTCAGATAATATCATTTGCTTATTCTAATTCATTCAGAATTCAGAATAATAACTTGAAAACCAGAAAAACGATATCAAGATCGGGTATAACTTAATATTTACACACATATTTACCCACTGTAAAATTCATCTGTAGTTACAGTGTTATGTACTTGTATATAAAATATACTTACAAATATATACTATACACATACATGTATATACATAAATTTTAAAGGGGCATTACTGAATTCATCACTTCGGTGACCTTGAAATATTTCATATATGATTTCATGTTCTACAGTATAATCATAACATCTATAATCGTGGCCTGGTTTCAAAACAATAGAATTTACGTAAACTTTACATTAATTAGTCGAGAAAGGTTTGAAAATATGCCCCCACCCCCAGCAAATGGGTGAATAGAAGTTATCTTATTATCCAAGTGGATTTTCTGACATTGATAGATAGCTGGCAAATGATTGGACAATGGTGTCATAGACATAAAAGACATACAACTGCCATGTTTCAAGTACAGTTATTGGGAAAATATTAGTTTGCGTGGTAAATTGCATTAAGCATAGCTGTAATATCTGGCAAGTCTGTCCAAGTCTATTAAGAAAATGCCACCCAATAAAACATTACATAGATACAGCACAGATAATCCAGAAAATTGCAGGAAATGAAGTGTTAAATCCTTTCAGTGAACAAAACATTGAGCTGTCTGTATGTCAGTAAAATGATCTACTGCTAAAATCTTTTCATAGAATAGAATCAAAAATCCAGGCTGTTCTTCAAAAGGAAAAAAATACATCAAAGATATCATTAAATGCCTAGGTGATATGTTTTACTATTGGTCCACCAGAGGCAGATATCAATCTCCATCAAAGATAATGCTGTTCAGTAGTATTATAGATCAGAATATAACTAAATACATCTACATCAAAAGTAACATTGAATTGGACGAAAATATTGTATGAAACAAAAATCAAATGACTGATCAAATGACTAATACCTAATTATGAATTAATTAAATTAATCTACTTAATCATAATAGTCTGAACATACTGTATTTACAGAGGTCAGAATGTACTCAATTTTGATCAATTGATGATCAAATTTATTGTACAAAATCCTGATCCACCTACGATAACACCACATTAAGGGAGCTGTCAGTAGCCATATTGAAACAGAATTACTAAAAATGCTAACTGTATTGATAGCAAATTATTTTGTTCTTTAACAAAGCAGTCACACTCTGTCCTTCATTGATTTCTCATTCTAGTTAAACATTTATGGGAATGTTGAAAGGAAGGAAACTTGCCTGAATCTTTAATCTAATAGAAACCCAACCCGTAATAACTCATGTAATTGATTCAAGCTAAACATATAAAATAATTGTTCCTTCACAACACTACTTGTTGTATTTCTAACTTCAGACTCAAACTAACCTATTAAAAGAAGATAGGTTGCCAGGCAACAAAACATACGCCCACAGCAGCTAAATCGTCCGGGCAGTCAACAAGGGTTGTCGCATATTTTTACTTTTTTTGGTAATGAAACAACTCATTATGTAATTATCTGAAAATCATTAGAATTTGTTTGCTTTTAATAAGGTTTTGCCCCACGCTAACAATTAGTATAGGAAACATTTAATATCATGGATTTAGCTGTTCAGTTATCAAAATTCATTGAAAATCAAAATACTTGTTCGTTTCAACACCTTAAACTCTGTGGTGTGTATCAATCTGAAGTCAATCGGAAGATAAGTTTGGCATCTGTAGCGTCACAAGGTTTTTTGAAGTGATCAAGGGCCATAACTCTGGCACTAATTATCAGAAATCGCTGAAAATCGATAGGCTTCTTCATCTTATGACTTTAAACACTGTGTATAAATTTAAAGCCAATTGGATATTAACTTTGGCCTCTAGAGCGTCCACGAGATTTTTTGAAGTGATCAAGGGCCATAACTCTGGTAGTTATTATCGGAAATCGCTGAAAAACAATAGGCTTCTTCGTCTCATGACCTTAAACACTGTGTATAAATATAAAGTCAATCGGATATTAACTTTAGCCTCTAGAGCGTCCACAAGCAATTGTGGACGCCGGACCGACGGACGGGGGCGACGACAATATACGACCACATTTCAATGTGGGTGTATAAAAAATGAAATGAAATGAATTCTTATATCGAATTCCAACTGCTAAGGGATCTTTTACGTGCACGCCAATATGTACACAAGAACCTCAGTTTTTGTCCCATCCAAACAACTAGACAGATGTCTCTATTAAAAGAAGTATCTTAGTCAAAACTTTAGCTATAATATTTTATCTCCTGGGAATCAAGCAAAAGTGACAATTTTCATAAAAAAAAAAGAATCATTTATTCTTTCTTGAAATTTGATTCTGAAATACACAAGTAAAGCTTTAAAATCATGGTATTCACCTATGACCTATCAAACATCTTCTAATGTCCTAAACCTTCAAACTTGACATGGTTTGATTTGTGATTGACATATTGGGGTAAATTACCTCCTGGGAATAAAACTGTAACTTATAGACTGTGATTAGTGTACAATGTATATAGTAGACACTAGACCAGGGAATAATGGGTAAATAAAACCACAAGCAAATGATGCAAAATCTACCATAGAATATAAAATAAATTGATTTATCAAAATGTAGAATATTAACACTTTATAGTTACATAGATTATTAACATGATCTGACCATCACTTTACAGCTCAACTTATTACAAATTAGTTTCATCTGAACCCATTAATGTAATTTTAGGAATAAAACATAGATGGGGTCAGTAGTTATAAAATCAATGCCTAAAGGTTGGTTACCAATTAATCAATGTTAATAAATGGTTAAATGTCTACCATAAAATATATAGTTCAAACACAAATGGACTACAGTAATTAGAAATATGATGGGCCTTATTACCACAGAAATCAACTGAACTGTGCATGAATCAACATTGTGATATTAGGCCTACTGTAGACTGAATAAAGTTTGTGAAAGGGATTACTATATTCCTATCAGCAATGAATAAAAAGTAGTTCTATTCATTGGACTCCACGGGTAGACTCTAAAATAATCCATAATTTACTCTCTCCCCACCCACGGCAAAAAAACAAGATATCTTACCACTGTAATAATGCTATGTTTTTCCCTGTCTTATTCATTTTTTGATTTTTACATGGAAAGGGAGTTGGGTCAAGCAAACAAATACAATACATGTTCAATGAACATTTAAATACACAAAATTATCAATTCAAACACTTCTTTATAACTCAGTGATTCAAAGGAATATTTTGAGAAGTATGTATTTTTTTCACACATACCTGTTGACTTACATGGTCATTATGTTTCCTTGCAATTTGATCTTTGTATAAATGACACAAGAAGATTTGATTAATTAATTCCTGTAGCTATATATTATTTCACATTGTCTTGTTTCATTAATTTATCACATAGAATCTCAAGAATTCTGGGTCAATCGACAGGCAACTATACAGTTAATGATTAATGAATGATTGTTGTCAGTTTAAAACAAATACTAAAACTGATTTCTCCAACAGTAAACATTTTATCAACAGACTACATCGCAGTTTTATTTTACATACATGTACAAGTAAATAACACAGAACATTGAATTTGTGTATATTCAATAACTGTAATTAATGTCTGAGCCATGTTTTTATCGTAAGTATAATTAGAGAAAACCAACAAAAGTAAATACACGTACATATAAGTTGATGGATTGTGACAACTATTGACTAAGTCCGTCACAGATCGTGTTACAAATCTAAAAGCAAAATACCTTAAGACAATAGATACCTTGTTTCCTGTTTGGCAAGAGACGTCTCATATTTATACTTATTCAGGTCATGACCTTCTATAGATCAATGATATTTTTTTTAACATTCTGTATTCTGTTTGTTTCATGAAATAATTACATGTAAACAGAGCAGCATCATTAATGCCAAAACTGACAGCAATTCTTTGAATACCGCTAATTCACATTTAAGATCAAATTCCTTCAAAAAGACCAATATTTAATACCAAAGTTAGCCTCATTTAGGATAATATCGCCACCAATATTATACATCAAGATATATCTGTATGCATACTTTACTATTATCATACTCAGTTATCTTTCTACCAGAGCTACAATAAATGCCTTTCGACTTAAAATGCACTTTGTGTTCCACCATAAACCTTTTTCTGAACACTGAAGACTATGTCATTATGTTCCAAGTTGGAAGACAACAAACAAATATACAAATGGATAAACATGGATTTTAGAGTGTCAATAATAATAGCCATCTAGACCACTAGAGCAACTGTGCCAAAAAAATGAAAGTAAGTGAGGACATTTTTATCATTTACATACAGCATTCATGAACATATAAGCTCTACTTCAGTTGACGACTTTGTTGAGTTAATATTTCATAGAAATGGTTTTAATTGATACCTCCAAGTAATTTGGCAAATTGTCAAGTCCATTATGCCCAGATTTTTGTAACAAGTCCCCGCTAAAGAGCCAAGTCCTAGAGGTTTAAATAAATATTTTCTGGAAAAAACGTACTTACTGTACATCTGATATTATGTGCACCAAATCCTTTATTGTGTAGTTAACTTATGCACTGATGCTTCGATTTGAGTAGTATATGACAACCTATTGCAGATAAATCGCACATAAACATACATCTGCCAGCACGATTAATGTACAAACAACAGTAATCTTACTTCAAATGTAAATTTATCAATGTCTGCACATGAATGTGCAAGGCTAGTCTGACTTCCTGTGAAGAGGTATTTCAAATGTACGAATAGGCGTATTCATTTTGTTTTTGTGGATGGAATTAGATGTTTCATGCAATCTTTTACATAATCCTTGAATATGCCTACATAAGAAATAATCAGATTCTTAGAATAACTTATGTTTCAAGGTGGTATGTATTAGGCTTCAGTAATCATTTGCTCTTAAGGTTTTGGGTTGAACACTAAAGCTGCATTTCCTTTAGTACGGATCACGTTCGGCTCTGGTCCGGGAGCAGACATGACACTCATCAGGTTGTGTATCCTTATATGCGGTTTTTCAAGTGGAAGGGCCCTCTTTTCAACATGGCACATGTCTAAGAAAGGGGCGAAAAATGGAATTTCCCTACCTATTGTTAGCTTTTTGCCGTGCGGGCTATGGGTGTTTAAGGACTCAGTTCCGCATGCGTTTCCATACCGAACATGACATGGTCTGTTTCGCAAAACCGTACCGGACGCCGCATAGAGAACCGTATCCGCACCCGCACAAACGGAAACACTCTTATTAAAGTGATTTTTTTCGTATCCACAACTGGACCAGAGACGGACCAGATCCGTATTAAAGAAAATCCAGCTTTAGTCTTTGAGTTTATATTACTCACTCTTATTTAGGTATCAATTACCTTGCAATGAGAAAATGTTAATTTTTATGAGAAAGTTAAAGAGGGTGACAAAATAGGACCATTAGACTGATTCTGTGGTGTGGCTTATATTGTTGGACAGACAACATCAAGAAAAAAAAAAAGGGTGCATTAGTTTACTTTTTACAGTCTGGTTTAGAATATTTCCCATACACTGTAATATATGGACATGGGGGTCGTAAAACACCCTGGTAAAACACAACTGCTTAAATATCAACATAAAAAATGCACAGCTAGCTTCAATTTATGGCAGCGTATACCTGAATTGTTGGTATTTCAGAGAACTGTAAACAAGTTTAGTTGATTTAATTTCGGTATTTCTCATTACATGTGAGATATTTGACTGAGTACATATATGAAAGTTTGTCCAAGTTTTACAACAGAAAAAAAAAAGTTTCTTAAACCAACAGGTTATCCTGTTGTTAAGTTTAAATTCTATTCAGCCCCCCCCCCACCATTACATGTACTTGCTCCAAATGGATAATAACAACCAATTTCCTGGTATTAACAACATAATGCATAAAAATCATGTACTTGAAACCTCTAAAAGGTGTAGGTAGGTGTAGGTTTTTTGCTTTGTTGTTTACTAGTTTCTCTTATATTCCAATTCATAAATAAATGACCAAGATTTAAAGCATTATAACTGTAATAATTCAATTGTCTGGTACACAGAACGCATGCAATCTTTTCAGTGAATTAGAACGACAATTGATTTTAAGAGACATATTTAGTACAGTTTACTCTCAGTCTATCATTCAGAATTATTTTATTAGATTTGTCTCTTCAAATGTGCTATGAGACAAATTTTTGCTTGGACAATGGCGTTTCTATCAGCTCTTCATCAAATTCCAACTGTCAAGGGTTCTTCTATCGAATGCCAAAAAATATGTGGTTAGACTTTTTTTTTTGGCCTGTACAAACAACTTGATGTTTTCCTTGCCAGGCTATCGGTCCAATACCACAGAAATGGGAAAACCAAGCTGGAAAATCCAGAGGAACTTTCTCAGCCAGCACCAGTGAGTCAGTGTTCAAACGACAAACAGTAATGAGAAACTTGTTTAAATTCACATAAAACATAGGTCTATTATGCAAGTTTTAGGGTAATGCATATATGTATATCGAACCACAGAGTGACGAAATGGAATATGTGAATAATTCTCATCCCTAGAAGGTCAATATGTACCTAACTATTGTCATTTGGCCAAGTTCTGATCCTTGTATTACCCGTTTTCAATCCTATCTAGTGATAAACTAAAATAAGTTTGCCACTGGGTATTGTTAGGTAATATTACCTTGGTACAGGGTTTGTATACATCTTTAGGTTAAGTTGTAATAATACAAATAACTAGAGATTAGTGACAGTGACAGGGTGTCAAATAAATGTCAATGATAAAGAGATGGGATAGATTACATCACATAACAGTTATTGATCTAGTATTATACATTTGATTACTACATAGTTAATATTATTGATAAATTCTTAATTTCAGATAAATCCCAGAATAATGCACACTTAGCACTTAGTATAGAATTATGAATATCATAGATCTTTATCTTTTATTGCTGACCCACAAAAACTATCAGTCAATATTAAACATTCATTATGTAAGAGCTAAATATGCCAATTGCAGCTTTTCTTTAGGCCATAAATGTCATCTTAATTATTTAATTAGGCATATTTATAAACAAAACAAGACGATAATCAACTCTTCATGCCATGGAATACTTGAAATTTTATTTAGATTGGAATGGTTCACCATTTAAAAATTTAATTCAAAAATGGGAAAGCGAGGTCCTGGTTACCACAATGCACACAAAACTACAAACAGTGATAACTTGGCTCAGAATAGAGTACTTTGAAAGAAATTTGAATATTTCATTTTGATTGAATTATCTATTTTTAAACTATTATAGCAAGAATTGTCTGTTCTTTATCTAAATCTTACATACATGTGATGTATCTTTAATTAGTGCAAAATAAAATCCTATCAAGTCTACATGTATTCCACGTTCTTCTTCGTATTTCTGTTTACTATATATTATATAATTTATACACTTTCAATTATGATGATTAATTATATAAAATATTTGTCAAGAATTGTTGTACTTTTATTTACAGACAAATATGTATATTCTCAGACAAGAAATTCTTCTACATGAACCATGTATACTTCTTAATGGCATGTTTATGGTCTCTTCTGTAAAAACTTTTAAATATCATATTACATTTACAGTTGATGTTAAAATGACTCATGTAAAAAAGATGGTAGAAAACAGCTGTTAAACTTATCACAGATGATGTGGTTAATGGATTGTTTTCTAGGGATTTTTTCCTTTGTTTTAACAGAATTTAAAATTAATAACGAAACCTTAATCTATAGATGAATTGGTCACAGTGGTCATTTGATTAGGTAATAAACTGGCTCTGTTAAATAAGTTATGTAATAGTGAAATGCACTACAATCTATACACTGGGTGAACATGTCTAGTGTCATTAGGTCTTTTCACCACAAAGAGGTGAACATGAAGATAAGCATTTTATTTCCTGTGCAATTCTGGTGAAAATTTGACATTGACAAATTAGTATTATTGGATTATCATTTCGGAGACATGTACATTTGTACTATGTGGTTTTTACAGACGGTATATGTTCATTATGATTAACAATACATAATCCACTGCTACATAATAATTTAGGGATTATAAATATATGTATGTAACATGAATTTGTTTTAGGCTTCATTTCATTCCATAAATAAGATAAAATATAACAGTGCCTATACAACCTTTTTTCCTACCATTTAACAGCTAAAGCAATCTACTTGAGTTTCAAGTTTCCCTAATGGGCATACTATGTCCAATGTGTGCACAGATGGAGAAAACGGTTTCTACAATCTTTATGCTTGTTGCACTATCTGTTTTAGTCATACACGTATCTTTTCTAATCTGTCATTTACGTTTTGGGTACAAGACATCTGTTATCCAACAACAGAACTTGAGATTGACATGTACGCTGTCTGTTACTATTTTGACATCTAACCCTAGCAATATCATGTTGTTGTCCATCCACCTTGATAGAACTGGCTACCATTACAATTTTCAACTCAAAATTAATTAGATAACTGTTAACAAACATTAAATAAAGGTCAAAAAGTCAAATCTGTTCTATCAATTCCGGGATATTAGGCCAATTAAAATCATTACCATCCGAAATTAACAGGGGGATGGGGGGGGGTCAAAAAGTAAAATATATTCACAGATCACAATTCCTGGATTAGATCATTTAAAATGATCACCATACTAAAAGAACAATGTTATTGGTTCAAAACCACAACAAATACTGTTAGGGACTAATCCTCGGGATAAAATTATTACTGATATTAGTTTTTCTTTGATGTTGAATATATGTATGTGAGGAATTTTTATAACATAACAGAATTCATGATGAGCATGACCAGGTTACACATCCAAAAAGGTGGCAATATCTTGTACATAATCTAGAATATTGAAACAAATAAAGATTAAAATAGATCTTATAAATACATATAACTGTCATTTTGTTTGGCACTAGTCTGTCTCTTTTCTGTGTTTTTATCAATATTATTAATAAATGTCTGTACAAAGTGTAACTGTAAAGAGTGTATTTTGTGTGGTATAACTAAGGCCATTATTTCCAGTCAAATGTTGAAAGAGTATGGTGGCTGATTGGTATCATGTCGTATTGTCGTGATGTCGCCTTTCAAAACGCGACAACCCGACATCACGACATTTCTACCTGACAACCCGACATTACGACACTAAAAATGTTGTGATGTCGGGTAAAAATGTCGTGTTGTCGGGTTGTCGTGATGTCGGGTTGTCGCGTTATGGAACAAAAATCTGGCAATAAAGGAAATGGTTGATCAAGTGGAAGTAGATTCACACTCACATTGCAGTTTGATTTGCATACGTATCCATTTGTATATGTCCACATTCATAATGTGAACCGTCTTCATTAGCTCAGTCGGATCAGAACAGTAGGACGTTAAACCCCATTTCAGTTCATAATGTGAACATATTATGCCGCCGCCCTTGTCTGTCATTGAGTCAAGTGGTGTGGTTTCCAGCCCAAGCTTGTTCATGACAAAGAGTAGGGTCGTCTGTCTAACCTCGTGGGTTTTCTCCGGGTGCATGCCCTACCCGCAGGGTGGTGCCAATCCCGCTTTTTTGTTATTATTTTGTCTGTAAATATTCTACAGGTTGCAATTATTAACAGATTTTGTTCAAATTCGGCATGATCAATCATTTCAATAACAGGATGGTACCTATATTAATATTTTGTCTGTAAACACTCTACAGGTCGCGATTCTTAATGAATTTTCTTCAAATTGGGCATGAGCATTATTTTCAAAGAGAAAATGGCACCTACTGATGTAAATGCATGCCCGACGGCATAATATGTTCACATTATGAACTGAAATGGGGTTTAACGTCCTACTATTCTGATCCGACTGAGCTAATGAAGACGGTTCACATTATGAATGTGGACATATACAAATGGATACAAATGCAACTCAAACTGCAATGTGAGCGTGAATCTACTTCCACTTGATCAATCATTTTCTTTATTGCCAGATTTTTGTTCCATAACGCGACAACCCGACATCACGACAACCCGACATCCCGACATTTTTACCCGACATCACGACATTTTTAGTGTCGTAATGTCGGGTAAAAATGTCGTGATGTCGGGTATAAATGTTGTGATGTCGGGTAGAAATGTCGTGATGTTGGGTTGTCGCGTTATGAAAGGCGACATCACGACAATACGACATGATACCAATCAGCCACCATAAAAGAGTGTAGGAGACACATTTTATCAGAACTGGTCATGTCTGGCAGTGAACTGATATAAAAAATTATGTTTTTCTGATGATATACTTACCATCTGATTCAGGCGCGGATCCAGTGGGGGGCGCACCCGGCGCACGCCCCCTCTATTTTTGAGGATTCGAACAATTTTTAGCTCCATATATTCTCGCGAGAAAGGAGAACGAAAATAGTTTAGGTTGGAAATCGTAATTTACAGTACTAGTACGAAATTAGTCCTTGTGGGCATTTTTTACACTCAAAAATCACGGTTCCGGGCTTCGCACTCCCAAGCTGGTTCAGCACGCCCCCTCTTTCTGAAAATCCTGGATCCGCCCCTGTGATTTCCCCTAAATGCACATTTATACAGAACTTTACTGGATAATTGTGATGGTGCAGTTCATGCAATACAGTATAACTAAGACAATATATATTATTAATTCACCACTTAAATCAATTAGAATGTTTTTCCTCTGAGAAATACACATTTGAGTGGACAGGTTATCTAATCTTTAATCAAAAGCAAATGATGCTTGTTTTATTATGGAAGTAGCTAGGTCTAAAGAGACTTTTATTCCGACAGTAGTCATGATCAGACAGAAATGTCCATAAAGAAATAGAAATCCGAAAGATCTGTGAAATAGATACTCTTTCAACTGGTCAACATTTTTGAACCTAGTCTCTATCATCCATAGAAATATTCTACGAATATTAGTCTGGATGGGTCCACAAAATTTGACGGAAAATAGGTCATTATTGTCTGGATTATCCAGTCTTTTAAGTTACCACGTACTGAATCTATCAAAACAGCTCGCTTGTCAACGATGACACTTTTTAAAATTTTGTTGTGTAAAGGTTTCAATTGAAATGGTAATTTTCTCTCGTCATGAATCAGACGTATGGCTTCTCACAATCTTCTTAATTCTTCATCGTGATGCATGCTTATTCCTCGTCTCTATTTTGTTTCTAATAATAGATGTGCCAAGTGAATTGTGGGATATATTTCAACCACGCTTTATAGAATCTAGCAAAATCGGCCCGGCTTCATAAGATCTAGCACTTACCGATACTTTCATTGGATACTTTAGCCAAAAGTTTCCATTGCCCATGCGTAACCAAATGTTTGGTTTTTTATGTGGTAGATTATCCAGTAATTTTCGTCAAAAATTGAGAACTGACCCAGACCCTCCGTGCGTTGAAGACTAGGGGGTTCTGGGTGACAGAGACTATTTCGAACCCTAGTTCAGTTGCCTGATTGTCTTCTAGACAAGAGCGGAGTACAATATTTGAATACTAAATCAAACCTGGTTGGTACAGAGTAAGTCAAAGTCCTTTCCAGTTATTTCTCTTTTGTGAGACCAGAGTTTTGATAAAAATCAATATTTCTGTCAAAGATAGATGAACAGAAATAATAGCAAGTCTGGAATCCACCACCTCATTCATTGTATCAAGTTCAGAATGAGAAGACGACAGATTCAAATCAAGTTCATGCACTATTGATAAAATCGTGTTTGACACGAAGAACTAGCTTTTAAAATAATATTACGATGTCTGAGTGGAATTTTGAGGCTACAGCCTTCGGTAATTATCACATGAGAGAATTATTATCCAACTGTAACAAAGTCTGATTGGTGCAAATAATTCATTCGACCATTTTGTTTTTTATATCAGTTTAAGAAATAGTCGTTTTCGAAAAAGTGTGTTAATAATGCGTGATCTTATTATTTTTCACTAGAATGGTGGTCATTTAAACATAACAGATGACTCACCGCAGAACAGATGACAGGACGTAATCATTGAGCCATAACGACATATCGGAGCACGTGCACAGCCCTCGCAAACCCTTTGTTTGGGTTTTGTGACAGCGAATGAAACTGTTTACGAAAGGCATCATCAATAGATCGATGTGCTGATATATTCTTTCAAATTCAGTTGAAAAGGAGTATTGTAAGAAAAAAGACCTTTTAATATGAGCAACAGATGTCGGAGACACGCTCTCTCACAATGACGACAAAAAATCGAATATACCAACAATGATTCCCTACTCTGTAATCGCCTCATGTTTACTTGCTTTCTTTTCCAGTATTTTGCTATTTAATGTGGTAAGCTGTCCACCAATGTTAAAACACCATGGAAATAAAAGCGATTGTTTGAACCGGTTAACACTGTTATTTAAACTGATGTTAAAATGAAGCTTTGTGGCATGTTGGTCTCCGACCCGCCATAGCCTCTAAGGAAAAATCGACGACATTTGTATTAAAAAATGTGAATATACAAAGTCAACGTTTAAACAAATTGAATTGAGGGGAACCAAAGTGCGTAGACAGACTATCACGGAAAATAATGATGAAAAACTGAACGTAAACATTATCATTATTACCAATAAAAAAGAGTCGTCTGCTTGACTACTGCAATCGAAAGTAGACAAATCAACATTAAACCCGAACGCATGTTTTGACAACTAATAATTAATCAGGATGAAAACAGTTCATTTACCTTGTTTGATCGATACTTTCTTTCCATTGTATGCTGTTAAGACAACCTGGGGCTTCGTGTCCTCTAATGTAAATAATTCATCTTTTCCGACAGTTTTATTGCGACCCTTCATTGTAGCTGTAGCTCCGACTGCGGTCAGATAGGTACCAGCATTGTCACGAAAAGCTAATCCACTGTTAGCCCCGGATCTAATTTCTAGGGAAAATTTTGCATCTTCTTCCAACGCATTGACCAAGTGACCTTCTCGATGAAGGAATCGATTATCACTTGTCTTAAGAGCATACTTTCCGTCTTCGAAATGCAAGATTATTAGAGATTCTTGGCCCCATGGAATAACAGCAGTAACTTGTAATTCGTCGTCGCAAAGACGGGCGTACCTCTTGCGGTTGACATTATATAAATTAACTTGTGGGTGGATAGAAAGTTGGCCAAACCATAATTCCGCGTCTGTGACACTCTTGGAAAAACATTTGACATTGTCGTCGTTCCCGGTCAAGTAATTACCGTGAACAACGTTTCGGATAGCCCAGCGCCCACTGCCATCCTTTGCATATTCGACGGCAAATTTTTGTGATGGGTCTTCGTCTTTTTCTTCAGCTTCACACGTAACTGTTCCATATTTATCTGCAGCCATATATCGATTTAAATGACTCTTTATGTATACTACCTCCTCCGTAAGGTCCTGTTCAAGGGTCCATGTCTGCTTCTTTTTCAAAGCAGTGCCAGACGCGTTGACTTTAAATCCAAATGTTTCGGCTGTTAAATATTTCTGAGACGCGTTTAGCAATCCTACTTTCCACTGGTGAAAATGTACTCCACCGTATTTATGTCCATTTATCCCATTTACTGCAGACATTTTAAATTATTTTCCGATTGTTCTTCACAAATTTAAACGAGTGAACGTGAGATACTACTGCTGCTGAGTTGAGTGTCGTCCGCCTTTATTCACTACACATAAAGTGAAGTCTCTTACACGCGTTATAGCCTCGATGCTGTTACAGAGCTGTATGATGCTTTTTGATTGGCTAGACGGCCCACTCCCAGTCTTTGTGAATTGAACTCAGTAACAATTTCTTAAGACTACATTAAGAAACCTCAAGTTGCTCTAAAGATGTCGGTTTTGCGATAGGGGTTAGACTCCAACTTAGGATATCATTTTAAATGCTGTTAAAAAAAACCCTAAGGATACGATAAGATAAATGAAATGGGTTTAACGTCCTACTTTTCAGATTAAGCACTTGCCATTCAGTATGAGGAAAATTGTTTGGGACAGTGGGCATTTTCGTCTTTTCTTCGTCGAATTCTTTTTACATCCAACGCAAACGACTAGACATCATTACTGGATTCGAAAGTCTAAGAAAGTTTCTAAGCCAATACCAAGACTGAACCTTGGACTTGGCTGTGATCCCCCCGGAGAGTGTTCCCGAGCCTTACCGGGCCACTGTAGCATCAAAAAGATGTATAACGGTCCTCTAAAATCGACGAAAAAGTTAACACCCATCTGTTATACTACAAAGAATAATCACACAGTTTTGACTTATGTCAAAAGAAATTTTGTGGATTAAAGTACACGGCACGACAATATATAAGCGTATACATAGCGTTGACTTTTCCAAATAATTGCATATGCAAATCTCTAGATTTCGACATTTATAATTTCACAAATATAAGTTTACGTCACTGATGGAACCTTTGTTTATCAGATTTAGAATAAACCATTTATGCGTATACATGCAGGATCTATTTCTCTTTGTTTCACTAAAACTTGTCATGAGTGTGACACCAGATATAACCAATTATCTTTTGATGTAATCATACAGCACCATGCTGAGTGTGAACAATAAAATATCTATGACATGAATCACCCTTGATTCGTTATAATGAAACTTTTATTCCTGGTTTTTGTGTTTGAAACCGGGGTTGGGGTAACTGTTATAGTTATGACATAATTAGCACTGTGTCGTATCAATTTCAGGTTATTTTAATAAGATTATTATACCAGCGCGATGACAATGGTAACTCAGTTAGCTGAGCCCCTTACGTTTTTTATTGAAAAAAAAAAGAAATTCCAACAAAACCAGATCCATGCTCACAGAAAACAATGAGAAAATCATTTGCAAATGGCACCGTGGTATCAGACGTTACACCCCAATGAAACAGACGTATATCAGGATTCTAAAATTTCTTCTCAAAACAAAATTCGTTTAGCCTAGGATAGCTGGTGTCATTATTTTTATACCAGGTGTTGCAATGGATAATGTACCCAACAGGTAGGACACTTAAACATCTAGTACCTCAAATAAGGCTATTAGTTATTTTCTGGAGTTGCCAAGCCAACAAGAGTGTTATTGTCCCTTTAACATGCCGTGTGTACAAGCCCCCCCCCCCCCATCCTGACAACACCACCGTCCTGTATGGTTTGGGATGTCTGTTATGCCTTTATTACGTCGAGAGCTGGGATATATTTTAATGAACAGGGGGCACTTATTCCGGGACTGTTCTTTAAAGTAGCTAAGTCTCTAACTCAGTATCACCCAAAGTCTTCGACATTGAAAACACGAATTATTTCTCTATTTAAATCACCATTGATGTTACCGGGAAAAATTTGGGTTTCTAATATCCAGTATATTAGACAAAATAAACACGTTACCGTTGGTTCACGAATCGTGTACCATAATGCGTACCAGCGTCATTTGAAACAAGGGGCTCGAAGAACGAGGCTACACGTATTCCACATGAGATGTCAAACAATGACGTCATAATATTCTTCTCTGAAAAGCATGCACAGTAAATACTATCGATGTAGACTGGAATAACCAGATTCTAGAGGTTGTCATTCGCCTGACTCTTCTGGCATATTTTGCAGAGCATAAGTGATTAGAAATTACAGTAAATACAGAAATGATTGAATGTAATCCAGTTTATATACATTCATGTTACATTATTATATGCACTGCGACCCATTTGTCTCAATTTCTAGATCCCAAATATTAGCGATTTAGCTCCTTTAAAATGTATATATATCTTTACGAGTCTCAGTGGTTGAGATTTTGTTCTGCATCCGCCAATATGCAACAGGTCGGTTCTTGCAACTAGTATGACTGGGTTCAGTCGGCAACTGTGTCACGTTTCTTCGTTTCTGCACAAGAATTTTATTTGTTTATTTTTTTCGCTGGGAAGATAGCCGGGACGAGAGAACAACTTCCTCTTCCCTCACCACCACCATGCCCCTTGCTTCTCGTGCATTCCGGTACCCCTGGGCGAGAGTGATGTATAAGTGTGTGTAGGGGGGGGGGGCATTTTTCTTTTCACTGCACCGTAGAAACTCCATGCTCATTTTAATGTGACGGCTACAGGCC
Source organism: Patella depressa (assembly GCA_948474765.1). Classification (NCBI taxonomy): domain Eukaryota; kingdom Metazoa; phylum Mollusca; class Gastropoda; family Patellidae; genus Patella; species Patella depressa. The sequence continues at coordinate 48,702,198 of OX419718.1, forward strand.
TGGCGTGTATAATAGATTGATTTGTTAACTCTTGTCAATATTTTTTGACATGCTATTATGAATCTGTACATAACTTATCAAATACATTTACTGGTACTCCATTCTCTGTCAATATCATGGTCATTTGTTGTACGACATTATATAATATTTTGACGTTTCGCCTGAGGATTAATGTCTTTTGTAGACTTAATGATAAATGTTCAGATTGAGATTTAAATCGAGGACACTCGAAGACCGTTGTTCACTCAAAATATGAAAAAATGTGAAACGAAATACATGTATATCAGTAAATAACAAACCTTACCTTAATCTCTCAACAAGCACATCAGTGTATCTCAACGTTTTTAGTTACGTTCTCGTAGCTAGTAGTATATCAGTAGTTTAAGACCACTCAGACTAGAAAACTTCCAAATACTACAGTGTTAGTATATAGGCGTACGGACTCCATGACAGTTAGGAGGGAGAGGGCAGAATCCGATGTGACCGAACAAATTTAGGATTACAGTCGGTGGTGCGGGTCTTGCGAGTTCGGAGAGCGGAGCTTACCGTGTAGAGACCCCCCCCCCCTCCTCCACACACACAACATATTTGACAGCCGCAAACACGTTTTCCTGCTCAACATCTGAACGCAGCAAAGTGGTCTATGATAACAGCCCATAGACTAATTAAAATCAATCGTTTACAGTTCACGGAGACGGGACTTTCTGGAGACAATTTTGAAACTAACTGTTGCATTCACAAATAATAATCGTTGGCCGAAAAATGTCGCATAAAGTAGAGTGGCTGCAGACAAAATGTTTCAATCCATAGTCAATTCAGTACAAATTCGTAGTATTCAATTAAAAGAAAAGTAAAATTAGTGTTTTATTAGATTTCAGGCATTGCATTTTGTCAACTAGATGAAATAAGATGAAATAATATTTGTTTTCACTTTACCCGTCTGTTAGGGGACAGTCTGCCCCTCCCCCTGCCCTACAGACGTGTACGCCTATGAGCAACCCCCTGCCCTATCATGATTGTTGGCCACTCACTCACCTACCCACTTTCTATATACATGTATCAAAAACGTGCAGTGCTTAATTTTAGATGTGGTATAGATATTTTATTATGACTATCATTTGCAAATGTCAAGTATTTCCGGGCATCGTCCTAATCATATTATTCATATAATTATGACATTGCCACACATGACTTACTTCAAAGGCATGGTAAATAACACAGGAAAAGACATGAGCATAGAACACTTGTGTAACGGTAGTTCAACTTGAATAGGAAACTAACGTGTTAATGTTTTCTGATATTTTACGCTATTTAAGTATGTAAATTAATCGCCCTATTTCACATCTATGCCAACATTAAGAATGTAGATCCCTGGAATATTGTTTTTCGAATTCAAAGTATATAGACATACAAGCTGCTAAATCTATGAATAATGATGTTAAAAATAAAACACACTTCTCCGTATGTGAAGAATAAACATACACATTCAGATAAGTTGGAATAATGAATATACGACAAGTTGTTAAAGACATTTGGATGTTGTGTTAAAGGAGTTAAGTCTCTAACTAAATATTTTCCATAATATTTGAAATTAAAAACATTTCAATCGCCATCTTGCCGTGTAGAGGTGTGCATTTATTATTTACACACAACAAAATATATATACATATATAGGTGTAGATACACGTGTGTATTAAAATGGGTATGATTCGGTGTTCTTTGGTATATATATATATATATATATATATATATATATATATATATATATATATATATATATTTATTTTTTTTATATAAAACTCGTAATATCAGTATATTTTAAGATTAAGGGACATGTTTGAATGTAAATGTATCATATAGCCATTGTTAAACCATTATTGAAGAAACATGGATCCAGATATTTTTTCGAATTACCCCACCGTCTGTAACCTATCTAATATTTCAAAACTACTAGAAAAGTGGGTTCTACATCAATTAAATGATCATATTTATTCCAGTAACCTTGAAAGTCCATTACAATCTGCTTACAAACAATACCACAGCAGAAACTGTTTACTCAAAATCACCAACAATATCTACCGAGCTATATATCAACATACATGTGTTATATTGGTACTCTGAAAGTCCCTCAGTCGCATGTGATACGTTCGATACCGAGGATCTCCTTGGTGCATTATGGCGTGAAATTGGCTTCTGTGGTTCTGTCTTTAACTGGTTTAAGGCATATCTAACCAATCGAACCCAAGCTGTCAGAATTGGAGATTCAACTCAACATCCGACGATAACACAATGCTTTGTGGGGTGCCACAAGGTTCTGTACCCGGACCTGTACTTTTTATTATCTTCACAAGATTGCCATATAGACTCTTAACATTCTACGATACAAAATATTGAATTTTGTCACACAGAAATTCTTGCGTGGATGGCAGAACATTTCTTGAAATTAAATCCAAATAAAACAGAACTGCTAGTAATTGGAACCAAGCACCCAACTCAGACAAAAACCAACAGCGCTTTAGAAACTGTTTTCTTCAGTATTAACGCGCTTTATGGAAGCCGATATTTTTATTATTATTATAAGTGAAAAATTTTAACTGGTGTATGTACACATTGACTTGAGTTTGAAGAGGGGATACGCAAAGGTGTAAATATATGTTTGTTTCAGACGGCATCGCTATCTACAGCCACACACGCTCACACAGGAGATCGAATCCGAGAGTCTGAGGTGTCCGAAGTGCGACACTATGTCATTCCAATCCCTTAAAGTTTGCAAAGTAGAGGGGCATCTCCCGGACAGATGGCACAATTTCTTCCAAAGATTCTCAGACAAATACGCGAAGTAGATTAAGTCAACCCCGGGATTGGAGCCCTGACTTCTTGGCTGCTGAGCTAGAGTTGATATGCTCTGCAAAAATAATTGATATATATGTGTAGTTTTAGAGGTTTGAATACTTCGTTTATTTACATATATTTGTAAATTATAACTAGCCTTCCCCTTTTCCTATTTATAAACATGTCTAGGCGGATTATGAAAGAGACCATATATTTTTTAAGTGGAGTGGCAATACATGTGCTAGCCATTCCCGTTCCTTTTAGCTCTTAGAATATTTGCATTCTATATCCATTAAGCTCGGGAAACAGATTAACAAGATTATGGTCATGTCTTTGCTAAACGGATTAGACACATATTGACAGATGCCGTAAGTCCACAATTTCATTTATTTTTAAAATACGTGTAATCTGTTTCCATGTGTCATATAATTTGGTATTATTGTCGCCATTTGTAATTACATGTACATGTATCTATCAATAAATAAATTGTCAATTTATCTTGAAATCTTTTTACTCTCTAATCTTATCCATAATCCTTTAGTAGCTCGATAGAGCAATAAGCTTTAACACATACTTATTAAAAAATAATTACTAATTTAATTGGGATAAGTTTCCAAGAGTATTCTCTCAACGCTGTTAATACCTGACGTTTTATGCAGTCCAAATTCGTTAGCTAATAATTATTGTTATTCATATAAATTCTGTTTTGGTTGTAATATAAAGCTTTGTAAATGAGAACACCGACATATATGTGTATTGCCTGTGATAATGTTTAATTATATACAGGAATGTTATTAATTACCTACAGTTACAGGTGAAACCAATAAAACTCCAGATTGAAGTCAGAACTGTCAAGATAACGATATTATTATATCAAAAAACTCATTGTTTACTATATTGGTCTAATGTAAATATTACGTATTATGGTTTAAATTATACAAAATAATTATCACTATTAACATAATTTACAGATAAACTTATCATTTTAATTATTGTGTTGGTAAACTAATCATTATAATGGAGGTATTATCGCCAAGTATAATCATTATTTAACATATTTGTAAATTATGACTCTTGACCTTCCACTCTCCCTTTACGTAAATCCCTGACCAAACTCGTCGAGTATTGTCGGGTTTTTACAGAGACGGAGAGAGAGAGAGGGGGGGAGAGAAGAGAGAGAGAGAGAGGGGGTTTAACGTCCATTCGACACAAACTATGTCATTTCGGAACTAACATGGTTTAATTTTATTTCAATAATTCACTTGCGCGTAGGGGTCTTTAGCAGTGGGAGGAAACCAGGGCACCCGGAGTTAACCCACGAGGTTGAACAGACGATTCTACTCGCCTGTTGGCTCGATGACAGGCTTTATGATACAGGGGGAGGTCAATATAATATATGGTAAGTCAACACAATGGCGTATCTTTTACCAATGGCTACAGTGACTGATGTGGGGCGGGGTGGGGTGCATTCTGCACACAGAGAACTATCCATTTCAAGAGTAAATCTCTGCCCTGGATGGTCATCATATCCCCACAAAATAGTATACTATTTTGTAATGTGGTTCTACTCGGTTTCACATTTCACATACTTCACGGGGATCACGGTGGCTAAGCAGAAAGATCGCATGGTTTTCAAAATACACACGGAGACTAAATATATGTGTTCAATTTTATTAAATGGTAGTGGAATAAATTCTCGATGTTTCTTCGCGTTACAACTAAAAATCGTCGATTTGTGACTTAAAATGTTGGTCAACTAGCTTAGTGTCTGTTCTTGTTGACATACAGGGTAAATTTATATGGGGTAAAATTTTGAAATACATTTCATTTCGGGGATGTCAAGTATTTTTTTTTTAATTATTAACACACTGAGGAATTGTCAAGAGAAGAGAATGAGGAAGTTTGCAGACGGAAATATGCACGAAATGATCAGGAAGGAGTCGGATAAAAGGTAATTAAAATAAGCACATCCTGATTGTATTTCAAATGTGTAAGTTGATATAACTTTCATGATATGATCATCGGGTTTAAGTCCGGACTAAGGGCTGGTCAGTGCTTAACGTTGACACTGTTCTGCTGTAGAAAATCCCGAGGAACTCTGGCGGGATGCACGGCACTGGTGTTGTCATGCAGGAAAATGTTGTTTCGGTGACGTAAGAAACTTAGTATGACGTGGGGTGTGATAGCTTGATCGACGTAGCGCACTGCTGTGATGCTGGCTCCTCCCCCTGGACCAAGATTTTGGAACACCACAGGACCCACTATCTGGTTCAGGCCGATTCTAACCCAAACCATTATGCTTGGGCCTCCCCGTGGGTCTTGTTCCATTACACATTGGTCAGAATAATGCCAGCCACGTCTACGCCATATTCTGGTCCTAATACTTGCAGTCGATTCGCAATATACCAATTCCCACCTATGAACAGAACAGTTCCCCATTGCACGTATTGCCAGCTCTGGTGTTGTTGAGCAAACTGTAGACGTTCACGTCAATGGTGAGGTGTGAAACGGTCCACGGTAAAGTCTACGACTGGATATTCTCTCTAGTGAGACGTCAGCGCACTTTATCGGTACGGATGTGTCTTCCGTGTGTTGTGTGTTCCCACTGCCTGGCGTGCTGTCCCAGATGCCTGTGTGAAAGGATTCTGCACGTGATGTCGCACAACATGGCGGTCTTGTCGCCTTGTGGTAGCCCTTGCATGGTCTACCAGTTCGGGAGCGATCGTCCGTGGTGTTGGTGGCCCGAAAGCGTTGCTGAAGCCCGTAGGTGGTCCGAACATTGACCTAGAAGTGATTGGCAACGATCGATCGAGTGGTTGTTTGGGATTCAGGACCACATTTAAGTATTGGACCACATTTAAGTTGCTGTATTAACGGGCTGGAACAGTAGGAAGAAACGTTTGCGGCAGTTAAATTTTCTTCCAACGACCCCGTCTCTTTGGACCATGAACGATTGATTGGTTGATGGGAATTCGACTCACCTAAGTGAGGCTATATCAGACCACCTCATATATCCAGGGACTGGAATAGCATGAAATAGCGTTTTCGGTCATCAAATTTCCCGAAATTTTCTTGGTGGAGGTGTATGGCGGTATATTAGTGCCAAAATTCTAACATGCTATCGTCTAATTTCTTACTTCTGTTCATGTAATTTCTAACCTCCATTCATGTAACTTCTAACTTCCATTCATGTAATTTCTAATTTAAGACAATGTATAATCCAACTTCTTTATTTGTTCAGTGTAAATTTCAATTCTGTTCCAACCTGTTTCTATTATTTAAACGAAAAATGTCTTCTTAATAGATGCTTTACATGTTTAGCATCAACATCAACGAATTTAGAATTTATACATTTCTGCCTAGCAACCATCATTATGAAGACGTTTGGTGTCTCCACTGCGTGCTCAATTGGCGCACCTGATCGGGACCATTATTTGGTATAAACGACCCATTCTTCGTTTGGTTGAAGGTTGGAAGGCGTGCTGAGAGAGAGAGGGGGGGGGGGGTCACTTAGTATTAAACTCAGTATCTGTGTATGTCTATCCATAACATTACAATGTGTTAATATAGACAAACTGCATATAAATATTAATTATTGGCTCAACCGTAATAAAAAATAAAATAAAATTCTCCAAATCCCGTTTAGCTTATATTTGAAATAGAAAATGAAATGAAATAGGGTTTAACGTCCTGCTGTTCTGTTCCGAACCGGGCTAATGGAGACGGACATACGCCATACAGTGTGCTTTAGGGAAATATTGCCCGAAGAGCGGATCTACGACCTGGACTTACATGTATATCGAAGTCACGGGATCTTTTATGTGCACGCCAACATCTACATGGAACCTCGGGTTTTCATCTCATCGGAACGACAAGACACTAATAAGGGGGAACCATGCCAGAAAACCTGGATGAATTTTTTTCGACCCATGCCGGGATCGAACTCCCTACCCACAGCCTAGCGAGCCTGCGTCTTACCCACTTAGCCACGGTATTCGAAATAGTATTTGCAAACCATACATTTATATCATGTTCAATATTGTTTAGAGGGTAGGATGGCCGAATGGTTAGCACGTGCACGCTGTAACATAAGGTCTGTCATTGAATAAACTGGCGTGGTTTCGATTTCCCGTTTTTACGTGACATGGAGCTGGGCCGCCTTTCCAACCTCGTGGGTTTTCTCCGGGTACTCTGGTTTCCTCCCACTGCTAAACACTCCTACGCGCAAGCGAATTATTGAAATACAATTGAACGGTGTTAATACCGAAATGACCTGGTTGGTGTCGAGTGGATGTTAAACCCCATGTCCCCATCTCTCTCTCCCGATGTTGTTTTCATTTTAACACTCAGGCAAGCCACTCAATCTGACAAAGAGAGAGTCGTTTGTATCAATAGAATGGTCCCGATCAGGTGCTCAATCGCCAAACTGAGCACATGGTGGCGACACCAAACGACATCATAATGATGGTTGCCAGGTAGAAGTATCATAATTGTAAATTTGTTTGCCGTTCATGCTTAACATGTAATACCACAATGAAGTAGACACTCTTCGCCCCAATAATAGAAATAAGATAAAATAAAATTGATATTTACACTGAACAAATAAAGAAGTTTGATTATACATTGTCTTAATTTAGAAATTACATGAATAGAAGTTAGAAGTTACATGAATGGAGGTTAGAAATTACACGAATGGAAGTAAGAAGTTAGACGATAGCATGTTAGAATTTTGGCACTAATATACCGCCATAGAGGTGGGAGACGGGGCGTTTCTACACGTCTGTAACCAGAAATTTTTTCAGGCATATCAGGTTCTGCTCTCCTCCCTAACATTAACCGAGCCAGTATGCCTATGGAAAGCACTCTTGACCATTCTCCAAAGGGAGGCGTATCCACGGTACCGTGAAGGCTTGAACCATCCAGTGTAGGTACATTGACGCCCTCATTTTTGCTAAACACACCCCCACCACCACCAAGACACAAAATTGATATGTACTCCCTCGTCTCATATTTGGGGTCAGTTTTATTCTGCATAACATGATTGAGCATGTAACCCAGGGGTGTAATTTGGACAACTATTTCTGATAGATTTTTTAAGATACAGTGTATTAAAGTTCCAATTTCACTTTTTCTAAGAAAGTCAAAATATAATTATTTCTATGTTTTTGCTCAAAAGGTTGTCAACTCACTATTATACGATCATGGACAAAATTTTGGGGGCATTAGAAAGGGTGACACTGGTTGATTGAGGAAAAAGTTACTCAATTACCTCCCTTGTTTTCACATTCTTCTCCATGGACGGCCATCTTCAAACGTTTGAATTTGAAGTTGAAAATGATATTTTTGCCAATTTCTCAATTGGCAATAGTGAATTATAGGATTAATAGGATTATTCTTTAACAAGGTAGGACTGTTTATAGGTTCAATCTATTTTTGGGCTTTATTTCAATAAATTTTAAAAATATAACTTAAAAAAATGCTATTGGAACTTTAAGGTTAACTAGTGGCTAATATTAATGTGCAAAATAAAATGGTGTTACTGTTAAATGTTGCCCAACTGGCATTGGTCATTCAAGCTCTTCTAATCCCAACTATTTTGATATACCCTGATATACTATACCCTGATATACCCTCTTGATATCCCTGGGCTTTATCTTGGTCTCATGTTATATCTCTGAAGACAATAGTGATGTTTATATTAGCATTCACTAATAAGTTGAAGAACAGAGGAATCCAACATTTGGTTCTTAGGGTAAAATAGATAGAGAAGAAGTATAACCACAAACTCTTCTTCCAATAACAAATGTAAGCAAACGTTTAAAGTACTGGTATAAAGTGAAGGTATCCTTTGTTTCCTACCGAAAAAAGATATACACTCATCTACTCAGTAAAAACTTAAGCCATATTATTCTAAATTTTCATTAATAGAACAGTTTCGGACAGAAAAAACAATAAGATATGAAGGGTTGAAGTCAATTTCTTATGTAAAATTTATAATTCATAAGATATGCATATATTCATATTCTATTCAAGGAACAAATAATATTTTTTGTCAAAATGAAACAAAACTTTTTTTTTAATTTATCATCTACCTTTTTTCATATCATTACAAAATCAAACACACTATTCACAATAAACTCTTCGATAATTCAAAACCTCAAAACAATAGTAAATTCTTCTTTTGTAAACAATAACATGGGATACATTATTATGAATATTCAAATGATGCTACATTCAACAAAAATCAACAGAAAATATATATACTTTTACTAAAATACATAATAGGTGAACAACAAGTTTTATTATGATTACACAGTACCTAAATAATATGCTGTAACTGTTAAATTCGTTCTTAATTATTTAGCTTTGATTTCATAGATTGATAGTAATATATTGATTACAAAGTAAGAAGTAAACATAATAAATTATTTTCATACAGAAAGGAACTGTACATAACATAGTTTATGTAATGATTAAATTTATTTGGCTAACAGAGTATCTGATAAGTTGCAATGTCCATTCAGCGAACTCTTCAAGTTACCAAGTTTCGTAAAAGACAAAGCCAATGGAATTGGGTTTAACATCGTACTTTCCTGTAAGTACTTAGCTATTGAAGATGGGCATAGTAATTACTATGTCATGCATGCGATATTCTGAGGAAAATTATTTCTGGACACTTTGAATTCCAACTATCACATTTACGTGTATGTCGATGTGCATGCAGGACCTCACCCCATTTCAACAACTAAGGGGAAACCATGCCAGAAAATCTGGAGGAATTTCTGAACCAATACCAGGAGCTAACCTGAGACCTCCTGATTAGAAAGCCAGCATCTTTCTCACTGAACCATCACGGCTCCCAGAAAAGCAAAAATACAGTGTACATTAAACATAATATTATCTAAAAAAAAAACACCAAAACTTGTCAATTCTATCCATTCCAAATGCCACATTCCACCTTCGGTGTAACCCAAAGATTTCTTGATATTAGCTGCAAAAGTAACATCAAATTCAGAGACACATTGTCACCTTGCATAAACCTTAATTTACTTTCATCATAACACACTAAATATTGTCAGGCAATTAGAATCAGCAAATAGGAACTACCATAACGAAGTCCGTGAAAATCATTTGAATTAGGAATACATAAGGATATACAACAACTTATTTTCCAACCAAACGTGACAGTGCATTTAAGTTATTAAAATAATACATATCACTAATGGTGATGAAGCTAACAATAATGCATAGTTGAATCAGAAATAGTATTGTTGACCTTACAATACATGTATATTGATTAGCATGTGATATTATGTATTATATATATATATAAAAATATGGTAAGGTACTGTTGGCCGATATACAAGACATGATAAACACAATACTTTTATATTTATGTGCAGCTATAAGTACTGACAGGTGTTGTGCATTAGACAGGATATGTTTACTGTTTCCAGAACACCTGCAAATACTGCTTCTCATTCGATACATTCACATAGCTGACAAATATTTTCTTAAATAACTAAAAGTCATATTCAAATAGAACCCATAGTACTACCGAACAGTTAAAAAGGCTACTTGTCTACATAAAAAAAGATAAGACTAACGAGAATAAGACCACCTTTAGAGTTAGAGGTTCATCAAAATTATCAATTTATACTTATTAAGATATATTTCAGAAGGAGAAATTGATAATCTGTTTTGTTAAACGTTAACACAACATTATTTTTGAAATATAAAAAAAGTGGATTATTTAAACGAAGCCAACAATGCATGAAATTATTATATTACCAAGTGACAATGTACTGAGATATATTACTCAGAGCATTTAGGATATTAACTTTACAATTATCATTTTTAATATGAATGGGTTTCATTATATTTTATATCCTCCAAAATTTGACAATGTACAAGATAGACAGAAATAATCACATATCATCTAAATGCTGACACATAAATAAAATATATAGATAGAACTCAATGACCATTGAATAACTCGAGCTGTATTATGAAAATTGTGGTTGCCAGTGGTGACATCATTAGTTTGAAATAATTCTGAAAGTGACATCATTCTGAACAAAAGTAGTACGTTTCCAAGGCATTGAATACAACCATAGGTTATTCAATGATATTTGCTTGTAAACTGCATGCAGTTATAGGATAAATAAACATAATGATACAGTTTTAGCTTTTTCATTGATATAATTTTTGTCTCATATACTGATTATTTTTTGTATGATGAACTGTCTTCTTTCTTAAATTTATTTTGATGAGAATAATATTAATAATAATAATATAATTCAATACCGGTATATATGAATGTATAAAATTGTTTTTTAAATTTTATAAAAACTTCCAACAGACTAGTTCATCATTTTACATCTCTTGTAAATTTTACTTCCCTTTTATTTTCAGGTGACGTGTCTGGGGATACAGTATAAACTCTTCGGTTAGATTTTGTTTTGTTTTCTGAACTCACACAAATAACTTTAGAATTGATTTTATTTCTTTGATAAACTATCTGACTTTTAATGCCCGAAGACCTTGGCGCTATCACCACACGATTTTCTTCCTCTTCCTCTTCATCATCAGAAGAACTGTTATATCTCCGCTTTTGTGACACTTTGACAGGAAAATTGACAGGATGTGTCAAACGGGGTGCATTATCTCTAACTCTGTATAAAGACAAATCAGATTGTGAGAGGGTAATTAAATTTAAATATCTTGACACATTTCTTTTTATCCATTTTTTTATACGCCCACATGGAAATGTGGTTAAAAACAAAGTCATGAGTATCTAACGTTTCGTAAGTGTAAAAACCTACTTTTTGTAGCTTGTATTCTCTGAAGGAGAAGGTTTTTACACTAATGAAACGTTAGGTACCGTACTTTAAAAAATGGTTTTGTGATACCCATGACTTAGTTTTTAACCACTTCTACTACTGTCACCGTATTAAGTTTATTATAACTTGGATCCCACCTAATTTATGTTATTCAAATAGTTTTGGATTCCTCTCGCTTTATATTTATTGGGAAGCACATGGAAATGTGGACGTATATTGCCGTTGCCCCCATAAATCGGTCTGTCGTGCACAATTTCTTATGAACAGTCTACAGACATTTATGATAATAATATAATGTTTTAATATTGACATTATGCTGTTTACATTAGCGAGATGAAGAAGCCTAGTTAATTTCTTCTGGAGTTATGGCCCTTGATTTACTTTTTTGCACCTTCTGAATGCTGTAACAACATCCGATCTATATGAAATTCATATGCATCATTTGAACACAGGCACTACTGCTTAACTATATATTATAGTATATAGAAGGTATTTCACTCGCCATCTTTGTTTAAGACATTTCGTCTGCAATCATCTCATAACAACCACTATTTCTATCGCTACCCATCGTTTTAATTGCCAACGTCAACAAGACTTTATTTCATTATTATTCAGCTTCCGATGTAATTAAATTGGTCATTTTACAGTGTTATTAATTACAAATCAAACTTGAAGTGCTATCACTTATCCACGACCAACTTTGTGAGACCGGAAGTAACATGAAATGAGGTCAAAGAAAGGCCCTTTTGTAATTGTTAACAAGTCTAGATCATCCAGATCCTTCATTTATTATCCATTATGCAAACAAGATTGGCTTAGGAGCTGGGTGATCTAGACTGTATCAAAACAAAACCATGTGTGTTTGTTAGGTGAAAATGTCCCCAGTATTAACTCAGTCAGGCTTCTGAAATTATAAAAACTGATGACAATATTGTTGTAACAGGTCAGGCAGGTACTGGCAAGAGTATACAGTACTTGTGAACGAAACATACAAACGTATTACGTGTCACGAGAAACATGTCAGCAATAAAATAATTATCTAGAATGGACCCATTTACATTATTTTATGGCTATATATACATGTATATATTTATTAAATCCATTTTAATTTTGATTGATTAAATAATCCTAAGCATTACATACCAATGACAATATTCTTCTGTCATTCTGATATGACAATCAATTTTATTTTTAGTAACACGCCATGACCAATCAAAAATAAAGGTTTCCCCAACGCAACGTCAATGATCTCATTCTGTGTTACTTCCGGTCTCACAAAGTTGATTGCCGCCAAGTGATAGCGCTTCAAGTCTGATTTGCTTTAAACAATTCTTGTCACTGTCAAATCACACCCTGAAGTGATTTGGCGATTTGAAGTAATCGCTTCAGAAATCTGTGTCGATAAATTTGTTGGTTAAACAATTTGAATTAGATGGACGTTAAAGATGAAAATTTAATTGAATGCACTTTGCTTTAGCTAATCAGTAGCATAGATACCTATCTGCAAAAGGAAGATTTAACTTTTACTTTTAAATAATTCATCTTTCATTAGTTGGCAGTTAAATTCAAAGGGTAGTCCATTAGTACTATATCAGAGAACCATTAAATGTGACCATAGAGGATTGGTGAAAGGGGCAAAGGGAAACAACTCTATTTACACAATTTCTATTTATAGTGCTCACTGTTATGTAACCCACCTAACATTAACCTATGAATTATGTAAAATATAACAACATACATTACAATAGGCTAGAATTTGTACATACCTTCTTAAAATGATAACGGCTCTTCTGCTGACTACATCTTGTGGTCGAATACAATGTGTAATATCATCTGCGGCATATCCACTGAAATATAAAGTGATATATAGATCTACAATCTTCATTCTTATTCAGATACATGACTATAAATATTTTTTTAAACTTTTGTTTTGAACCACTCAGTATCCCCTTAAGCTAAACAGAATGTGGTTATATATTTAAAACTCTTCCAGATTCTAGTACTACTGTAGTCTGCCTTGATTACAAATAAAACAAAATTTGAAATATAAAACAATAAAAAATAAGATCTCAGATTGTATGAGAACAGTACCTTAAAAGTGTGACACACCCTCTGGAGATAGGTAAATTCAACACAGGCTTAGAAACTCTGATAGGCTTGAAGGAAAACTTGCATCCAAAACTGAGGGCACTATCACTGAAGAATGAAACAGAGACAATGGGTCTGTCAAATATATGGGGTGGGTCGATGTGAGAAACTATACAGCCACCAGGTAAATAGTCATTGATAACGGCACTGTTGATAAAGTTCTTAGGTATTATGTTGGCCTCATACAGGGGCTTGATCACCAATTTTTCAATCCATTCAGGAATATCATCTACTTCCCCTTTTGCATACAACCTTTCCATCCCAGGCCCCTTTCTTTCAAGTTGAGAGCCATACGTGTAGCCCTCACCAAAGAAATATTTATTTCTCAGAGGTGCTCTATCAACAGTGCAATCTTTATATTCATTACGATTTGCTCTAGCAACAACATCATCTATCTTTTTCTCAATTTCTGCACATTGTGCACTTGTAAACAATCGACGTTGTTCTATGCCTGAGTGAACTTTTTTCAGTTCATCACCATGATGTCCGTGTCTGCTGTAGGACTTCTGTTTATCATATCTGGATACTTTTTCATATGAATCAGAATATAAAGTGTCGTATCTTTCATGTGATGATCTTCGTCTATGTGAAAGTTTAGAGTGTTTATCATCGCCATGGGTCTTTAATTTTAATCGCAGATCGAGAGAACTATCGGCAGCCATGTTGTTCCCCTAACTACCCACAATGCTTAGCTTTCATAGATGACGAATCGCAGAGCACGTCAGCGTATGGACACAGACACTATATTCCCCATTGACTTCAATGTTAATTCTCGTCTCTAGGACCGGTTGTAACTTTTTCCCAAATATTCGTTGGGTAAAACGCTTTCTGCCACAGATGGAGCAACATATGGCAAACTCTTGCCCAAAAGCATGTATGAGGTTCTTCATGAAAAACTTGAGATAACCATGGTGGAAGTAGAGACAGCTAACCTTGCAATTTTCGGCCCTCCCTTTCAACTTAACCAACCTCACAACTCTTGTATCCTTCCGCCTCAAAAACATGAATATTCACCAAAACCTGAGAGAAAATGCATTTTCAAAACCCTTCTTCGATTCAACACCAAAAAACTCAACAAAAATCGCCATGCAAAAGGGGGAAAAAGGGAAAGTTTCCCCATTGACTTCAATGTTAATCATGGGCGTCACACATGGGGGGGTCGGACCCCCCCCCTCCCAATTGTTTTTCGGGGGGGGGGGGGGCGGTCTGAATATAGGCTACTTGGACCCCACAAAAATTTGTCAAAATAAAGTGCCCGAATTCTAATAAAACACTAATTTTAGGACTTGAATAGCAGTAAAACGCGTTTGCGGCCATCCAATATTCCAAAATTTTCCTGAAGGGGGGGGGGGGGTGGGGTGGGGTGGGGGGTCCATACAAAGTCAGCCCCGCGAAGAAAACTGGCCGCAGCCCGTAAACCTGCTTCGGGCATTTCTATTTTTGCTTCCCAAATTGTCATCGAGTAGTCCTACTATAACCCCCCCACTAATTTCACTTATCTTTTAATTGAATGAGTTGACTATTGATTAAAACATTTTGTCCGGGCCACTCTACTTTATGCGACATTTTTCGGGCATCGATTATTACTTGTGAATGCAACTGCAACCGTGTGATTGGATGGTTGGAATTCAGAATGGGATTTCGGTTACAAAACCACTGGATACTTTTTGAGTTTGTCCTCATTTCATATCAAATGTTTTTATTAGAAGATCTCTTTATTTCATGATCAAAATTAAAAAAAAAAAAAAACCAATATGCCCGCCTTATATGGATCAAACCCCGGTTTATCTGGATTGTATAGATTAGACATATATGAACTTAAGTACAAGAATTTCCTAAGCTAAGAAGTTAACATGTATGGAAAATTTTTCTCTTTTAAGCGCTTTTTTGAAAAATTCACTGCCTAAGAAAATAATTGACAGCATGTGACTTATTGATGGAGAAATGGGTCTAAGAAGTTATCTCACTTCTGTACAGTGTTGGGTTGTATAGTATTATTTATAAAGGATATATCCATGGTGGTTCAATGTGCCCCGGTCTCCCCTACCTTATAAAAACATGGTAATGCACGGACTTTTAATCTGTTTTTATTTCCTGTTCTCTTATCTAGTGGCAGTCAATTCTTTTTATGAATTGTAAGATATTCTCTCACAGTGTCACACAGCAACTGTAGGTCTTCGAGGGAATTATTAGTGAGCAGATATTCGCCCATGTATCTGTTATCACTAGTCACTTCAGTTAGTTATATAGAGGAATAACTCGTGTTTTCCTTTGGCGTTCGTCACTTCCGATTCACGAATCCTTTATTACTCCTCTATGGTAGCGATGATCTCTGTGTTAATATTATATTTGGGAAGTGTTTAATCTGTTCTATCACATATGTGATAATGACTGGCACCTATATTGTCCTTTAAGACCATGGGCTTAACAACGAGTTTAAATTTTGAATTTAAGCCCCTGAGTTTAAATTTAAAATTTATATTATAGTGGTCTCCCTATTAAATTTTCAAACCACATTTTTAAAACTCGTTGGACTCCAATTGCAGGTGACATCTTAGATACTAATGTGACAATTCTGACAATTATAAAAAGAACCTAAATGTTTGTCGTTTTTTGTTCTTTTCGAATTTTAGCACTGGGCTAAATTTCAGAAGATCACTGACATGATCAAATTCAAAATTAAGCCCAA
The DNA here is from genome assembly GCA_948474765.1 of Patella depressa. Lineage (NCBI taxonomy): Eukaryota > Metazoa > Mollusca > Gastropoda > Patellidae > Patella > Patella depressa. Next base: position 48,718,710 of record OX419718.1, read on the forward strand.
ACTTACTAAAGTCGGCGCGATGAAAACAAAGTCTCGTTTATCCACTTATACGTTTAATTGTTTTTAATACAATGTATTCCAATCTGCTAATCCCGAAATGACCTAGTTTGTGTCGAGTGGACGTTAAACCCCATCTCTCTCTCTCTCTCTCTCTCCCTCTCTCTCTCTCTCTCTCTCTTCCAATCTGCTAAATATGGCAGGCTAGCGATAGCATCGAGAGTTGACTATGGGTTGAATAAATTAACAATTCAGATGACATTTCAGGCCTAAAGAAATAATTGTAATTGACAGAATTATATTGCTCTTGCGTAATGTATGTTTAAAGCCATATTCCTGAAGCAATGGCCCGAGAAATCCCTCTCTGGCCATTGCTGGAATAGCGTCAATGAAAGCTATCACTTAAATGAAAGCTATCACTTAAGTACAGCAACATGACAGTCCTTCGTTTAATCTGGGTCTTCCCTAAAACTTTGGACAGTGATTTAAGGTATTAAAAACGGTGAAAGTATGTTCGTTTGCAAACAGTATTGTTTACATTTCATTCGACTTGATAGCCTCGTTTGTCACGCAATTAGTTTTACAGCAGTATTCTGCTATGCACGGGTTAATTAGGCATAATACAATCGTGAGTCATGACATAACGTTATGTAAACATATTTGGTCCAATATTGGCACTCGTTTTAAATGTAAAGCTTTTGTAGGGCAGCTAGTGATTGGTTGGTAGACGGACTACTGACCAATCAAAATTTAAAACAACAATGTCCACTCATAATAGCAGTGTGTAGTAGGATTACCTCTAATCAAACGCAACACTGCGCGTAGTATGGTTTAAAGCGGGAATTTCATATTTCCAAGAAAGTCAAAACTATATACAATCATAGGCATTATTTCCAGACTTACAAATCCTTCACGGGGGTTGGGATGGCCTGGCCGGTCTCCTCTGGCTTGCGGCTGTGGTTTCGAGCCCTGGTGTGAGCGTATGTTGCATGGAAATAGGGGCGCCTTCTCAACCGGGCACCCCGGTTTCCTCCCGCTGCTTAAGACCCCTACGCGCAAGCGAATTATTGAAATAAAATTAAACCATGTGTTAGTCCCGAAATGACCTAGTTTGTGTTGAGTGGACGTTAAACCCCATTTCTCTTTTAAAGTTGAAAATGATATGTTTGACAATTTCTCAACTGACAATAGTGAATTATAGGATTAAAAGGATTATTCTTTTACAAGGGGGGATTGTTTATAAATACAATCTATTTTTTAGTTATATTTTTAAATATTTTAAAATAAAGCCCTAAAATAGATTGTATCTATAAACAGTCCTACCTTGGTAAAGAATACATGTAATCCTATAATTCACTATTGCCAGATTATCAAAAATATCATTTTCAACTTCAAATTCAAACGTTTGAAGATCGCCATTGCATGAGGGGAATGGGAAAACAGGGGAGGTAATTCAAGTAATTGTGTTATTATTTTCTGTGTCAGGTATTTCTATGCATGTGAAATATTACCCATGACCGTATAATAGTAATAATTTATGTTTTGACTTTCTTAGAAAATATGAAGTTGCAACTTTAATATTGAGTCTCCCTATATAGCCTACACACCCACAGACGGAAAATAACTCATGGGGCGTTTGAAATTTACATCTAAAAAGTTTGAAATATCACAGGGTTCTGGCTGAAATTTCTAACCCTTTCTGTGAAAGACCTTTACAAAGTCGATGGTTTCCATTCCTTCGAGGTGTACTTTTGTTAAAGCTGAACTCCGATTGCAAAACTACAGCAATAATTAAATAAAAAAAATTACCGCCGTACATAATCGCCATACTTGTTTTCAAATTATAAAGTCGATGGTTTCCATTCCCTCGAGGTGTACTTTTGTTAAAGCTAAACTCCGATTACAAAACTACAGAAATAATTAAATAAAACAATTACCGCCGTACATAATCGTACGGCTTTATAAAGGTCTTTCACAGAAAGGGTTAGAAATTTCAGCCAGACCTCGTACATGCTTTTACTTTTACGTAGTTCGAACATCCGTGCATTTTGATTAGATCACCGCGATTTCTTTGGTTGATGCAGTGGCGGCGCCAGTCGTCGGTGGTTGGAGGGGTAAGGCTGAGGCAAAGTCCAAGGTTAAGGGGGCATAGGCATGAGTATCAACAAAAGGGGGGGGGATCTCCTCCAGAAAATTTTGAAAAACAGGCTGCCGGAAATGCAACCTGGCAGTATTTCAGGCAATGATCCTTGAGGTAAAGTGTCAAACGAACGGACTTGCGAACCTCGACGAATCCCACTCTCGAGCGCCAATGTCGGGAGTATTTATGGAGGGTATGGGGGACCTCCCCCAGAAAATTTTGAAAAACAGATTCTCGGAAATGCTCTCTGAAGGCGTATTCAGTCAGGCACCGATCGTCGAGATAAATAAATCTGACCACATACTGTCCGTAGCCTAGTTTATACGATCAGAGACCAAATGGCAAACGAACGGACTTGCGAACCTGTGTGAGCGCTAAAGTAGCGAGTCCTTGTGGGGGTTTTGGGGACCTCCCCAAGAAAATATTGAAAAATAGACTGTTGGAAATGCTGCCTGACAGTACTCGGGCACCGATCGTAGAGATAAATAGAGCTGATCGGATGTCACCTGTGGCCTGATCACCAGTCTTTCCGACCCCAGAGAGGAAAGTGTCACATGAAACTCAATAATTTGATAAGTAGACTGCCCGAAATGCAGTCTGGTAGTATTTCAGGCATTGATCGTCGAGATAAAGATACCGTCTGTCGCCAAATTACTAGTTAATCCGACCAGAGAAGAAAGTTACAAACGGGCGGAGTGAGTGACTCAAAGTTAATGAATATTTTCGCCACTATATTTTGTGAAATGAACGGACTTGCGAACCTCAACGAAAATTTGAAATAAAGTAGACGACCGAAATGCAGTCTGGCAGTATTTCAGGCATTGGTCGTCGAGATAAATAGAGCTTAAAGTTCCAATTTCACTTTTTCTAAGAAAGTCAAAATATAATTATTTCTATGTTTTTTGCCCAAAAGGTTGTCAACTCACTATTATACGATCATGGACAAAATTTTTTTTTTGGGGGGGGGGGGGGGTAGAAAGGGTGACACTGGTTGATTGAGGAAATAGTTACTCAATTACCTCCCTTGTTTTCCCATTCTTCTCCATGGACGGCCATCTTCAAACGTTTGAATTTGAAGTTGAAAATGATATTTTTGCCAATTTCTCAACTGGCAATAGTGAATTATAGGATTAATAGGATTATTCTTTAACAAGGTAGGACTGTTTATAGGTTCAATCTATTTTGGGGCTTTATTTTAATAAATTTTAAAAATATAACTTAAAAAAATGCTATTGGAACTTTAACAGATATCGCCTGTCGCCAAATCACTAGTTTATCCGACCAGTGTCGAGCGGGCGGAGTAAGAGTGACTCAAAGTGAATGAATATTTTCGCCACTATATTTTGTAAAATAGAATGCAGTCAGGTAGCATTTCAGACATTTTTTTTCCGAAAATTATTGGGGGGGGGGGTAAACAGAGGGCAGGCAAGATTTTAGCCCCCCTGCCCCCCCCCCCCCCTGGCGCCGCCACTGGGTTGATGCTCTATTGCTCTGAAACAGAAATATTTTTTACATCTATAATAAACAGATATTATAAAATAACGTAATTACTTCAAATGAACGGACATCAACTTAATTAGAATTAATCTCTTGGCTATTCTTATTGACAGTGCTTATCCTAACATTAATGCCATCTGGACATATTATATTCTAAACGCAATAACTATATTAATTACCATACTCCGCGCAGTGTTTCGTTTGATTAGGGGTAATTCCACTACTCACTGCTGTAATGAGTGGATATTAATGTTTTAAATTTGGATTGGTCTGTAATCCGACTACCAACAAACGACTAGCTGCTCTACAAAAGATTTACATTTAAAACGAGCGCCAATATTTGACCAAATATTTTATTATGCCCAATTAACAAACGAGGCTATCAAGTCGAATGAAATGTAAACAATACTGTTTGGAAACGAACACACTTTCACCGTTTTTAATACCTTAAATCACTTTCCAAAGTTTTAGGGAATACAGATTTAACGAAGGACTGTCATGTTGCTGTACTGAAGTGATAGCTTTGATTGAACGAGAAGAATAGACACACTCCCGCAAAAGTTCAAGAATCAGAAGCCAATCCAGAGAGAGATTGATTAATGGCATGATTTTGATAAAACATAAAATAGAGGATAACAGTCACCCGAATAAATTGGAACATTGTTAGGCCTATCATCTGTGTGTATAGCCCACTGCAAATTTTGACACAAGGGTGCTTCCACGTGTGCATTTCGCACCAGGATTTTTATAGATATCATTTGAACGAGAAGCACACACCGAGCATCGGATTTTGTCATCAAAAAGAAGAGGGAAGATTGCTGCTGTCGCTCTGCCAAAACTCTCCACCACCGTGCATATCACAAAGTATGTAATATAATAAGTTTGACGCTTTGGGTAATAAGCTGTACATGCATGGATAGTGCTAATTCTCAAGCCCAGCTCTTTGGATTTGATCTCCACGATAGCAATGTATTTTGAAATCGTTAAAATTAAAACCTTTCAGATTTTAAATCAACACTCTTCGTGTGATAAGCATGTGAAAATATTTGTAATAGATATATTGATAAGAATCGCTATGATTGGTGGCTTGCTACGTTTATAATATTGAATAGAAAAATATCTGAATAGTTTATAACGGGTTAATCTATTATATTTACACGATTATGTTGACCCTATACTTTTATTGCGCGGCGTAGCCAAGGACGAGCCGAGAACAGATATTACCTTGTTTATCTACATGCCTACTTATGTCAAGTGAAAGTTATTTGTTGCTATACACACCTATGCGAGTTCAATCATTTTGCTTGACTTCTTTACATTATAATATACTATACTGTATTCTAATACAAACAATTTCGAGTATATTTCTCGATTTTCTTTTAAAAGGGATTTCATTTATATTAAAGGGTAAGTTGCCAGTAAAAAGTGGACAGCAAATTAGAAACTAATTTAATGGTTTGTTTTATTCTAAAACTAAATGACATAAACGTAACATACTGCAAGGTAAGAAGTGGTCAGCAAACATTGGACAGAGAAAATTAGAAATCAAATTTAATGGTTATACTTTATTTTAAAATCGATTGATACGATCTTAACACTACTGGCTGTGATTCTGCTTATTGTAATTAAACTGTTTGTCTTCTTTGATTGACATTTGTAATTGAACATATACATACTACAGTTTTATGGATACACAATTACTGGGTTTAATACCATGTGACGTTTTGACGAGGATACTCTCGGCTTGATACGGGACCTCGTCGAAACCTAGTTTAGTAATTGTGTATCCATAAAACTGTACATTTGTAATAATGTTTGTGACAATTAAAGCGATTCAACTGCTTCCAGTTTGATTTTAGCTATGTGCATTATATACAAAAACATACATCGCCGAACGGGTAAAAGGAAATAGGTTTTAACGTCGTGACTGGGTATAAGTAGGACATGCGTATATAGTGGTGCAAATGCCCTACCGCTGACAAAAATGACCAACTGCGTTTTAAATCAGTGAAGCAGGTAATACTACAAACGGATCAGCAGTAAATATAATGTTCATCACAAAACGTATTCAAATCCAGTAAATATTGCAGGCTAGCGATGGCATATACATCGAGAGTTGATTATGGTCTGGAGTTAATTAATGTCTAATTGACACTTTAGACAACATTTCACCTGCAATAGGTAGATTTAGCTCTTGCATAATGCATGTTGAGCTATTAAACTTACAAACTCAATAACAAATGTACGATCTTTGCCGCATTTTATCAGAATCTGTTCATATGGCCATTGAAGAGAAACTCTGTGTTAACCGAGAAAGTTCATCGTGATTGTCCTTTCCCATTCCCCCTGGCATTGGTATACAGGACGGAGGTCTGACAGGGAAGGGCATTTAGACGTTAGAGTGGGACCAAAATATTAAACATAACAAAATCAATATTCACAATAAACACCAAGTTTTCTGGTTGATCATTGTCAAAATTTTCCCATCCCCCAATCGATTTTGATTTTACTTAGGATTACGCCGAATGCATGATTAAAAACGTGGCATTTGTTGATTTCAGAAAATGGGGTTAGAGGTTGATTTATTTGAGGAGAAAGTACCATCGGATTTAGTATGTGGTATTTGTGAAAATGTGTTCTTAGATCCAGTTGCAAACGCTTGTCCACATGTATTCTGTCGATCCTGTATCAAGAAAAGATTATCAAGGCATAGTACCAGATCATGTCCCACATGTAAAACACAATTGATCTCCAAATCTCAACAACCATCAGTTGACCTGAAAAGACGACTTCTTAATCTTGTTATAAACTGTAGCCATGATTGTGGTGGAAGGTTTCCGCTGGCGGAGTTCCCAGAGCACATCACGTATGACTGTCCGAATATCCCAACCACGTGTCCCAATAGAGCCAAAGGCTGCCGAGAAAAGATTCCTAGATGTGCAGTTGAGTGGCACCTAGAAGAATGTGAATACAGGTTAGTGGATTGTGACGCTTGCTCAGCTCAAGTTGTGTACAGAGAATTGTTAGTCCACCAGAAGAGAAACAGGTGCTTGGAAAAGCGTCTTAAGCAGCATCTAACCCAAGAGTTCAGACGCGTTAATTTGGACGTCATCAAGCACCGACGACAGGTGGATCGAGATACTCTACGCTTAGAGGTAGATCAGCGTAAACGCATTCTGGATCATTTCAGATCCAAGCAATGGAAGCAGCCAAACCGACGATCTCCACCAAGAACTGCTGCTACAACAAGAAGTGAACCGTCACGAGCTTTCTTCTTGACAGAAACAGCAAGTTGTGAAACACGCCCACAAACAACCGGACTAACGCAAGATGGGGTAATATACAAATGTACTAAATGCTCCAAACCATTCCGACCTGACAGTAACCACAATATGTCATGTTGCTGGCATCCAGGGGTAAGATAATGATGACATATTTTTCTTTCATTAATATGCTCTTTGTAGTAGTAGTAGTACTCAAACGCGCCCATCTTCCAAATGTCGTTAAAGCTATCCGCCAATGCAAGTAAGTTTAGTGTATGCAAATCAAACGCCAAATGTAAAGAAATAATATATTTACCTTGTTTGACTTTAGAAATATTGAGACATTCGAAAACGATAGTCAATATTGATTAACACAACTGTCTACTCTGATAAACAATGTTGGGTTAAAGAATTACTAATGTCATCATGTGACGACGACATTAAATTTTATATATGCGATTGTGTGACTTCGATCACTCGGACACACAGTTTGTGTGACTTAGGTCAACACACTTTTTTCGTTGGGTAATTTTTATTTTTTAAAGAGCACCTTGTAATTCTGTCTTACACCTTCGTGTCAATAACATGTGATACATTTTATCAACTTTTAAGGCTGCATGTCAATAAATTTTGAATTCATTCCAATAAGAATTGGCTTCAATTGATTTTTTTTTCTTTTTCCTACGTGACTTGGACAACCTTTACCCTTCGTGCAAGAAAGATCTTCGTATAAGAAAGATCCGCCGTGTTGTGCTTTTAATAAGCAGCATTATGGTGACGTAGGTAATGACTGTAACAAAGTTGGTTTAATGCTAAAGGGATCAAAGTATCTCACCGGGGGCAGATCCAGAGGGGGGGGGGTCCCCCTGCTCAGCTACACGAAAAAAAAATAATGCCTTGCATCATTGAAATTACATCACAAAGTGATCTTACATCAGTATAAAAATGAGTTCTCTCTTTAAAAAGCTCAATTTGTATGTATGCCTATGTAATTTAGAGACGATGATGGCAGATTTCCGTGACAGAAACCTGGCAAACCCCCTCCTGCAAAAATTCCTGGATCCGCCCCTGCTCACGTATTCGTCACAGCAGCACGTGCGCACCTACGTCTTCTTGGTGGAACTTATTGGGTAGTCTATTCTGGCTTTACATAAAATCATTAGTTTATAACTATTTTTTCTCTTTTTATTTCATGTGATGTTATTCTAAAAACAGCCGGTAAGACTTTTATATTATTTTACTATATTATATGATAAACATACGAATTAAAATTGAAACATTTACGGGAAAAATTAAAGTAATTATATTTTTTCGCGATATTGTCCAAATTAAGTCCAGTAAATCAAATAACTTAAATATTTATCTACCTTTTTTTCTTTTCTTTTTCATACGCTGGTTCGTTTGTTGGTCATTAACGAACAATAGATTGTAAGTATATATATTATTTATATTCCAAATCAATAAATCCATATAAGGATTGTTGGTCACGATTATGTTTCTGTAACAAAAGATAGGTTGCCAGGCAACGAAACATACGCCCACAGCAGCTAAATCGTCCGGGCAGTCAACAAGGGTTGTCGCATATTTTTACTTTTTTTGGTAATGAAACAACTCATTATGTAATTATCTGAAAATCATTAGAATTTGTTTGCTTTTTATAAAGTTTTGCCCCACGCTATCAATTAGTATAGGAAACATTTAACATCATGGATTTAGCTGTTCTGTTATCAAAATTCATTGAAAATCAAAATACTTGTGCGTTTCAACACCTTAAACTCTGTGTATCAATCTGAAGTCAATCAGATGATAAGTTTGGCATCTGTAGCGTCACAAGGTTTTTTGAGGTGATCAAGGGAGATAACTCTGGAAGTAATTATTTGAAATCAATCAAAATCAGTAGGCTTCTTCGTCTCATGACCTTAAACAGTGTGTGTAAATTTAAAGTCAATCAGATATTAACTTTGGCCTCTAGAGCGTCCACAGGATTTTTTGATGTGATCAAGGGCCATAACTCTGGCACTAATTATCGGAAATCGCTGAAAATCAATAGACTTCTTCGTCTTATGACCTTAAACACTGTGTATGAGTTTTAAGTCAATCGGATATTAACTTTGGTCTCTAGATCGTTCACAATATTTTTTGAAGTGATCAAGGGCCATAACTCTGGCACTAATTATCGGAAATCGCTGAAAATCAATACGCTTATTCGTCTTATGACCTTAAACACTGTGTATAAATTTAAAGTCAATCGGATATTAACTTTGGCTTTTAGAGCGTCCACAAGATTTTTTGAAGTGATCAAGGGCTATAACTCTGGCACTAATTATCGGAAATCGCTGAAAATCAATAGGCTTCTTCGTCTTATGACCTTAAACACTGTGTATAAATTTAAAGTCAATCGGATATTAACTTTGGCTTTTAGAGCGTCCACAAGATTTTTTGAAGTGATCAAGGGCCATAACTCTGGCACTAATTATCGGAAATCGCTGAAAATCAATAGGCTTCTTCTTCTTATGACCTTAAACACTGTGTATAAATTTAAGGTCAATCGGATATTAACTTTGGCTTTTAGAGCGTCCACAAGATTTTTTGAAGTGATCAAGGGCCATAACTCTAGTACTAATTATCGGAAATCGCTGAAAATCGATAGGCTTCTTCGTCTTATGACCGTAAACACTGTGTATAAATTTAAAGCCAATCGAATATTAACTTTGGCCTCTAGAGCGTCCACAAGATTTTTTGAAGTGATCAAGGGCCATAACTCTGGTAGCTATTATCGGAAATCGCTGAAAAACAATAGGCTTCTTCGTCTCATGACCTCAAACACTGTGTATAAATTTAAAGTCAATCGGATATTAAATTTAGCCTCTAGAGCGGCCACAAGCAATTGTGGACGCCGGACCGACGGACGGACGGACGGGGGCGGCGACAATATACGACCACATTTCAATGTGGGCGTATAATAAAAGGATGGAAACGTAAAAATATCTATTTTGCGTCGTTTGGTTCTTTTGATACATGCATAATATACATTCTAATAAATTATTTATTTATTTTTGTTTTCATATTAAATATTTTGATGTCAAACCAGGTTGAGGTAAGTACAGCAGAGGAATTTTCTAAGTACATTTGAACAACTGATTGGTTTCTGGTAAAGAAAAAAAAAATAAATGAAATGCGACAACCATAATATTTTAAAACTATAGACTATATTTTGTGTTTCTTAAATATTCGATTCATAAAAACAGCTCAGCTACGAGAATTTTACTTAAAGCTTTGAGATAGAATCGATGAGACACGGAAAAGCTCAAGGGAAGAGGTATTTTTCTTTTAAAAAAGCTTGCATTGAGGGTTATTATTATTATTACATATTTATTTTATGTCATTGTTTATTCAAACAGTTGGAAGTTATATAAATGATCGATTCCGTGTCCTGGTCATACAACAAAATTGTTGATTTGTATCAGTCAGTCACTTTTGATTATGATCCAGCAGAACGCGGTGTGGAACATTTTTCAGTATTTTTAAAAAATGTACTAGCACTTAAAGTAACAAAAGAATTTCCCCTCATGATTTGTTTTTCTTCTTTTCATATAAATAATTCAACGAAACAGCTTTACGTAAGTATTCGTTTCGTTAAAATATATAGACTATTGTTTTGTGATAATCCAATATCAAAACACTGAGGAACATCAAGAAGTCTGTGCCAAATGGTTTATAAATTAAAATCGAAATACAAAGTTATTCAAAATAAGACTGACTTGATAATTCAGTGGCTATGCAAAATATACAGGACCAATAGGGTTCGTGATAGAGCCGAACAGATCGTCAGCGAAACGATACTGAAATGCTCTCGAAGAAATATTATTTGGTTATTATATAGTGCATCTGGTAAAAAGAAAATTGTTAGACCATCTCCTTAATACAACTGCGGATCTAACACATCATGGGTGACCAGAAAGTCGGTAAACATTACAGCCACCAGATTGAATAATAATCATTTAATTGAATATCCAAATTAGATATGATGAGCTACTATGCTTTATAAACTTTTTGTTTCTTTTATATTCCATGTCGATTTTATGTGGATCTTCTTCAGGGTGTAAGTATATTATTAATTAATTTCTATATCTTAAATTTCTAAAACATACGCCCACATTTTGGAGAAAACGGAAATTCACTAAGGCTCATTGTTCAAATTTCAAATGTTTCACATCGAATTAATAAAAGAAAATTCGCATTTCTGTAACAGGTCTTTCCGTGTCGGTCACTTTTTACAATACTTTTGGCGCCACTGACTAAACAAACGCTATTGCTGACGATAATGGTGTGTCCAAATGCATATCTATACTATATAACATAATTTCCCTGTCGGTCAATGCTTTGCATTAATTTGAACGTTATTCACAACAAGCGGTTGTCAGGCAAGACACGGTCACATTTTGCAAGAGATGAATAAAGGGCAAGCTAAAAAGGCGATTTTTCGTAGAATCGGGAAGTTACGGTCTGAAATGCCCAAATATCGAAATGGACTGGGCATATAAAGATATATTTTCAAGTTTCATCAAAATTGAGTCCACAACCTTGGTATTACATACTTTTACACTATTTGAGTACAAGTAGCCAACCAGCCATTTTGTCGGACAGTTTAACCATGGGGCACAGGCCCCAGGGCCCCCCACAAAAATCTCTGTTGCGCGCCTCGAGCAAGGTCGGACCGAGGACCCCCTTATCGACATCCGATAATTCGATGTAATCCGGTGATGGGTGTAACACATGGTCTTTTATTGTCGTGAGATCTTCTATCGGACCGAACATCGTCTAACTCGAATTATCGTATAACTCGAACAAATTACCCGTCCCCATCATTTCGAGTAGCGCGAATTTTGCCTCAGATTGACGTACGATTGTATATAAGCTGTAGTTGTTGTTGTTGATACTGGTAGTGTGTATAAGCTAAATCTGATGAGATGCACATCATGATCACAGGAAATATTCAGATTTCTTGATTAATTTACCATTTGTTCGTAAAAAATCGAGTCCGGCTTGGTCGTAACGTTACGGCCTCCATTTATCAAATCATCGTGGGGGATATAATACGATTCCGAATCAAGTGACCCCATTATTTGTCCCTGAGCGACTTCAAAATTAGGTTTGATGTAGCTCTGCTCACTTACAGTGGCGGATTTAACGGGATCAATGTCATCATTTCCGGCCTCCAATTTTTTGAAAATTTCTTGGGGGAGAAAGCACCCAGATGCTTCTTGTGGGGCTTCGCGCCTTCGGCGCTCGCGGTCAGTGATCAGGGGCCCCTACATGTTCGAGGCCCCAGGGCCCTCACCATGGTTAATCCGGCGTTGGACCCAACAAACCCTTTTAAATCGGATAAAAATTGCGACTTCTAGAGGGTCCACAAGCTAAAAATGCACTCGGGGATCATGATCCAGGAAGCGACGGTGCGATATGTGCAAAGGGGCCGAGATCTTTGGATTATAATCATATATTTCAAGTTTCAATAAAATCGGATAAAAATTGTGAGTTCTAGTGTCCAAAACCTTGGTATTACACCCGTTCCAATACTATTAACGCCTAGAAGGGGATAATAACGAAATCAATGGCCTATAAGGGGGTAAACGGCAACCCGGTTTTATCGATCGGTACATTTATGACCTCCATAAAGGCCACTACGGGGAGAGGGGGGGGGGGGGTATTACATACTTGTACACTTATTTGCGTACAAAGAGCGGCGAATTTGGCCCAATCTTCACAAAATTCGAATTCAACCATCATTAGGGTGTAAGGTGATATAATCAAACGGTTTTTGAAGGGATAAAAAATTTGAAACGCTAAAAACTTCCTCTCGGATTACACGCTGGGTGCCTGTATTCCCAGAAAAAAACCCAATGCTAATTATTTACTTAATGAAGAGCCGCTACTACTGAAATAGTTAATCCTACGAGACACTAGCTTAGCCCCATCAAATTTAATTTATATAAAATATTGGAATATTAAGACTAGTATTCGAATACTATAGTTCTGCAATAGAATATTCGAATACTCGCACTATAGGATATTCTTAATAAATTTAGTCTGGAGTCTGATCAGAATATACGAACGTAATATCTAGGAGTACGTGTCGTTCGTTATGCACGAATGTAAACGTTATCCACGAATGTAAACGACTATTCAAGTTTTGTTAAGATTTTGGCTAGAATTATTTTTGTAGTCATCATGTGGAACCACAACAAATTACAGTCGCGCAAGTCGTATGCAGTTAATGCTCCAGTCACATTGGCTTAGGATTTGAAAATATATTTTTTGCCTGGCAACACATTCATGAGTTAATTAATGTTTCTTTTCTTTCCATGTTGATGTTTCTAAAATTGGAAATTATAGGGAGTAAGTATGAAATTACATCTTATTGGTTCACAGCATTTTTCTTAGCTCACCAAAAACTCAAATCTCTTGTGAAAACCAGATTCCAAGAACGCTATGATACGATAATTCAGTCGGAATCAGTTGTTTTAACGCGAGCATGCCTAATAACTTGAAGCGGAGTTAGGCGTTTTGGGGTATTTTTTTTTCAATGTATTTGGCGACTTTATTTATATCCCAAGGATGGATTGAAGATCACACAGTATATTAGATTAATTTTTTTTCAGACCTGTTCTCTATGTGGATATCTTGACTATCAAAAGGGTTGCTGCCTTGGATACCATACTGCCTGATTTCCTGGAATCAAGTTTCTCCTTACCAAAACTATACTTACACAACCATATGTTATAAAGATGCACTTTACTAAATCTTGCAATAAATTAACTATATGTACTACTTATTAATATTTATTTTCATGATTATATAAACACAAAAAAAGGATGGCACTAAAAGTGTACAAAATAAAGTAAACAGTAATATTAGTCTTTTGGATTGGACGAAGTAACAGGGGTCCATTGTACACATTGGAAAGCCTATAAGAACCCTTGACAGTTGGAATTCGAAATAGAATAGACTGTAGCACCGCTATTTGGAAATAATTTCTCTCATTTAGACCCCATTTCGTTCAAACAAATAGAGTTGGTTTAAAAAGTAAGTACACTACAAAACATTAAGATTTAAACAAATAAAATGCAAAAATAAACAACCTAGAGCTGGCCATTGACAATCACTGAATGTTAGGGACAAACCATTTCAGGTACATGTACTTGTAAGTTGGCCCTGACTGAAGCTTTGTTGCCTCCAAGCTTTGTTGTCATGTGTCATGTTGTCATGTGTCACGTCTGTCCGATCTAGGTTTTCCACAGCTTTTACTTTCCCTTTTGGTAACTCCACGTGTTCGTATCGAATGTAAAAAGAACCTGTGTTTTGATCGTCTAAAATTAGTTATTTACGCTTGTCCTAAACATGAATGACTATAAGCACAACTTGATATGCCTTGTGAAGAAGACCCCACTTCAGTGGGACCCTTTTCTGGACGCAATAAGTAATGGTCCCTGCACCATATTGAGCGCCTGGTGCAGTTTTATTCTTCCTGTCCTAGCTCGCCGGTACAACAGACATAGAGCAAGAATTTCCTCGTCAGACGAGTCTGAACCGTCACCCATGGCGAACACATAGGACGAATGACATGTGACATGTTCGATGTGAAATCCAGTGGGAACCCCTAATGTCACGTATCATGTGTCATGCATGACACATGACACGTGATTCGTGAAATTTGGTGGAAACGCAGCCTAATTAACAGCCAATAAAAAGTTGTTTTCTTTCCTTTCACTTTTAATTCTTAATCACATTGGTGATTTCTGTATATTGTGTCTTGTCCATAGATTTGTTTTGTGTAAATTTTGTGTGGTGCAGTCCCCCTGCACTATAAGAACACAGATCTGTTCCACTGTACAATTTCAGAATAATTTTAATATATTTTATAAAAAAGTTTTCTGTAATTGCATTAAACATCTGAATACGTTAAATTAAAATCAGATCTCTGCTACTTCTTTGAAATCCTGTTTTAAAATAGTGTCCATTCCTTTAAATAAGAAATAACCAGTGAATTTTTTATCACTTAGTAATAAAGGAAACCAAAGTTTGTCATCTACCCACATCTTACTGAATGGAATACTATCAATATTATACCACTTTGGTCGCATTTCTGAAAGAAAAATATATGGATATATTTAAGACACATTAGATAACAAAATCAATGCAGTGGATGGATATCTAAATGATTTGTTGTGGAAATTTATTTTTTGTTTGTCATAAACTTCAAACTGCATAATTTTAATGATGCTTGGAAAAAATCCAACTGTAGTTTATTATAATTCTGTATAAAACATTACCCAAATATGAGCTAACAATATGAATCAGGAATCAGCCATCATGAAGATGTGAAATCAAAAATCAAAGTCAGATAATTATCGAAGTGCCTGTGTCCAAAGAACAAGCATGTCCAGTTTCATGTTAATTGTATAAACTTGCAGGCTGTCCAGCTTTTTGGGGGATCTTTGTCCAATAAACGAGATTATGAAGTCTTGTGGAACCTTTCCTGCATCGAAAAATAAGGTATTCTGTTTCCCCACTATTTAGCATATATGATATATGATAAAATTCAAACTTTTGTGGCAACTGATGAGGTTTTAATCTGTGGAATTTAATGCAGATCTTATTCAGCAATTTAAATACAGTCCTGAACTGTGGAATTTTAATGCAACTTTTAATATTTAGTGCACATGGCCTACACAAACATTTTGAAGAAATAATCAATATATTTATCACTACAGATATTTGATATCTTACACAATAAAAACTTTACTACTTGGGTAATGGGTACATTTGGTAGGGGCAGAAGCCTGAGATTATGAGTAAAGCATTACCTGATGTTTCTATTGGTTCACCAGTAACCTCTGTGGTAGTAAATACATGAACTTCTAATATCTGTGGATCTCCAACAAATTCAAACTTCAACAAAGCAGCATTTGATAAACTATCTGGAGATACTATTAATCCAGATTCTTCTTCTAACTCTCTAAAATATAACAAATTATGATATTCTATTAATTATTTAATCATAGATATAAGGTTCAATTCCCACAGAGAAAGTTCCAGAGATACCCCATTCAGAGGTTCAAAACATTGATTAAAATATCTGATATCTACAGCATGACAAAAGTTATACAAAGATGACAATCACATTATTAATACCATAGAATTGTTTCTTGCAAAGCTATTGCACATATGGAGTTATAAGCAAAGATGCAGAACAAGACTTTTTGACTTGTAGGTGGTAAATCACCCTCTCCTTGGAAACATTTTGTCAACAGTTTAATTTTACACATAGCTCAAGCAGAAAATGTTTATGATTGAACTTAGTCAATTAAAGTTCTGATGTAATGAAATTATACACTGAGATCGACCCTTCAATTGGAATCAAAGTTATCATCTTGTTAGTGTATTAAAGGCAGCTTTGTTAAAATTGTCAGAATGTCAAGAGGGTGTCCTTTGATTGATATGTAGGCCTATGAGAACTGGGTGTTAAAAATTAGAAGACATCATTTTATGTACAATGTTAAAGAAAAAATAATATGTTATACCTTACAGCAGCTTCAACAATTGTTTCCCCCTTTTCAACTTTACCACCAAATCCATTCCATTTACCCATACCAAATCCCCTTTTCTTGTAACCTAATAAAATCTCAAATTGCTTTCTCACAAAGACCAGTGTTAACAGTTTATTAGCAGCCATTCTGAAGAGGTAATTCTAACTTTAAATTAAAAACTGAAAAAAGAAATCTAATGAATATGATTATAAGAGCTGAGCCCCACATAACCGTGGACAAATTCAGAAATTGTTTTGTGTAACTTATTGTTATTGTGAAATGTTGACTTCTTTTCGAAACAGAGAGAGCTGCCAGTGCTGCTACTATATTAAATGATTGTGATAAATCTGTAAATTATACTCTATTTACTACTAGAACAAATTTTGTTTTACTACAGTACAGAGATTTATTACTAACAAATTCTTGATTCTTATAGCAAGACTTATTCGTTAAAAGGGTGCTGTTGTGCACATGTGACATTATGATTATCTCACCTTCAATCATCAATTAGAACATAACACAACAATTAAGTTTAACTTTCAAGTTTAAAAATAATCATAGAATTGTGTAAAAAAAAAAATAACACACTCGTCAGTAACTGTAACTCTGGCTTGGAAATTGCCGGTTATTGTGCAATTCCGCCTTCTTTTCGAAACGGTAACTGAAAAAAAGTGTTTATTTGCACTAATTTACAGGCAATGTGATTACATAAAACAATAAATAGTGGCGTTTCGTTTTCCCACAGCGATTTGTACTTTAACCATAGATCGTATATATCTAGTACAGTTCTATGCTTTAACTCTATGTTTTCCCGCCGTCTCATAAATGTAACTCTAACCATGAAGAGCTGCCATCACGTGACTATTTCCGGTGATTCGACGCAATGAACACGTCCTGTCCTCAGAGGAAGTGGAATTTTCAGGATGCCGTTACCGCTTCAGCAAGGGGCTTTGCAGGTATTTGTGTGTAAATTAGTAGTCATTCATTAGCAAATTGTATAATCTGCTGTTGTTAGAAGTGTTTTATTTCCTTTTGATAATAGTTAATGTATGATTGATCTTATAGTACGAAAATGTTGTCAATTGAAGGTGCTTGTCATGACATCATTCATTGGTGGTTATTATGGCGGAAAACGTGCTGATTTATCCCATTTATATGTTGAAGGAACATCAGTTTAACAAACTCAAGGTCTTTCTATTTTTGACAAATTTTAACCTTGACCATCAGAAATTAAGTTGATAGTTAAGCGAGTTTAAAATTCATGACGATGGGCTATCAAAGACTTAAGAAAAGGAAACCTGTTTAAGGGTTTCCGTTCCCCATGTCCATCCATCTGAACTTACAACTGTTTCAGTTGACAGGACAGTTTCACTTTCGAGTATCAGAAGTAAATGTGGTTTAACAGCATATATCATAATTAAATGATCAGTCTGTTGCAGCCAGTCTGGTATCTTCATTCATTTAAAATCGATATTTTGTCTTTTATACTGCATAAAACAAGACAATAATTATTTATCAATAATAATTGTATTTTTTTGTACTTCCCATCCAACATCGAATCTCATCTGCATCTAACAAATTATGTAATGTTATTTCATGTGATTGACATGGTTTTCTCTCACATTAATAACAGTAAGACCTGATAATAAGTGGAAGTCTGTGATGCTGTTTGAATCATTTTCAACAGGAAATGTTAATTGCAATATTTGATAAAGTATTCAATGTATTGGTATGTATTAATGATTCATAGCTATTTGTTGTGTTCCTACTCTTAATTAGAAAATGAAAACAATATATTTCATATTTACAGCCAGCAGCTGAGCCTATGCAAGTGGATGCTCAACCAGAGGAAAATGACAATACAGAGGAATCACAGAATTTTAATGTGGAAAATCCAAGTATTGTAAGTTCATACAGTGACCATAATAGACGTGGCATGAACCTTGTTTGATAAATTCTACACAACATGTGATCTAATGGAACGTATTATGTCGTCGCCCCTGTTCGTCCGGACGGACGTCCGTCCGTCCACAATTTGTTTGTGGACTCTCTACAGGTCACAATTCTTATCCGATTTTGACGAAACTTGAAATATAGGTTTATCCCCAAAAGATCTCGGCTGCTTTCGATATTGGCATGTATCGGATCAAAACTTCATGGATTATGGCCCCTGATTGTACGAAAAATCACGTTTTTAGCTTGTGGACCCTATAGAGGTCACAATTTTGAACCGATTTTGATAAAATTTGACATGCATGTTTGTAACCCAAAGATCTTGGTTCCTTTCGATATTTGCGGCTATCGGAATGTAATTTCCTGAATTATGGCCCCTGATTGTCCGAAAAATCACCCTTTTTAGCTTGTGGTCCCTCTGGAGGTCACAATTATTATTCGATTTAAAAAAACGTTTGATTATATCACCGTTACACCCTAAGGAAGGTTGAGTTCGAATTTCGGGAAAATCGGACGAAAATTGTCTTACAAAATGGCCGCCGTTTGTACGCGAATACTGTTAAAAAATGGTATATCAAGGTTGTGGACCCTGTGGAGGTCACAATTTTGATTCGATTTTGATGAAACTTGAAATTCATGGTTATAACCCAAAGATCTTCCTTCCTTTCGATATTTGCGCATATCGGATCGTAACTTCCTGAATTATGGCCCCTGATTATACGCAAAATCGCCCTTTTTTTAGCTTGGAGGTCACAATTATTATCCGATTTAAAAAAAACGTTTGATTATATTACCGTTACACCGTAAGGAAGTTTGAGTTCGAATTTCGGGAAAATCAGACCAAAATTGCCATACAAAATGGCCGCCGTTTGTACGCGAATACTGTTAAAAAATGGTATATCAAGGTTGTGGACCCTGTAAAGGTCACAATTTTAATTCGATTTTGATGAAACTTGAAATTCATGGTTATAACCCAAAGATCTTTGTTCTTTTCGATATTTGCGCATATCAGATCGTAACTTCCTGAATTATGGCCCCTGGTTATACGCAAAATCCCCCTTTCTTTAGCTTGTGGTCCCTCTGGAGGTCACAATTATTATCCAATTTAAAAAAACGTTTGATTATATCACCGTTACACTGTAAGGAAGGCTGAGTGTGAATTTCGGGAAAATCGGACCAAAATTGACAGACAAAATGGCCGCCGTTTGTACGCAAATACTGTTAAAAAAATGATATATCATGGTTGTGGACCCTGTATAGGTCACAATTTTAATTTGATTTTGATGAGGAAGGTTGAGTTCTAATTTCGTGAAAATCGTACCAAAATTGCCGGACGAAATGGTCGCCGTTTGTACGCGAATAGTGTAAAAATATGGTATATCATGGTTGTGGACTCTCTACAGGTCACAATTCTTATCCGATTTTGATGATAAGTCACATTTCTAGGTTGTGTACCGTCACACCATAATCATTGTCAGTTTCGAATTTCATTAATATCAGACTGGAACTGACCAACTAAATGGCTGCTCCCAATACAGTATGAAATACAGGACTTAAAGATGTAGGAAAAATCACTTTCGGTATTGCTTGTTCTCTGTCCATCTCTCGAAAATGTGGGCGTATCCTGCCTGGCAGTGCCAGCCTATCTTTTATGTAGGCCAGGGCATGTTACTTGTATTAGGAAACGTTACATAATTTATTAAAGGGCCAATCCCGATAACTTTCTGGGGAATAAAACTGCTTAATTTTGTGTTAAAATCCCTTAAAACCCATTACCTTAGGCCGACCAACTAACCCGATATTTGTGATACGCTTGTAAATAACTGGAAATGGAGACCGTTGTATTGTACAGTATCTGGATAAACCAGACTTTTTTCTATAAAAATAATATGTAGGTGACATTTACCTTTTGTTATCAAGTACAGCACATAGGTCATTCACTGCATAGACCTCCCAAGAAACGGGCATCGATTATCAGGTCACCCAATGAAAAAATTGACCCGAAATCTTAAAAGGGTTACGTGTCCGGATAAGCAGTGTTGACGTACACGTCCAAACGACTCAATATTTTGAGCTGAAATTTTGAGACGAGGTAAATACACCATGCCTCTATATTTTGGTCCATAAATTTCATAAATACTTGGACTTTAATTTTTTAGACTCTGTTCTTATCGGGATTGTCCCTTTAAAGTGGTAATAACTTGTCTATTAAGTCAGCAATATTTGGCGTCCTTAATCAGCAGGTTCAAAACGTATGCAGTTTAATTTGGAAATTCTTACAGTTTAACCAATATCTATGAACACTGTCCATTGATTATCTCTTTATGAAGACAATTACCAGTACTGTAAACAATTTTGCTGGCTAACTAAGTTACGAATTACAGTGTTAAAACCTGGTATTTTGAGAAATGTGGATGTTTGTAAGATTGAACAAGTTTGTAGATGAGCATAATATTGCATGCTTTTAACTGCATTCTAAGGTTGAATGGTTTATTTTTGTTCCCAACTTTTGAAGAAACCAATGAACTAAAATGGAGTTTAACGTCCTACTGTTCTGCTCCTCACCTGGGCTAATGAAGACGCCATACAGTGTGCTATGATGAGGGAAATTTTGTCTGGGCAGCGGCACCAATGTGTACACAGAAGTAGACAGCTATACTTTTAAGGCCCTTTCCTGCATGACTGACAAGGGGAAACCAGGGTGGAAAATCCGGATGAATTTTATTGGCCAAAGCAGGCGACGTCTCACCCACTCAGCCACGTGATCCCTGAACTATTAAGATGTGTCTTGATGAGGAGCGTTTTTCTGCTCAGGCAAAGTAGAGATAGGCAATTGCATTAATTAAGACTTTGGGACACAATGACTGCATCTAATTGAGGTTGAATGTTTAAATTTGGTGTGCTTATTACAGTACATTTACATGTCTTAAACATACATTATACAAGATCTAAATCTGTGTATTGCATGTCTTTCCTTAGGACTGAAATGTTATCTAAATTATTAATTAGACATTAATTCAATTATCAAGAGCATATTCAACTCTCGATGTCATCGATATCCTGCGATATTTACTAGATTATGATCCGATTTGCTGCCAAGCTTTCTTTTATGATTTATTTATGAAATGGATAATGAAAGACTGTTTTTTATCACGCTGAGTTTAGTACCGTAATGACGAATCTAGGCCAAAAATTCAATAGCTTAATTCTTGGTTCAGAGTGGATCAATTATAGTGAGAACTGCCAGCTCTTTATCATATATCCCATAATGCATCTTTACGTCATGCAGATTAATAAACGGTTTGATTGCTACATGTAGATGCATCCGAAAAGATAAATTTATGTTATCTATTTGTTAAGAATATTGCTACTTTTAAAAGAAAATTTGCAAGATGGGTTTGATGCAAAAGGCATTGTTCAGAAATAAATAAATATTAACACAGTTTTTAGCAACTAATGTTTTATTCTCGTTATTAGGATTTGGAACAATATGCTGGACAATACATTGGATTGGCCAGAATACACAGATTATTATTTATAGCCGACCATTGTCCTACTCTGAAGATTGAAGCTCTTAGAATGGCATTAGCATATTCCATGACCACATTTAATGCTAATTTGTACCAGGTCATCCAGAGAAAGACTCACGAAGCGGTTTCAGCGTAGGTTTCCAATGGATTATATTAATTAAAAGATTTCGAAGAAAGCAGTGAACTATCAAAATGGGTTCGTCTGTCTGTCCATCCGTCTGTCTGTCCGTCACATTTTTTGGGACACAATAACTCCCTTTCTAATTGAGCTAGAATGTTCAAACTACCTTGATGGAGTTCGAAGATGAGCATTTTCTTAGGGTAAGCAGAGATAAGCAATTTAGTTCTAATTAAGTGAGAATGGTGAAACTTGGTGTGTAGTTTAATGACATCAATACCTTGACTAAGTTCGATAATGAGCATTTCCTGACTAGGGTAAGCAGAGCGATAAGCAATTTGATTGACCGAGACTTTGGAACACAATAACTCTCCTTCTAATTGAGCTAGAGTGTTCAAACTTGGTGTCGCTGTTTATTAGGTCAATGCCTTGATGGAGCTCAATGCTGAGATTTTTCCGTTTAGGGTAAGCAGAGATAAGCAATTTGATTGGTTGACGCTTCGGGACTCGATAACCTTAGTTCTAATTAACTGAGAAGGATGAAACTTGGTTTATAGTTTCATTACATCAATACCTTGACTAAGTTTGAAATGGACATTTTCTGCTCAGGGTAAGCAGAGAGATAAGCAATTTGATGATTAAGACTTTAGAACACAATAACTCAGTCTAATTGGGGTACAATGTTCAAACTAAGTGTTGGCGTTCATTAGGTCAATGTCTTGATGGAGTTCGAAGATGAGCATTTTTTGCTATAAGCAGAGATAAGCAATCTGATTGGTTGATTCTTTAGGATACTTTGATTATGATGAAGTGATGGCGACGCAACTTTTGATATAGATTCATTATATCATTACCTTGACTAAGTTCGGTGGTGAGAATTTTCTGCTTAGACTAAGGAGCGACAAGCAATTTGAATGGTCAAGACTTTGGAACATACATGATGTATATTATGTTCATTAGGTGAATGTCTTGACCAAGTTCAATGATTAACATTTTGAGCTAAAGCTAAGCAGAGCTAAGCAATTTCATTGGTCAATGCTTTAGGACAAGATAACCTTGATTCTATTTCATAATGAGTGATGAAACTTAGTGTATAATTTGATAGCTTGATACTTTTGAAAAAAAATAAATGTGCAATTAATATATGTCATCATTATTATTTGGGGATTTCGGGGGAGGGCGGCATCAGCCTCACTGTTGGCTTGTTGACATGTGTAACAACAGTTAAATTTGATTATGACAATTGAAATATTTTTAGTTATTTTGTGTTAATGGATGTTCAACCCTGCTAATTTTGCAAATGGCATTGTTAGTCCAGTATGTCCAGAATTGACAAAACTGAGTGACACATAATTCAGTCCTGTCACAGTTCAGTCAGCCCTGGCAACATTGGTGGTGGGACTGGGGAGTAGAATTTTGACGTAATTAAACTCAACAAATATGTTTCATCCAAAATGGTTGATTGAGATATTTTCTTATGCAGTCGGCTCATGTGTTGTAGCCCGAAATCTTCTTTTTCACTTGACTGTCACTTGGGGATTGATAGAATTCGATATTGGTACAGTCAATCAAGTGTATCAACTCAGCTGTATTTATCAAGCGCAGATACACTGAGCACATGATAAGGATGGTTTCATAAAATAAATGTTACATTTTTTATGTCTAGTCATTTCATTCACTGAACTAATAACAGTTATTTTTTGCTTACATGTAGATCTTCAAGTTTACCAGATGCGGTAGCTGGAGCCATTCATAATGCTCCAACCTTAGACACTCAATGGATTGAAACAACTGCAAAAAAAGCTGCTCTGAAGTTAGAAAAACTAGATACAGATTTAAAGAATTATAAAAGTAACTCAATCAAGGAAAGTATAAGGTAATTAACATAAATCAGTCTGTTTATTTGCCTACTTTACAGGGTAGAAGTCAACGTGGAGTTTTTTTTTTTACTTTCGTATGTAAGACAAAACTGAGTATACAATGAATCATTGCTAACTCCTTGCATCGCCATCATATCGTTGGCATTATTGTACACATAATAAATGTTTGCCTTACATTTATTTAATGTTACAATTTAGACAATTTCATAGTGTAAGGGATATGAGTTTATTATTGGCACTGTGATATTGACGACCAACTAAACCTGAATGATACATTGAATACACCGGCATGTATTTATTTATCTGATAATAGCCACCTAATCTCACCTCAACAATATAACAACCTTTTAATGTCTAAATGCTAATCCAATTACGGGCAACATTTTCATCTAATACATGTATTGATCTTTGTTCTGGAAATGATATATATGTAATAGTGATGGGGAAATTGTGAGTTATGATAGTTGGTTATTTATATTGTAGACGTGGACATGATGATTTAGGAGACCATTATTTGGATTGTGGTGATCTTAGTAATGCATTAAAGTGTTATTCAAGAGCTAGAGATTATTGTACTAACCCAAAACATGTAGTAAATATGTGTTTAAATGTTATAAAGGTAGGTGGCAATACTTATGTATTTTTGTGGAAGAGAAATCATTGAGTTCAAAGTTTGTGAAACTAGGAAGTAACTGCCCGGCAAAATGACTGCTCCTTGTTAGCAAATTTTTGTCTGATTTTGATGAAATTTAAAATATATGTTAGAATATAGGCTCCTTTCAATATTCGCACATGTCGGACTGTATTATGGCCTCTGATTGTACGAAAAATTCTGGATTTTGTTTGCTTGTTCTAAAATATTTTACAATAATGATGGGTTTGTTTTATTGTATATAAGTGGTATGGATAGATGATTAGTTTTAGTTGATTGTTATTATATATCTATATTACAGGTTAGTGTATATCTACAGAATTGGTCCCATGTACAAAGTTATGTAAATAAAGCTGAAGCTACACCTGAAGCCAATGAGGTATGATATTATTTACTAATCAGTAGTCTATGTAATGATGTTTTTAAATTCTTGTATATTGAGACTTCATGAAAATGCACCACTGACTTGACTGTTGTCATCCTGCAGGTGAGAGGTGGTTTTTTCAGTTGAAATTCATTGAAAATTAGGTAGAAACCCTGCTGTTGGGACTAAATTTGTCTCACACCACATGAAAGAGAGAGAGAAATGGGGTTTAACGTCTGCTTGACACAAACCAGGTCATTTCGGGAGTAACATATGGTTTAATTTTATTTCAGTAATTCGCTTGCGCGTAAGGGTCTTTAGCAGTGGGATGAAACCAGAGTGCCCGAAGGCAACCCATGAGGTTGAGAAGGTGCCCTATATCCATGCCTCATACGCTCACACCATGGATCGAAACCACAGCCGCAAGCCAGAGGTGACCGGCCAGCTAGAGGTTGAAGCGCGGCACTCTAGACCACTAGGCCATCCCGACCCCCTACACCACATGAATGTCTTCTTTAACCCCTTTTGATACTGAAAGTGAAAGGGTAGGACATTAAACCAGACTTGGTTTTTTGATCTCGTGTTATCATTGTGATCTGATGTTACATTCAGAATTGCAAGATTCAATTGTATCTCTAAAACAAATTTAACACTCGTCCATTTATACAATAGATACATTTTCATTGGATCTCAGTATATTTATTGTATGATGGTATTGCTGTTTTTTGCTTTGTGGCAAATGGCTTTTAATCATGAATGACTGAATGTAAATTTTGCATATCTCAATCATTGGTCAGCTATAATTTGTTTAATGATACAAAAGTTATCACACGCTGTTTGTGAAATTTAACTCCCATAATAAAATCACTATGATAACTAATTTGTAAGAGAAAAGTCCCAATATTTTTAGCCTCCAACTGAAAAAGTAAACATGAAAATGCTTTTAAATGTTTATTGTTTTCATTAACAGCCTGGTAAAGATAGTGGGCAGACAGTACAGAGTAAATTAAAATGTGCAGCAGGGTTGGCCGAATTAGCAACAAAAAAATTTAAATCAGCAGCCAAGTATTTTCTTCAGTCTAGTTTTGATCACTGTAATTTTCCAGAGGTAGGTATTGCTTAAATATTATTTACTTTGTAGTGATGTTCACCCAAGCATGGGGGGGTTTGGATGGCCTAGTAATCTAGAGTGCCGCACAACTTCGACCTCTAGCTGACTGGTCACCTCTGGCTTGCAGCTGTGGTTTAGATCCCTGGTGTGAGTGTATGTGGCGCCTTCTCAATCTCGTGGGTTTTCTCCAGGCACTCCATTTTCCTCCCCCACTGCTAAAGACCCCTACGCGCAAGTGAATTATTGAAATAAAATTAAACCATATATGTTAGTCCCGAAATGACCTAGTTTGTGTCATATGGACACTAAACCCCATCTCTCTCTCAGCCAAGCATACCAGTACACGAGCATGGAAATAGCACATTTGCTGAAATATAATAATCAAATGCAAGATATGGATGTTCAGCATTCCTTTGAACATCTAGTTAGCTTGGAATTCAGATTCATAGATGAATTGCACCAAGCTTTCTTGTATTTAAACTCTCAATCTTAATGAATTGTTTGTAAATGATTTATTGTATAACAATTTAGTTTCGTTCAGTAATACACAAATGAGACCAAACATACTTTCTATTTCAGCTTATTTCACCTAGCAATATTACTATGTATGGTGCCCTTTGTGCTTTAGCAACATTTGATAGACAAGAATTACAGAAAAATGTTATAGCTAGCAGGTAAAAATATTCAAATATTTGTAATCTTTACAGTCTTTATCAATAATGTCAGATACTTGGATCCATTTAGGTTTGGATTACTTTGTCAGATTTTGAACTTTGTTTCTGTGCCTTTTGGTGTACGAACCCTATTTTATTTCATTTCTTTTGGTGTACATCGGTGAACATTTTTTCCTATGAAACTTAATGTATTCCCTGCAAACTTAGACATATTAATTCTGATTCATTATCCCTTATGTTGGGACATATTCTTGTTTATTTTCCATTACATAAATCTGTTTGATATATGAACTAATGTGTATTTTATTTTTCAGTTCTTTCAAACAATTTCTAGAATTAGAACCTCAACTTAGAGATATTCTTCATAGATTCCATGAATCCAAATATGCTTCCTGTTTAAAATTGTTGGAAGAAATTAAAGTAGGTATATAATTTGACTATGATCTGATATATTCAGTACAAGGTATATAATTTGATTATGATCTGATATATTCAGTACAATTCAATGAAAGCACAAAATGTTTAGTTGTCAAGATATTGAGAAGTTACATGGAAGTGACACAAATTGGACAAAACTGAAAATGGATCAAAATCATCTAAAAAAAGATATCTGCGACAGTCAAATGCTCTTAAGAATGAGATGTATTCTTCCTCACACACATTCTATTTATAAACAGATACCAGTAAAAAAATGTAGCCTAGGATTTGCCTGTCCAACCATACAGGTATTTTCTCTTGTTCCACCAGTTTCCTCCAGCAGCTGAAGAACTACACACATAAGTGATTCCTTGAAATAAGATTCAACTTGTTAGTCCTGAAATGACCTTGTTTCTTACCTAAAAAAAAAAGGTGAAACTTTTGGATTTTCAGCCTTGTGGTCCTTTTGTCCATAAGTTAAATATACCAACTTGTTCAGTAAACACTATATTGGTTTTCTTTACAGGATAACTTATTATTAGATATGTACCTAGCACCACATATAAATATTTTATATGCACAGATTAGAAATAGAGCACTTTGTCAAGTAAGTAGCAATTTATTGTCTAAAGACTATTCGATTGAACAACTTGCTTAGATATCTAATTTAAAGATTTAATGTACTATGTTTTTTATAATGAGCCCTGATTTAGACAAACAATTTATTTATTCCGAAATTGATGCCATCTGAAGATGTATATATTGAATTAATATGCCAAGCTGTATCTATTCTTATGTAAAATGGAGGACTTATTCATTTTACCTTATAAGTAAGATACTAAATAATGAGATTATTATGCTACTTATGTCATATGTTAGTCTGTCTTCTAATTAATCTTATTTTGTATATCTATGAAAAATCTTATGTTTGAAAATATGACAGATTTAAGTTTGGATGGGACGATATTTGAAATTTTATGTGTCTTTAATGGCATAAACACCATGGAAAGGTTGGAGGATACAGAATATGTATAGAAAAGTAGATTTTCATTAGAAGGACATAAATGAGTCATTGTAAGGTCTAGCTTAAATTATGTTTCAGTAATAAACAATAATCTTCAAGAAATCATGGGGAAAGGTTGATTGGGTCAAACAATGTATTGGATTATTGCAGTATTATTCTCAATAAAATTTACAGATGATTTATTGAAATTATTGTCAAGCACTAATTTGATTGAACTACTACATACTGATCTTATTATGAAGAACAAAAATGCATACTGAGATTAAATACATACATGTATTTCTAGTATTTCAGTCCTTATTTGTCAGCAGATATGCGAAAAATGGCATCTGCTTTTAATACAACATTACCAGCTCTAGAAGATGAATTAATGCAATTAATATTAGAAGGACAAATAAAAGCTCGTATCGACTCCCATAACAAGGTAAGTTCACCTTGAGTAATGATACTACAGTGTTGTATCAATGGGTATCAGAAAATACACCTGGTTTTCAGGGGCTTTACACAAATCATCTTTACATGATAGTATTTTCCGTGGAGGTCTATGATCAATCATTCTGATCGGCTTTACACCCCTCTTGACATACACGACAAGATTCGTGACATCCTGTGGTGAACAAAATGAGAGAAATAACTAAAAATACATTTTATAAAATGGATAGAATCAGAATAATTTTCCTGAAATAGTTGGCCCAGTTGATCTATTTACCACTAGATGAGGGTGGTGAATACAATGTTATTATATTATGTGTCAATTCTTTTGTTTAGATTTTATATGCTAAAGATATAGACGAAAGAAGTACAACATTTGAGAAAGCTGTAGCTATGGGTAAAGAGTATCAACGAAGATCTAAGGTACAGTTATGGCATATTTTGTTTTAGAATCTGTATAAAATCATCATTATTTATATGCTTACAAGGGGGTGTTGGATGGGCAAATGGTTATCACCTGCATGCTGTAGCATAAGATCTGCATGGTTTTGATTTCCCGGTTTTTACACAACAAGGAAAAGGGTCCAACCTCGTGTCTTTCTCTGGTTCATCCCCCTCCCACTGCTAAAGACCCATACATGCAAGCAATTTATTGTAATAAAATACAACCATTAGTTAATCCCAAATTGACCTAGATAGTGTCGAGTGAGTGTTAATCCCCATCTCTCTCTCTTTCTCTCTGGTTACAATAGATTGATTTATTAACGCTACTTTAAAGAAGCAATCGAATTTTCATTGGAAATGGCATCTAGATACCTGTGGATATATTTACAGAACTTTTGCCATAATGTTTGGACATTAAAAACAATCTTTATTTTATTTTCATTGGTCTGTGATATATAACACACATTATGAATATGTTTTGGTGCAGTACCTAACTTGTTTTAGTTAGTTGGTGTCCATCTCCATTTGCCCAGTCGGTGTTGAAAACTAGGACATTTCATTTCATTGTTAGTTAGACAATAAGATATTTAAATCTAAAATAGTAATGCTGAATAAAATACTAATGAGTACCAAATAAATATGTAGCCAATGTGGCTTCTTGTAAGGAAAAAAGGCTAACTGGATATTGAGTCAGTGGCGACATGGTACTACAGTCAGTTGGTTATGACCTAAGTGAATTGACATTCAGTCCATCCCTTTCGCGTATAAATGCCTGGTTTATGTGCCTTGTTAATTACTTTTTGCTAATGAGAAATGATAAGATTATTTTATAAGATTATTTTATGTTTAGTAAATCTATTTAATTTATTTGATTATAGGCACTAATATTGAGATCAGCTGTAATTAAAAATCAGATACATGTTAAGGTTTGTATATTTCCAGTTTTTATTAATTAAATTTGTAATATTTTAACTTCTGTCCATATTCATTTTATTTTGTCATATCCTTGCTGCTAATCCTAACTGGTGGGTGTATTTTTGTTTCCTGACAACACATATGGTATGCAGGGTATATGGTAAGAAAAAAAGATAGGCTGGCACTGCCAGGCAGGATACGCCCACATTTTCGAGAGATGGACAGAGAACAAGCAATACCGAAAGTGATTTTTCCTACATCTTTAAGTCCTGTATTTCATACTGTATTGGGAGCAGCCATTTAGTTGGTCAGTTCCAGTCTGATATTAATGAAATTCGAAACCGACAATGATTATGGTGTGACGGTACACAACCTAGAAATGTGACTTTTCATCAAAATCGGATAAGAATTGTGACCTGTAGAGAGTCCACAACCATGATATACCCAGGGTTCAATTTAGTCTAAAACCAATGAGTAGCAAATTTTTGTGACAGATTCACATTTTGGCTAATCAATTCAAAATTTGAATAGCATTTGCTCATATTTGAGGAGCAGTAAAACGTAGCCTACAAATATTTGCAATTCAGATTTCTCGGGGTATAAGTGGATACTTTTTTTCGCCAATGTCTGGCCTCCATTGTACACTCCCCTTCGACTTATGTATGGATGAAGTTAATAAAAAATTGACATCTCCAAAAACATTTCAGTTACTAGTTACCATCTATCCCCGATCGTCTAAATCAAAACTACATGTACTGTACAGTACTTTAAATTACACCATTCCAATCGAAATATTTGTAGGCGCGGCGTTGCTTGTTTATTTCTCTATTTAAAAACATCCTCCCCTCCGCCTTTAAAATATCAACCCAAGAATATGCCATCAGCATAACATTTTTGTCAGACATTCGTCAAAAACGGCACGTTTCACGAGTCTCGCGAGATGTCTACTTTTAGTTTTTTAAGTTAACCAATCATACAAGACTGCGTCGTTTTATTCTATTTTTAGTAACATTTTATAAACACGTGTGATTAAAAACAGTCTGCATTGTCTTCTAGTTATCGAATATATTGAAATAAAAACTGTTTCAAATTAATCACGACCACAACTTGGAATATTAAACAAGTGAAGTTAGTCCTGCATTTATAATTATACTCCACATTCATCCAAAATATAATGAATCGCACTTCACAAGTTTGAAAACAATTTTTGGCTAATGAATAAAATAATTCTATCGCTTTTACCGCGATATGAGTCGCTTTTTGCGATGCGATACCGCTTAAATTGAACCCTGGATATACCATATTTTTACACTATTCGGGTACAAACGGCGACCATTTTGTCTGTCAATTTTGGTCCGATTTTCCCGAAATTCAAACTCAACCTTCCTTACAGTGTAACGGTGATATAATCAAACGTTTTTTTAAATTGGATAATAATTGTGACCTCAGAGGGACAAGCTAAAGAAAGGGGGATTTTGCGTATAATCAGGGGCCATAATTCAGGAAGTTACGATCCGATATGCACAAATATCGAAAGGAAGCAAGATCTTTGGGTTATAACCATGAATTTCAAGTTTCATCAAAATCGAATCAAAATTGTGACCTCCACAGGGTCCACAACCTTGATATACCATTTTTTAACAGTATTTGCGTACAAACGGCAGCCATTTTGTATGGCAATTTTCGTCCGATTTTCCCGAAATTCGAACTCAACCTCCCTTAGGGTGTAACGGTGATATAATCAAACGTTTTTCCCGAAATTCGAACTCAACCTTCCTTAGGGTGTAACGGTGATATAATCAAACGGTTTTTTAAATCGAATAATAATTGTGACCTCCAGAGGGACCACAAGCTAAAAAGGGTGATTTTTCGGACAATCAGGGGCCATAATTCAGGAAATTACATTCCGATAGCCGCAAATATCGAAAGGAACCAAGATCTTTGGGTTACAAACATGCATGTCAAGTTTCATCAAAATCGGTTCAAAATTGTGATCTCTATAGGGTCCACAAGCTAAAAACGTGATTTTTCGTACAATCAGGGGCCATAATCCATGAAGTTTTGATCCGATACATGCCAAAAACGAAAGCAGCCGAGATCTTTTGGGGTTAAACCTATATTTCAAGTTTCGTCAAAATCGGATAAGAATTGTGACCTGTAGAGAGTCCACAAACAAATTGTGGACGGACGGACTCCGGACGGACAGGGGGGACGACATAATACGTCCACATGAAAATGTGGGCGTATAAAAATTGATTAGCAGTCATAGGATGTTTTTAAAAAAAAGTGCTAATCAATCTGAAAATTGATTAGCAGTTCCTCTTGATTGAATAGCAAAAAAGTAAATTTTCATGGTATCATATTGAACGATCTCTAGAGGCCATAATTTCTACCGGTATACAAGTAATATTGATGTGTGTAATAATGGGGGACATTATATAACTCCCTTTAATAATAGTTTTATGTTTATATACAGCATATTGTTCTCAATACAAACAAATAGATGCACCTCGCTATTTTTGTCCCCCGCCTTTCGAAGAAAGTTGGGGGACAATTAAAATGGGTTCGTCCGTCTGTCTGTCTGTCTGTCTGTCTGTCCGTCTGTCTGTCCGTCACACTTTTTGGGACACAATAACTCTCTTCCTAATTGAGCTAGAATGTTCAAACTTGGTGTATGTGTTTATTAGGTCAATGCCTTGATGGAGTTCGAAGATGAGCATTTTCCGCTTAGGGTTAGCAGAGATAAGCAATTTGATTGGTTGATACTTTGGGACACGATAACTTTAGTTCTAATTAAGTGAGATTGATGAAACTTGGTGTATAGTTTCATTATAGTAATACCTTGACTAAGTTCGTTAATGAGCATTTTCTGCTCGGGGTAAGCAGAGCTATACGCAATTTGATTGGTCGAGACTTTGGAACACAATAACTCTCTCTAATTGAGTTAAATTGTTCAAACTTGGTGTATATGCTTATTAGGTCAATGCTTTGATGGAGTTCGAAGATGAGCATTTTCCGCTTAGGGTAAGCAGAGATAAGCAATTTGATTGGTTGATGCTTTGGGACACGATAACTTTAGTTCTAATTAAGTGAGAGTGATGAAACTTGGTGTATAGTTTCATTACAGTAATACCTTGACTAAGTTCGATAATGAGCATTTTGTGCTCAGGGTAAGCAGCGCGATACGCAATTTGATTGGTCGAGACTTTGGAACACAATAACTCTCCTTCTAATTGAGTTAAAATGTTCAAACTTGGTGTATATGCTTATTAGGTCAATGCCTTGATGGAGTTCGAAGATGAGCATTTTCCGCTTAGGGTAGGCAGAGATAAGCAATTTGATTGGTTGATGCTTTGGGACACGATAACTTTAGTTCTAATTAAGTGAGAGTGATGAAACTTGGTGTATAGTTTCATTACAGTAATACCTTGACTAAGATCGATAATGAGCATTTTCTGCTCAGGGTAAGCAGAGCGATAAGCAATTTGATTTGCCGAGACTTTGGAACACAATAACTCTCCTTCGAATTGAGTTAAAATGTTCAAAATTGGTGTGTATGCTTATTAGGTCAATGCCTTGATGGAGTTCGAAGATGAGCATTTTCTTCTTCCGGTAGGCAAAGATAAGCAATTTTTGGATGACACTTCGTGTTCAGTTTGATTGGTCGATACGTTTGAAAAAAATAAATGTGCGATTAATTAATATGTGTCATCTATTTATTTTGCGATTTCGGCGGGGGACATCAGCCTCACTGTTGGCTTGTTCATATTGAATTCCCATACAATATTCAAATTTAAATCCACATTAATTCTACAAAATATTTGTTACGAATACGATAGAATTCAGCTACCTGGTTCAATTTCATGCCGGCAAAATATTCTTCCAAAATTACATGTCTTTCTTTACACGACAGAAAATGAAACCAAATATCTGTGATAAGACAATTTTGATGTCGAAACATTGTTTGACTTTGTTATAAAACGGTAGATTTTATTTAAAATTACATAGAACCTTCGACACCCGTATGCAATGCATGCCACTCGGCAAACCTGGGAAGATCTGCCGAAGTTTGCCGAGTGCAATGCATGCAATGTCGCCATGTTGTTGTTATTTGTCTACGTGACCTTTTTTCCCGCCAAAATGAACCAAGTGCAATTTGTCGCAAATTAGTTTATCAAATAAATAAAAAATAAACCGGTGTCAAGAGCTAATACTAGTGCACGCTTCAGATGGATACATTTTTCGTACGATAAAAGACAATGGGATATTATTTTGTTGAGTGAATGGAAAATAATTAAAATATTTGTGTGATGGTACTG
This sequence comes from Patella depressa, assembly GCA_948474765.1. Classification (NCBI taxonomy): domain Eukaryota; kingdom Metazoa; phylum Mollusca; class Gastropoda; family Patellidae; genus Patella; species Patella depressa. The sequence continues at coordinate 48,753,030 of OX419718.1, forward strand.
ATGACAAATAGGATAGCCTACCAGCTGGGAACACGCGGTCAATTCTTACTACAAAGGGAAATGGTTACAGATACAAATTATTGTTTTATGAATAATTATCGAGCTTGTATATTTACGGAATTGTGTACCTAATTTGATAGTGAACTGGATGACTGTTAAAAGGTTAGCTTACAACTACCGTAGATTACTGATTATTTACTAATTAAGTGACCGACATGCAGAGGATTAAAATGTCCGTACGCAGTGAAACGGTAAATCATATAAGTTAAACATTTTTCACGCTTGATTTGGGACAAGAAATTTGATTCACGGGTTTCCTTGAATTTGAAAATTTTCTGCTAATCAAATTAATATTTGATTCGCACTTACGTCGTTTTTGTTTAGCAAACTGCGATGCGATACCGCTTATCATATTCCCTGATGGTATGGAATGCCAAGGTTCACTACCCCATGGATGTCATTGTAGTTAAGTAGCACGTCACTTGAATATTGACTAGAATGTTTGAATCCTGACATGGGCTGAAAAAAACTTGAGGACCTCTTATACGCCCACATTTTCATATGGACGTATATTGTCGTCGCCCCTGTTCCGTCAGTCCGTCCATCCACGAATTGTTTGTGGACTCTCTACAGGTCACAATTCTTATCCGATTTTGACGAAACTTGAAATATAGGTTTATCCCCATAAGATCCTTTTGATATTTTTGCCCATCGGATCGTAACTTCCTGTATTATGGCCCCTGATTGTCCGAAAAAACGCCTTTTTTAGCTTGTGGTGCCTCTGGAGGTCAAAATTATTATCTGATTTAAAAAAACGTTTGATTATATCACTGTTACATGGTAATGAAGGTTGAGTTTGAATTTATACACAAATAGTGTGAAAATATGTTATATCACGCTTGTGGACCCTGTAGAGGTCACAGTTTTAATCCGATTTTGATGAAATTTGAAATGCAAGTTTATAACCCAAAGATTGGGGTTGCTTTTGATATTCAGGCACATTGGACCATAGCTTCCTTTTGGCCCCTGATTGTACGAGAAATGTCTTTTGCCTTGTGGACCCTATGGAGGTCACAATTTTATTCCGAATTAAAAAAACGTGTGACTATATCCCCGTTTGACATTAATGATGGTTGAGTTGGTATTTCTTGAAAATCAATTGAACAGCTAAATCCATAATATTTAATGTTTTGTATACTAAACGTTAGCATGGGGCAGAACTTTATAAAAACCAAACAAATTCTAATGATTTTCTGATAATAACTTAATATGCGACAATATAGAGAGAGAGAGAGAGAAATTGGGTTTAACGTCCACTCAACACAAATTAGGTCATTTCGGAACTAACATATGGTTTAATTTTATTTCAATAATTTGCTTGCACGTAGGGGTCTTTAGCAGTGGGAGGAAACCGGAGTGCACAGAGGAAACCCACGAGGTTGAAGACGGCGCCCCTATCTCCATGCCACATAAGCTCACACCAGGGCTCGAAACCACAGCCGCAAGCCAGAGGTGACCGGCCAGCTAGAGGTCGAAGCGCGGCACTCTAGTCCACTAGGCCATCCCAACCCCCAGTGAACATAGAACGGACTCTTACAAATGATTATTTCACTATGTACATGGGTGAAAGGGGGATAAGGCCATTTCTCAAATATAAAGTCACATTAATTACTGCACATCTATATTTTCCCTTGGTTACTGGATATAACTCTATAGAGCATATCTGATTGAAACCAGAAGTTTACCATAGGCTCAATTATCATGTATACAACCCCAAACATGATGAGATTATGTAGGGCCTTGAAAAGTGATGTTTATAAAAATCATTTAGCCAAGTGGTGATCCTTTGACAAAATGAAAACAAATAAATAAAGAACACCTTCCCACATTAGCTTTTTTGGATGGACTGTCTAAGAAAATGACTTTTTTTATTTGAATGCCTGATGTTTTATAAGATCTATGTTTAAGAGAGTTTAATATGTTTTAGAGTCCACCACGTGATGGAGGTCAAGGAGGTGAAATGTCTATAGCACCAGGTACAGCCAGCTCAGCTAGGAACTGAAATAACTGTAGAAAGAAAAGGTTCAAGATTCATATCTTAGGGGTTGTCTGTGATATAATATGGCATCCAGAAGTGCTTACTGACTATTCATTCAAAGGACGTTGAAATATAAACGCCAAACTATAGACAAGTATTTTACATGAATTCTGGACAGTGAAGTGAAACGATGTCATTGCCACCATTCAGAGTCGTTTTGCATCTGATTGTTGCTTGTAAATCCGTGTGATTTTAAACTCAATTGTTATTTAAAATTTGTAGATAAAAGATATATATTATATATTTGTAATGGAAAACAAGGATATAGTGACAACTAAGTTGTTTGAAGAGTTTCTTTATTAAATTTAATTACTGTTGATGGATCAAATGTAGAAATTATAAAGACATTTGAAGAACAATATTGAATTTGATAATAGATCTCATGACTAAATGTAGTTTGTTGATATTACGTTAGATCAATAATTTAATAACAAATATCATTCTCTCTTTAAAACAAATGTGTTAAAAAATTCTGGGTGTAATAATCTAAATATTTCTGTGGCAGAAGTAAGTCATGTATTTCCTACATTATATACATGTAAAATTAAAAACAATCAAAAACTAAATCACACAGAATGACAGTCTGTGTTAACGTTCTAAAAAAATAATGTATTATTCGATCAGCCTATGGTACTTCTAAACATTTTACATTTATTACATTCATAAACCCTGTTGTTCCATGGTCGCAAATTATTTGTTGAAGATCTAGAGACTAAAGTTATCCAGTTGACTCGAAATTTCAAAGCAGTGTTTCTGTTCATGAGATGAAATGTTTTGATTTACTCTTAATTGTGAAAAGTAGTTATTAAATATTGTAAAATCTTGTAGATGCTCTATAGGTTGAAGTTAGGCATTGGGAGAAGCATATGTAGAATTATAATGATTTCTGTTTTGGCCACCTATAGACTGCTTGCACGTACTAATGTAGGCCTGTGTTTTCATGCTTCACAACTTATAGCAGAAAGTGTCAGTTATGAAATGTCAGTGACACTAAATTACAGGTTTTATTTTTTACATCTTACAAATAAAACCAAACAACCTAATTGACAAGTAGATATGCAGGATGACATTCATAAATGGTATGAATGTACTTAATTTAACTATCAAGTGTATAGATATCAGAACAGATTCAGGAGCAGCAAAACATCAGTACCAAGGATATCCATTGTATACTTTTTTTGTAGGTTAAAGATGGACTGAAATGACAAAATGTCTTGTAGCTTTAATACTGTTGTTCAGAATACAAGTAATGTGACAAATTGCTATATATAAACTTCTCATGAATAGGATCCATCAAATTTGATTGCATCCTAAAAAAAGCTCAGATTTGTGTTATTCATCCAAACCAAATAAAAATTGAGGTAGATTTGAGGATGTTTTTATGGTGCATATTTTAAATAAGATCTGATTTATATGCGAAGTCAAATTATTTTTGGTGTTAATTTAAAAAAAAAAACCTTATGTATCATTTACATATTGCCTCATTTATATCATAAATGTTGTAGTTTCACATGTTATAATATTTTAAATGTCAAGCTTAGATTATATCGTCACAACTTAAAAAAGTCACAACTTACAGAAGTTATTACATATTTTAAATGAGATATGATATAATGAATTCTTTCTCTTGTTCACTTTTCAGTCCAAAGAATTTTTACTTCAAAGCCAATATTTTTCATTTCTATGTTAAATGTAAATGTGAAACATTGTATATATTAACCAGAACAAATTGATTCTAGCTTTTCTAGCCGTTTCAGCAGAAAAGTATGGTTTGTAATTCCTTGTTGATATAAAATAATTACAATACTTTAATTATTCCATTCTTGTGTATTTTTTGTACAGGGTTGACAGCACTCCACTTTAAAGTGGCATTATAGGAGATTAGATAAAGAGTTGACAGTTCTCACTATAATAGTTAACAAGCCAACAGTGAGGCAGATATCTCCTGCCGAAATCTCAAAATAAATAGATGACACTTAATAATTAATCGTACATTTATTTTTTTTTAAAAGTATGGAGCAAGCAAACTATACATTAAGTTTCATCACTCTCTATCAGATTGAATCAAGATTATCTTGTCCCAAAGCATAGACCATTGAAATTGATTAGCTCTGCTTAGCTTTAGCAGGTAATGTTAATCATTGAACTCAGTCAAGACATTCACCTAATGAACATTTACATCAAGTTTAAACCTTTTACCGTAAGTAAAAGCAGAGTTGTTGTGTTCCATAGTCTTAAGTTCTTAAACCAATCAAATTGCTGATCGCTCATTAGCCTAAGAAAAAAAATATTCTCACTATTAAACATAGTCAAGGTAATGATATAATGAATCTATATTCATTGCTTTCACTTCATTATAACCAAAGTTAATGTGCCTCAAAGCATCAACCAAACGAATGCTTATCTGAGCTTACTGTAAGCAGAAAATGTTCACTATCCAACTCAAATCAAGGCATTCACCTAATGAGCACCTACACCAAGTTTGAATATTTTTACTCAATTTGGAGTGTTCCAAAGTTTTGGCCAATCAAATTGCTTATCGCTCTGCTTACTCTGAGCAGAAAATGCTTGTGTTTGAACTTAATTGAATGGTTAACGTGCGCAAGCTGTATCATAATGCCTGCCATTGAGTCAACTGGCGTGGTTTCAAATCCCCGGTTGTACGTGGCAAGGATTAGGGTCGCCTGTCCAACCTCATGGGTTTTCTCCGGTTTCCTCCCACCCCTTATAGACCCCTACACGCAAGCGAATTATTGAAATAAAATTAAACCATATGTTAGTCCTGAAATGACATAGTGTGTGTCGAGTAGAGTTACCCCCCCCCCCTTTCTCATCACTCTCACTTAATTAGAACTAAAGTTATCGTGTCCCAATGCATCAACCAATCAAATTGCTTATCTCTGCTTACCCTAAGCAGAAAATGCTCATTTTTAAACTCCATCAACCTAATTGAAATTCTAGTCAACATTGATGTGCTGCAATATTATGGGTTGTCTTCCTTGACATGGAAACAAAAAGCATCACATTTACAATTTGCAGAGAATTTGTCATCTGTGTAAGAGAGTAATGTTACGAAATTGTGCGTGTTGACGTTGACCATTCTTATAAGTTTGTTACTAAAATCTAACAGTAGGCATCCAAGATGAATTGAGCTTTTTTGTCACAAATTATACTAATTAACACAAAAATCATAAAGGCTTTTAAATTCTAATTTATTGCAGTAGAGTTTAAAAAAAAATGATTTGAAAAATAACACTGTACATTTATTTTGTATAGTTGTACAATAATTGATTTTATCAGTTTATCACAATATTTTCATTCAAAAGGCCACGGCATAGGGACTGGCAAATGGGAATTATTTTCCTTAAAAAAATATAAGACAACGTTTAAAATTTATAGCACTTCATTAGTTTAGTTCTCAGTTCTCACATCACATTATTTCCTAAAAGGGCAGTCTCAGATTTCACATGGTGCTGTAAAGAAAGGTGAGGTTAAGTGTGTAAAGAATAATAGCTTATTTCCTGTCTGAAAATTTCAAATCAAAACATTGAATATGATTGCTCAATTTTCTTAACTAATGTCATTAAGGAATTTCAATCTTCAATTGCATTAGCAGCTTGATAGTCTCAACAATCCATAGTACTAAAACTTCTGAAGGTACCGGTATTAAGAAATGGTTTTCCAGGCAATTACAGTGTGGAAGTAGTGCAGACTCAGACAGTTGAAAATGACTAGGATAAAGTTTTGCTATTGAGTCCTCAACCGAATTAACCCAAATATATCTGGACTTTTCCTTTAAGAAAATACATTAACATTATTACATGTCTCTCAAAATGCATTTTTATCACTTATTTCATGAGATTAAATTATATAATAAAAATTATTTGTTTTGAAATATTAACTGTTATCACTAAATGGCACACCTCTCTCAATCCATTATTTCAGCTCATCCAATGAGTCGATGTCTAGAATGTGTTTAAAACTAAACGGCAAAAATATATAGCCTTCGCCTCTGTAGAATTTACTTTGAAATTCAACCCTGGAAAGAAAAAAATACAATAATATTTATTGGAATTAAATAGAAGTGTAAAGTATAATCAAATGACTGAAAAAGTGTAAATTATAATCAAATGATTGAGAAAAAACTTACCAATGATTGAGAAAAAACTTACCAATGTAAACGAAGGGTGTGAAGGAAAGCGGACAGTCCCTCCATAACCAGTAAGACAGCTATAGTCAGATTCGCCCATGCCATCCATACAGCAAATATAATTAAGCTACCAATATATGGTAGATCCATACTTAAACCAATATGTAGTACCATATTCCATAACACTTCAGATAACTCTAAAATATTTGTTAAATAAACATGTTTCATGAATAATTTCTGGATTCTTCATAAGGTGCAACACGTCCTGGTTTGTCAAACATGTAGAATGCAACATTAGATATGTTTAGGAAGCCTTTTCAATTTGAAATAAGAATACACTTTCAGATAAAGGTGAAAGCATAAACATTTTAATTTGAACTTTAAGATATGTATGTAATGTACACATCTATAATTTAAGTACAATTATTTTCATAGTATTAAAAGTTAAATTATACATGTACCATGGATACTGTTTCGCCTATACATGCCGGATATGTCCAACTTGAGTTCAATATGACTATTTATTACTAGTACTGAGTTCATTATTGAGAAAATCTAAATCATTAACCTGTGATTATTACTAAACTATACAAAATGCATAGGCTACTGCTTTTAACTCCTTTATTTTCAAGAATTCAGGATACAAAATGCATACTTACGAGCATGAGCTAAACTCAGAGCCCATAAACGAAGATAGGATGCAGTATGTGAAATACATCCCAAACAAAACTCTATAGTATGAATAGCCTGTTCTATAAATATCTCACTAAACTCAAACTGAAATTAAAGTAAAAATTCTTTCAAATTCACCTTCCAAAATCAATATAAAAAAAGCAATATTTCCTAACATACCTTTCTGATTACTGTAGTTTAATAATAGTATTCAAGTGGATTATTAGCTGTTTTTTTTTAAGTATAGTAGCATTACTACACATTTCATGAAACAAACTGGTATATTAACAGATTTGGAATGGAGAGACTTTACTGTAGCAATTATAACAAAAGTAGTATTTTCACTTATTATAAATATCTTATTGTTAATAACCTACCTCCTCTTCATCATCATCGTGAGCTAAAACCATAGCACCTGGATCTTCTATATTATTCACAGACAGATTTATATCCTATAATTACACAAAACAATCACAGTTTTAAAATTTTGTTTTCTTAAATTCATTCTCAACACTTTCCTTTCAAGTAGGTACCTGTGTTTGTGAAAAAGAACTGTATTTCTATACATTTATATATCTAGCAGTTAAACTATAGTCTATAAATACATGCAAATAGTAATTTATGTTATTAATAATAATAGTAATAATGTATATTATTATTAGCTGATATTGTTTGTGATTAAATGTGCTGTTATATCACATGCTATTACTCAACATATTATAACTTAAATATAATTTTAATATTAACGTATAAAGTTTCATATCAAATTAAGTGATAAATGCTGAAAATTGTGAATTGTGTGATAAAATGTGAATAATCTTCATAAGGCTCCTCTATACATCTTACTATCCCTGATCCAATATGAAAACTTAATACATTGTTTTTTACTGGCACCAACCAGGCATAATGAATCTCTAGTAGTAGCAATGTGTAAAGCAATAATATTATGTGATTTCTTCAAGTGACAAAAACATATTACTGGTATTAGTTAGTTCAGTAAAAACAAAATAAAAATGTTAGTATAAGTTCAATGGATTTTTTGTCAAGTGATGATTGGGTATCACATTGTTTATGTGAAGTCACACTGATAAATCGTTTTTCTGTTAGTTTAGTTCAAAGTTTGGTTAGAAAATGAAGAAAGGGGAAACAACAATTGACCTACAGAATTCTCATGGTTTAACATAGAATCATCCTGAAATAAAACATTCATAATATATTATTTCTATACTAACACAATTATATGTGGTAAATACTAAACTAACACACTAAAGCTGTAGTTTATTTATATATCTGAAAGCAGGACTTATCAAGCAAAAGTCTGACTGAACATGAATTACACATACACAGTATAAACTACAAAATATTACATGTCAAAGACAAACACCAGAAGAGGTATTCTATCTTGAGTTTTTCGAAGTAAATCTAGCTAGCTTATCTAAATCTAAACGCCATATCTAATGCATTCAAACTCAACTTAACAGCTTTACACATGTAAGGACATCTTTAAAATTTACAGATAACCCTTTGTTTATCAGTTAGCCCTTTTTCCATTGATCATATTAATCTTAAGTGTATTCCAAAATTTGGTGGACTATTTAGCCCCACCCCACCTCATTTTCTTGAAAGAAAAATCTATATGTACGATCAAGTCATAGTATTTATTAATGATGGTGAATTCATGTACAGGGCATACTTTCACCAACAATATATCATGGACAAAAAACCTTTGTTTACGATTGAGACAAATGATCATTGGTATTTTCAGCCCTTTAGAGGATGTGAAAATGTGATAGTTACTATCAATTAAAAAGTATATGATTGTCAAATTACCTATCCTTGTACACCTTTGCAAGCAGTTAAGTTGAGTTAAAAAATATAAAAATAAATTGAAAAGAGTATATATGTAATATGAAAAGTCAAGGACTAATATAGATACTACACTAGCCTTATCACACCACAATATGATGCAGACATTTTCACATGAATACCAAGAGTTTATAAGAGATGTATAAACAGACAGATCAGCGATGTACAACGACACAACATCAGCAACTCACTTTCATGTCATCACCACCATTTTGTTTAGACTGGCTTTTTCCGTTTTCGTTTGTGTCCTTCTCAGGGGCAGGAGGGGGCTGTGTCTGTGAAAATGTATATGTTTTATCAGACACAATAAAAATGGTGGCAATCTGTTAGTATGATTTTCAGAGAAAGTCAACAGTGAAGTTATCTGATTGTGAAACTAGTGTCCATTTACAGTAGTATTGCCAGGAACTGACAGACAAGGTCAAGTTCAGGGGAAAACCAAGAAAAAAAATTGAAATTCAGAGCAAAAATAATGAAAATGTTTTCCAGGACCAACTAGACTAATGAAGACAGAGATAATTGTTTTTCTTATCTGATATGTAGAATTGTTGAGCATATTATATTTTAGAATTTACTAATTTATATATTTATTTGAAAGTGAACTTCAGAAACCCAGCTTTTAGCCTGTCAACACTACTGTTTACAATAATATAAAGCTACATGCACTTGAAACCAGCAAAAATCAAAATTCATTTTTAAAAATCTACAGAATCCATGATCTCTGATCCAAAAATGTCCAAAGAATAGTATGAAATTTTGAGCACGCAGAGGGAAAGATGATTGGGGAAAACCAGGTTTATTCCAATCATGCTTACAACAAATACCTACCGCATCATCAGTATTAACACTTGTATATCCTTGCTATAATATTATAATTTAACACAATTAATTCCAATATTTTCTCCTCTATTACAATATTCAGTAATTATTCACATTTTTGCAAGACTAAAGAGGACAAAAATGATCCAACAATAATTTTCAATCGATCCACTAATGGTCATTTAAAACAAAACACATCTAACTAATATGACTTGGTTTCGACAATTTGCTTGGAAATATTATTTTGCCAACAAGTTGGCTAGAATTGAATTTTATCACATTTCACTCATTTATTTATATGTTGGTTTATGAGGTATATCGTAATTCTTTCAATACATTAAGCTACAAAGTAAAATATAAGAGAATTCTGTTCATATAAAATATTCAGCTTTCTGCCGTATGATTTCTGTGACTGGCAATTTCCTGAAATAAAGTTGTAAAGAAGCTACATGCAAGCTAGGTTAGAGTACACTGCATTGCTATATTATATTAGTACTCATATCTTTCAGAAACTAATAGATTTAATAAAGAAAACACCAGATACTAGCTATTACTACATCACCATCATGCCCAATAATCTTTATAAATGTTCAGACAAGGTAAGCTTATTACTTAATAAATAGATGTTCAAATATTGCTATGATGCCATTATATTCCACATGCCCACCTTACAACCATTATTATACAATTTATTTATATTGGTTACTTAAACATCCATACCCTTACTATGAGCAATCAATTAGTAGCACATCAATTTGGTCCCCAGACAACTGGTCCGCATTAATTCAGTCCCCGTTTCATATGATTACCTCGACCAGCAGCCCATATAGCTATACCGTCTGGTACACCTCTCTTTTAATTCCTTTGACAGTCATCGCATGCAAATTGAGGTGAACTACAAATTAATGTAGGACTGAACTAAAGTTGGACCACATTGTCACAGGCTCAATTGAACGGGAACGAATTAATGCAGGAGAACAGACATTGCCAAATGACATTTACTGGGACGTGGACGAACTTCTAAAGCTTAAATATAAGAGCATTTAATGTTTGGGGTATATTATACAAGTCTGATAGACATTCAAGAAGAATGTAATCATATTTAAGAAACATGTTCAACGGTTTAGCCTCATCATGACTACATACACAAAAAGAAAGAAAAAAAAGTCAAAACTGTGATTATATTAATTTCTAAAAGATTCTAGCTAAACTATCGAAGAAGACAATGTGTCTGAAAACCTTAGAAAAAAAATCTAACCATAACCACATATATGAGAGTATATATATGTTAAGGCAGGAGTGTACATGGGTGTAGAGGACAATTCTTTTATTCTGTTCAAAGACGTTCACTTACCCCCATTTCAATATCAGATGACCCCTCGCCACTGACGCTTGGAGTTTCAACATGTGTGACGTTTTTGCTAGTGGACTACACAAAATTACAAAATATAAACAACAAACCAATGTGCAAGACATGCACCATGCAGAGAAAGACTTACAACAAACTAATACACAGATACAAAACAATCAAATTTACTACTAATTGGAGAAAATATTAATGTTTAGACGGCAAAACAATAGTTAAGATTTTTTATAATTGCGACCATGTTTTCTCAGTAGACATAGAGTTAGTAAGATTGTTGTGAATAAAATGTGGTCAAGAAGAACAGGTTAAAACTAAACTGAAAAAATAATATTTTCTCCACATGTTAAAACATAAAATCATGCAAACTTTCATTATTTCTACAAATAATGTAAAATACAATACATAAGACACATTTAATAAACATATAAATACATTACACCATATTGATATCATCAGATTGATATTCTTAGCTAAATCACATATTTTAATACTAATAACTGTCTTCAAAGTTTAGTCATTAACGTTACTTTTTTAGTGCATCAAATAATTGTTTGGATTATTTCATATAATTTAGAAGAATATCAAAGTGATTTTGCAATTCAGTGTGAGTTAAAAAAAAATTGCATAGAAATAATATTTAGCTACACATTTTGTTAGTAGTTTTTTTATGCACACAAATTGTGGCCCACAATATAATGTCCCCCCCCCCTTTTTTTTTTAGGAGAATTCTCAATATTGTTTTTATGGAGTGCACTGTTGATAAAATGATAAAAATGAACGGAAATTCTCGATTTCATCACATACAAATTGCAATGACTTCAGTTCACAAATCATTTTGTTTGCTGTTTTTAATATATTCTAAATATACATTCTCCATTTACATCTTTTTACCACTTTCCAATTAAATTGAAGACATAAAGCCATTAAAATTCAAATAAAAAAAGCCTACAACCCAAAATTTCCACACCAACTATTTCATGTTTCTATCTACCAAAATTACATGAAATGTAAACAATGAACATACACAAGCATCCCAGTATATTAAACAAAAACTCACTTGTTCAGATGTATGTTCATTTGGTATTAAGGCATCTGTTGATAAGGCACCTAAAGCATTTTTGGCCTATTAAAATAAAGAAAGAAATCATTTATTATCTTCGTTAAGTGAAGGCCTACTATTAGTGTTAACTTTGAAACCCAAAAGTAAAAATGTCGTTCTACAAAATCTCTACTTTTGTCAAGTTTTATTTCACTAATGAATGGTGGTTGATGGAATATAAATTATGACACCAAATATCAATAAACACTGGGGTTGAACAATTGATTTAGATTCATTACAGGACAACATTAGCTAAATTTGATTATAAGTTGTCAATTACTGACTTCATTAATATAATATATTTGTGAAAGTAGAGTATTTTTTAAGTGGACCGGTAATTTTATTCCCTGCTAGTATGCAGAAGAGGTAAACAGAAAAACTTTATGAGAACTAATTGTGATACATACCAATACTTTTTTATTATGTACCGATCGTAGATAGAATGGTTTAACCAATAGTAACACTGGCACTGATGCTACAGCTGCTATCACAAACACTGTTTGAATAGTTTGCTTAAATAAAGTAAAACAAACAACATTATATGTATCTGACAGATAGTAAAATGCCCCACTGGAAAGCAACTTCAAAATTATTAAAGTAAAGCTATAAAGCACACAAACTATAAAATACTTTGACTATATTCCATAAATGGACTTACTTGGTTTGGATAAAAAGTAGCCTGCACATCACAGCCCGATTTAGGAGGATCATATTTAAACATAAACATGTTAATATATTCTGAAACATAATAATAACATAACATTACATAAACATAGGTTTCCAGGCAATGAAACATACACCCACACCATATAAAGTGTCCAGGAAGTCAACATCCATTCATTGCACATAACGGGATCATTTACAAAAATTGTTTAAGATTAACAACTCAAAAAGTATTTATCAGAAACAATTAAAATTTGATTGACGTCTAGTTCCTACAAGTCCTAACATTTGTTATATCAAAATTATACTGGTAATCACTGTGTATAAAATTCAAGTCAATCATATTATACCGTTAGCCTCTGGAGTGGCCCCAAACATCTGTAGATGATAGACTGACAGATGGACAGGAGAAGGTGACAACAATACGTGACTATATACATACAGATATTTGGTCTTGTCTGTTCCCCAGTGTTCATATGTATCAATTATTGCTTATTGTGTCAAGATACCATACATAATCCTGTATTCTTAAAATCAGAATATGTCACTCTGGTTTTCTCCTCCTGAGGATCAAAGCGAGTGAGCAAATAATTGGAATAAAAAGATATATCTGATGACCTAACTAGTGTCGAGTGTATTGTAAAACAAAAGCCAATTTCTTGCACTTCAGACTAAATCTAAAAAGAGATTATCTTTGAAGGATGAATTACATGTTGACTTTACAGCTTATGTCTATGTTTTGTCCTATTATCAACATATTTGCATTCTAGGTTTCTAGTCAGTAGTTTTGTGTTTGCCCATCAGACAGTAATATATTATTTCAAGTCTAGTTACAATGAGTCAGTAAAAGATAAAATCTTACGAATTAAAAGAGCTGGAGCACAACCAGACTGTGTGACATCAAATACCAACCATTTATAATATACCATAAATATCAAATAACCAAATAGAGCCAATAAAAATATCAATTCTGGTAAAAATTCACAGAATATGGCTATAACAATTTTGAAATGTCTGAAAAATAAAGCATAATTAATTTAAATAATCAAAAGTACTCCATATGAAATATATACAATAATCATTTTCTATAATCAATAATACTCTACATGATATACAATAATCATTTTGAATAATCAATAGTATTCTATATGAAATATAAATAATACAAATTCTCCCAGGATTAAATAGGCTAGAAATATTTACAACTGAGAAAACTGACTATTTCAATAAAGATATAAACTGTTTAAATTGTGAGCATACTAACAACATACAACATTTACTTACAGATGATTGAAAACACTTAAACATACACCAAACAACATCTGACTTATACCCAATATCACAGCCATTTTCATTTTAAATGAATTTAAGAAAGTAATCTTATTCTTTGCAGATTGCCATATCTAGAAATACACAAATCAATATAACAACACATATATACTTATCTTATCAATAAACAATTATACTTAACTAACTCATGTATTAATACTAGTACAAGTAGTTTTTGTAGGAATTGAGTATATTATTATTAAATGTATATCTAGAATTAACTTACAGGATCAATACCGAATGGATAGGGTGTACCGTCTCTATAATATTTTGCAGGATCAAAAACTAATGTGGCTGTTTCTCCGTCTCCCATCATGTCGCCCTCACTATAAAATGTATACATATAATTATATTTCAATTAATCTTTACAAATTTTTCTCTATACAAATTTTTAATGCGATCTATATTTTCATTTTAAAGGAAAGGTTCATTCCCTGGAAATTACATTAATTACATTCACTTACATGTACCTTTAGAATACTAGTGCGCTACTCAAGGCGATTTTTCCGACTGCTAACTAACGATTCCGACTTTTTGTTTTTAAAATCAAAGATACATTATTAAAGATTTAGATAAAGAGCTGGCTGTTTTTGCTATAATAATAGTCCAAAAATAGATGGGGGGTTGGGATGGCCTAGTGGTCTAGAGTGTGAGCGTATGTGGCATGGAGAAAGGGGCACCTTCTCAACTTTGTGGGTTTCGTCCGGGCACTCCGGTTTCCTCCCACTGCTAAAGAATCCTACACGCAAGCGAATTATTGAAATAAAATTAAACCATATGTTAGGCCCAAAATGATCTAGTTTGTGTTGAGTGGACGTTAAACCCCATTTCTCTCTCCAAAAATATATAATGCAAAATGAATATAGCGACAATTTCATTAAAATTGCTATATTCTAAAGGTTTGATAAGCTTGGCCTCACTTCACCATTTTAAGATTGAATCATCAGATGGCTGAACCTTTCTCAGCTATATCCGATGGCACTGTGACTTGATTACGGTCTTGTCATGTTAATATATATCTAATTAATTGTTTATATAATATTTAAGACCTAAAGAAAGACCTGCAATATACCAATTTAGCTCTTGCATTATATGCATGTTTTAATTTTTTCAAAACTTAAGTAAAATATTCTATATATTTAATTATATAAATCTTACTGCAAGTGATAAATATAATGTATTGATATTAAAGAAATAATACATACGTATAATTAGATTTCCAAGCAGAACCAAATATATTAAATGATTTAGAGAAAGCATCGTTGTAAATCATTCCAGTATAAATAGAAAACAATCCCATCAACATAATAATATACCGCCCTCCAAAAAATGTATTCCATATCTGTAAAATTACACAATAGATATATAAGACAGTTGGTTATAAATATTCATGTTATTTTGGTACTCATGACAGTTTATACCGTTCTCAAATACCAAAAATAGGTTGCCAGGCAACGAAACATACGCCCACACAGCAGCCAAATCGTCCGGGCAGTCAACAAGAGTTGTCGCATATTAAGGAATTATCAGAAAATCATTAGAAATTGTTTGGTTTTTATAATCAAAAGGTTTTTTTAAATCAGATAATAATTGTGACCTCCAGAGGCACCACAAGCTAAAAAGGGTGATTTTTCGTACAATCAGGGGACATAATTCAGGAAGTAATGACCCGATGGGCGCAAATATCGAAAGGAACCAAGATCTTTGTTTTATAAACATACCTGTCAAGTTTCATCAAAATCGATTCAAAATTGTGACCTCTATAGGGTCCACAACCTTGATATAACATATTTTCACACTATTCGTGTACAAAGGGCGGCCATTTTGTCCGTCAATTCTAGTCCGGTTTTCACGTAATTCAAACTCTCTCTTCATTACCATGTAACGGTGATACAGTCAAACGTTTTTTTAAATGGGATAATAATTTTGACCTCCAGAGGGACCAAAAGCGAACAAAAGCGATTTTTCGGACAATCCGGGGACATAATTCAGGAAGTTATGATCCAATGGGCGCAAATATCGAAAGGAACCAAGATCTTTGGGTTATAAACATACATGTCAAGTTTCATCAAAATCGGTTCAAAATTGTGACCTCTATAAGGTCCCCAACCTTTATATAACATATTTTCACAATATTCGCGTACAAACGGCGGCCATTTTGTCCGTCAATTTTGGTCCGATTTTCACAAAATTCAGACTCAACCTTCATAACCATGGAACGGTGATATAATCAAACGTTTTTTTAAATCGGATAACAATTTTGACCTCCAGAGGGACCACAAGCTAAAAAGGGCAATTTTTCGGACAATCAGGGGCCATAATTCAGGAAGTTACGATCCGATTGGCGCAAATATCGAAAGGAACCAAGATCTTTGGGTTATAAACATGCATTTCAAGTTTCATCCAAATCGGTTCAAAATTGTGTCCTCTACACTGTTCACAACCTTGATATAACATATTTTCACACTATTCGCGTACAAATGGCGGCCATTTTGTCCGTCAATTTTGGTCCGATTTTCAAGAAATTCGAACTCGACCTTCATAACCATGGAACAATGATATAATCAAACGTTTTTTTAAATCGGATAACAATTTTGACCTCCAGAGGGACCACAAGCTAAAAAGGGCAATTTTTCGGACAATCAGGGGCCATAATTCAGGAAGTTAAGATCCGATTGGCGCAAATATCGAAAGGAACCAAGATCTTTGGGTTATAAACATGCATTTAAAGTTTCATCCAAATCGGTTCAAAATTGTGTCCTCTACACTGTTCACAACCTTGATATAACACATTTTCACAAATGGCGGCCATTTTGTCCGTCAATTTTGGTCCGATTTTCACGAAATTCGAACTCGACCTTCATAACCATGGAATGGTGATATAATCAAACGTTTTTTTAAATCGGATAACAATTTTGACCTCCAGAGGGACCACAAGCTAAAAAGGGCGATTTTTCGGACAATCAGGGGCCATAATTCAGGAAGTTACGATCCGAGTGGCGCAAATATCGAAAGGAACAAAGATCTTTGGGTTATAAACATGCATTTCAAGTTTCATCCAAATCGGTTCAAAATTGTGACCTCTACACTGTTCACAAGCTAAAAAAACGTGATTTTTCGTACAATCAGGGGCCATAACCCATGAAGTTACAGTCCGATACATGCCAATATCGAAAGGAACCGAGATCTTAGGGTGATAAACCTATGTTTTAAGTTTCATTGAAATCGGATAAAAATTGTGACCTGTAGACTGTTCACAAACAATTGTGGACGGACGGACGGACGGACGGACGAACAGGGGCGACGACAATATACGTCCACATGAAAATGTGGGCGTATAAAAACATAGCTACCTACCACTTCACAAACTATGTTTCAGTCTAAATAGTTTGCAATTTACACAATCATTACTATCTATCCTAATAGTTCCAGCTACATCCTTAAGAACTGTACTTAATGGAAGTAAAGAATGTATTTGTATAAACTATATTATGTAGTTCCATATTAACTCAATACAACTAAAATGCTGCATAAATGTCTTCAATTTCTCATGCAAATTAACAGTTATACCATCTAGACTCAGCCCAACTTATCAACTCAACAGTAATATTTTCTAGGTTTGTTCCAACTGATCAACTCAACAATAATATTGTCTATTATATTTTACTCATTAGCTTTGTGCAGATATTGTTACTATTTCTTCCTCAAACTTACCTCGTTGTTCGATTTAGCAGCTAGAAGACTCTTTTCTTTTAATACCATCCACAATCCAAACAAAAACATGAGTGTTCCATGTCCAGCATCACCAAACATGACAGAGAACAAGAAGGGGAAGGTGATGATAGCATAAGGTGCTGAAAAAAAATAATTAAAAGTTATTATATTATTAGTAATCATATATTTGTTAAGTATGACTTAAATTGGATAAAAATTGAATTTAGATAAGAGAGTGCCATTAAGAAAGACCACCTATGCGTCCTTTTCTCTTCCTCTGTACAATCATGTCAGAAATCACATTTACTCAGATTTGCAAAATAAATAAAAGGATAACAAATTGATGTTTAAAATCTTGATAAGTTAACATTAAAATAACCTGGATTGACTTCCTCATAGGTGGCGATACCATAGGCATTTACAATGTTCTGAAAACCTTGAGTAAATCGTGATGTCTTGAAAAACGTCGGAGGTGTCTCATGAGTTTTCATTGGGTGAAGAATACTGGGAATTGTACTTCCACTCAATTTCTGTAAAATAATGAAAAGAAAAAAACCATTTGTCTTTTTGTGTCTTATTCCACCCTTAAAATTATTGGTTTATTAAAACTGCTATCAATCAAAGCATGGATTTGAAAATAGAATCATTAACCCTTATGGATGGACTGCCAGTAGTGCATGTCGACTCATTGATGTCTGTCACACTATCATTTACTGTCAATCAATGTATTAGTTGGAACAGGAAAATTTAAGTGGTGATGCAATTTATCAAATCAGAAAAAAATATATTTTACCTCCCCGTCTTTCAGTACTCTACGAACATCCTCTAAACTCTGAATAGGACACCAGCCTTCAGCAATTAAACTGTTGTGAGAGATATCAAAACTAAACATATTTAGAGTGTGATAAATAGCTTTGATTTTCTCCACTTTAATAATCCAACTTCTGATTTCCTTCTGGGCACCAACTAACACTCTTCTTCTGTGATCTTCAGTTTGATTCAAAACCTTAAAAAGTAAAATACAGATTGTATCATGATACAGTAACATTGTGTTGAAATTCTATTTTGAGAAACCAGAAAGAAAAATAATGTACGAGTTGAAACCATATATCAAATATTGTCAACTATGTTAAGAATTGAGTAACCTTCAAATTCTGTTAGTTCTTATGATAGATTGGGTATAGCTTTACTACCTAATCAAATATGGCTTATAGATTTCAGCTATGGCAAGATTTGAAGAGATTTTCCTTTTCAGTTGCTATATAACTTGTAACCAGATTCTTGTGGCACCCTGATTACCCCAGTTCCCAAGTTTGACTTGCACATGAAAGATATCCAATGTAAACTGTACTTACTGTTTTCAAGTCTTCTAATCTGGTGGTAACTCCACGGAACATCTCTTGTCTTTCTTGAGATGATTCAGGACATGGGTAGAGTGCAGCTTTGAACCTGAATGCAAGAGAGAGAAAAAAATTATTATGTTCCATTACAACCAATGACAATGTTTCAATACAAAGTGTTCAGGATGGTTCTCAGAAGGGGGGGGGGGGCATTATAATGAAAAGGAAATATCTGAAATTATATTCCTGGAGGATACGTGATGGAATGAGCCTAACTTATAAGCATAGCTAGATTGTTCGAAGAAGTGGGGTAGACAGATGGATGGATGAACCCGTTTTAATAGTTGCATGCTTACTTTGAAAGCTGGGGACAATTTTTTTTTTTTTTAGAAAACTCCCTCTTGAATCACGATAGTCTTTGTTATTAAGCATTGTACAGTTTCAATCATAAGTAATCTTACCCTTCACAAATCTTTTTTACTCTAGCCTTTAACTGCTCTCCTTGGAAGAAAATCATGAAAACAGCTTTAATCTTTGGCTCACCCTTAAAAACCAAAATAGAGCAAAATATGAGACTAATAAATGTAAAACCCTACAATAGAATTAAAATTAATGTACAATATTTAGATCTTAGTACGTTAAATATAGAACTTACAGTTTGAGGATCTTCCAAAGATTGCTGGATTTCTTCATACCGTAAAAATACATTTCCACGACAAGCAAACCAAAGCATTCTCTCAAATGGTGGAACTTTTTCTCGAGGTATCACACCAGCAATGAAACTGAAATAAAGTTGATATAAAGCAATTATCTAAGTCTAGTCTGCCAATAGAATAAGGAATTGCAAATGCTTGATAGAAACTTGATCACGTGATATTGGAAAGAGTTCTCATCAGCATATTTTGAAACCTAATGGAATCTTTATTATGGAATAAGGAAGAAATTTTTCAAGTTTGCAGCTTGGTAAGATAATTCATTGAGTATAATAACATATATTTCAGGTCCCCAAATATATCTATTAGCAAAATATTAACCCTTGCTAGCCCTTGAATCACGGTTAAAAAGGATCAACTTCTTCCTTATGGCCAGAGTTTTAAAAAATTCTATAATATCTCTGTCCTGTATCATGTTCACATGCTTAAAATGTGTTTAACAGTTATGATGTGATCAAATTGAGTATTTACAATAAATTGTGCATTCACAATAGATGCTATATACATTAAATATTGAAGTATAAAGCCTTGATGGGAGGAATTCATCACCATGATTTTATAACTAGATCAAATGACGTATGTTCAACATTTTTATAGAAAATAATAAATCTGTTAAAATTTAGATTACTAGTTGTGTAAAGAACTTACCCAAGTTGAACAGCCTGACCTGATGTTGTTCCTTCATCATGTACTAGAGCATGCTGGGCTTCACCAACAATATTACTCATTTCTTGTCCTTGCTGTAATAACGAGAAAATCTTTGATTAAAGCGGTTCTTATAGTTATAGTAAAACAATCCGACATTATTGACAGTAATACTTTGAATACCACAAGATATTATTGAATACTTCAAAAGTTTCAATATCAATTACAATATCTGTTATCCTCTTTAAAGAATTGAATCAAAAGAGTAAAGAGGACATGCTTTACTTACTGCAGTAAAAAATGTCTGAGTTTTTCTCAAGACCTCTCTCAATTCTGTCAGCTCTAAGAAATTTCTTTTCAAAGCCTCAGCATTGGTGTTGACTTCTCTTAATTCACTTTCGATCTTTTCAAATGTCGCCTCTAAATCTACCATTTCTTTAGGTGCAGGGGCTTTTGGATTCTCACCATAATCAGGTATCTTTAAATGCTCCTTCTTTATTTCTTTCTCAATATATCCTACAAAATAGATAATACAGTTCAATGTAAATTATTATCAATATAGTGTAAATTTCCTCAACAAAATTAATGAAAAGTGATATCAAGTGTTCTAGAAATATTATCTTTTGATGGTGTTAACAAATATTTTAACGTCATGTAGGCTACATGGTGATATACAGTGATCAAAATATAACTCTTTTTTCATGATTGTTCAAGTTAATAGTAATAAAAAGCAACCATCAAATTTATCAAACAATAGGAAAGAGAATAATAAATTTTATCGGAAAAAAAGGCCACAGTCTAGTACATCATTGTTACTGTTATAAAATAGAAATGTTACTGTTAGCATGATCGGACAAATTTACATTTCACTGTGTGATTCAACTTTACATCAAATCATTTATTTAAAATATGTCACATGAATGACATTGTAATACATACGTAACTTTCTCTCCATTTCTTCACATCTCCTTACTTCACTTACAAATTTCTTCTGGAAGGCATTGACTTTCATATTTAACTGTTGAAGAAATAAATAATAATTGGATTAAATATAAGCACTGTATCAAGTTGTTACATGATCAAAATTAAAAGGAATCTTCGACGAAATATAGTTGATACTAGAAACGTATCTTTCAATATACAATAGACAAATTTGAAAATAGCCAGTATAATGCATGAGCACTAGCAATTTCTAGCCATGTGTGAGTAATGTATGGTAGACACCGAGGTTGACACTGTGTAATAGTTGACTATTTATCTTTAAAATACACAAGGAAATATTTAGTTTTTTGATGATTCAAATTTTTCGAAAATTACAAAATATGTGTAATAAGGGTTATTTTTATTGCCTTTATATGTTAATCAATATATTAAATTAAATAAAGCATATTGTGACAAAATATGGATTCATTCAGATTTTGTATGCATTAATATAATAATTAAATTGTCATACTAACATCTTTAAACTGAAATATTCCAAGTTCTCCAAGTTCTGAAACTACGGCATACGATGCTTCAGACTGGAGAAATAACTGACACAATGTCATCTTCTCACTTCTAAACAACGACCCCATCTTGAATATCTGTAGTTACCACCAATCAATAATTGTTATTTTTCTGAAAATAGAATAAAATAAAATATTTATGGTAAAGAAGATTAGTTAAAAAATGTACAAATTACAAAGATAGCTTGTAAGTTGTGTTCATTTTGTTACATACATGTAGCAACCTTTGGAATTAAATGTTCAGTACTAAAGTAAGACAGGCCGGTATAAATCACATAATCCATAATGGGAGTAGAACTGCCTTGCTTTGTTTAGCAGCAGTAGTATACATATTCTATGACATTCAAAAAACTAATGAATATTTGAATTACCCCCCCCCCCCCACCCCTCCCGAAAAAAAAAAATCCAAAGTAAATAAAGGCCAGAAATGGATGCACGTTACCAAACACTCTTAGTCAAATTTTTATATTGAAGAAATGTAATGCAACAGATTAAAATCCTACTTTTTTGCACTATTCATGTTAATGAAGCCTACGTCATACTGCTGCGAGTTATGACTCTATGAGGGAAATTGTGCCTACTCGTCATAGAATTGCAAATTTCAAGCTACATGTAAGTACATACATGTATTATGTCCTAGGGTTCATCCTTTCTGATTCCAATGTTTCAAAACAAATTTGAAAAGCAATGGGGTTAATCATTTTAGTCCTAATAAATCTGTTAAAAGCTGTAACCAAATATGAATAATTCCAATACAAACTGCCGCCTTTCTTAGTTAACAAGGTATTCAGAAAGAGGGAGATAAATACAGAAAAGAAGGTTGCAAAACACTGAATATTTATAGGGTCTATCCTTTTATGACTAAATTAATTCACACCAAATAATATGAAAGAAATCGTTAAAAGCTGTTGTCTTTATCGTTTTAATAAGGTTTTTGGATAAGGGGGGGGGGGGGATAACTCTGGATTTTTGAGAATCTATAGGGTTCTTTCTTTCTTGACCCTACCTCTGCAAACCAAATTGTCAAAAAGTTATTTGAAAAGGGTTTGTAGCTTCTATCATGTCAAAAAGTTATTTGAAAAGGGTTGATAACTCAGGAACAACAGAAATTTGCGATGTCAGAATTACAAATGAAGAACAATGAAAATCAATTGGGATCATCTTCTATTGGTGCTAATCTGGTAAAAAATCTAGCTTTTATCAGATAAACAAGAAATTTTCCTGTCAGAATAACAGGGTGAATAATTCTGGAACAAAATAAAGTAAAACATTGAATATCGATAGGGATCAAGGTTTGCAATCATCACACTAATTTTAGTTTTAGTAACTAGATCCTACCGCATTGATGAAAAATTGTTGATAAACGGAGAGAGGCAACAACTACAATGTATATACACAGCCTAAGAACGAGTTAAAATTCTGAACAATTATGTTACATTCACTTGTTCATAAACACACACAAATAATTTAAAACATTTATATACAGCATAAATTCAAATGTTTTACAATTTATATATCTCAATAAACTTATCGCAAGACTGCTTTTACCAAATACATGTACAGTATGCCATGAATAATATGGTAATAATAAATGACAATTAAAACATAAATAACAATAAATAATAAAATTAATAGAGTTTACCTTTGACAACCATTTTATAAGCTGTATCAAATGTAGTTTGTAAAAATTTAATATATAAGATTCTCAAAGCCATTGATCAAAGGCAATGTATACAAATTACAATTAAGCCAATTACTCTTAACTATATTTGATTCAGTACTTATAACAAGCCAACAGTGAGGTGGCTAATCACTCGCAACATTTATAAACATCTAAACTTGAAGTTTGAATATTACTGTGTTCTAATGCTAGGTTTCCAATGTCGCGCAATGCGTTATGATAGGATTATCCTATTGAGTCCAAGATCTGGTACGTGCAGATAGGTTTGGGTGTGTGTCACTACGATGAACACAATTGTTACAACTGACTTCAATATATGACAATTTCCATCGTAGCGTGAGTCCTACAAGTGGGAACCTAGCATTAAGTTTTGACCTGGTAAACAAACTGCTTATCTATGCTCAAGCTAAGCAGAAAATGTTCATCATCAAACTCAGTCAAGAGTTTTAATTAACATTTTTACCATAAGGTTGCCCACTTAGGTCTTTAGTAGTGGGAGGAAACCGGAGAAAACCATATGACGCTACACATTGTCACGCACAAGCGGGGAATCAAAACCATGCCACTTGACACAATAACAGACCTTATGATCCAACGTGCTCACATTAACCATTCGGCCATTAAAACACCCCCTTCATTTAAAACAATCAATTGTAAAATTATTTCAAGAAAAATAATATAATGCTTTACTCTTTTTTGCAACGGGTACAGTGTACACATATAATTCACTTCTTTTTTCATCCTAAAGGGATGTTCTATATCCTGTTTAAGTTCAGACTTAATGTAAATAATCTGTAGTAGCCATAACAACAGCACACACTTTAGTTTTGCCACAAAAAAATTGCATTTTGTCACATGTACACATCATAGAAGAAATTATTTAATCCTTTTCATTATCAGGCCTACCAGGACATGACTCAACAACAATACGTCAAATAAAATACATTCACTATACATGTACTTCATAATCATACTGTGTACATGTAGCATTAATTAAAAATATCATAATAACAAAATTAGCACAAAAATAAGATAAATTATCAGACATTTGTTGTTAAAATTTATATTTGATTCAAATTATGATTTACCAGTACTACTAAATGTACAGCCAAAATATATTATTCATCCCTTGGCCCAAGGTAAAATGGCTGACATAAACACACACTAACACAAATGATGTAAAACGATGTATTTTTTTTTTTTTTTTTTTTTAGAAAATTACAATTTAATTCCTTAACCTTAACAAGTACATTTTAAAACACATATTTCAATTCAATATTTACACTTATAAAATATTTAATAAGTTAGAGTACCAATAAAGAAAAATGTTGTTAGCCTACCTTACAGGTGAACCAGTCACCCTAAAAAGTATCACTTTCCAATGTTAATCATAAAATGGAAATATATAAA
Source organism: Patella depressa (assembly GCA_948474765.1). Taxonomy (NCBI): domain Eukaryota; kingdom Metazoa; phylum Mollusca; class Gastropoda; family Patellidae; genus Patella; species Patella depressa. The sequence continues at coordinate 48,778,100 of OX419718.1, forward strand.
TTTCTTGACTACCTTAAAATGTGCCAAAAGTGAAGAAAAGACTTTAAGTGTTCATGTACATGGTATTGAAGGTGACCCTTTTAAAATCTATCAATAATAATCAGGACATAACATTATCACCAGGTACATGATAATCACTTCTACCTACAACAGTGTATATATAGTAACCCATACAAAATTACCTACTGGTACTGAATATATAACAATTAATCAATACATGTATAACGTTTATAATTACATGAAGATAGAAACTGTACAACACCTTATACAATATATACATTGTATATAAATGCCATGCTTATCCTTTAATAGAGAGGTTATTGTTCAGTATACCATGACTTTCTTACCAATATACAGGAGAGTGTTATATATTTATAACTTATAGTCTCTGAATTCACTTATGGGATTTAGAAATCCATTGTAAACTACAATATTGTGGAAGCTGAATCTCTAAAAGTAAAAGCAATATCAGCCCCCAAAATAGTTCACTTCTGTTCAAATTATCTTATTAAGTCCATGAATTTACAAAGATATGATGAATTGTAAATCTATCAAAATTTGGAATCCTCTACAGACAATATAAACTGTATAGTCAATAAGACCAAACAACATACATTTACATGAATTTGTTTTTTAATGGACTTTTTCTAAATCTGACTAAATCCAAACTGTAGATATTATATGACTTTGAATTCTTAAAATTAAATATTGCATAATCATTCAAGAGTATTGAAGTGCGGTGGAAAATTTGATATTTTCAAAAAAAAGCAAATGAATTAGACACAGAGACTTTAATTGAGAGCTATTATTATTGATATACAAGTTCATCTCAATTCAACTTGTTAAAAAATCTAAAGATTTGACACTGCAGGTTTAGTTATCGGTAATCACACCTTGGATGAATATATACAGTATCAAATATACTGATCCTTATTTTCTCAAAATGTCCAAATAAGGACCTACAGGAACGGTTAGACCCAGAGAAACTCGTTCGCCAGACCACCGCTCCAAAATGAATTACTAAAGGGTTAAAGCTATAGAAGGATCACTCATGGCAGGGTGTAAAGTCTAAAAGAACTATACATACACCCACTCCATACCGGTACCCATTTATTCCCAATTAAATTCAAACCTCTAAATTGGCTCTAATAATTCTGGATTCTCATAACAATTCAGTTTCTAACTGCAGTCTGAGATTTCTGAAGATAATTCCAGGGCAGAGGAAACAATGTATATGACATAACCGCTACGCTACAGATCCCATTGATGACATTAAAGGGCTAATCCCGATATTTTTTTGAAGAATATAACTGCTTAATTCTGTGTTAAAATCCCTTAAAATCCCCTATCAAAGGGCCGAGCAACTGACTCAGTATTTCTGATACGTTTTCAAACAACTTAAACACGTCAGTCTTCTTCTGAAAATTGAGATCGGTGTCCCAAGCTGTATGATGCGGTGTCTACATAAAACCGGACTTTCTCTTAAATAAAAATAATTTGTAGATGAAATATACCTTTCGCTATCAAGTAGAGCACATGGGTCATTTACTGTATAGACACCTCAAGGAACGGGAATCGATTATCAGGGTAACCAACGTAAAAATTAACCTGAAATCTTAAAAAGGTTACGTGTCCGGATAGGCAGTTTTGATGTTTACGTCCAAACGACTCAATATTTTGAGCTGAAATTTTGAGACAAGGTCGCTTCACCATTCTCCTATATTTTGGCATTTAAATTTCATATGTACTCAGACTTTTATTTTTGAGATTCTGTTCTAATCGGGACTGTCCTTTAAAGCTCCAATAGCATTTTTTTAAGTTATATTTTTAAAATGTATTAAAATAAAGCCCAAAAATAGATTGAACCTATAAACAGTCCTACCTTGTTCGTTCGTTCGTTCGTGGGGTTTAACGTCCACTTCCACCTAAGGTGATATCGTAGACAATCTACCTTGTTAAAGAATAATCCTATTAATCCTATAATTCAGTACTGCCAGTTGAGAAATTGGCAAAGATATCATTTTCAACTTCAAATTCAAACGTTTGAAGATGGCCGTCCATGGAGAGGAATGGGAAAACAAGGGAGGTAATTGAGTAACTATTTCCTCAATCACCCTGTGTCACCCTTTATAATGCCCAAAAAATTTTGCCCAGGACCGTATAATAGTGAGTTGACAACCTTTTGAGCAAAAGACATAGAAATAATTATGTTTTGACTTTCTTAGAAAATGTGAAATTGGAACTTTAAATTATTTAATTGGTTGAAATAGTTCAAAAATATAGGGAAGTAATTAGATCTAATATGGTGTACATAGATAATCTAAATCTCGTCTTAGTTTTCAATGAAGATATTTAGTTAAAAAAAAAGTTACTTAAGGATACATATAAATGATACCATAATAAATCTTACATCAATCTACTAGTTGTAACTTCTCCCAACTTCAGCAAGGACGTCGATGTGATTTCCGTCTGTCATGTGACAAAAGTTCACGGGACAGTTTAATCTCGAATATCATAACAAGTTATAATGTCTTCCGGCCAGTCTGGGTAACAAAGTCTTGTTTTCCTAAACGGTAACGCCCACACTGCAAAATTAATAAATTGGACTTTATCTAGCAATGACAAAATAACTGTTGGTTAGATTTTGACCAGATTTAGTATGAATTTTTACCCTCTGACAATCTTTCATACGTTTTAATCAAACATAAGAAGCACACTAAGTATTTAATAGTGAAAAATGATGTGTCAGGGGAGGTAACTACTAACCTTATCAGAATGGATGCAGACCACCATTTATTTCCTTATCCATTGAATGTTAATACTTCTCTCTTTACCTGGCTGTAACAACAATTATCAAAATACTTGTTAGACTGAACACTCACCACATGCATACATAATCTCAAAAAACATCACTGAAACCATTCTGGTATTTTGCCACCTTTAATCCTTATGAATATTCAACAAAACCTGGCATAAAGTGGCAATTATATGTCTATTCTAGAACAAAAGCCAACAAAAAAAAAATAAATAAATAAATTGCCCTGCAAAGGTGGCAAAGAGTGAGACAGATACTTACTATAAACAGAAAGAAATACATTCTCCAGTTCTAATATACCAAATGGCCTAAAAATGAGTTGTGCCAAATCAACAAATTATATTGATCCTGTACAAAATGCCCACATGCACTTCATTTATTAATTATTTTGTGATTGACCTGATAGCTGTCCCACCAAAATTTGTCTTTGATCATAAATGCGTGTAACATGCCTGTCAATGCATCTCTTGATAGATAACTGAACGAAATCTGGAGATCGATGAAATATGAGGGTTAGGGGGCGAGAGAAATGTGGTTTAACATTCACTCGACACCAACTAGGTCATTTTGGGATTAACATATAGTTCAATTTTATTTCATTAATCCATTTGCTGCTAGGGGTCTTTAGAAGTGGGAGGAAACCCACGAGGTTGCACAGGCACACCACTCGAAACCACCCCGGTTAACTCAATGACAGACCTTATGATACAATGCACACCATCCACCATCCAACCCCACATGAGGGTAAGGGAAAGGTACATCAGTTTGGTTAGGCCATGTTGAGTCTGAAATGAAATATTGCCAAAACTGCTGAGAGGTCTTTGATGTACTACATGCTGAAGAGGGCACAGGGACATGGCTCTTTGAATTATCTGAATGATAACACAAATGATCTTGGCTTACATTTTTTCTACATCTAAATTTTGTTTGCAACAGCAATTCCTTATCAGCAAGTTCAGTTTTAATATGTGTAAATGTGCCAATAAATTGAATGAATCTAACAAGATTCAATCTAACCAATCTGGTTAAAATACAGATCCTATTTCGTTTCGTTTTTATAGTTCAAAATTTTGTTTTACTTGTATTTACAACACTAGTATCTGGAAGAGTTGTTATCATGACTTGTACATTCTGGCTGATGTGAGAGATTAGCGAATTAAATGGTCTGTTACAGCGATTTCTTGGCCTTATGATGCTCAGAACTGTAGGTAAACCACTAGAAAAGTCAATGCTGATTGATTAATCAATGCCTGATGTCATATGGTAAAAAGCCACTCCTTTGATTCCTGATGGGAACTGCCATTATAATTTGTCAGATGTAGTGCAGGCATTGAAAGAATAAAAAAACAAAATGAAATATAGATCTGTATATCAGGTTGCAATCTAACGCAACAACAATCTTTATTTCTACAATTTATGAAGTAAAAAAACAATTCATAAATATAGGAGACGTTTATTTCTTTTATGGAAACGTATAGATCACAACCTGTGATTCACAAGAATATGATGATGAGCTACTTAAAGCAGATAACTGCAATTACATAAAACAATTCAAAATTCTCTAAAAAAAAAATAACTTTCAGATTAATTAATACTAGGCCTACTAAAATAATGTTTTCTACAAATCTAATGCTGCTATGTATTTAATGTACATATATAATACTGAACACATTTCCTTCAAATATAATAACCATGGATCCGTGTAATTTATCATAAATAAAATCAATATATGATAACAATAACAATTCACATACTCTGTGTATATTTTATAAATTACACACTACATGTTTTAATTCCAAGGTGTATCCATCTTGGAATTAAAACAGGTTAAAATTGATAGATTCTTACAACTACAATGCACAACGATTTTACAACAATGCTTTGGTTGAAAGGTTTTGCAGAGACGTGGCAGTTACTACAAAATAGAATACTTTAGACATTTATAATAATCCTACCATAACCATAGGGCTATATTTCAAACCTGTACTTAAACAACAACATCCTATAACAATATTTAATATATTATATACATGTATAAAGGCCAGTAATCTGCATCACAACCTGTTATAAGACACATTAACTTTTGCAGCAACACTCATACTTATAGTTCTCATGTATTTAGATAAGCTATAGCTGATAATAAGATAGGTTGCCAGACAATGGAAGATACACCCACAGCAGCTAAGCCGTCTGAGCAATACAGAATGGTTAGTATTTTATAGATAATGGGAGCTTTTAAACTGATAACAACCCACGAAGTAGTAATCTGACCACTTATGAAATCTATTCAATGATTGTTTATTGGGTCATAAAGGAGAGACCTATAAAATCGAGTTATTTCCCCAATTACATTCAAACAAAGTACAGAAAATCCAGTGGGATTGTATAAGGAAAAAAAAACTTGTAATCATAATAGAAACACAAAATTCTCATTCAACTTTAAAATTAATAATATTTTGATGATATATCTTTGAGTGATCAAGCCACAATTTACTGACCTTGCTCAGTAATGATTATTTTGAAAGTTTAGATTTTATACTAATAGTTTGCATGGATGACTTTGATTGTAAATCTTGAAGTTATCGCTCTGCAAGTTACCAATGAAACTATTTTGAATTTTGTTGTTGCAAGTTTAGATGTTATACTTACTATTTGCATGGACGACTTTGTTGATTGTAAATCTTTGAGTTATCCCCCATAAAAAATTTCCAATACAATTTTCTAAACATATTTCGATTTCCATAACTTGCTTAATTATTGAGGATATGTGGAAAGTTTAAATGCTAGACTTATAATTTGCATGGACAACTTTGACTGTAAATCTTTGAGTTTACTGAGTTTAGATGTTACGCTTATAGTTTGCATGGTCGACTTTGATCGTAAATCTTTGAGTGATCTACCCACAATTAACTAAATTTATATTTATTATAGCTATTTTCTTTTCTTTCAAGTTTTTCTACTAAGTCTAATATATTCTAAATTGGAGTTTCTATGCTGATTTGTTCATACTCTGAATGTTTGTATTTGGCTGATTATTACTATGGATGTTTTTTACACTGATTCTGAAGTTTTTGGTGCTCTCCACAGATTCTTCAATATCTCGCCGATCCACTGTCCATCTTTGTAGTTTTATTATACACGTGTTTCACTTTCTTTTGGTCCATGGCAAGATTTTATAGCTGAATCTAACTGTTGGTTTAAATCTGAAAATTGAAAAAGATATCGTTCTGTAGTGAGGGCTTTCCCTGAGGCCCTCGAGAATACAACTTGAATATTCTTGAAAATATCACTTTTTATGTCAAAAATGGTAAGCTAGAATACTTGAGGGTGATGAATGAAATGGGATTTAGCATCACCAACAGGGCTAATGAAGACAGGAATATGTTATGCATGTTCTTTTACGTGCACAACAATGTGTACAAAGGACTTTTTTGTCTCATCCAAACAGCTAAACACTGTTCCTTGCCAGGCCTCAGTCTTGCACCACTGACATGGGGGAAACCAATTCATGTTTTTTTGTGTACTGTATATATGCACATTTCAGAAAATTGCTGAATTTTCACCAACAGATGGAGGTGTAGGTTACTCAAGGTATATATTAGTGTTCAGCAGGGATATAAAAATGTGTAGGTTTTGGAGTCCGCAGCAATAACTCAACAAGTGAAAGTTATGTGGGGGACAATGTAAAAGAAGATAATAGCATATGTCCAAGAACAAAAATGCAAGATATGACAATTTATAATTAATAAATTTTGTAGGTGAATTATGATCAAATGTCCAACTTACGTTTAATATCAGCAGCCATATTCATATTGTTGAAATTAAGTAAGCTCATACTGGAGTCTTGTGTAACCAGACTATGTCTGATATTAACCATAGAAGACTGTCGACTAGCTAAAGTACACATGTAGTCTGGGTTAACCAATAATAGTTCTTGTATTTGATATAATTTATTACTGATATCTTTACCAACTATGTGATGAAACATTGTTTCAAGATAAGGATCATTACTAAGATGGTTTTGTAATGTTGGAAAATGCCATGTTATTAAACAACTATCTTCTGATGCTGTAATGGAAACCTGGAATATATAATAATATTCAACTGCTGAATAAAACATATAAGACAGATAGCTACATGGAAACATCACAATGTAGCAGTTCTCTAACAGATGTGGTATCAGGTGTTCTAGAAAGATAATGTATGTCTTGCCTAATGTACAGTACCATGAGAACAAGATTGGTCAGAGCTTATGGAGGCAACCGTGCCTCAATAAAAATATATGAGAACCAAATACAGCATAGTGTATGTTTATTGAAGCATATTTAGAGGATGCATAAAATGGGGTTTGAACTTTGAAGTCCTACTTTTCTGTTCCTACGTGGCTAATGAAGATGTGCATACACTACGTGCATGCAAAGGTGTACATGGGACCTTGATTTTTTGTGCCATTTGAACAACTAGGCCCTCTGTCTTGGCCCACTAACAATGGGAAACCACGCTGGAAAACTCAAGGGAAGACGCAGTGCCTTTAAGGTTTTCAACCAACAATAAATTTGCCAATAATGTTCTAATAAATCAATCCCCACAAGCCTACTCTATATTGATGTAAAAGCTTACTGGATATATTTACCTGATATTTTTCTTCTTCATCAATAGAATAGGTCATAGAATCTAACTCAGGTGAATCAACAAACTGATTACATTCGATAAAATGTAAAAATAATCTGTTATAAGTCACTTTTAACCTGAAATATAAGAAAGTTATCAAAAAAAATATGTGAAACATATATAATAAATGAAACAAATGATCCCAATGACCTATAAATGCATAAAATTTGCTTCAACACAACTGTGATATGGGGATAAAGTTCTGTTCAAAAAGACCAGCTTACTTTGATTAGCACATCTGTTTACATATAGCAGACTTGAGCTAATGAAGACAGGCATATGCCATACCTAGTGCTATGAGGGAAATTATGCCCAGGCAGCAGCACTATGGTCTACTGTTACATCGACTTCAAACTGACACAGGACCTCATATTTTTCATCCCATCCAAATGACTATACTTGTTCTTTTCCATTCCCTCTGTCCTGCACCAATGACAATGAGGAACCATGCTGAGCTAAAATCTTACTAACTGAGCCACCGTGGCCCCGGACTACAGTTAAATATTACTATTATGTATGCTTGACAATAATCTGTTAACATAAAACAGTAATGCTTTATAAAAATACACTGTACCTAAAGTTAATGATTTTAAAATATGATAATTTTATCAACTGTTTAGTAAATATCACTGAATATATTGATAGAACTCAATGACCATTGAATACCGCTTGGGTAATTCGACAATTCAAGACAGTGTATCCCTGCACAAGTACTCTGTTATCCTGACAGAAAATGGCAATGAATTTAAACGTTTTTCTTCCATTCTAAACTAAAAAATCATCAATACAAATGATGGGTACTGAGAAGGTGAAATTTATTGTGGTCTGATAAAGAGTTGTTTCCCCTTAATGCACAGATTTTGAAAATTGCACAGACTTTGTAATACAAGTGCAGAGATAAAAAATAAACCAATTTATTTAAATTTTACAAAGGAATCATCAATGTTGTGGAATAATAATTTAATACTGGTCACAATTCAATATAAAATACCATCATTCAATAATTAAAGCTAACCTAATATCTTTAAATTAGCTCTCTGATGGAAATATATTAAAAATATCAATTAAAAACTAGAAAAGAATGAAATCAAGCTGACTGACAAATCCAGTATTTGAGCCTTACATCATTAGTTATTTTCAAGCATGTCTTTAGAAAAAATTTTTCCCCTTGTCAATGGTGTAGGACAGAGGACCTGTGTACACAATTACGTGCATGTAAAATAACCCTTCACGTAGCCACTCGTAGGTTGTAGCGCCGATGTCCAGGCAAAATTGCCCTCATAGCACAATGTATAGTGTATGCTCATCTTCATTAGCCCAGTTGGAGCAGAACAGTAGGATGTTAAACCCCATTTCATTTAAACAAAAGACATGCACATATAATTATGTATAACTATAATTCCGACAAGACAAAAACATTGTAATAGTACCGGTGGTCTGTTTTGCATCATATGATTATTCTAAGATATTATTTGTTATAATTTTCTCAGATTTTGTATTGATTTGATTCTCATTTCCATGACAACCAATGACCTTGTATTTTTCATCAATATTACTGGCGCCATGATACACAAATTATTTGTGTCAATCTATATTTTTATAAAAGCAATTTGATAACAAATGTGTAAAATAAAGATCAAAATAGAAATAAATCAAATGTAACCCAGAAAAAATTGCAATAAATGGGACATCATTGATATGTTGAAACTGCAATAATAAATCATTAACATGGTTAATTTGTGTTTAGGGCTCTTTAGAATTAGCAGAAAAACAGAGAAATCCCTGTGGATATTACGCATATTTTAATCACAAATAATGACTACATAAATATCCTGTCCTAACCATAACTTAATTACTTATGACAGGGTTGGTGTAAAATGGTTCCCTGCCAGATCATATTTGAAATTCAATAGGATTCTTTTTTTCACTAATTTCTATAAGGCATATAAATTTCAATTAGATAGGTTTATCATTTTAGCTGTAAGAGCCATAACTCTAGAAGCAATTAATTACAAAGTTTCACTAAAAGGGACGAGCTGATTGACAACACACTGTGATGACATTACACTCTTACATGAAATGTGAAAATAAGGACAAAATTAATGTCATAAGATACTGTACCTTCCTTTTACTAAAATAGATATTTTTTCACCACATGGAGTTATTCCTTGTACAGCATATAAACTTCCTTTAGCTAACGTTATCACAGATCCTAATTTACATATTTCCGCAAACTCCTTTCTAGTCATATGCATTGGCCTAAATAGTTTTTTATACATTACTTCTAGTTGATGGTGTAGTTTAACTGGAATCATTTTATATCCAATAAAAATCATGTGGCACAAATTGAAAACTGAAAACACGATGTGCCAACCAAGAACATCCGGCATACAAACTAGCAAAGAAGACCACAAGATGAAAAGCAGAAATCCAATTAACAGGAACGACCTCAGACAAATTGAATGGAAACGGAAATTACTGGGGGTAAAAAATGAAATTGCCAGGCACAGATTGGCAAGTTGTAATAATGTGTGTTGAGCATCTTGCCACTGTTCACAAGATTCTGTAAAGTTTTTTTCTAGAGCCAGGTTGGTTTCTGTCTCTGTAAAAACAGTGGATGTAGCAGGAAGCATATTATTGTTGACTCTAGTATAATCAGTGGAAATTGCAGATAAAATAATTGAACTTTGATTAGCAGACACTGTGGATACATTGTTTATTGCGTCTGTCCAATTTCTTATGAATGTCATTCTAGAAGTTGAATTGTGTGTCTGTCTGGATCATCTGTCACATACATGGATGGAACATCTGAAAATAGATCAAAAGAAAGTTTAAATTATTTACAGGAATCAAATTGCCATTAAAAACAAAACCCAAATTTATCTACCGTAATTAATGGATTTGCTCAATTGTTGGTTTGTCCAGTCTAGCTCAATTTACAGTTATAAAAGTTTCAATAATTAATTCCAGCACACATTTTGAGAAGCAATACATGCCCTGGGAAAATGTAAGTCCAAGCTGTAATCTCTATAGGTGAACTGTGAAAAAACTCTGTGATCTTTTTCTACCCATAACAAATCGTTGGATCAAATTTCAGTTGCAGATAGTGAAAAATGTCCAGGACAAATAAGCCAGGAACAAATTTGAAAGATATTTTACAAAAATTTAATTAACCAGAAAATCATTGAGCAATTTAGATATATCAAAGAGATGTATGTAATAGCTCAATTTCCTTACAAAATAAGAGTATATTATTACATATCAATTCATTCATAATAAACGGCAGATATTCTTTTGTGGTATCAAGTTTGCAATATTCCGTCTGCATTCAAGTGAACAGGTTATATGAACCATAGTTTCCAATACCAATTATATTCCTATTCATGATGTGTTTCTGTAAAAGGACTTCCTTGTCTAAATCCACAATCTGTTCGCCAAGTCAAACTAAATAAAGACATAATTACTCACTGGACTTGATCTGATATGTGTGTGTTCAAAATAACAAATAATTGGAAGGGTAAGCTGACAAACAAGACAAAGAAATGGAAGATGCCATGTTCTGTGATATATAAACTCGCTTTGTGTTCATGTAGAAACTAATTTGTAGGCAAACAAAGACAAACAACAAAAAAAACAAATATACAAGCAATAAAAATAAAATTAAATTAAGCTTGTGGGTGTTAGGTATCTTTTGTTGCTTCATCTTGATTATTCTGATTCCTACACTACCAGTACTGAAGAACTAACACAGGGCTATGTAATAGTAAGGGCAGGTGGACTGCACCACTCACAAACAATTACACAAGGCAAAACCTATACACAATATATAGACACCACAAACAAACACACATCACATGAATAGGGATTTCAGGGAGTTTATATCAATGGACAACGTCTTGGTATGACTGGAATAGGTTTTTGTTTACAGCACACAAATAAAACACAATACAAAGAAAAGTTGCCAGGCAATGAAACATAATGTTAATAGCATATTTAGCACTAAAACTGATCAAGAAAAACAACCTTATGAAGTAATTATCAGAAATAATTAAATTTTGATTGGTTTCTTGTTCTCCCTAGTACAATTATACTAAGAATTATTATACAAATCAGATGAAAACTTTAGCTGTTCGAGTTATCAGAAAGCAGATAATATCTTTAGCCATAAGATGGTTCATATCAACTTCTTCATATTGCTTTAGACATCAGCTCCTACATATTGCTTTACGGGAACATTACAAAAGGACAAAATATTACAGCTACCCAAAAAGAATGAACACTGTGGAAATCACTAGGATTCTTCATCTAATAAACTTAACATAATAACTGAAGCATCCACAATATTTTTCAATAAGCTGTACAGCATTTACAAGCTATTGCAGATGATTGACAGACAGCAATATATGACCATGTATTTCAGTGTGGGTATATCAAAATGTAACTTTTACTTTAGTGTATAATATACTGATATAGCTAAACCTTTGTCTAACTCTCCAGTGTTTTATTGATAAATTTGCCTGGGGCAGTAGTGGAGCTGACTCTAGGTTTCAGAAGCCTGATAAAGATCAAATGGTAAAATATCAAACTGAATTAGATCAGTGTCAAACAATAATTAGAATCAAGGAGTCTGTGCAGCATAGTCTTCTTAACATGTGATTACATCTGACATATTGGTAAAAAAGATCAAAACATGCTATGCATTAATTAAAATTCAGTATTCAATGACCTTTAAATTACTATGTGTTTCACAGATACCTATCTTTAAGGATGGCTTAAATATTTAGCTTGAAGTTTTTTTTTTTAAAAGCTGATGTGATTGAAATATAAACAACCAAAATGTGTTTATACTTATTATTAGCCGTTATTGGACTGATGATGTGACATCCTCTTTTTTCTGCAACCGCCAATGCAGATCATAAATTTCAAACATGTCTGCAAATTAATGAAAACTGAGTGTTTAAATTATGAGATATTCATAGGTGTCAGTAAATTTTGAACTGGATTAATTAGCAAAAGTACCAGTATATATCCTTTTCTGACTGATTATACTAAAAATATAATACCACTTTTATAATACGTCACATAATTTTATAAATTACTTCCTGTCTTCATTTATAAATTTTACTAGCCCAGTTACCTGGTGTTGCATGATTCGATATCTTATATAGTTTTAATTTATTAAAGTTAAGAATTTGCCAGAAAAATAATGAGTATTCTGGATTGCAATAATCATTATTTGTCAATTTCATTATTAATATGGCTACAAATACAAAAAGCAAAAAAAAATTCAAAATTCAACCATTAAGCATTTCCTATGTTGAACTCACAAGCCATCTATCTAACTTTTTCATCTATACACATAGGGGGTGGGGGTTGGATGGCTGAATGGTCAGCGTGTGCACTCTGTATCATACGGCCTGCCATTGAGTCAAGTGGCATGATTTTGAATCCCCGGTTGTACATGGCAAGGAGTAGGATCACCTGTCCAACCTCGTGGGTTTTCTCCAGGTACTCCAGTTTCCTTCCACTACTAAAGACCCCAACACGCAAGTGAATTATTGAAATAAAATTAAAACCATATATTAGTCTCGAAATTACTTAGTTTGTGTCAAGTGGACGTTAAACCCCATTTTTCTCTCTCTCCCTATGCCCTATACACATAGTGAGACTTAAAATATGTTTGTATTCTTCAATTTCAATGAAACGAATGGAATGTCCCGATCAACTTTTATATTCTATGAGCTGTAGGAATTTTAAAATGATAAACCATATTTCATTTTGAAGAGTATTTATAATGAGAATGATCGAAATAGGATACATCATAATACATGTAATCTCTTATTTTATGGATGACCAATGAACCACACGGATATGCTTGTTAAGATTACAAATGAATTTTGCATTCACTTAAAGAGATAATAAAGTCAGGGAAAACAGAGTCCTAGAAATCTGTATCCGCCAATTCTCTACAGTATTGGAAACCTCACAATCATCCGTATAATTAAGCAATGCCTGAAAACCAAATATACTCTTCAAAAAAAAAAAGAAACACACAGTCCATTTTCATTTTTTTTTTATTTGAACGAGGTTGTTGTTTCCATAAAACTTACGAAACGTAAATCTAAGGCCTTTAAAGGAACAATAACACTTTTGTTGGCTTGGCAGGTACAGAAAAGAAATAATAGCTTTATTCTAAGTACTAGATGTTTAAATGTCCTACCTGTTGTGTAAATTATCCATTACATCCTATTTCACTTGTTCAGAGGGTTCACATTTGAAAAAGTTTGCGTTAGACTTTTCAAATCATTTAGTTGAATTTTTCCAATTTTTTAAATTAGGTGTGTTACGATGAAATTTGTATCATGTTTTCAACAGCGACCTCTACTGCAGCATTAATTCCCGGACGGGGTAAAATCTCAGACCAGGTAAATCCAAGACGGATGTAGCTAGGCTGCTGAATGTTTCCCTGAGTTCCATTTCTCGCGTTTGGGATAGGTACTGACAGTTCAACAGGTGACTGTCTAAGCTCAGGCCAAACAAGAGTGACCCCACATGTTCAGGATCATCACTTCCGGTTACGTCATTGGCGGAAAATGTTTTCAACAGCAACCTCTACTGCAGCAGCAATTCCCAGACGGCGTAAAATCTCAGACCAGACAGTCCGTAAATCCCCGTTAGTGCTGCTGTTTTGAAATCCATCTCCAGTGGGTTCAGACACTGAGGGTATGGCCACAGCAACACTGGGGAGCAGTTTGGTTAAGCTATGTGTTGCGGTTCCTGTTGCAACAAGGCGATGGTTGATCGAGGGTATACCGATGACGAAATGTAACATTGCGTTTCTTTTTTGGGAGCGTATATTATCAACAGATTCATGGTTTACTAATGTGGTAGAAGAAGCCATTCAAACTGATCCATTTCAACCTTGTCATGGTGGCATCATCCTACACCATCTAAACAACCAACACCCAAGAATCAAGTTCACAATGGAGAATGAAACCAGCAGTAGCCTTCCATTTCTAGATATACCAGTAAAAAGAGAGAACTCCAACATTACCACCTCACTATGCAGAAAGCCATCCCACATGGACCAAAACATTCATTATAATCAAATCACCCTTACAGCACAAAAGCAGCCGTCATCACCACCCAAACACAAAAGGCTAAATATATTTGTGACCCGGGAAGTACAACACCTTACAGAAGTTTTTACCAAACCAATGGGTATCTGCCAAGAATGGTAAATAAGATCACAAAAGTATTTATACCTTTCCACAACAACCTCCCACACCAAATTAGAAAACACAAAGAATACATAGAAACCACATGCACAACAACCAAAGAATTAATAAGAGCAAATGGAAAAATAAACCCAACAAAACCAATCAAGGGACAAACATAACCAGGAGGACGGGCCCTAAAGTTCCAAAGACATATCGGTATCTTTTTTTTCTAATATGATTGAAACATTTCTGATGCAGACAGAGAGAGAGAAATGGGGTTTAACGTCCACTTGACACAAACCAGGTCATTTCGGGATTAACATATGGTTTAATTTTATTTCTATAATTCGCATGCGCGTAGGGGTCTTTAGCAGTGGGAGGAAACCAAAGTACCCTGAAAAAACCAACAAGGTTCGACAGGCGAGTTTACTCCTTGTCACAGGATTCGAAACCACGCCAGTTGACTCAATGAAGGCTTTATGATACCATTCGGTCATCCAACCCCCCAATTCGACAATCCAACAGACTAGAGGACATGAGTGACATCAAAATATGGCAACTCTAATGTGGTGGTATGAAAATGACTGGCCAACAACTAGAATTCTAAGATATACAGGATGACATAATAAATCTAGAACATTTGTAATCAACAGATCATGTATCTATGTACATTAATTAGCAATATTATGACAAAGTATTAAATTGACTATTAATATTGTAGCATTATGATATTTTATCACATATATCACCTGTTGTAAATTACCTTGCTTGGTTACCATGGTTATTTGAATGTTATTTACATGTGTTCTACTGAAGACAATCATTTCAAGTAATCATTATAAATACGTCTTGTATATATAACAAGTCTTGTTCAATATTTGTCACTGTAATAAATATCAACCGAAGACATGCTGATTAATATATCAAAATAAGATTATTTACGTCAACTACAAAAAGAGAGACACAAAATGGGGCTTGCTATCAAATCAACACAACCTAGATCATTTCAGAATTCATTTATCACCTCTGATTTTTTTTTAATCACAACTAATTCATTTTGGATTATTGTAAATCTTGTTTCAGTACTACACTTTAATGTTGCAGTAACAGATGGTATCATGATGATAACACATAAGAATATTTTCATGATTCCACAAACACATCAATTCTGTACAACTCAAAAACTTGAAATTGACAGAATAGGAATGCTGAAAATTTCAATATTATTGTGCAGATGTAGGGTATAAAAAACAGTTGGGGTCAGTCAGCACTATCTTTCCTTTCTGTGAAATATGCAAGGATATTCCAACGTTAACACATGAACACCCTGAACAAATCATTCTGCTGATCTAACAAAGAGGGCATGAGCCACTGAAAGAAGCATTGTAATGCGAGAGGGGAAGTATACCTCATACGCTAAAATCTCCTCCATGTGACAAAGTCACATTGCAGGTACAAGTCAAATTATAACATTTTAAAAATATAATTTTTAAAAGACACATTTAAAGTTACATAAGGATGAGGTTAGATAATATAAAAATTCTATCATATTTTTGTTTAGTTGACATGTTTGGTCAGATATTTGGTGAAAAAGGACATGAATAATAATAAATAATAATATTAATAGTATTTCAATTCATAAAGCGCAAATTCTGCAAAACATGAAATACTACTGTCCAATGATATACATAAGTCAGATTCAAATTGATTGTTAATTTTCTGTTGAAGTTTGAAAGAAGTTTATTCCACATTGTTGATACCAGAGAGAGACAGAGAGAGAGAGAGAGAGAGATGGGGTTTAATACCAACTCAACACAAACTAGGTCATTTCGGGACAAACATATGGTTTAATTTTATTTCAATAATTCACTTGCGCGTAGGGTCTTTAGCAATGGGAGGACCTGAGGAACCAACAAGGTTGGACAGGCGACCCTACTCCTTGTCATGTACAACCAGGGAATCTAAACCACGCCAGTTGACCTTATGATACAGCACGCACATGCAAACCATTCGGCCATAAATTTGAATACCGTACAGGAATTAAATATGAAAAATAGCAAGATTCACCTATTGTTTTTACGTGCGTGATTTGTATATTTTGTTGACATGTGATTTTTAATTGTGATATGAATTCTTCTACTTAAATAACGATAACAGTTATGCCCTTTTATTTTCCTTAAAATGTCTGACAAGAAAAATTTTGAAATCCCTTCACTGTAACACAGGTATTTTATGGGAACACTTCAATCTAGACCTTGATAAGCAGCAGACAATATTATTTTTAACTCAATCTGGGCTTGAACAGATTAACAATATATTTTTTTCACCATTGGAGTGACATGAGAAAGTGAACAGCTGAATTTTGAATGTGCTTATGTCAATCCCTCTGATACCTCAGTGTATAAAAAGGTAGGAAATGTTCCTTCCAAGAATTGTTCGTTTAGAATAGCAAGAGAATTTAGAATGGTTGTGATTTTTACAAGCAAGTTTTGCTGAAACTGTCAGCTAGAAGAGAATCATCATCAGTATTTGGGAGTGTCAATCATACATAATTACACACATATGAATGGTATATTATATTATATTCCATTAATGAGGCATCATTCAGAATTACCATCTTGTGGTAAAATGTGTTATTGTTATAATTGCCTTTACCATCATGTATAAATGTAATGCAAGTAATTAATTATAAAGAGTGTGCTGGTTTATATCGCCTTCTTGACATTTGGGATTGCATCCAGACTGATAACATCATCTTACATATACGTAGCTCTCCAAATCTCAATTCTACTAGATGTTGTTCGTATAATAGGAAGTGGAATAATATATGTTATGTACACTTTCATGTAAATTAAGGACCATCACCATTTGTTACATTTTCTGATTAACTGCCATTCCAAGAACAAATTAAACAATTTTTGTTGCAACAAGATGTTTTTTATTTGACATAAATTATAATCTATAGTTTCTGTTTGTTATGATAACATATTCTCTTCAAATTTCAATTATACTAGACATTTTGGTTATATGTGGGAAGTGGATACTGCATAAAAATTTTCATGGGAAATTAATGATGATTGAAAATTAATAGGCTTTTAACTCACAAGTTAATTGGGTGATAACAGTATCCTCAATGTAGCATCCACAATATTTGTGAAAGTGGTCTATGGTCTGTGCACAAAGACTTAAATAATGACGTAATAATTCATTATTATTGGTCCAAAACAAATCATTGTCTAAAATCACAGAAACTCAATTAAATATATGAATTTGTTTACATTCTGCTTCCCTGTAAAGTTAACTCATTATATCGGTGTAATAATTTGACAACCATTTGGGTTTAGAATCTCATATCTCAAACTACCCTATTTCAATCTTAGAAATATCTGTAAATTAACTGACACTATACTGATGCCAGAAAAAACCCTTATAATATCTTTTGTAGCTTCACATCTAGATAATTGTATTTCCCTGTTTGATGATCTACCACGACAGTGCTAAATATATAAACTACAAACAGTACAGCCGCTAGACTTATTACATGTAAAAAACAAAATGAACATATTTCTCCAATTCTCCTTTTAACGTTTAAATGTATAAAGTGTAAGATGTCATGTTATTAAATGAATGTATCGAATTGTATTCACCAAGTAGAAGTTTTACATCATCTTCTAATCACAGTTCATTAATATGACCAAGCTTCAAAACTATGAAATAGTCTTCCTTTTAATATACGCAGTAGCCATGTTATGGAAGGCGATCGACACCACATTAAAAGACATGTAAACACGAGTAGAAGTTACTATGTCAGCATATGAAAGTGTTGTTTTGATGATTTTTCCATGTTCGATTTTACAAAATAGAAAAGTATTGTCCACTAACGAAAAAACACATGTACAAATGCGCCTTGTAACGTTTGTATTTTCTACATCTGATCTTTCAACTGTTGTAATTTCTACTAGTGCATAATCAACATATGTAACTTCGACATCGGTATTTTCTTCCAATGTAATTTCTCCACATGTCACATCCATCAGGGCATGGTTCCGATTTTAGCCGAAGCTTGCGTCATAAAAACAAAACCTCCCTTCAAGTAGTCTCGGTCATCCAGACAATATGGCTCCTCCGCGATAGCTCCCTCGACTAACGGGCTTGGATGACCGAGGCTACCCTTTGAGGAAAGTCGGTAAGTGCTAGATATTATGAAGCCGGGACGATTTTGCTAAATTCTATAAAGCGAGTATAATTTAAGCCCCGCCCTTTTGTTGTTTATTTGATGAATAATGGACATCCAGATCAGATGATCATTCTTGATATTTAGTTAGAGCTATTTATTTATCATTCTTATTTATTATATGGGGAGCAGCAGTGGCTCAGTGACTACGGAGCTTGCTTACTAACCAGGTCCAGGTTGTTGATTCGATTCCTGGTCATAAAAACTCATGACGGAATCCCCTTCCTTGTCTGTCACAGTGGTGCAGACCCGAGCTGAGGGGCTGGCAAAGAATAGCACCCAGTCGTTTGGATGGGACGAAAAACCAAGGTCCAGTGTGCTGCATCAGGACAGGGCACATGCTAAAAATCCCAGACAGTTGGAAATTGTTAGAGATACTGATAGTACTAGTAGTAGTAGGCCTAGTGATTCATTTCATAGACATAGTCTAGCTAGGGCTAGGCGAGTTATTGATGGATGTCCTGACAAAATTTCCCTCATTGCACCCTGCATGGTATATGCCAGTCTTCATTAGCCAATACAAAAAATACATCAAAATAGGACGTTAATCGGAACCACGCCTTGATGGATGTGACATGTGGAGAAATTACATTGGAAGAAAATACCGATGTCGAAGTTACATTTGTTGATTATGCACTAGTAGAAATTACAACAGTTGAAAGATCAGATGTAGAAAATACAAACGTTACAAGGCACATTTGTACATGTGTTTTTTCGTTAGTGGACAATACTTTTCTATTTTGTAAAATCGAACATGGAAAAATCATCAAAACAACACTTTCATATGCTGACATAGTAACTTCTACTCGTGTTTACATGTCTTTTAATGTGGCGTCGATCCCCTTCCATACCATGTTTACAACAAAAGTGATAGCTCGTTTATTTTTACATGATTTCTCTTGGTATTCACTTACTACTTACACTGTTGTATTTTATATGTTTTGTGTTTATCAGTCATCTTTTAAAATTGTATATCATTCAGAGATAATGTTAACAATTACTTGTATTTATATTGCAAATCAAAACTTCTTGTGAAGACAGATCTATTATAAATGAAAAAATTATAAAAGACAGCTTACATTTTATGTATTCATTGCAGATATGTCTTTTTAATGAACTGATAAAATTAAGTCATGCTGCTGTGAAAGAAAAGTTTCATTTACAGTCTATTTTTTCTTTTTACATTTTTTGTTAATAGAGATGTTTAACACTGAACCAATATCCTGAGAAGGGATTAAAGTTCAATCAGAGATAGATTAGAGTGAATGACTGATTTTAGCAAATAATTCCATAAGTTAAATTATGGCATCAAATATGACAGATCAGACTAACAACAATTTTGACAACGCTTTAATGAATGGTGAAACTCATTTTTCATGACAATATCTATTCAAATAATATCCAGACACTGTAACTAAGATTGTAAATATTACATCTCTGATAATTTTTTCCTATTCAAAAATGTTTTTGTTCAAGGTCATAATTGTGAATAATATTTTCTTTAATAATTTCAAACTTAAACAATTCCAACTAAAACCTTTTCAGAATAAAAAGAAAGTATTTTTGTTTTTTAAATTATTTTTCAACCCCCAACAAACAGGACGTTAATTTTTAATACGTCTTCCTGAAAAACAACCTTTTACAATGTTATTTCCTAAGTGTCATATTTCAACTGACTAAAGAAAACATGGCAAGAGAAAAGTACTAACTAATCCAATTAAAAAAACCCATCTTCTATTTAAAAAGAGAAGTTAACAGAAATGTAATGTGAATGATAAATGCTGGTTGATTCTGTTTTTTCTTCAAAATAGAAACATACATAGCTGAAAAAAGGACAAAATCAAAGCTCACCAGAGAATAACAACATAATCTTACCACACAGTTTGACACCAGGCTTCTTATTTTAATGGCATGCAAGACTTGGGGCTATTTTCTCAAAGAAGCTTATTATTCTCGGTTGGCTAGTGAATTGATCCAGATTAAAGAGTAAGTGAAACGACAGTAATCTGTAAGGAAAGTATAGTGGAACGTAAACCAGAGGACTGACTTAAATTACCTTGAAATACACCTAGGATAAATCTATATAAAATGCCAATCAACCAAAATAAGAGCTATATTTATGGTGGTAATTAACATGGCTACCTAAGACAAGCTTGCTTTGAGAACAGTTAATTTCAAGGATATGGTATTGGAAACGAAATAACTGTTGTCTGCTCTTGAGAATAAATATATGTGTATTCACGACATAGGCCTACTATTTAATTCATATAAATTTGTGATATTTCTATTCTAGAGTAAACCTGTTTACCAATGCCTTTAGGAACATAATTTCAATGTTGACATATATGCCCCCTACTATTTATTTGTCTTTAAAAATAAAAACTCTTTGATTTGGGTAAAAAACAAAAGTGACAATTTAACTGAAGGAGCTAAACATATATACATTCTATGGAATCTATCAATGCAGTATGAATGTAGCCTACATATATATATATATATATAAACTGATCTAAATCCAATCTTTAAATTTTTTATTGCAATTCCTAATCAGTTTGGCGAAAAATATGTGGCAAGTTCAAATTGAATTTCAGTCATTTGGAAGTTTGCACATTTTTAGTCAGTGAAGCCATTTTATTTGTTAAATCCTGTCTTTATTATTTTTCAAAGAACACTGAAATATGGCAATTTTCTGATGTTCACTCTCTTATAAAACCACAAGTACATGTACATTGATTGATAGCTTTTCTCAGAAACCATGTTTACCATGCCCACACTTTCAAAAACATTCATCCAATAACATATAATATCATGTACATTGTTCTGCAATGTCTGTTCGAAAAATTGTTGTTGGTGTGACATAGTTGTCTATGCTCACATCAAATATATTGACAACAAGCGGTTACCATGAAAGATACATCCACAGTTGGCAAGAAATGGACAGAGAACAAGCTAATTTTTTGTACAATCAAGGCTATAATCAAAGAACCTTTGGATTATATACTTTTACACTGTTTGTGTATGGGGGGAGGCCATTTTATCGACAGTTTTGCTCTGATTTTTACGAAACATAATTTTTCGTACATAATCCATGAAGTTTCGGTCCGATACATGCCAATATCGAAAGGAACTGGGATCGTCAGGATATAAACCTATATTTCATGTTTCGCCAAAATCAGATAAATATTGCGATCTGTATAGTTTCCACAAATTGTGGACAGATGTCTGGAAAGAGAGAGAGAGAGAAATGGGGTTTAACGTCCACTCAACACAAACTAGGTCATTTTGGGACTAACATATGGTTTAAATTTTATTTCAATAATTCGCTTGCGCATAGGGGTCTTTAGCAGTGGGAGGAAACCGGAGTGCCCGGAGGAAACCCGCGAGGTTGAGAAAGCGCCACTATCTCCATGCCACATACGCTCACACCAGGGCACGAAACCACAGCCGCAAGCCAGAGGTGACCGGCCAGCTAGAGGTCGAAGCGCGGCACTCTAGACCACTAGGCCATCCCAACCCCCCATGGATCTCTGGAAAGACAGGGGTGACGATAATATACATTCACATGAAGATGTGAGCTTATGAAAAATTGTGACCTCTCGAGGGCCCACAACCTTGGTATACTTTTTGGGTGAATTTTCAAACCAATTTTCACGAAATTCAAACTCAACCATCATTATGGTTCAATGGTGCTGGGAATTTTTAGTCCAATTTTCATGAAATTCAAACTTAACCATCATTATGGTGTAATGATGATATATTTGAATTGATTTTAAAATCGGACAAAAATTGCCATTATCCAGGAAGTTATGGTCTGATATGTGTGAATATCTACAGGAACCAAGATCTTTGGGTTATAAACATACATTTGAAGATTCATCAAAATCGGATAAAAATTGTGACCTCCAGGATGTGCACAAGCTAAAAACGATTTTTCGTACAATCAGAGAGCATGATCCATAAAGTTACAGTCTGTTACATGCCAATACTGAAAGAACCTGCATTTCAAGTTACGACAAAATCGTACAAAAATTGTGACCTGTACAGAGTCCACAAACAAATTGTGGACAAACAGATGGACAGGGATGACAACAATATACATCCACAAGGGTGTATATAGAAATAAGATATATGTTATTACACTAAAATTCTTTAAAAAGTTGTATGAATGAGATGCACAGGAATCATCATTGTTTATATGAATATATATATAGTAGTTTGCAAAGGATTAACAGTCCCTTTAATAAAATTCAGGTCCAGAGACTCAAAGGATTCCACCACATCTAACTATACAATTGCTGTATTTTTGTGACCAACTTCCAACTCTAGTGTTGTGCACATGGGAAGCTTTGGGTACTTTTACTAGAACACCTGATACAAAGTTCACATATTAGATGATATTACCTATTGGCTGACAATAAACAGTCAATAACATGTCAATTACCACATACAAATATATATTATCAACTTAATACTAACTATATTACATCTGACAGTCTGTCAGTCACATTTCTTGTTAGTACCCATACATTAGAGACCACAATAATTCATATATCTTTTTGTAATCTATATGGTTTGTCTATCCCATTGAAACAAAGGTAGTCACTAAATCTTGTTTAGTTGGTTCCAGATATCAATAATCATTTCAATGACAATCAATTTGCTTCTTCGTCTCAGGAACATAAACACTACAAATGAATTTCAAATCAATTGTTTTTTTGACAAGTAGTGAGATGCAAGATCTCTGAACGTAATTATCAAAACCTGAAGACAACTTTACAATCTTGAGCATCACAAAAGATCAACTAGGGCAATAACTTCGTAATTATTGGAAATTGTTCTTTTTCTAATAAAAAAGAAAAGTGTATAAATGTTATGTCTATTAGATAACTGTAGCCTGTCCAGATGCTTTTTCTGTTATCAAGGGTCATAAGTCTAACAGTAATTACCATATATTGTCTCAAGAACATATACACTGTTTAGAAATTACATATCAATCATATTTGAACTCCAATACCTAGCTAGAGCACCCACAAGTAATTATGAACCAAGGATGAACAAGGTGATGATAATAAACAACCAAATTTCTATTTGTGTACATAAAAATCATTCTATGGTAAAATATATCTATTTCTCTTGGGAGATATATTAGAAACTTAAGATATTGTCTATTGATTACAACATGTTGGCCCCACCTTTGGGCCCAGGGAAACCCATGTAGAATCATACAGATAAAAAAATGTATCTAATTTGATGAATATCATAAAGATAGGTTGCCAGGCAACGAAACATACGCCCACAGCAGCTAAATCGTCCGGGCAGTCAACAAGGGTTGTCGCATATTTTTATTTTTTTCGGTAATGAAACATTTGTAATACACTAAAAACTGATTAAGAGTAACAACTCATTATGTAATTATCAGAAAATCATTAGAATTTGATTGCTTTTTATAAAGTTTTACCCCACGCTAACAATTAGTATATACATGAAACATTTAATATCATGGATTTAGCTGTTCAGTTATCTAAATTCATTGAAAATCAAAATACTTGTTCGTTTCAACACCTTAAACTCTATGTATCAATCTGAAGTCAATCGGATGGTAACTTTGGCCTCTATAGCGTCACAAGAATTTTTGAAGTTATCAAGGGAGATAACTCTGGCAGTAATTATTTGAAATCGCTGAAAATCAATAGGCTTCTTCGTCTCATGACCTTAAACACTGTATATAAATCTAAAGTCAATCGGATATTAACTTTGACCTTTAGAGCGTCCACAAGATTTTTTGAGGTGATCAAGGGCCATAACTCTGGCACTAATTATCGGAAATCGCTGAAAATCAATAGGCGTCTTCGTCTTATGACCTTAAACACTGTGTATAAATTTAAAGTCAATCGGATATTAACTTTGGCCTCTAGAGCGTCCACAAGATTTTTTGAAGTGATCAAGGGCCATAACTCTGGCACTAAATATGAGAAATCGCTGAAAATCAATAGGCTTCTTCGTCTTATGACCTTAAACACTGTGTATAAATTTAAAGTCAATCGGATATTAACTTTGACCTTTAGAGCGTCCACAAGATTTTTTAAAGAGATCAAGGGTCATAACTCTGGCACTAATTATCGGAAATCGCCGAAAATCAATAGGCGTCATTGTCTTATGACCTTAAACGCTGTGTATAAATTTAAAGTCGATCGGATATTAACTTTGGCCTCTAGAGCGTCCACAAGATTTTTTGAAGTGATCAAGGGCCATAACTCTGGTAGTTATTATCGGAAATCGCTGAAAAACAATAGGCTTCTTCGTCTCATGACCTTAAACACTGTGTATAAATTTAAAGTAAATCGGATATTAACTTTAGCCTGTAGAGCGTCCACAAGCAATTGTGGACGCCGGACCGACGGACGGACGGACGGACGGACGGACGGACGGACGGACGGACGGACGGACGGACGGACGGACGGACGGACGGACGGACGGGGGCGACGACAATATACGACCACATTTCAATGTGGGCGTATAAAAAGCAACAAAACATTGTTTGAAATCCCAAGTTTGTTCCTCATAAACTAGATAATGATTTATTAGATCCTGACAGTTCCATAAAGCTTTAACTTAGAAAATGATAAGTGTTTGGTACTGTAAACTCTTCATATTATGCCATCCTCTTTAAACGCAACTTATGTTTTGTTAATTAATACTGAAAAATATTGTGTATAGTATGCAAGATATATTGTAAAATATCTCTAGGAACCATATCTGAAATTTCTTATCTCACCTATTGTCACACAACACTCACATTCTGTAACACAGATCAAAGTAAACATTGCAAAAAAACTTAAATTACATAAATCTCAGTTTTAATCATTTCCAAAAATATAGAATGTTCGAGATCTCTTGAGCTGAGAGCATGGTAATCAATTACCCAGTGTTTCTCTTCGTGTATTTATCCTGTCACAGCATTAAATCTTACCTCTTACAATGGCCAAGCTTTCTTAAATAACTTTGGTGGATAGATTTAAGTCTTGAAATAATACATCCCTTATGTCGCAACACACGAATTCCACAAAAAAAGATCAATGTGCACAGGATAACTGAAAAGCACTCTTTCAATTTTTAATGTTTTTTTTCAAGAAACAAAGAAGCTAATTTACCTTACTTCTTAGGACATCAATTACAAATGAACCAGAAAATTCCTCTTGTCAGACTAGATTTCTTACATTATTCCAGCATGTCAGCACATAATCATTTCTTCCAGTATGACACTTGAACTTCTTCTATATTCCAGGTATTTGAAATTTTAAGCTGAGAAATATGCCAGAGAAAGGGTTACCATGGAAACCTATTCTATTACACAATTTATAATACTTTCTTTATGATATTGATAATGGAGATTTTATAATCATCTAGCCGTCTTTTAATGTGCCACTTGTGACCCCATTCAGATTCTTTCTTCCAGCAAATAAACGCTAATTTGAAACATAAATTGGCAAATTATTACACAATGAAATGTCCGGCACTTCTTAAAGATACTCAATTAAGATGAATCCCTTAAAAAGAAAAGTTTTCAAAAGGTTTGTGTATTATCAGAATATTTTATGTTGGAGCAGGGGTGGTGGGGGTGGTGCTTTGAATAGTCTTATCTATGCAAGTGATGAGTTTGATCCTGTGATGTATGTAACAAGAAGTAGTATTGACTGTCTTATCTCCTGCACACAAGCAAATTATTGAAATCAACATAGATTAATGGGCAACGGAACATACACCCACCAGCAGCCAAGTTGTCCCAGCAATTATGAGCTAAACAACTAAGAGTAATTTCTTTCTAAAAGATCAGATTATAATTGAAGTTGAGTAGAATAACTCAGGAACGTATTCTAGAAATCCATCGATAGATAGCCAATATGTAAATAATTGCAGTCTTTAGTAGTGTTAAAAAGATTTCATAACAAATAGGTATTCAAACTTGTCCTTGGTCAAAGTTTTGATATTTGTATTCTCTGCATAGCCTAAACAGAAAATGCTCATCATGCAACACCATCAAGGCAGTCACCTAATAAACACCAACACCAAGTTCGAACATTTTACCTCAATTAGAAATATAGACTAACCAATTTTAATAGTCCCCTGATTTCTTCGAAAGGAGGGAGCCAAAGGGATAATAATATACATTAATCACCAGAAGAAAACTCCACGACCACATTACACCTGAGCTCAAATCCCGTCACTGGCTGCGAATATAAACAGACATATTCGATATAAAATGATCCATGCATAGGTCAAAACAACTCGCTCAAAACACAACCTTTGAAAGTGGTACTTTAAAGGAAGCCAGAACATCCTTTAAATCATGCTTGAAGACTCACTTATTTAATTGAGAATACCTTTGATAGTGTGGCTCAGCACCGTCGAGTAGAACAGTTCTAGATGAAAGGTGCTATATAAATTCATTATTATTATCATTATTGAAGCTATTGTAGCTGCAACAAATATAAATACAGACCAACAGACATGGGGGATGACAATTTACAACCTCATTAACATGTTTGTGTGAGTACAGGCAATTGCTCTCCTCCAACACGAAGGCCTGTGTATCCTTTCATTGCCATACTTAATCTTTCATTTTAATAAGTCTAAGTCAACTTAAATTACCCAGTAGAACCAAAACTTATGCAAAACAATTTGAAATTGAATATCTGATAAACACTAACACAGATGCTCAGTGATTTATTCTAGAACTAGACCTAAAACAAATTAATCAGAAAATACTCTTAAAACTCAAGTGTACCAAAATAAGAAATCAAGTACATTCTAGATACATTGTAAAACTATAACCAAAAAGAGTTTTTATCTTCGAAACTCAACTCACAAACTTTGCCAAATAACAAACATAGCACACTTATCTACTTTCCTTTTAAATAAATATTCACTACACTTCAGTTCAATTTATTCTATGTTCTAAAAATGGCTACTTACTTGCCGTGACTTCAGCTACCAACTCTTGTCTAATATGAATTCAGGTACACACAAATGTCTATTCCAAGTACTTTAAGTTTTAATTTTCTAAATTCCAGCAGTAATGTTGATAGATATATAATAGCCTAGATGTAAAAGGTAACTGATATATATGGCTGTAGATGTTTGTCTGGCATTGATTCTGTGTAACTATACTAGCAGATAGTAGTAGTGACAGAGCTGATCTCGGTAATATAATAAAGTATGTTATCTGTTTATCATACTACAGCTAAAGCGCAAAGCAAGGTGTCTTTACTCACTGTTAAAATAATTCTTCATTGATAATAGAAAATTCCAGTTTGCAATAAGCGTTTTAGGTATATAATACTAGCAAGATACCCAGCTTAGCCTGGGACCCTAGCTCGGACAGGGTCTGATTCGTCGGGGCCCAAATTTGTCCGGAGCACCCATTCAACGGCCCAAACCATTCACATGGTCATGCTGGTTAATTCGATACCACATTTGTGGGGGTGGAGTGTGATGATGACGGGTGATTTGTCCAGGACCAAAATTCAATGACCATAAACATTCACAGGGGTTATTTTGATACTACATATTATGTGGGGGTGGAACACAGAAACGAAACGTTATGGGCAGACATGCATACACTTCGATAACATTAGTATAGATTAACGTCTTTAATGATGTAAAAAACACAAAAAACAGTTACATTTTACTTTCTCACTACCAAAACATGCATAATTAGGATTGGCGACTTTCAGGAAGCTACATGCATCATGCATGTATATAAATACAAAATTGCCATGCATTAATGTATTAAGATTGTTTTGTTGTCTGCATGGTATGTTATGATGTAAGTTGCAGGACAACAACTCCTCTTAACATTTTAACGTTTCTTATAACAAGGGTAATATATATACCAGTATACAACACAAATAGGATGCCCAAACCTGTATTTAAAACCCCCCAAAGATCTTAGTCTATTAAAGATAGGTTGCCGGGCAATTAAATATACACCCACATATTTGTTCTAATGAAACTATACACTCTCACTTACTTAAAACGGGGGTTGGGATGGCCTAGAGTGCCGCACATCGACCTCTAGCATGCCGGTCACCTCTGAACTGTGGCTGTGGTTTCGATCCCTGGTGTGAGCGTATGTGGCATGGAGATAGGGGCGCCTTTTCAACCTTGTGGGTTTCCTCCGGGCACTCTGGTTTCCTCCCACTGCTAAAGATTCCTACGCGCAAGCGAATAATTGAAATAAAATTAAACCATATGTTAGTCCCGAAATGACCTAGTTCGTGTCGAGTGGACGTTAAACCCCATTTCTCTCTCTCTCTCTCTCTCTTAATTAAAACTAAAGTTATCATGTCCCAAAGCATCAACCAATCAAATTTTATATCTCTGCTTACTACCCTAAGCAGAAAATGCTCATCTCCGAACTCAATCAAGGCATTGACCTAATAAACATTTACACCAAGTTTGAACATTCTAGCTCAATTAGAAAGAGAGTTATTGTGTCACAAACAGACAGACAGAAAGGCGGGGGACAAAAAGGACTGGATGTGTAGATAGTTAGGCACAGAATACACCCACACAAAAATGTTGGTTTATACTCAAATATATCAAAAAGTGGTTAGAACGATTTGTATTGTCAAATAAAATTTATTTTCATTTAAATTAAAATATCACCTACTTATAGTTATATGAATGATACAATGATCTCATCGTGCTGGCTACTGAATGCTTTTATAGATAAAAAGATAAAATTAGCATCCTATATGGAAATCTTAAGAGACATTTCTATTTCATAGATTGTGAAAAATAATATCATAAGTTGTGGAAAAATAAATAAGATTTATATGTTTATTAGGGTCGTGTCAGACAACTAAAATTGGAAATATTACCTTCTGATTGATCATCTATAATGACAAATTATCACGATCAAATGTTCTAGACAATTCTCTAGGGAAGTCTGTAAAGTCAGATGGAACATAATTGAAAATTCATGTTGAATATAGATAGAATATATTTTGTTTCCGCTGCCAATAATAAACATGAAGAAAATAAATATTATTCGTTATACATACTGACAAAATACATATAACTATATTTACTGAAGAAAACATGTGTTGATATGAAAAATGGTAATAAAACTCATACCCAATTTTTGAATGTTAAGTCATATATACATGTATGTCAATCCCTCTCCCTAAACAATGTATAATATTAATACAATGGTTGACGGCAGCTAAACAAAATTGACATTTAAGAAGCTGTATTGTAAATTTCAAAACTAAAAAAAATAAAACTAATGATAAACTGAACTGGCAATAATTAGAAAGCTAAAGGATCTATATGTTCTTTGTTCATGACTTCTGACTTTCTAAAGGAAAACATTCTCTGGGAAATGTATATAATTAAATGTTTGGTTTTGTACAAAGACGAAGAGAACCTCCTCTAAATAAATCTTTTAAGTAACTTGTATTCCATATAATTGTGTCATGTGTTATTTCCATCCAGTTACTAAATGCAGCTTAAACAATTGTTTTTTGTCTTTTCTAGGCATGGTAATACTGACATCCTAATCATTAGGAAAAATAGTTGTGCCTGACAAATATATAACGGAATGGAATAAGGTTCATTTTAAGCTCTATGGTTATGTAGGTAATGCGATGGAGCAGAAGTTTGCCTGGATAGTGGCATTTCTATTTTCACATCACCAGGATTTAAATACAGGACAAAGTAGTCGAGAGACCAGTTTGATGACTACCCCAACCCCTATTAGCCCACCTTAAAAAGCTTTGGACTGACTTTTTATCTTCAATGGCTTTGACACAATTTTTTTTGTTTTTATCAAATTGAAATGATGCATTTTTCCAATTTAGCTCAGATAAAATCTAATATCATGAGATTAAATCAAAATAAAGAGAAAAGTTGGCAGTATCAGGTCTCTTTAATAATTATGACTCATCTAACCCAATCTTTCAAAATTTCACTACATTAAACCAATATACACAGGCCATTAAATTGATATTATGGTCATATCATTAGTTTCGATTTATGCCTACATATTTAATTATAATTTAGAGAGATAATGTTTATAATTTAAGTGGAAATTTTTATTTTCATGCTTCCTGTCTTCTGACAAGCAATGTTAGACCTGACTGGAGGATGAAATGATGTGAGTTGGCATGTTATTATCTCAGTTGACACACTATACTCCAGGGACACTATTGATTCTAATGATGTGACGTAGTTCAAGCTTTGATATTGAAAAAAAATAGGTATTTTCCACTTGTGCTTCCAGTCAAACAGATTCCTCTCACATGCTCCTAGCCATGGATATTTGCTGTTTCACAAGATTTTTAATTAAGATGACATTCAACATTGTGAAGCCATTTGTCTTCAAACAGTGGGATATTCACTACCTATAATATCTTCTTAAAATATGACATGGTTCCACAATGAAGGTCATTTATTTTTTTTTGTATGTTTAAAGTATGTTTGGAATGTCAGAGGTTATTTTGATCAATATAGTTACATGTATATATAGTTATGTATGTACTACACATGTTTCAAGTTGTTTGGGGAGGGGGGGGGGGCGTAGAGTTAGTGTCCAGTTGATTTGGTGATCTTTAATACTTTTTTGAAATTGGAAAGATGAGGCTGGGGTTGTAGATCATATATATGTTTATCAATAGAAGCCATGGGTTTGATCCAGGAGCAGAGGCGCATGCCTACTTTCAACAGGTTTCTTCACACTGTATGTTAGTCTGTAAATAACAAGGTCAGTGTTGAATAGAAATTGTTTTCTCTTTCAAAATGGCCATGGGTTACTCCTACTTTGAACTGACAGGCTTTACACAATTATTTTTCCAAAATGTCTGCCCTCTAACCAAAACTATTCCGGAGACTCATACATCATTAGTAGACCCAATAAGTTAAATGCTTTGACAAATAAGCATAACTCTTACCATTTTCAAGTATTTAGTTGTGAAGAAGTGGTGATTACCTCGGGACCATCTGTATTCAATCAGTAGAAGTGATAAGTATTAAATGCTGTGCATTGTCTAGACCAATAATACAGCACTATTTTATTCTACTCAAATTGGCTAAGCCAACACTTTTAATGAGTACTTGACAACTTCAAACCTGATAATGCTTTTCAAATTATGTCACCTTAGATTAAAGCTATCGCCAGTAAACCAGAATAAAATATTTCATTTGTCCACAGTTGTCACTTAAGTGGCCTTCTGTGTTTCCCTGAAAATTTTACACAGAATAACCAAAATCATTGAAATCAATAGGCTTCCTTGTCTTATAAACATAAACACAGAGGGTTCCAAAAAACCCCAAAATGATGAAGGCCAAAAACACAGAAGGCAAATGTTTGAAATGGTTGCAAGAGATAGATAGAGAATTATGGGGCGCCGTTTGTAAATTAATTATTTAGCTTTTTATATAGCAAAAAACACTAGATTTAATTTAAATTTATACATATAGTTTAATCTCGACTTTTGTGCAAATTTTTCACTTTTAATATTTAAACTAAAAATACAACAAAAACTCAATATTTAACATAATATATATAAATATTTCTTGATTTGTCTCTATTTTCATATTTAACATTTAAATTTAGCATTGAATATCAAGACCAAAACAAGAGATTTGATGATATATAAATATTTAGCTAAATATTTAGTTAAATGTTTAAACATTTAGCTAAATATATATATTTAGTTAAATGTTAAAATATTTAGTTAAATGTTAAAATATTTAGTTAAACATTTATATATTTAGCTAAATAATATATATTTAGCTAAATAATATATATTTAGCTAAATAATATATATTTAGCTAAATATTTATATATTTAACTAAATAATTAAATATTTAACTAAATAATAAAATATTTAACTAAATAATTATATATTTAACTAAACATATAGTTAAATTTACAAAGCGCAACCGTACCACGCCGTTTGTAAAATAATTATTGTTGTAAGCGACTTCACACTAAACTATGACGTAGTGTACAACTTTCCATTGACTGCACAACACAGTACTATCTGGTACCTGAACGCTCAGCTTAGTTCTTCTTACATCCGCAATTCGTTAATAATGCCTACATATATTTAACGTTGGACATCGATCACTCATAAATATGGTAAGTTCACGACATATTACGGGTTAACGTGTTGGGTACACGTCATCATTTGATGCGCAGTTTTTTTGTGTCGCTTACGATAATAGAAATATTGGCGGGATCACAAATATATATTTAGTTAAATATTTATACATTTAGCTAAACATATATATTTAGCATGATATTTATATATTAATTAACTGTTTATATATTTAACTAAATAAATATATTTAGTTAAATGTTTATATATTTAGCTAAATGTTATATATTTAGTTAAATGTTTATATATTTAACTAAATATATATATTTAACTAAATATATATATTTAACTAAATATATATATTTAGCTAAATGTTTATATATTTAGCTAAATATTTAACTTTAGATTTTTCAGTGATTTAGTATTTAGCATTTATACCTACGAGGAATAGCATATTTAGCTATATATTTAACTAAGCGATGTGAAATCAAGATATAACATTTAAAGTTTTTCATAGACCAAAAACTCGACTTTTAGCTACAATATTTTTTGATATTTACATATATGCCATTTTTGTTCTAATATTTATCTAAATATATATATTCGGAGTTAAATCTAATTTTTTTTTCTATAGAAAAAGTTAAATAATTATTTTACAAACGGCGCCCCATAGAGAATAAGGTAAAAAATGTAGCGATTTTTCGTACTATCAGGGCCATAATCCAGGAAGTTATGGTCTCAATGCACAAATATCAAAATAGACTGAGATATTTGGGATATAAAGATATATTTTAAGTTTTGTCAAAATTGGATAAAAATTGTGACTTCAAGAGTGTCCACAACCTTGGTATTACATACTTTTTTTTACACTATTTGCATTCAAGGAGTGGCCATTTTGTCAGACAGTTTTGGTCCAATTTTCACAATTTTTTTAACTTAACCGTCATTACAGTGTAATAGCGATACATTTAAACGGATCAAAACGTAATTTTTTTGTACAATTAGGGGCATAATTCAATAAGTTACAATCTGATATGCACAAGATCTTTGGGCTATAACTATACATTTCAAGTTTCTGTGAATCAGATGAAAATTGTAACTTCTAGAGATTCTACAAACTAAAAGAGTAATTTTTCGCACAATAAGGTGCCATAAACAATGAAGTTTCGATCTGATACATGCCAAAATCGAAATCTATTTCAATTTTTGTCAAAATCAGATAAGAATTATGACCTGTAGAGTGTCCACAAGACGAAAATATGGGCATACGAAAATATTTGCCATGAAGTTAAACATTGTGTATAAATTTCATGTCAGATTGACCAAGATCTGTAATATAAATAGAATTATTCTTCTAATCAAGACCTTGACTTTGTTTTTAACCACTACTCCTACTCATGTATCCAGTTTATTATGACTTGGATCCCATCAAGGTTTATGTTACTCAAATGGTTTTGGATTCCTCTTTTGTGATTCACGTTTCATTGTGAGCATATAAAAATATATTCTAAGCCATTCTGAAAAACTAACGTTAAAGCAATTCCAGTAAAGGTTCATGAACTCTTGGGGAATTTTGTGTCATTCATGTCAACGTGTATTACACAACTGTTTCATAATTTGAATTCTTGGACTGTACACATTTGCTAATATTATTTATTGAGCAAGAATTTATCAGTTTCATTTCGATAAATCAATTTTTCTGTGACATCTATGGATGTAAACTGTAATCCACATGGAGGTTTTGTTACTGCACATGAAGCACATTCAGTATTTGTTTGATTGATCTGTGAAAACCAAATCAGTTTCCTCACATGAAATAAACATGGATTACAACCTAAAATCAGTGTGGTACTTGCCATTAAGATGACAACCTTTCATGTTTCTATAACACTATCAGTATCATTTTACTTCATTTGATCATCATCAATCTATTTGACAGAACCTGACCAATTTCATTTAATCTCATCTCATCCTCTGTCATTCCACAATGACAATACAGTATATTGCTTTTCAAGAAATTTATTTGGGCTCTACAAAGTATTGTATTATTATATTATCTTTTTATTATGATTGGAAAGACAGTTAACCTATTTAGTATGATGCACGTTTACTTATTAAATCTTTGTTTTAAAGATGCTATGGTATGATTTGCTGTAAACATTCCTTTCCCCCCTAAAATAACTGACATTCTGATAGTAAATGTAATGGAAGAAATTATCACCTCTTTAGACTGATCTGATAAAATCAATTAAATCTTTTCTTCCCTCTTACAGCAATTAGATATCACTTAGTATCTCATTAAATTTCTTCCTTCAATAGTTTCTTCAACAGGATGTTAAACCTCATTTCATTTCTTAGAATAATCTGTAGACTACATGTTATATATTACTGGTACTCAACAATTATGATTATTATCAGACTACTGCATTCTAATATTTTTTTCTGTTTTTGTTGAGCCAAGAATGTTAAAACAATATACATATGGCCATTTAAATGCATTAAAAACGTTTTTAAAGCAAAGACAAAGACTCCATATATAGTCTAAGTAAATGGTTAATTGTAAATCTTGTTTGGGACAGATACTTTAATTTTACAATTCTGAATATTATAACAGCCAATCAAATTAATCAAGGGTAATGATGAATATTAACCAAAACCTGGCAAAAAATAGTAATTCAAACTCTCTTCGTCCATTCTAGACCAAAAATTCAACAAAAATGGACATGCAAAAGGAGACAGAGAGATAATTGCTATAAATAGACGAACTACAATTTGTGGGTACCAAAATGGTGAAATTTAATGGTGGTCTGCCTCCATCAGAAATGGTTGAAAATCTTGATTTCATGAACTTAAACAACCAGGCCCGTAGCCAGGGGGTGGCAAGGGGGGGCAATGCCCCCCTGAAAAAATGTTTTGCCCCCCCGAAAGAAAATTTGCCTGTAAACAACAGCATGTCAAGTCAATTGCATCACAACTTTTGCCTCAAAAATCCTTGGACAACAGTTTTCAAATTGAAAAGGGTGAACCGAGAGAATGAGCCATTGTGTTACTTCAAGTCCTGTTACCAGAAGATGCCATTACACTACATGTATATCCTGCAATTGGATAATCATTTCAAGCAGATTGGGGACCACTAAATATTAGTCAATGCCTGGACCCCAATGTATGACGACACTTCATCAAGACTAGCACAATGTGGGCATATAAAAATCTCTTACTTATAAATTTTTAAGTTTAAACAAAACATCACCTACAAGACTCGAGAGGCTATATTTTTAATCAAAACCCGGAAGAACTAATAATCAAATTGTTTGGTCTTAAAAAAAAAATATCACTATAATTAGAAATACAATTTGATAATATCCCTATTATTATAATTGATATATATATTGCAAGTTGATAACATTCTTATTATGTCTGCCTATGCACAAGCAAATTATTGAAATAAAAATTGAACCATATGTTAGTCTGGAAATAACCTGGTTTGTGACTATGGACATTAAACCCCATTTCACCCTTTTTATTGAGTTTCACAGAATGTCCTATGATCAGCAGTTATATGCATTTACATGATAACAGTTCTTTTACATGATAACAAATTCCAATTATCTTAATATTTTTATGGATTATGCCCAGTAATCACTTGAGACACATGATAACATTGTATAATCATCATTCTTCAGCAAGACTAGGCTCATAAAATGTAAAATTATTAGTTTAAGACAAGTTGTAGGCCTCTCACTGGATATTCAGTAGACATATAAATACAATCCCAACATGTTCAATCAATTTCACGAAACAATTTGTAGATCTATAGGGACTCCAGTCAATGAGAAACTTAAAACTGACTTGTGAAATCAGGTCTGTTTGTGTAAGCATAAGATGTTTGGCAGTTTTTAGTTGAAGACAATGTAACACATTTACAAATACAATATTGATATTCACACCAATGATCTACTAGACAAAGCATCATCTATCAAAATTTAATTATTTTTAAACTGGGTTTGGTGACCTTCAAGCTCTACAGTACAATGAAAAGAACCATATAGTGTACCTTTGTATTCTGTAAAATTGGTTTCAAAATATTACCTACTGCAATCATGTTTAAAAACAAGCCAACACTGTTAAATATTAATTAATGCACATTTACCAGTTTAAGAAGCATTGTGTAATCACTTGCTTATTAGCAGAAACAACCCATGCTTGAATTGAGTCACAATTCAATCTGTTGTAGTGGAACTATACACCAAGTTTTATCAATCCCACTCTATCAGAATCAAAGTTATCGTCTAATCAAATTCCTTATCTCTGCTTAGCCTTAGCAGAAATTGTTCATCATTGATTGATTGACTAATTAATGCTATATTTGACAAAACTTGTTTATAAAACATGAAAGAGTTAATAAAAAAGAGTTACTAGAATTTCTGTGCAGCAGCCTCTGTTCCTTATAATTAAGTTTATGGTCTTAATTGTTTACCTTGGGTAGAAAGATATAAAGTAAAACAAATCAAATTCAAATGTTCACTTCTTTCTCTCAAAACAAATAGGTTATTTCCTTTTAAACTTTTTATTAATGAGAATGTTAAACACAGAAAAATCTTGTAAGGATTCTTAAACATAAGATTCACTATTTTTGGAACCAACTGATCTCTTCTATTTTCAAAACTAATTCAGTCCCATTTGAATCTCCAAACGCATTAATTATTTCTTAATAAATATCGATAGAACCATATTACCATATTCCAAATGCAGATGCTATGTTTACACACATGGGGTTACCTGGGTGTTTACAGGAGCTAACTTGTTTGGGTAAGGGTTAGTGTTAAAAAGCTCTGTGGCCAAATATTGATGGCCTAAATAA
This sequence comes from Patella depressa, assembly GCA_948474765.1. Lineage (NCBI taxonomy): Eukaryota > Metazoa > Mollusca > Gastropoda > Patellidae > Patella > Patella depressa. The sequence goes on from OX419718.1 coordinate 48,816,006, forward strand.
GCATGGTAGATAGACTTTTCAGCCACCAACGATTTCGAATATCGTTGGCCTAGTAGATTGACTTTTCAGCCACCAACATTTTGGCCACAGAGCTTAAGTTTACTGGGGTCAATAGGCGTTATCAGAAGCCAACTAAGTTTGGGTAGGGGTTAGTGTTAATATTAAAAAGCTCTGTGCCCAAATGACTATGGAGTGGACGTTAAACCCCATTTCTCTCTCTCTGACTATGACCAAAATAAGCATTGTAGATTGACTTTTTAGCCACCATCGCTTCAGCCCCTGAGCTTAAGTTCACAGGGGTTAATAGGTGATGATAGGAGCTAACTTAGTTCTTAGTTGGGGTAAAGGTTAGTGTTAAAATGTTGATTGCCTAAATAAGCATGGTAAATTGACTTTTCTGCCACAAAGCTTAAGTTCACAGGGGTCAACAGAAGTAAACTTAGTTGGAATAAGGGTTAGTATTATAAAGCTCTGTGGTGACACCTAAAAAAGAATGGTAGATTGACTGCTCAGTTTAAGTTGATACGGGTTATGTAGGTGTAAACAGGGGGAGTGAGGGCAAAATGGTTGAGAAGGTGTGATAAAAAACGTTATAGAGAAAGTACTTAAGTTGGCGGGTGTTATATATGTGTTAACAGGGTGTAACTGGTTGGGAAGGGTTAGTGTTCTAAACCTCTGTGGATGATTGTCAATGGCCTAAATAAGCATGGTAGCCACAAAGTTTAAGGTCACTGGTATAATGAGCTAACTTGTAGTGCTTTAACCCACTGGGGCCGAATGGTGATGGTCTAACTAAGTATTATGTTCACATCATTTAAATAGTTGCTAGCTAACAGGAGCTATTGAGTTGGGGTAATGGTTAATTATATATAAGAATTTCTATGGATGAAGGTCAAGGCCCAAATAAGCATTGTAGATTGACATTACAGCCACAGAGCCTAATATAAGTACACAGGGGTTTATAAATAGGTGCTAATCAATTAGGGTTAGGGTCATTGTATCAGCAAACTAATTTCTCCATGTGCTGTGTCCATGGTTTGCACCAACTGAACAAGCCGCCAGTGAGGCTGATATCCTCTGCCTCAATCTCAAAATCAATAGATGACACTTTGTAATTACTTAATATTAATCTTTTTTTGTAAAGCATCAAGCAGTCAAATGGCTAATCTTGACTTTGCCTAGGCAGAAAATGATCCTGATCGAACTTAGTCAAGGTTTTGGTGTTGTGAAATTTTTCTTAATATCATCACCTAGGTGGAATCAAAGTTATCAAGTTAAAAGTGTCTTAACCAATCCAATTGCTGATCTCTGCTTAGCCTCAATGGAAAATGCTAATCATTGAACTCAGTCAAGACATTTACCTAATGAACATTCTACCTCCATTTGAAGCAGAGTTATTGTTTTCCAAACAAAGTGTTGGACAGACACATGTTCAAACCCACTTTAATAGTCCGCTGCATTCTTGGAAAGTAGGGTGACAAGTATACACAGAAGACACAATTCAATGTAATCACAACACAATCCTTTATATATTTACGTTTCTTGTTATAAAAATTTACATCTGCATTTGTTCATAGTAATAAGAAAATAGGTAACAAACCTTCATAGTAGTATATCGATATTCATTTATTTCTTTTACATACACATTACATACCACAACTCAATTGATATTCTTTGGTTTTTATAATACTTTTGGTCAAAACAGAATAATTCCATAAATTAATGAATGAAACTTATTACATTTCAAAATGGACACCGGAATTGATTGAATTTTGTGATTTTGGAGACTCCCCGCATGTTGACAAACTTGATTGCTGATGACTATGGGTGACATGACCATTTAATAACCCAGCCTTTACATTGTTTCCATTACAACTATCTGAAAGTGTATTGTCATAATAGATTAACTTTAATCATATTTATTTCAAAAACATACCAAATTGGGTTCTCTTAAAGATGCATGTCTGTGACAGTCATGAGTCTAAAAACATCAACATTGATTGGAAACCACCTTGAAAAACACATTTGTTGTTAAAACATATCTTACCAGCTATGAATGTAAATCCTAATCAATTTCAAGTCTGAAAATACTGCCATGACATGTACAGCCATCATGTGCTATTGATGAACTGTTATTAGAGTTGGATTAAGCTTGTATAAAGCCCTGGTTGAAAATGTCACTAGGACCAAATCAACAGTGAATAGAGAGCGTATTCCTGCACATGCCCACTAATTGCCTTACCCTAGCTGCTAAATTGTATGTTCCTCTTGTTAAACTCTACTGTTACATATAACATTTATCTATGGTATAAAATGTTTTTTAAAAATTATTTTGGATCCCCTTTTAATATTGGGGCACCTGGCTGCAGCACAGTCAGCCTTCCTCTTCAATTAAAAAAAATTTCAGGCTGCACTAAATGAATTAATGAACTTCAAGAGAACATATCTTTTTTGAAGAAAGCGTCAAGCCATTTAAAAGAAATACAAGAACATATTACATGCACCATATCAAAAGAAGAAAAAAAACAACACCTTACAAGTAGTATCTGCAATTTTCCACTCAACAGACAAACACCTACTATGAAAACAATTATATCGAAAGATAACACCATGTAAGTTACCAGGCAATGAAAAATACGCACAAAACAAGTCACACGAGCAGTCTGTAATTTTTGTAGCACTATAAATCTTTAAGTTAATAAAGATAAGTTGCCTGGCTACGAAATGTACACCCAAAGCAGCTAAGTCGTCTGGGCAGCCAACAAGGGTTGTCAGTAATTATCAGAAATCATTAGAATTTGTTTTGATTGTTTGTCTTGTGACCTTAAACAAATGTGATCGGTGACAGCGAAATGAGTCTTAATGATCAAAATTTCAAAAATGAGTTATACATGTCATCGTAAAGTGGGTGTCCTAGGCTGTCTAATGATACCAAAATCATTTCTCTACCTTACTCCGTCGTCGAGATATTCAAGTTCAAAATCCGGGAGTCCAGAAAGGCCTATTTTGAGAAAACTTTGTTTAAAGATTACGTTCAAAATTTCTGGTATGCATGGTTAAAAATGCCAAACAGCCACTAAACTTGACAAAATTCAAAAGTATTCAAAAATGGTCAAAACCAAATTTTAAAAATTTCTGCACTCGGACACAAATTAGCGTGTAATTAGAAATCTACTTGTGCGACTTAAGACTCACCAGTCACAAATGATATTAACTTTAGCCTCCAGAGTGTCCACAAGATTTTTCAAGTGCTATAGCTCGGGCAGTAATTATTGGAAATCGTTGAAAATGAATAGGATTCTTCGTCTCATGACCTAACTTGTGTGTGTATAAATAAATCTAAATTTGATCAGATATTAACTGTAGCATCTAGAGATTCTACAAGATTTTTCAAAGAGGTTAAGGGCAATAAATTTTTCAGTAATTACCAGAAATAGTATCTAATATTAATTTTAGTCTCTAGAGTGTCCATGAATAGGATTCTGTGTCTCATGACCTTATAAACACAGTGTATAAATTTAAAGTCAATCAGATATTAACTTCAGCCTCTAGTAGAGTGTCCACAAGGGCAGAAAATCAATAGGCTTCTTCATATCAGGACCTTAAAAACAATGTATAAATTTATAGTCAATTGGATATTGACTTTAGCCTGTAGAGCCCTTACAAGAAATTATGGATACTGGACCGACGGACCGGATCGACCGACGGACCGGGACCAACGACAATGTACGACCACATTTCAACGTGGGCATATAAAAAGCAAAATCTCTATGCCATACTATATATGAATCACTATAATATGACTGGAGTCTTCACAATTGCAAGATTCTGTCACATAATGAAGTAGACCATTTTAAAATCTTTTCTGCTAGAGCTTTCACAAAATTTTACCAATATAAACAATAGATATTGTAAAGGTAATTTGCTGAAAATTTCAGTCAAACTGATCCACTATGAGCCGAGAACAAAGCTTGTAAAATTCCGCCTAGCCTCGGTCATCATTACTAAAATCATTAATATAAACAGCATAGTCTCAATTATCCAGATCTTAAATTTAATTTTAACGAATGTTCAGCGGCATATAAGAATCTAATCCAGCTAACATCGAAGGCTAGCCTAAACATCCAGAGTGTATTATGGTTTGGATATGTTAATTAATGTCTAATTGATAATTTAGATAACATTTCAGGCCTAATGAAAGACTCGTAATAGGCAGATTTTGCTCTTGCATAATGCATATTTAATGTAGTCTGTGAAGTGCTCAAAAGAAATTGTGGATGACGGACGAAAGGACAGGTGCTCTAACAATACAGAACCACATCTTCAAGTGTGCATAAAAACAAATAAATTAGTGAAAAAGATAGCACTAAACACACAAATAAAAAGATCATAATTTCTTTATTATTACTTAATGCCAAATTAAACAAGCGTACCCATACCGTTCATTTTACGAATAAAATTAAATGGCAGTGAGTAAAAATATTTGGAGGTAATGGGCAGGGCCTAAATTTTGTGGCTGATTTCAAATATTAAAGAAGTTATATGTATTTGAACAGCATAGAGTAACACCTCACATGTGTTGGATCTTCCAAGTTCCACAGCTATGGCTGTAAAGCGCCCCAGCAATAATTTGTAACCAAAGTATAAAGTGTAATGTCTGGCCCAACACTATTATATTAGGACTAACAGCTATAAAAAGAGGCATGAATTTTTTTTTTTTTGTTGTACCCACTAGTTGAGCACATTCTGACAGAATAACGAATTGAGGGGGATCACGTGACTAAGTGGGTATTGGCTGGCTACCCTGGAGGTCGGGTGTTCGATCCCTGCATTGGCCGAGAAAGTTCATCCAGATTTTCCCGCATGGTTTCCCCTTGTCAGTGATTTAGGATGAAGGGCCTAGTTGATGGGACGAAAAAACAAGGTCCCGTGTACAAATTGGGGTGCACGTAAAAGACCCTTGGCAGTTGGAATTCGATATAAGAGTAGGCCGTAGCTCTGCTGCTTGGGCAAAATTTCCCTCATAACACACTATATGACCATCTTCATTAGCCCAGTTTAGGAGCAAAATAGTAGGATGTCAAACCCCATTTCATTTCATTACCAAGTGCTTAAACCACTATGTCCCCAAAATCCATCCATCATCCATCCACCCACTCACAATGTGATTTAGAAAAGCCTTCATGTTTTTCAAACTCATGCAGATTGCAGATGTATTCTTCTTCCTTTGTCTTGGTTGTCAAAATTTCAAAATCTTACAGGTATGGTGGACGGCATTCAGTTTATTTTTTATATGTAGATTTAAGATCAGGCACCAGAGTTCACAAAGCATTCTCAGATTAAGAAATTACTCACCTTATTGTTCACCTTCTTTGAACTAAAATACAGCCCTTATTAAACTTTTATTATTATAATGTATCAAATATATCAGTAAGAAACTATGTGTAAAGTTTCTTTGTTTCTGGATCAAAGATATTTCTCATGAACAGTGATTTAAAGTTGAGTAAATTCTTAACTTAAGTCTAAGAATGCTTTGTGAAGGTGTTGGAGGTTAGATGATCGATCCAAACCAATAATGTTTGTGTACAATTATCATCAGGATATTACTGATATAGCTGGTATCAAACGTCAATAATATTAACTGGATGATAATCTGTCAATTAATTTATACTGACAGATGACAGATTACTACATTAACCCCCTTATGTGATCTATTAACCAAGATAGGCTTTATCAATGGCAATCAGTCACCAGCTACACCATACCGTTCATTGGATTTGTGTACTTGCATTATCAAGTGTCTTTTATGTATTGTTGGAAAGTAAACCTGCTGAAGTTCGGCACTATTTTATAACTGTTTGTTGGATATATAATAAAACCCAATATCAATGGAAATGAAATGAAATTGGGTTTAACGTCCTACTATTCTGCTCCGAACTGGGCTAATGAAAGACATACACCATACAATGTGCTTATAATATGAGGGAAATTTTGCCCGGGCAGCAGCACTACAGTCTACTCTTATATTGAATTCCAACCATCAAGTGATCTTTACATGCATGCCAATGTGTACACAGGAACTTGTTTTTTCCTTGTCGGGCCCTCCCTCAGCAAACAGACATCGGGGAACCACGCAGTAAATTCTGGATGAACTTTCTTGGCCAATGCTGGGATCGAATACCCGATCTCAAGACTTGCGATCCAGCGTCTTACCCACTTAGCCACCGTGACCCCCCAATATCAAAGGCCTCTGAATATTCAATATAATGGGAATGGCTAACATAAATTGAATTACCGGATTCTGATGAACACATTCTGATGAATATAAAATAATTTGTCCATAAAGTAGTGAGTAAAATCACCTGTTCAGTCCTCATTAATAGGTTTTATGTCACCTTCATGTCATAAAGTTTGATATCAAATCTTATGTTATGGAAGAGGTCATAATGAAAAACATTGATTTCGATATTGTAACAATGTAACATAATAGGCTGGGTGGTGGGGTGGGGAAACTCAAATGAAAATCAATACAGAATTAGTTTGAAGCCTTTCACCCCTGCAGATAAAGTAACTAACTAATCATCATAAACAATGATTCCATACAACACATTTCTGTAATGTAACTATGAGATGTTTGAAGCAAAACCATTACAACGACAGTAATTTCTCAATTTTGGTTAACCCTTTAAGCTTGAGAAGACAGATTTGCAGTCCTGATATTCTAGTGCCCAGATGTGAGCCATGTTTTCTGGCCTCTGTTAGATGAGAAAACGGATGTCAGACAACAACTTAGATAAGAAAACAAGTGCAGTGTCCACAAGATGAGTGTCAGGTGTTTGTCATATTTTCGGCAATCTATTTCACAGAGATATTGTGAAGACTAATAGCTCTGTAAAAGCTAACTGCTTTATCATGTAAGACTCAACTATTCCGGGCAGGATGGTGCCTTTTACTCATTTTACATAACCATTTACACTGAATAGGAAATATTCTTCACCTACATATACTTCAAACATCTTTATTCATTTTTCTAATGCTTAAAAAATGTTCTAGAATTTAATTTGCAGGAGGAAAATGTTAATATTTGGGGCTCATCAAGTCTTATATTATTATTCAGTGTGTTTTTTGGATGTTGAATGCCTAGGCAACAACTATTATGGGGACCAACTGCATAGGATGGTTACACCTAATCCCCTACCCCATAGCTGAATAAAATATTTCTAATAAACAAAACATTCTGAGATTTGGTATATCATTATACACATCCACATTTACAGTTGGTGTATACAGAGTACATGGTTATATATTCTTATTTATAATTCTCTTAATGCCAGAACCAGAACGTCATGCAAAACAAAAGATATCATTCTGTTTAATTTATGTTGACAGAAATAGATTTCAAAAAAAGAAAAACTATGAATTACATAGATTTAAACATATACATGAATATCATGCATGAGAGTATGATGATATGATAGCTAACCCATACAGAACAAATAATAATTTTTCATGTGTAGTTCAATTCATTGTGATAAAGATGTTTATATAACATAGATTAGGAAATGTAAAGTGATCATTAAACTCAATCCCAGATGATAAGATGATAATATATTCCTAGTTGCTAAATTGGTCTTGGATAATTACTTTTCGGCATTATTAATACATATTACATAATAATTGAAAACAGTTTATTTTCAATAGGATATAGTGAAGTTCCTCTTATAATTGAATGTGCAGATCCAAGTACATGTACTATATTAGAAAAGATAACATGCTGACATCTCTGTTTAATAGTTTTAAGGTGAATGATTGAGCTTGCTGTATGGTGTGCCAGTTCTATTTAACAATATCATTAGAAAAACTATGAAAACATCATCAGATAGCATGCATGAATTACTGTATTAAAATGAAAATTATATTCTGCCCAACAATAATCTAATGAATAAGTTAAAGGTACATACCATCACTGTCGGTGTCAATATCAATTGAATTCACTTTACTCATTAGTTCATTCATATTACTTTCACTAGGAATACCCACTACAGCTTTACGAATGTCATGCCGAGATTTAATCGTGTTTGATACACTTGGTAGTCGGATATCCATTCTAGATCCACTGGGTGTCACAACCTGAATCGTAACAAATGTATCAGTAGCTAGACATCCAGTTAAAAATGATGGAAAATTTTCATACTACCTCCCAGCAATTCTACCCACTACCCAGGATTTCTGACCTCTTCTTTTAAATAATCATAATTTCACATAATTCCTATAACGTTTATATACATCAATCAAACAAAATGTTGTTTAAGAGAATTTTGAAAATTGTTCAATTGTTACTCTTTAAATTTCCCCTGCTTATACCCAGGGATACTGAAATTCTTTATAATTCTCCTTCACCTATATAAAGACATGCATATAAATATTTGTTTAAATTTACTCCAGCAGTACAACACAAATTCATAACTTTTAATTCTGCTAGGATTCCTTCTGGTGACTAGCTGATTAATGTCCAGAATTACTGTTTTTTAACTTCTGAAAACCTGTACTCAATTTACAAGAACTAAAAGTGAATCCGCTTAGTCTTGTGAAGTGAAAATTTGTCATCCACAATTTCTTGTGAACACTTATAGGCTCATTTTGAAATTTATATATTTTATTTTCACAATTTCTGTCAATTACTTCTAGAGTTATGGCTCTTGTTTCACCTTGTAGAACCTTGTGAACACTCTAACGACTAAAGTTATCATTCCATTTGTATCAAATTAACATGCATTATTTAAATTAGTAAATAAATGAATTTCAACAATTTCAGTTAATATCTTTAAACCCCGTGAACACACTAATGACAAAAGTTATTGTCCGATCTCTGTTAAGGATACATAAGTTAAAAGTTTAATAAAGAGTGTGGCATTCTTGCTATAATAATTCAAAAATTGATGATAAAAAATATTGAAATTTTCAGTCAAGTTACTTTTGACAGTTTTGACTAGAAATAGGCATCAATTAACTGTGTCCACACAATCTACGAGAATTGACGATTGTTTGATTGACAGATGATAATTCCACCCATATATTCTCAATTATCAAGTAACATCCTAAATGGCTGCCATTTAGTGATTTAATTATAAAGGAATGACTGTTTAAATTTTGAGCTTGTCATGTAAATAAAGGTCTAATTACCAATTTCTATAACATCTGAAGCCTAAATAAAGATTTGCAATAGGCAGATTTAACTCTTGCATAATGTATGTTCATTTAGATTGGTATAACATAGAATCCTATTGAATATCAGCAATTTCTGTTAATAACTTCAAGAGTTATGGTCCTTGTTTCACTTTGTTGAACCTTGTGATGGCTCTGAATCTGATGAGAAAAATGATCGTCCAATCTGTTTCAGAAGAGTAAAATGAAGAAGCCTATTAGATTTCAGCAATTTCTGAATATAATTATGGCAATATAGCCCTTGTTTCAATTTGTTGAACCTTGTGACTCTATCAACAAAAGTTACTATCCCATCTGTTTGAAATTGATATCAGTGTCACAATACCAACAACAGAATAAATATGTGACAATCCTAGTTGATTGCTCGGAAAATTTATTTGCTGGGGGCGTATGATACCAGAACTTATTCTTTAAACTTAATCCAAAGGATAACACACAAACAAAGTAATTAAGTGTAAAATAAGCAATAAATATTGTTGTATGAACCATAAAGATTAGTTAAGATGCCATAAACTACAATAAAGATTGTTTAAGGCAAATTAAAATCCAAGAATAGCATTTACAAATGCTGATATCAACAGTGGTAAACAATAGCAGCTAAATTTTATGAAGTACATTTTGTGGAAAAGAATCAGAATTTATATTTAAATAATTTTTCCCATAATCACGATCTGATTTTGGAACTTCTATTTTACTAACACCTTAATATAATTCCACATGTATATTAGCATCACACCTGTCCATTATTCCCTTACTCTTTTAAAGTCAAATGTTTTTGAGTGGGTTTTTTTTTTTATCAAAAATTAATTTGAATTTTTCAACCAGTCCCCCGCCAAAACCCCAAATAAATAGATGACACATATTAATTTATCGCACATTTATATCTTTCTAAAGTATGGAGCAATCATACTATACACTAAGTTCCATCACTCTCTATCAGATATAATCAAGATTATCTAATCCCACTGCATCAACCAATGAAATTGATTAGCTCTGCTTAGCTTCAGCTCGAATGTTAATCATTCACCTGATGATCATTATATCAAGTTTAAACATTCTACCGCAATTGAAAGCAGAGTTGCTATCTTCCAAAGTCTTGACCAATCAAATTGCTTATCACTCCTTAGCTTGAGTAGAAAATCCTCACTATCGAACTTAGTCAAGGTATTGATATAATGAACCTATATTCTGAGTTTCATCGCTGTCACTTCATTATAACCAAAGTTATTGCATGTGCCCCAAAGCATCAACCAATCAGATTGCTTATCTCTGTAGGCATTCACCTAATGAACGCCTACACCAAGTTTGAACATTCTAGCTGACTTACATGTAGAAAGAGAGTTATTGCGTTCCAAAGTCTTGGCCAATCAAATTGCTTATCGCTCTGCTTACCCTGAGCAGAAAATGCTCATTATCGAACTTAATCAAGGCATTGATGTAATACACCAAGTTACATCACCCTCACTTAATTTAGAACTAAAGTTATCATGTCCCAAAGCATCAACCAATCAAATTGCTTCTCTTTGCTTATCCTAAGCAGAAAATGCTCATCTTCAAACTCCATCAAGACATTGACCTAATAAACACATACACCAAGTTTGAACATTTTAACTCAATTAGAACTAAAGTTATCGTGTCCCAAATCATCAACCAATCAAATTGCTTATCTCTGCTTACCCTCAGCAGAAAATTCTCTTTTTCACACTCCATCAAGGCATTGACCTAATAAACACCTATACTAAGTTTGAACATTCTAACTTAATTAGAAAGAGAGTAATTGTGTCCCAAAAAGTGTGACAGACTGACAGACAGTCAGACAGACGAAACCATTTTAATAGTCCCCTGCTTTCTTCAAAAGGCAGGGGACAATAGATTTCACATCAGTGAACATACGAATAAACCAATACTCTTCCTTGTCACAAATGATAAGTGGAAAATCTTAAGGAACTTTCTTGTCTAACATCAGGGATTGAACCAGAGAACTACTGAGGAGTCACTGTGGCGTCCGTTTACAAATGAAAGAGAAATAAAGTGAAACTATTAGAAATTGGTGGGTTTTTTTTCGTAATATACAGCAAGATGTTAGAATACAACATGTTCAACACAGCTCAGATTCTCAGATTTTTCTAAAAGCTTGTAAGATTGTTTTTCCACGGATTTGTAATTGCTCTGCAGCTCAGATGTTTTGTAGCATGGCAACCCATCTCTTAGTTTTAATGAAAAACACCACTCAATAAAATATTTAGTTTTCTTTCATTTACATTGTAAAATACAGGAAACAGTACAAAATGTTGATTCATGTATGATCTTTTTATAACTTTTGAGCAAATTTTACAAACACCCTAGCTATAATCATGAAAAAAAAATATTTTTACCTTTTCATTGAGGGCATAGAGTTTATTGGTAATGTCTCTGCCTAATAGAACACTCATCACATAAGCTAAGTACGGTTCTTTAATTAGAAGATATTCCAAACTTTGTCTCGGCCAAAAAATGTATCTACATGAAGAGCCAGCTACAATAGATACCTGGAATAGATTTGATACAAAAATACTTAAACAGACACTGCAAGTCTATATAAATCTCTAATAAGTTGTTCTGTTCAACATTATAATATGTCAGCATGTCATGATAACAGATTTATTAAAAGAAATAAAATCTTATGATTGGTGTCCATCAATAGATGTTAAATAAGTTAAATGTGTGTCTTAAAAAGTCAAATTTTGAATACTTAGGCTGAAACTCGTTTCTTGATGTCAAATTATTGTTGATAATGTAGGTACACTCCATGATGGAGATTTACGCTAGACCAGCTGGTACTTTATAATGCTATTTTTACTGTCTGGACCAATCAGATTGCTTATCTGTCTACTTACCCTGAGCAGAGAATGCTCATTATTGAACATAGTCAAGGTATTGATGTAATGTAATGAAACTATTCACCGAGTTTCATCACTCTCACTTAATTTGAACTAAAGTTATCGTGTCCCAAAGCATCAACCAATCAAATTGCTTATCTCCGCTTACCCTAAGCAGAAAATGCTCATTTCAGATCTCCATCAAGGCATTCACCAAATAAACATCCACATCAAGATTAAGGACTGTAACTCAATTAGAAGGAGAATTATTAATTGTGTTCTAGAAAGTGTGACAAACGGACGGACTGACAGACAGACAGACCAGACTGACAGACCCATGTTAATACTCTCATGCTTTAAATTAGAAGCTAGGTATTTAGAAAAGAACTCATAACTAAACCTGAAACTTTTCTTCTCCTGTTACACTCGATTCAAATTCTGGGGAATCTATGAACTGTTTCGCCTTGATGTGATGTAGAAAATTTCGGTTACAGTAAACGCTCATACTAAAAATATTAATGTACATGTAATGAATGACATTCTGCAGAGTAGACTAAAATATTATTGTCAAATGAAATTACCATTAAAACTTGCAGACATAAGCAATTAAATGATTTGACAGCACAGGCTCACTTTACTTGCTGAAATTTATTTATGAAAATCAATAACATATATTTTCTGTGCTTAAAGTCCTGGATCGTCAATTTGAATCAAGATTTTGAATACTCAAAGCAGTTCGAATTCGAAATAATAGTAGGCTGTAGAGTGATGTCTGGACCAAATTCCCTTCCTAGCACACTGTATGGTGTATGCTTGTTTCTATTAACCCTGGCCATGCAGAACAAGAGGATGTTAATGCCCATTTCATTTCATTTTTGAATCCTTGTAAATTACAAAAGGTGAAAGGTGAGTCTTAAGAAAAACATCAGTTCAAAAAAGATATGATTCTACATCCTCTGGAGATGATATAAACAAGGCTGCACCACCTAAAGTGTTGATCGGTCACTGATTTAATGAGATTGAACCCAACCCGGGGACTATCTACCAATGCTATTTTGGTTTGGGTTTCTTAATTAAATATTTAATGATCAATTTGAGTACATTTAAGCATGGATTAAGTCATGAATAATTCATATTAAGGGTTAGTAATATAATAATGATAATAGATACTTACACACCAGATATAAGTAAACCTAGTTTATCTGTTTTAGTTATAGACTGGGTACAATATGATTCACCTTCATGTAATGTCATCATAGTACAGTAATCTGCACATACCAACTTCTTAAAGCTAGACCTAACATTTAAAACAAGTTTTTTTCATTTATCCTAAGACAATATTCTGATAATGTGTATGATATGATAGTGTATGTACTTGTATTTGTTATACATTGTTGTGTGGTTTGATAGGTGTGTATTTTGTTGTGCAGTTTCTTAAAATTTGAATTTAAGTAACATTATTACTACATAAATGACAGGGGATAACGGGGTAAGATGCTGACTCGCTAGCCTGGAGGTTGAGTGTTCGATCCTGGCATTGACTGAGAAAGTTCATCCAGATTTTCTGGCGTGGTTTCTCCTTGTCAGTGATGCAGATTGGAGGGTCTTACAAGGACGGCTGTACACATTGGACTGCTTGCAAAGATCCCTTTAAGTTGGAATTTGACATAAAAGTAGGCTGTAGCGGTGCTGCCTGGGCAAAATCAACAAAAACTGTTTAAATTCAATAGATGTCTTCATCTTATTAATGTCAACCATGCACACTAATTTCAAACGGTTTGAATGATTAGTTTTGTTATTAAAAGCTCTCACAAGATTTTACAAATTAATCTAGAAAATCAATAGGCTTCTTTGTTTTAACTATCTAAACTTTACATATAAATTTCATAAATAGTCTGCATAATGTTGACAAGAAATTGTGTGTAATGGAATGACTGATGGGTAGACACTGTAAAGAACAGGGGGGTCACATGGCTAAATGAGTAAGGCACTAGCTCGCTAGCCTGGAGGTCTGGTGTTTGATCCCTGCATTGGCCGAGAAAGTTCCTCTTGATTTTCCAGCGTGGTTTCCCCTTGTCAGTGATGCAGAACAGAGGGCCTGACAATGATAGCTGCCTAGTCGTTCAGATGGGAAGAAAAACCGAGGTCCCATGTACACATTGGAGTGCACGTAAAACATCCCTTGGCAGCTGGAATTCGATATAAGAGTAGACCATAGTGCCACTGCCCTGGCAAAATTTTCCTCATTGCATACTGTATGGCGTATGCCCGTCTTCCATTAGCCCAGGTTAGGTACATAAGAGTAGGATGTTAAACCCCATTTCATTTCATTTCTGTACAGACAGCCGGGATGAGAATGTATGACAACATTTCAATATGGGAGGATAAAGATAAGTGAGAAACAATTTCTCACCAGCAACAATATTTGGTTGGGCCATGGTATAATGTTCATTTTTCTCTACAAATCAAAGCACTTTCAGAGTACAAGAAAAAGAAAAATATTACCTTGAAACCCGGAGTGGTTCAAAATTAGCAATATATAAATCTTCTAACTCATCACAGAACTTGACTGGTCTTATATGGTACATGTGAAACAAAGTCTGAACTGCATTCATTATCATAAATGCAAAGTTCCATGAGAAAAAATCTGGAGCACAAAGTATCACCCATGACCAAATTGATAATAGCAAAAATCCTGAAAGAGATACAATAAAATCATAAATCTTCACTATGATCAGAATTTTTTTTTTAATACTTTACTTTAGCCAGAACTATAAATCAATGCCAGCAAAGGTTATTTCCAATCATGATCTGTGTAAAATTATGAAATGACCACCCCAGATCGTAAAATGATTAACATAAAGTTTTAACTCAATTCTATTTACAATGATTATGGCATCCCTGGGCCTTTTATTTTCTTACTGCATAAATGCCAAGGACATAAAAAGCTTGTGTCAACCTTCAGCTTATTTGGCAATATGGGCCCTTGCGCGTGGACTTTGGATCCATTCACTTGACTGTATAGTTCTCAGAAACCTTACCATTGTTCCATTGTTTGTAGCCTAGTCATACAGGAAACAAAGTCTATCAAAACAATAAGCTGCATTACCTAATGTAAAAAGCCCATGTAAGGTTAGGAGACCATAGGTAGTATCTGGTGCAAGCAGACCTATACCAAGAGCAGAGTTCCCTATTTGGAACAAAATATGATTGGTTGGTGCCCAGGTAAAACAACCAAGCACTTGCTCCATCCAAACGTTCAAATCAGGATACTTGATTTTAACAATGTAGGAAGTTGAATTCTCTTCAAATATTTTTGGATACAGAATCTGAAAAATAATATCATAATTATAAAAAAAATTAATTAACGATAATTGGTAATTATTAATTTTCTCAAGCAATTATTTTCAAAGAAAATGTGATAATGTTAATGAAATCTAACAACCTGCTGTTTTCTATTCAGTAGAGTTTTTCTTTTCTATTGTGCTGTAGTATTGTTTTACCAATACAAAGACGGTCACTACATATAGTTCACGATAACATTGATCTGGTTGGATAAAAATAACTACTGATACGTTTAAAGTATCCTGATCTTTATCCTACAGATACCATACAACACTGTCTAATTCAGCTACAAACACAATAATTTCCATTGTGGGTCGTTTTCTGGAATGCTGACAGAAGCCCCAATATGCCGGAAGGCAACTAAAAACGAAGGTTAGATACCATCTTGACTATGATGTGTGTGAATAGAAATCAAATACCATTTAGGTGTCCTCTAATGATTTAAGAGAAAAAGGATGGTGGCATGAAATCCAGATTAAATCCCAATTTGGCTATTTAAAAAAGAGATAGGAAATTACTGAAATCCATAGTAACCAACCCAACCAAAAACAGCAACCTTTTTCCACTTTTCGGAAATAAAAATTACCCCATTTTGTAAGATAAATGTGTTGGGAAACCGGTAAAAACATTTATTTCCTTTTAACATTTCGTGCCTTATCTCATATATTAGCTAGGAGACTTGGACAAGTATCTCATTTATCCAGAACTGGACACATTTTACTTTCCAATAAAAGTATTGTAAGTATACACTGTACAGACATACAGACGGAGTATCTATTTCTAATGGTTTGGGCTTTTATTTTATAAAATGACATGAAGTTGTTGCACATATAATTGCGATGCACAATGGATACTGATTAATAGAAAATTTGTTAACATTTATATTGAATTGATATAGCCATCCAACATTACATTCATAATGTGTCCCAACTCTTTAATAATAATGAGCTAATGTACACCAAGCTTTATAACTGTATCTATATTTGCATTAGCCTTAGTGAACCTGGTAAATTAATCACTTGAAATCACTGGAATTCAATGGAGTTTACTTAAAACATTAAAGAATCTGGCTTTTTGGAATGGCAAACGTGTATACATAGAGAGATAAAAGTCATGTGATAAAAAGACTATTGGAAGCTCTTTCAAACCATAATATTATTTCTGTCAAGACTTTCATGAACTCAACACAGTACCTGAGTTATAAAATTTTCATGCGAAAAGAGACATTTAGCTACAGATTAGAGATTCTAATTGGACTGTTTGTACTTCTGTAATAATACAAATCACCCAATTCTTGGAAACAAACTTCACAAAAGAAAAGATAGATTGACAAGCAATGGAACATACATCCAAGCAGTCCACAAGGGTTATAACATATTCTTTCTTTTGTCTGAAAAGAAAGCATGTACAAGAGAAACAACCCACAAAGTAATTAGAATTTGTTTGGCTTCTACTTCTGCTTTATGCCATCTTTATTTTACACAAAACATATCATGAATTTAGCTGTTCAAGTTAGCAGAATGTGTTGAATATCAAACGACTTCAAATTGTCTCATGACCTAGTATAAATTTAAAGTCAATCAGATCTTAAAGTAAATTAAGTTTCTAAAGCTTTCACAGTTTTTTCCACAGTGATCAAGGGCCATAACTCTGTCTGTAAAGACTAAAAACTGTCTTATTATTTTTAAAACATGGTTTCAATTTGATGACAATTGAATAACGTAATAACTTTGGTCTTTGGAGCAGCCACAAGATTTTACTTAAAAAGTCATCAGGACCATAATGCTGACAGTATAATTATTGGAAATCATTGAAAATAAATAGGATTCTTTGTCTCATGACATTGCCTTTGTGGGTACATGTCAACATTTTATTTCTTTTTCACATTTAACGGTATTTTCATTTTTCCCCAGTTAAGATAGAGAGGTCAAAATGGTTCTTATCCTTGCGTGTCCACTAGTTCCTACAGCATTATCCCACAATGTTATCTTTAGACGTTAGACGATTTAAACATTAACTTTGTTTCACCAGAATGAGGAGAATGAATAAGGTTATGTCGGTTTTAAAATAAACCTCGTCACATTCTGAAATTACAAACCTGAAATGTCAGTTAGTGTCAATTATTCAGAATGCATTGAAAAGTAACCTCCCGAAAAAATGATCAAAATTGTATCTTCTCATTTTACCAACATTAACAAACCAAACAACATCTAAATGTTGCCTGCATATCTCCCGCCATTTATCTGTAGATTTATTTTTAGATACAAGAACGTGTGAGTGCGGAGTACCTCCGAGAAATAAATAGAAATGAAACTTACAAATGACGCATTTTCCATGGCATTTTCCATCAATATGTTATCACCCTAAAGACAAACAATGTCGATAGTGCTTCTAGCGATAATCAATCTCTATTTTCTGTGTACAGATTATGCCTGCAAGACAGCGATATTATCACGGCCTCTCTACCATATAGGTTCATAACAGAAGCTGGAAGTATGTTGCAGGAATCATGTAAATACAAAGCTTCAAGATAAACCCGAAAGAGTTACCTCCCCTTAAAATCGGTCTTTTGAAACGATCAACCGGCTGCTTTCCTATTCCGTTTTAATTAGCAACACAAATTACACAAGTTAAGATTTATATATTGTCAACACCAATGTTTCCGGGGGGTGGGGGGTGGGTGGGATGGGGGCTGACTGAATGGTTAGCGTGCGCGCGTTGTATCATACGGCCTGCCATTGAGTCAACTGGCGTGGTTTCGAATCCCAAGTTGTACGTGGCAAGGAGTAGGGTTGCCTGTCCAACCTCGTGGGTTTTTCCCGGTTACTCCGGTTTCCTCTCACAAAGACCCCTACGCGCAAGCGAATTATTGAAATGAAATTTTAAAAAAACCCATATGTTATAGTTAGGTTGTGGCGAGTGGACGTTAAACCCAATTTCTCTCTCTCCAATGTATCCGTCTTTCATATATAATACTACACTTTTATTTCCAAAATTATTATTGGCTCTCGCAACAGTGGAATTGGTTTTTTTCATTGGTTAAGGGGATTTAAAAGTAAAACTGATGATAAAAGACTTAGGACCAGGGGCGGATTGGGGCCGGGAACCGGCTCGGGCTTCCGTGTCGGAGCGGCCCATTGCACTGACCGCGTAGACCGTACCGGGGGAGGGGGGGTCCAGGGGCTCTTACCCTGGAAATTTTTGAAAAATGAATCCCAAATTTTGACCAATTGAATAACCATTTTCATTGACAAATAAATGCCCCATTATTGTGGCCGGGAGCACTAGTTGATTCCTCCTGTGATGAAGGGCCGCCAGACACATTGGTACAGAGTGACGAAAGTGAAATTCATAAAAGATGCTTTTTTAATTTTGGATTCTGGCGTATCCCCACAAACGTACAGGTGACTTAATAATTAGTTAACATGCGGGGGATAGTGTCGGGTGAATTCGATGAAATTTTCGGATGAAATTCGGAGTCCCCATTGCAAGATTCCGAATTCTGGTCCACACCAAGAACACCCGGCCCAGAAAGTCTATTATACCAGCCCAGTCCAGACTCCAGTGATGGCGTGGCGGCCCGTTAAAGCCACCGACCACATACAACATGATCATCATCGCTCCATGGCCGGTCCAATACCCCCTCTCGCATATAATTTTCAGCAGAAAAAAAGGTTGTTTTTTTTTTAGAAAAATTGGACAAAATTATTTTTTTTCATTTTTCGTCCGACCGGCCCTTCGCCCGACGGCCCAATCCGCCCCTTGGGACTATCATTTGGAAAACTAAAATGTAATTATTATTTATAAGTCTACAAAAGGCTTGGCCTAGTTGTATTTTACATAATAGCTTTGCTGAACCAATTATTCTACGGACAAAAGAAATGGGCAAGATCTCCGTCAGACATTAAATGAAAGTTAGCCGACCGCAAACGCCATACGATTACATCATGTGTACCTACTTCAAGAATACACATGATGGCAAATGGCCGCCATTTAAAATACTACGCCCGCCTCTTAGAGACGATAACTTAACTCGCTATAAATTGTAAAAAAATTTACTTCGGCTAGAATTAAAAAACACCTAAGATTAACATTTGCTAAAAATTTCTAAAAAACAACCTAAATTTATGGAAATGGGGCCAAATCAAATCAGGCAAATTACATCAAATAGTCCATGTTAAACGTATAGCAAAAATTTTAAACTAACGCGAGCACGCGCGTTTCTAGACAACGCCATAGCGGGTCATAGCAACCATTGAGTATAAATTGGAAATCCCCAATGACGTAGATATTATAAATTGGAAAGCCGAGTCTGTCTTAAAATAAGTAGTACCGTCAGTAAACAAGATGGAAGCCATCTGCTATCGTGTTTGATCATGGAGTAGGCAAGCACAGGTGTGTCGTATGCGCAAACGCGTGTCCCTTTCAAACCGTAAATATTTTACAGCAACTTATTTAAAGATACATTATGCACGAGCAAATTCTCCCTATTTATAGTCTTTCTTTAGGCCTGAAATGTTATAAACACTATTAACTAGACAACCCTCGATGTCAAGGCTAGCCTGTGATATTTTTTGGATTATAGTTCGATTTGCTGCAAAATTTTCCTTCGTGATTAACGATTAAATGGATAATCGAGGCTACTAGTTTTGTCTTACCGACTTTAGTAATGATGATGGAGGCTAAGCGGAACTTTCATTCGCTTAGTTCTCGGTTCATAGTGGATCAATTTGACAGCAATTTTTCAGCAAATTGCCTTTACATTATCTTGTTCTTAACTATCATAGTGAGAACTACCAACTCGTTAGCTAATCTCCCATAATGTATCTTTAAAAAATGGTTTTTCAACCGAAATACCACTGAATGAACCCCGATTAGTCGTCTATCAGGCTGATTGCCGTTGCATTTCAAGAAAAACTAATAAAACAAAATAACTAAAGTAGTAATTCCTACTAAAGTAGTTGCTTCAGCTAAACAGTAGACATGCTTTATTTCACCAATATTTTTAGATTTTATCCATTATTCCATTAAAACAAATTTAGATTCCGGAAAACTGTGACACAGTGCAAAGTGGCTACATGCCCCCCAAAATCATGGAATTATCGAATATTTTTTGATGACCAGAAGACAAAAAGAATTTCCCCCAATTAATTAATGAAACATATTGATCGATGCATCGATCAGTTGCATGGCTCCATGCAGGTCACGAAATCTTGCGATTGCAGGTAGTTTATAAACACAAAAACATATTATGGAACACAATTACTATTTTGATTAAAGCGACGTTTCGTTGAGGGTTCTCCCAGCGTTTTCAAGCAAATGGTAATGAAAATAATGTACAGGGGGTTTATTATACAAAAACAAGTAACAGGCAGTTTATGTTGCCGAATAGAAGTTAGAAAGATTCTATTTTCCGCCCCCCCCCCCAAAAAAAAAAAATATGTTATTATTTTCCCTCCGTCTGCCCGAAAAATCTAATTGACCGAATATACCAAACCAACTTGCGGATATAATTTCCCCTCTTTGCAATTGGTATAGGCTTGGTATCGTTCCTTTACTTTAGGAACGGTTTCTGATCGTGATGCAGTAAGAGGCCGTTCTAAAGGAATTGTTCATGTTTTTTTTTGTTTTTTTCTCTCAGGAAAAATTATTATAAAACGTCGGCAAGACATTGAATCGCTTTAGTTTGCACCTCTCCCCTTTGGGATAATTTATATGTAGATATTAACTGGAATTTGGTATGGGTAAATAATGCTTTCTACACACTGAAAAGTTCGTATTTGTATTAACAATGATTTTAATATTGCTCATAATATCATTTTTACGAATAGTTGTTTAAAGTAGTTATGCCTCTAACTCAATATCATCTAAAATCTTCAACATTGAAAGCACGAATTATTTGTCAATTTAAATCAACATTGATGCTGTGACCTTACCGGAAAACAACGGGCTACTGATATCCAATATTTAATATAAAATAAACATTTTACCATGCGTTTCTGCCCGAGAGACTCGAGGAAAGAGGCTTGAAACATTGCACCAAATCAAACGGCGTATGTAGACTGGAATAACCAGAGACGTCAGAAATTTGCATTCGATTGAGACATGAGGCTTATTTCGCCCGAACATAACTGATTTGAATAAACGGAAACCATTGAATGTACATTACAGTATGATATGCGTTGCAACCCACTTTTGTCAATTTGTAGGTCCCAAATATTAGTGATTTAGCTTCTTAAAGTAGTAAAAGATCCATTGACAACGGGAATTCGATATTAGGGTAGGCTCTGGCCCGTAGCCAGCTCATAAAATTTGGGGGGACTACGGAATGTTTTTTTTGGGGGGGGGGGCTACAGAATGTTTTGGAGGGGCTGGGGATGTGGCCGGCTAAGAACACTCCTAAGAAATCATTATTTTTGGCAAAATATTTGGGGGGGGGGGGCTAATCCCATTTTTTTGTGGGGAGCCCCCCCCCCCCCCCATGGCTACGGGCCCGGGTAGGCTGTAGTGCCACTGTTCGGGCAAAATTTCCCCATGGTATACTATATGATGCCGTCTTCATTAGCCCAGTTCGGAGCAGAACAGTAGATAGAGATGAGTAGAACAATAAATTGAATAAATCCCATTTCATTTCATTTCAGATTTCGTGTCTGATTCCGGTCCAATTTTTGCACTAGGTCATCTCAACTTCCGGCACGTGGAACTATAAAATAAAAACAACGAAAGTTGACTAAGTTATAACATAGAACGATCTATGGTTATAATAATGCCTGTAACTTCAACAGAGGAGAAACCCATAGAGTTGACATTGGAAGATTTCATCAAAACACATGAACCACAGTTAAGATCATCGGGTGTACCTGAACATTTATGGAAGTCATTATTTATAAAGCTGGCAGGACAGGTTTCACAAGACTCTTAACATCATAATAATAATAATTCCAGAATTGTAATGCAAATAATGTTGAAGTTTTGATGTTTTTTTTAGCGTACATTCGGTACCGACTGAAGACAGGCATGCAGTGTGCCCCGTGTTTGAAAATGTGCAAAGACAGTGTCAATCTACTCGTATTTTGAGGACTACTGTCAAGGTCCAAGGTAGTTATAGTTCCTTTTGGAACGGTCTCTGAATCTGATGTGACCATGGTCATGGACCTTATTAATATAATAAATATATAAGGTCCATGGTGTGACAATATATAGCTGCAATATGAAAATACCACTCTTCCCCACCTCTGTTCTAAGGCTATTTTGGAATCTTTACTTTCTATTTTTCACTGTGATTCTTTATATTTCACGAAAAGGAATCATTTCTCGCCACATATCAGACACAAATTTATAAAAATTCAACACTATTTCAAGTAGAATTTTGCTATTAAAAAACATAGACAAAATATCTTCAAAGTGATCAGCCATTAGGCGATATAAAAAAAATTAGTTGGTGATCGTCCCTGCCAGCTCAGAAAATTCTACCCGACCAGATTTTTTTTTTATTTTTTATTTTCAAAGTTGAAAAATGTAGCCAAGCTACGAAATTCCTAAGCGGACATAATTATTGACATATGTTCCAATACCCTTAAAATGCGTAGGACTGAATGATATTTATAAACAAATTGCGACCTGTTAACGGCAGCAATGGCCGACATTTTCGTTTGCACGCGTACAGCGCTAAATACAATATTTTGAATACAATACAACTGGAACTATATGTTAAGATGGGCATACGTCTCGCCGATTCTGAATTACATGGAACTGTCTCTCGAATAAATGACTAAATCGATCGATTTTCGGAATGGTCATGGGTCATGGGGGGGAGGGCATGAATGACTAAATCGACCGATTATACTTATAGTGATCTTAGTCATTATGCAAAACATTTTTTCTTTTTTTTTTATGGGTTCTTCTGGTCTTAAACTTACTATTTGCAAACTACAATATTATGAAAGTTGAAAATCTAAAAAGAATATCAGTCTAAAGGCATCTATAGCACCATCTATAGGCCTAAGTGTTCAGTTATAAATCGCTTTGTATTATCTGATTGAATCCAAGCCTAAAGTTTAAATAACTAATCTGTCGATTCAAATGACGATCAGTGGCTTTATATGCAGATGAGTTGTGTTTTGACATGAAATAAAAGGTTAATATTCCTATATTGCTTATTCTGTATAGTCATTAAAATAAAAATAAAAACTGCCCTCCCTCCCAAATTTTTTGAAAAAAAAGGACGATCACCAACTATTTTTTTTAAGGTGGCCTTACAGGACTCATGAAGAAGTCCAAGTTTATTTATTACTTGCATAATTCTAGTTGAAAATAGTGTTGGATTATTTGTGTCAGATGTGGTGAAAAAATGATTCCTTTTAGTTTTAGCCAGAGACTATTCCTAAAGGAATTACTGTCAAGGACTCTTTTATGTGTATGCCAATGTGTAGGCATCAGTTTTTCGTACTACTGAACAATGCAACCCTGTCCTTGCCAGGCCATCAGTCCTGAACCACCACCTCAGAAAATCCAGAAAGACTTTCTCTGCCAGTACCTCATAATTTGTATATGATATGTTTTTTTATTTTTCAGGTTTATGATGCTGGAAGTAGTTTTCAGATATTATGTGAAGAAATAGAAGACGAAGATGGAAACATAGTTGGTCAGAAATGGAAGGTGGTTGTTATAAAGGACAATGGTGTTCAGCTTTGTGATCACAATAAGTATGTATGACTTATCACAAGCTAGTCCACACTTCAACTGGTTTAAACTTTGAGAGTAGAGTGTGACAGCATACTAAGGTATACTGAGTGGTAGTCACACCACAAGAATATGAACAATGCTTAGTTTGTTTATTCACATAGTAGGCTATTCTTGTAATATTGAATTTAATCAAGTGAATAAAAATCTGCCATGTCTTGAAGTTGAAGAACATTACGTGTGGTCTCTTACCACAATCCAATTTTGAACAGTATTGTTATTTCGTTACCATGTAATTTGAATAATAATGTGGGCTTTAAATTTAAAGATATCAAAATTTCTTAAATTTATGTTAAAATTAATCTACATGTAAGTGTATTTTTCATTCATTCAACATTTCTTTATCAATAGCATATTTTTGATAGACCATGCATGGACATTCAGAGTTCCTGAAGCTAGGGGTTATCTGGAAAAGGTTCCAGGGTTGATGGACCGTATGGCAAATCTAATGGACATTGAACAAGAAGATAAAGACACAGAAGTTATTATTGAGGAAATTTTGAAAGAAATGTGGCGGTTAATATTTTAAAATAATATCTGCCTAATTCCATGCTGCTATTTCTGTATTAATTGAATATCTCAATGTTAACAAGATCACTAGAAGTAAATAAGAACTCCACTAACAGTGAATAGATTTAGAGTAATGTAATAGGACTATTTTGTTTTATACATAAGGGTTTTTTTTATAATGGTAATAAGTTTTACATAATTTGATATAGTGTTTTAATTCTGTTTTAGATTCAATCAGACATTTAGTTTTGGGCATTATGAATTTGTAAGTTCACCATTTTAGTAACATAACCTTTGATATTGTCTGCAGTAACAAAATTTTAATTAATAGAAAAATTATATACAATTTTAAATCCATAGTTGCTAGTAATTGTCTCAGATTTCTCTCACAAAGCTACTTGTTTCATTCTTTTACGAAATCTTCAAACATAAGTGCGAATGTGCAACTGTTGTTACTTGTTCTTCTTTTTATATAGTCCTTAGGAACCAGAATACATCTGACATTCCAGGAGTACCAGAGTCACTGATATGTCCATGAGAAATAGCAAACAAGATTTCTATTTGTGTGTTATTTGTAGTTAAAGATATACTAGTTACTACTCAAAAGAGGTTAAGGATCAACCAATTATTTTTATTTGACAGGGAACATGTAAATCAAAACTTTTAAGCACACTTATGGTTAGAATGAGTTCAATATGTCTCAATGTTGAGTCTCTCGGTCTGTTATGCAAAGTATATGCACTTTTTATACACAACTATTCTGAGGATCTGATGAAAATTCCCCATTTTGAGCATAATGAGGTCCAACAAAACTGTCTCAAATTCGATAGCTTTGTTAATAACGAGTGAAACCACCACATGCTCGTAAGCAGCTGACACAACAACGAGGCATGCTGTCGATCAGACATCGAAAAAACATCTGGGGAATGGCCTGCCACTCTGCCCGAAGCAATTGCACTAATTCTTGAAGATTATCAGTTGGCCTATGATTTTCTCTCACACGTCTGCCCAACTCATCCCATGCATGCTCGATTGGTGCCAATTCAGGAGAGTATGCAGGCCAATCCATTCGATCAATACCATTATGGGTGAGAAAATCATTAAGAACTCATGCTCTATGCGGTCTAGCATTGTCATCTTGAAGAACAGAACCTGCTCCAATTTGACGAAGACTTGGGATGACAAAATTTCGTCTCTGTACTTGATATCCGTCAAATTTCCTTGGACGGCGAAAAGAGGAGTCCTGTGATGTACCGAAATTCCAGTCCACACCATTACCGTACCACCTCCAAAGCGATGGCGTTGTCTGACATTAACATCAGCAAATCTTTCTCCATGCTGCCTATAGACGCGAAGTCTGCCATCATTGAACTGTAATGCAAATCGGGACTCATCAGTGAAGAGTGAAAATGACATATGCCTTGTACACAGGTTTTGTCGTCAGGATATCGTGATTCAATTTTGACACGATTTCTGCCAATAATTTTATATATATATCTGATATGTGCATAGACAATTACCTGGTAGAAAAAAAGTTTTGACCCTTAACTTCTTTTGAGTTGTATATTACAAAAGGTTATAATCTGTTATGATTAATATCTGCCAGGTAGTCTTTAATTTGCTTCGAAAGGCACATTGTTCTCTCCCATAGAGAGCAATATATAAATGATGATAATAATAATAATACATAATGATACATATTATATAAGTTGGAAATCAGTAGCAGCAGTAGTGTATATATGTATAGATTCTGCAATATTTTCTGTAATGAAAATAAGCATTCATATTATATTATGCATTTATTGAATAGGGAGCAGAAGAATCCTTACCATTTTGGTACATTATGGACGAATTTGGATCAAGAGTCCAACATTCTGATAAACCAACTTTCAAGATGGAACCATTTTATTTTTGTCATCAACAGATGACCTATACAATAATGTGGCCTTTAGGTGATTGTGATAAGGGAGGTACGTCGGTTGATGCACTAAGGATAGAATCTCGTCCCATTGATTTCAAATTATATCCATGACATTTACAATCACATGATACAAATATAGACATCATGTAAATTTAAATATCATGTAAATTTTGAAAATGTATTGTTACGTTTTGAAAACAAATTGTTCAAATTTGAATGGTTGTTGTTCAATTTTAAAGGCAGTATATTTTTCAATTTTGCAATATTTTATTCAATTTTGAAAATATATTGTTCAATTTTACTATATAATACTAGAGAAAGCTTGTTATGTCCAAAGTTATTTTGGCTAAAGACAAACTTCAGGAAAGAGACACATGGTAAAGGAATGAATAACTCCATTATGCAGAGGTATTTCCTATCATAAGGCTGGTTTTATTTTAGATGAAGTTACAAGAAATTATGTTGAAAATACATCGGACCCATTAGTACGTCAAGCTAAACTGTTACCTTGGAAACCTAGTGATATGACTGATGTTGACTGTACACAAGAAGAACCAGATGAGGCTTTCTTCATGGTGAATGACTGTTTTTATTCTTGCATAATTAGTTTTGTATTTTAACTTCATGGTACTGAAAATAGATAATCATTTTGATGATCAGAGCATGTAGCTTAAAGAAGAAATATTTGCCTCCTTGTGGTTAATTTGTGCATTTTATCATAATTCATTTCTTTTTTTTAATGACTTAATGACATTAGCACTGAATTGTAATCAAAGCATCTTTCTTACAACGATGACATGTTTTTCCAGATGGATTGCTATGCACATACAACATGGAATGTATTTTAAATAGACTAACTAGCAGACATTGAACAACATTTTATTTATTGCCAAATTTTGCTTCCCTAATGAAGAACACAAGAAAAAATTCATTAGATACACCATGCTTGATTTGTTTACATGAAGGCTGCTGTGTTAGTGTATTTTGAGTTTCATTTCCCACATCCATCTGTGATTTTTATTTCAGAGTAACAGAGTCGATGAAAGCTTACCAAATCCATCTGCTAAATCTCCAACTTTACCTAAAGATCGTAGTATCAAGGTTTTTATGGAATACGCAAATTTAGCCAAACATCTCACAGATCCTCGATTTGAAATTGTAGATAATCAAGAGGAAGCTGATATATTATGGTTAAATAAACACTATAAGGATTTTAAGTAAGGGCAGGTCTTATTATAGTCATTAATTTTTGATAAAATTGAATCTAGATATTTAGAATCTGTCCTCCTTTGAATAATCATAAAAAGTAATTGTGATTGCAGGAATAATGACATTAGAAAGTATTATATCTGTAATCTTTATGTAATCAATATAACTTACAGTTTAAATTAACTATCTACCTTATGTGTCTTCAATTAAAACCTGTAGACCTAAAACTTTACCCTCATTTTAACAGCCCTTCTGTATACTTGTTTGTGTTTTGTTTTAATTATTGTCCCCCGCCTTTCGAAGAAAGCAGGGGACTATTAAAATGGGTTCGTCCGTCTGTCTGTCCGTCTGTCTGTCCGTCACACTTTTTGGGACACAATAACTCTCTTCCTAATTGAGCTAGAATGTTCAAACTTGGTGTATGTGTTTATTAGGTCAATGCCTTGATGGAGTTCGAAGATGAGCATTTTCCGCTTAGGGTAAGCAGAGATAAGCAATTTGATTGGTTGAGATACTTGGGACACGATAACTCTCTTCCTAATTGAGCTAGAATGTTCAAACTTGGTGTATGTGTTTATTAGGCCAATGCCTTAATGGAGTTCGAAGATGAGCATTTTCCGCTTAGGGTAAGCAGAGATAAGCAATTTGATTGGTTGATGCTTTGGGACACGATAACTTTTAATTGAGCTAGAATGTTCAAACTTGGTGTATGTGTTTATTAGGTCAATGCCTTGATGGAGTTCGAAGATGAGCATTTTCCGCTTAGGGTAAGCAGAGATAAGCAATTTGATTGGTTGAGATACTTGGGACACGATAACTCTCTTCCTAATTGAGCTAGAATGTTCAAACTTGGTGTATGTGTTTATTAGGCCAATGCCTTAATGGAGTTCGAAGATGAGCATTTTCCGCTTAGGGTAAGCAGAGATAAGCAATTTGATTGGTTGATGCTTTGGGACACGATAACTTTAGTTCTAATTAAGTGAGATTGATGAAACTTGATGTATAGTTTCATTACAGTAATACCTTGACTAAGTTCGATAATGAGCATTTTCTGCTCAGGGTAAGCAGAGCGATACGCAATTTGATTGGTCGAGACTTTGGAACACAATAACTCTCCTTCTAATTGAGTTAAAATGTTCAAAATTGGTGTATATGCTTATTAGGCCAATGCCTTGATGGAGTTCGAAGATGAGCATTTTCTTCTTAGGGTAGGCAGAGATAAGCAATTTGATTGGTTGATACTTTGGGACAAGATAACTTAGGTTCATCTTGATTGATGATTTTTATGCCAATACAATGACTGCATTCTCATTCAGTAATGGATTCGACAGTAACAGTGTATAGAAACGATTGACTCGGACACGAGGGCCCTTTCCCTTGGCCAGAGGGGGCCCTTTTGTCAAGCGTGGGGGCCCTTTTGTCTAACTAGGGTACATTTTCATTTTTCTCGTCGGTTTTATCATTTTTCTTTATAAAACACTTTTGGATGACACTTCGTGTACAGTTTGATTGCTCGATACGTTTGAAAAAAATAAATGTGCGATTAATTAATATGTGTCATCTATTTATTTTGGGATTTCGGCGGGGGACATCAGCCTCACTGTTGGCTTGTTTCAATATTTTTGTTTCAGTTTATTTACAACAAATATTTTTATCATTTATTGTTTTCTTGTTATTACGGACTTCAATTTTTGACATGGATAAAACTTAATATGGTTTCTACGTGTAGTTAAATAATGGAAATGTGTAATACAAAAGTTGTGGACCTTCTAGAAGTCAAAATTTTTTCCTAGATTATGGCCCCTGATTGTACAAAAAAAACTCATTTTTTTTAGCTTGTCCTCAATCCATCTCTTGCAAAATGTGGTTGTGTTTTATTCTGGCATGTCACCACTTTAAATTTTGTATTTTTTAGAGGTTTAAGTGAAGAGAAACCAAATGTGTTCATTAATCAATTTCCACAAGAGTTTATCATCACAGTTAAAGATATGTTGGCTGTTGTCTCAAGGCGGGCAGCTACAGAGCAAGAAAAAACACAAAAAATGTCACCTGGTCCAAAATGGCTACCTGTAACCTACAACTTAGTGACAGAACTTCCCAAGTTTGTCTCATATTACCAACAGAGAGAGGCACTGTATGTAAGATATAATGATCCTTCTTACATATTTTATACTTTGAAACTTAATTAACTGCTTAAAAATGCAACATTATTATTGTGCCATAAATTAATAAAAACTGGCTGGCTTTCATACATGATGGTAACTCTTAAGTTTGTATCATCTTTGCTTACTCGAATTAAAGAAACCTATGATGATTCACCCTTTCATGACGAATATTTATTAGTTTTGGTTATTCTCCTGCTTTTCATATATTGTTGATTTTTCGTCCCTGTGTTTCATACCTGGGTTCTATGATGAGCATTTCTGATAAGGCTAGGTAGAGATAAACAATTTGATTTTTCAGGACTTTTACCAGAATAACTCTTCTTCAAACATGGTGTAAATGTTCATTAACTGTGTGTTATTTTTTCAGAGGCCTTGATAATCATTGGATCTGCAAACCCTGGAATCTAGCCCGTTCAATGGATATGCACATCACTAAAGATATCAGTACGATAGCACGTTTAGCAGACTCTGGACCTAAGGTATGGAAATACTTGTAGAGGTGACTCTTTTCTAAACAGGATGATTAAGTCACAAGTGGCTTCAAGTTTAACCAAGAATTGACCACTAATTAGTAGTTTATTACATTAATCTGATATCAATAACATTACTTATTGTCTAATTAATCACCAGTATTCATTATTTTTATTATTTTGATAGGAATGCTGTTTTTTTCAGGGTAGCTGATATCATTGGGTGTACAGGAGCCTATATGATAAAGAGCACTTAAAAGTTTGGTCAAATTTATTGATGAAAATTTTTTGGACATTAGTTCTTCTGCCTGAAATATCTTTAATTACTGTTTGAAAATAGATTTTTTTTTTTTGTAAATTCATCTTGCCTAAAAGTCATTTCTTTGGACACATAATTTTGGTGGAGGGACTGCAGCCCCAATCCCCCACAATACAACATAAATGAACATTATATTTCATCTGAGAACTTTAAATTGTCTGCCACATGAATGTTTCTATTTTAATGTTGAAATTATTGAACTTAGAATTATTTATTTTAGGTAGTATGTAAATATATACACAACCCTGTTTTATTTAACAGACAAGACATAGGAAATGTTAAATTTGACTTCCGTTATATGGTTTTACTAGCTGATGTCAAACCATTGAAGATCTATGCTTATGATGTTTTCTGGCTGAGGTTTGCAAATAGGTAAAGTATAAGTGTTGTATGTAATTAGGTAAATAGAGGGATTTTTATGTGGTACAATTCAATTTCAATAACTTATTTCAGAGTAGTTGTCTAGGTGTGAGAGGAAACTGGAGGACCCAGAGAAAACCCAAGAGGTTGGGTAGATGACTCTTCTCCCTGTTACTTACCAGCGTGGGATTGGATCCATATCATTTGACTCAATGATAAATCTTATGATCTAAAGTGCACTCATTAGAATACCAGACACCCAATCTGTTCACATGCAGTTTATAGGAAATTTCTTCTGTTGCTGTACACTATGCTGAATACAAATTAGTTCACTTACAAACAGTAACTTATTGTCATGGGCTATGGAACTAAACAGTATTAAACAAGATTTTGTAGTTCTAATGTGAGTGATGCACCTTCCATCTTCCATCCCCAAAATAAAAACAGACCATTTGTGTTTATCTGAGAACCAAAATCTATTTTTTTATATGGACTGTGTAAGTCAGCTATTTGTTTTTAGAAGTCTTGTATATTTATATGCTACCCAATTGATATTGTCAGGCCATACAGTTTAGATCATTTTGAGGAATATGAAAAACATTTTACTGTAATGAATTATGATGAGAATGTGGTTTTGAAACAGGTAAGACAACTTTAGTTATTTATACTCATGTAAGTAAAAGTATAGATACATCTGACATCACGGTTTAGATCTATACTTATGTTTCTTATTTTACAAATCATTATGTATCTGATTAAGGTCAATTAAGACTTTATCTGATACTAATCAACACAGAATTTATTTTTCTTGAGTTCAGGGGATCCCTCAGAAAATGTTTGTCTTGATGACCAATATTATTATTACTAATAAAGGGAGGTTACTGCCTGGTTGTGTCAATTCACATCAAACTTATTGTTAAGATAAACAAATTTTCTTTGTATAGCAAAAGTTGGTATAGTCTTGAATGTCACTTATGCAATCCGGTTATCAATTGGCAACATCCGTAGTGTACATAAATTACAATCTAATTCTGAACATAATTCAAATTCAGTTTTGAAGAAATATTTAGATCAGTATTAATCAGTTACCCACGGCCGCTTTACTTCTTGTTAAAAGACTCAAACCAGTCGGATATCTAACCCTGTATGCTGGACTTATCCTAATCAATGGCACACAAATTACATACCTGTTTAGATTTAAAATGCACCACAAATGAGTCTATGCAGAGAAAATATACCATATCTATTTCAATTTGCAGTATGAAAATGTTATTATTTACTAGATGTTGTGTATGTATATTTGATTATTTCAGGTTCATTATGATGAGTTTATCCCTATGTTTAATGAACAATATCCTGATCATCCTTGGGCTGATATCGAGGTAAGATATGTAACTTACTTACTCAACTATCAAGTTTACAAATCAGAACTTGGGCTGTGCTCTAGAACTACATAGCTGTGTTCATTGACATAGAGTTACTACTCAATAACTAAGTAAAATCTTTTGCATCCACAGCAAGAAGTATTTCAAATGATAAGAGAATTATTTACTGCTGCTACAAGTTTACCTCCTCCTCGTGGTATACCACCGTCCCCACAGTCAAGATCTAAGTATGCTTTAGATTTGATGTTAAGTTGGGAAACAAATGAAAAAGGTAATTTCTAAAATAGACAATATCAAGACTCAAGAGTTTATCTTTAAATAATACATAACATTACAAACCATGGTCTAAAGGATTGTGTTTGCGTTGTCACATTTGGAATTTAGCAATTAGTCAAATGTTTATAGATGTTTTATCCTGAATTTTTGTGTTCTTTGCATCATGCATCTCCTTCAATAATACTGATCTTTATAGCTATTGCTGTGCCATACACAAGATACTTTATGATTGTTTCTTTCAAGAACACTGATTTCATTTCATATACTTTTGTATTACAGGTGAAAGATATATGCAGCCACAGATATGTGAAGTTAATTATTCACCAGATTGTGATAGAGCTTGTAAATATCATCCATTCTATGTTAATGATGTATTTAGTACTTTATTCCTTGATGATATTCAAGATAAACATGTTACATTATTATAAAATACATCATCCTTTCTTTCTTAACTATGTCTTTAGATACACAAGATTAACATGTCACTGTGTTATAAAATATATCATCCATTCTTTATTCCTTGGTCATACACAACAAAAACATGTTACATCGTTATGAAAAATATAGAATAATTATAAAATGGAAGACATATTATTATCAACAAATATAGACTAAAATGTCATTAAATGGAATACAATGACTGTTTGATTTTTCTCTATAAAGAGACACTGTGACGTCTTGACTAAGATTCTATAGTCTTAAACATACAGTATTGTACAGAATTAGGTCTTGTGTATTTTCCAGTTCAGCAATTTAGTGTAATAATATAATTTGATCTATGGAGACACCATGGATTAATAAAACATACCACTTTTACAAATGGTTGATTGTAAAGATCTTTCAATTACAAATAAAACAATTGAAATTCAGATCTATATATCGTTTCGGTTTTTATAATTTCGATGGCCTACACTACATATAAATGTAACAATTTATAGCAGGAGGTCACGTTTAGCCAGTTCAGATTGCAAACACGCAACATTTGACCCTATAACCTCAGTCATTCGATTAACCCATCAGAATTGTTGTTGCTTTGTTTTGATTTTTATGGCTGATAATGCCTACCCACAATTCCACACAAAACGGTCAAACCCTCGATTAGACAGACAATTTGATTGGCTGACCACTCATTTCAAGCAGAACACGATTTAAATAACAAGTCTTTCAGATCCTAATGTAGTCAAGACAAGTAAAACGAAATTTTGAACTATAAAAAACAAATGAAATAGAATCTGTATTTTAATCAGATTGCACAGAATGGGGATGTTGAAAATGTTTTGACAGACATTGAGTATGAAATTTGGTTTCTTAAGGTGTGTTAAGGTAAATGTCCAGTTAACAATCCTACCAATTAACACTACATATTTCGCCAGCACATCCTGTCAAATCAGCGGTGTGTTTTCATTGCATTTCAGAATATATGACCTGTAATCTTCAGTTGGAATTATGAATGCAGATAAACAAATTAACCTTAATTGTCGGGTTCAACTCCAGTCATTATTGTAGTAGGACATTTGATGTTGTAAATGATGTTAGTTTAAAACAATCCTTGAAATATTGTAATTCAGCTGAAGATACAGAGTGGCCAAGACCAGGAAGTTACAATCCGATCTGTGCGAATATCGGAAGGAACCGAGACCGTTGGTATTGGATGGGAGATATAATCATAAGTTCAATCAAAATCGGATACCAATTGTTACCTCTAGGGGGCACACAACCTTGATATATTACATACTTTTAGACCATTTGAGTACGTGAAGCGTCCAGTTTTTTTTTTTTAACAACGGATAAAAATTTCCTAAAACGCCATTTTCGTATAATAATCATTGGTCATTGTCAGGGACCATAATGATGGGAGTTATAGTCCCATATCGAAAGTAACCTAGATCTTTGGGTTATAAACATAGTTTTAGGTTTCGTCAATATCGGATAAAAATTGCCCCCAAGCTAAAACGTGATTTTCCGTTCAACCAGGAGCCACAATCCATGAAGTTACGGGGCAGTCCGATACATGCCAATATCGAAAAGAACCGAGATCTTTGGGATATAAACCAATATTTCAAGTTTCGTCAAAATCGGATAGAAATGTGACCTGCAGAGTGTCCAGAAATTGTGGACTGATTGACATGGTCTTTTATGGAGTGAATTTACATTTTCATATATTTTTGACTTCTCCTAAACATAGGCCTACTGGTAATGGACTTGAAGTAAATTTTGTTAATGATAAAAGATGATCGGACTAAACGCCATTCACTTTATTACTGCCGGTTAATTTTTCTTATTATGACCATTGACAATATGCATGGTCATAATAAAGGTGAAGGTATTTAATTAACGGTATTTAATTAATAATTATGATAACAGATACATCAATCAATAAACAAGCCACGTATTGACACATTGTCATAACTCGTCAGTCAGATGGTGGTATGGCAAAATAATTGTCGTGATTAGCAAATATACCCTATTTCAAACAATTTGCTTTCAGAAAATAACAACGTATTATTTTTAGTAACTGTAGACTCAGAATCATCAAGTTTTTTTAGTAATATGTGTAATTAATTACATTGTACAAGAACTTTGATAACACTTACAACAATAAATCGTGATCAAGGCGGTCATGTTTTTGTGGTGTCCTTTACTCACAGACAGTATCTTTTTCTACAGATAAGAACATTACCTTTGATCGAGGTTTTGATGTACTATGTGCTGATCCAAGAAGCCAACTTACTTCAGCCTACTCTTAATAGACTTCTCACAGCCCCACATCTGTTAGAGATGCATTATGTAAGTGTAAGAGTTAACTTTTATTCCGCTGATAAAACGCGGTATTCCACTACTGATCATAAAATAAAATTTATAATTTAGATATTTATTCACATGACAAGCGTATAATCAACTCCCTAGAACATCGAATGGAACAGATGTAAACAGATTAATAGCCTATACTATTGCCATCTAATGATTTAATTTAAAAATGGAGAAGCGATTCCGAACCCAGGTATCAAGTAACGCTGCTACGATAACAAACAATCTATACCAAACACTCATACGTTGATAACGTCGCTCAGTATAAACTTATTTGGATGAAATTTCCAATATATCGATTTTGAATTATCTATTTTGGGACTATTATAGCAAAATAGATAAGCGCTGCATGTAAATATAACATAATGTATCTTTAGCTTTTTGGACTGCAAGACCAGTGTAACCTAATTGACCAATTCGACTGTAAAGCCAAAGTCGACTACTACAGGACCAATCTTAAGAATTCAGTTGATCCCTCAGTATAAATATTTTACACCTCTCCTTGTGTCCCTAAACCGCAAACATAGTGAAATAGATCAGTTATAAACAATTCCAACGAAAGTAGTAGATTTGTGATTGTGAATGTAGGGGATCTCTTCCGATAACATCTCCTTCATTTCATACTCGGTTTGTGACCAGTGCAGGGTAACGACATAGATATGATAATATTATTACTCTTTGTCACATTTTTGTTTTTAAAGAGATGATGTGTTTATTTAGAGGAAAACGTTGAACTGCTTTAAAACTGTATCGATTTCTAAATTTTGCTGTCCGCTGAATTTACCCTTCTGTGTACTCATTTCAAAAGCGTGTAGATTTTTATACGCCCACATTGAAATGTGGTCGTATATTGTCGTCGCCCTGTCCGTCCGTCGGCCAGTCTAAAGTTAATGTCCGATTGACTTTAAATTTATACACAGCGTTTAAGGTCAGGAGACGAAGAATCCTATTGATTTTCAGCAATTTTCGATAATTACTACCAGAATTATATGGCCCTTGATCACGTCAAAAAATTTTGTGGACAAAGTTAATACCCGATTGACTTTAAATTGATACACAGAGTTTAAGGTCTTGAGACAAGCAAGTATATATTGATTTTCAATGAATTTTGATAACTGAACAGCATGGGGCGGAGTTTTTTTAAAAAAAAATAAAACTCCAACAAATTCTAATTATTTTCTGATAATTACTTAATGAGTTGTTACTCTTAATCAGATTTTAGTGTATTATAAATATTTCATTAACGAAAAAAGTAAAAATATGTGACAACTCTTGTTGATTGCCCGGACGATTTAGCTGCTGTGGGCATATGTGTTTTATTGCCTGTAAACCTATCTTTAAATGACGTTCGGGAGGGCGAGGAAGGGCAAGAAAAACTGGGAAAGAGTATCTACACATATCTGAGATCCAATCTTTAGCTGTTCATTATCCTAGTGCAGCTTATCCCATATCAGACCTAAATGGACCCCAAAACTATAAAAAGTTTCTAAACGAATTGAGCATTATTATTTTTTTTTTGGCCGGGGGGGGGGGGACTATCATAAAGGCAAACCCCTTCTTAGTCCATCCCTTAAATTTGATTGAAATTACAAGAAGAATAATGACTTTAATGGTGCCATTATATCATAAATTAAAAAATAATAATAATATCCCCCCCCCCCCCCAAAAAAAAGCGCCAAAAAAGCCATATTATATCAGAAATTAAAAAAAAAAACTAATCTTATATCACAATTAACAAACTAACCGGTGATGTAAAGGACGTGTAGTCTGTCGCTCTCTAACTTTTTCTCTATGATGCCTATGTGTGGTTGTTGTATTGATATAGATACTTTAATAAGAAATGAAAAACATTAATGACTTTTAAATGAAAAGACAGCGTAATACGAGATTTCTATATGATCACTGTTCAGTAGATAGTTTAATATAATTACTAAATATCCTATTACGTCTTTCAATAACGGCGAACAGATTAGAGTATACATGCGCTCTTTGATTATACGACAATGGTTGCCATGGAAATATATTTTGACGCTTTCATCGCGTAATTTAATTATATTTGCTCATATTCGGACACAAATAAGGAGCTGAATAGCGTCAACAACGTTGGTGAAGGGGTGAGTGGTCTGCCATACTGTTTTAATTTGTTTTGTTGTAAAATAACTGTTTTTTAAAACATAAGTAACTATTCTTGAAGCTCTATAAAAATTGTCAGCAACATTTAAGAATATAAAGACAAATCATAATAGATCTTGCTGTATAAATTGTTTTTCTAGTTTTCAGAAGGCGTCCGAAGACTCGTCATTAATATGATCAAACCAATAGTAACTCTCCTGTTAGCTTCGATTCTTAAAGCGCAAATATTATTTGGAATGTTCCTCCATTCTGATATTGGAATATGTAATAACTCGGCTTGGTCGTGTCAGGGTAAGTGTGGGGAACTGGATTATTTACCCTGTTCTTGTCAAGTTTCATGTCATACCTATCAGATATGTTGCGAGGATTTTGAATATATTTGCAATCCTGCTGAAGCTTCCGTGAAGCTGGACTCCGTGCCAGCGGACAATGACACATTGGAGGATATAACTTTCGACACAGCAGAAATAGAATTCACTAGTAAACCATACTGCTCAGATTTAGTGGGAGTATGGTTAGAAGGAGGCTGTAAAAACCCAACACGTAACTTGGTGTACGATAGATGTATAAATCCAAACCAAACTTTAATCCACGATATGATTCCGGTTTCGGACCCGTATACCCAAATACATTACAGAAACATTTTCTGTGCACAATGCAGCAATAGCAACGAGACGATGGCTTGGATAACAACAGAGGAATGTTTCACCGAAACCATGTCAGCATTGAACATAAGTCATTGTTTATCCAAAGTGCGGAACCCTTTAGGACGGGCAGCTATACCATGCATACCATACACGGAGGTAACTGAAAACCAAACAAACGTCAGAGGCAGGACAGGAGAGCATGTAACCGAATATCAAAAGAAGTGCGACGCGTTCACTTCTTATGTTATGGACAGAGAGACTGAAACAGTTTATCGAAATCGTTATTGTTTACTTCTTGATAGTCCACACAAGAATTCGACCTGTGTCGTT
The DNA here is from genome assembly GCA_948474765.1 of Patella depressa. Classification (NCBI taxonomy): domain Eukaryota; kingdom Metazoa; phylum Mollusca; class Gastropoda; family Patellidae; genus Patella; species Patella depressa. The sequence continues at coordinate 48,854,709 of OX419718.1, forward strand.
CCCCCGTTTGATAACGAAGAAAAATTTTGTGCTGAACGAAAACACGATGACGACATGGGAACTTGTATGATGGAAGTGTGTTCTGGAGAGAAATCATTTGATGATTTGTTTTGCCCAAACGAAACTCTTGATTTATATATGAAGTTGGAATTTTTTGTTGGTGATTTGTCCAAGGTTAAAGAACATCTCGGAAACATAGAGGTAGGTTTGACAGATAGCAGAAGCATTATGTCTAATGCTATTGTTGATGATTTCAGGACAGAAGATGGAAAACCCTTATTGTGTAGAGCTGTACAGGTGACTAATACGGAAGGTATACGTGTCAAAGAAAGGTTTTCAAAAACTGTGATAATACATTTCGAGTGCAATGTTGCTAAAACCTTGATCAATGACTCGCTAACAGCTCCTAACATTCTGGAATTATTGACGAAGATTATACAGTTACCAACCCACAAGGTTAAAATACCCTTAGATGTTAAAGTAACAGCTTGTTTGAAACGAACCACACAATATCGCAAGCCCAGTGTTTCCTGCAGTGGTACAACATTTGACGTTGTTGTAAAAGCTATACGAGTACCGCTGGGTACAAATATCTCGGCAGAAGGCTATATTTCCATCATTTGCTGTGTAGTATCTGATATAGGGCTGATATTGAGAATCTCTCTTCAGCGTTTTGTTCCTTACTTTCAAACCACACCAGGTAAAACTCAGTTTTCCATGTGTTGCACATTGCTTCTGGCTTATACGTTTTTCTTAATTGGTGGTATTGTAGAAATAGGGAGCACCGCTTGCTTCGTGGTAGCCGTTTGCACCCACTGGTCTTTTCTTTCCTCACTGTTTTGGATGAACGTTATCGCCTTTCAAATTTGGCGAACTTTTAGAGTCTGGCACAATCATGTCGCAAGTAAAAGTCAACGCGTTCTTATAATGTCCAGCATATATGCCATGGGAATTCCCACTCTTATTATATGTTTTAGTTTGGGACTCGAAATTCTGGACCCTATGCATGACTTTAGTCCAGCTTATGGAAAATATTCGTGTTGGATGAATAAGTCGTACAGTGTTCTTACATGGTTTGTAGTACCGTGTTTCAGTATAGCCGCTGTAAATGGGATATTTGCTTTCTTGACGGTGTGCAGCCTGAGGGTCCAGAGAACCAAAATGGTGGTGAACACCACCAGCAAGGTAAAGCCTAGCAATGAATTTGCTGTGTCTGTAAGGATCGTCATCCTTGTCGGTGTAACCTGGTTGATCGGCCTCTTCTCGGTTTTTCTGGATTCCCCGGTCGCATGGATGATTTTCACTGTTGTGAATGCCTCATTGGGGTTTCTCATTAGTTGCGTTTTGTTGTGTAACAAGCGAGTCTTTCGTCTTTTCGAAGATAAATGTTTTTGTCCAGCCAGGGAAAATACTGCTACCACGTCCATTTCGCCTTAAATCTCTATTAATTGTTGTTTTCACCCGTGAATCCCCAATTTGGATTATTTTAGTATATATAGATATTATCGTGCTTATCTCCGCATTTGTCTGATTTATTTGTTTGTATTGTTAATGTCATTGTTAAAAATATATGGGCAGATTATTTACGTCTCGTCATTTACATATGGCTAACTAACCACGGATTGATCAATGTTCGAATTGCAAGTTATGATTAGTTGACTAATAAGATGTAATAAAAGGGTAAAAGTGATAATCAAAGACTCTAATTGAGGTAGCGAGGATTATCGTTATTGTTAACTGGTATTCAACCCCAAACTTCGTCTCAATTAGTTTTCAGTTGTGGATTTAGGTTTTATTAATTTAATTAACAGTTTCCGGGAACGTTAAGGAATGGTTGTCAACAAATAATAAAGACTTGTGAATAAATGAGGAATACACCAAGAGTAGGACATACTCAGCAAATGGATTATTTGAAAAATATTTTACTGAACGTCGAAATAGATTAACTATAGTATCAGAAACCAAATATAAACATATGTGTAATTAGGAAATAAATGATAGAAAGACCATTGTTTTTTTTTATTCTGTTGTTTATAATGTCCATTCTGCTATCCAATGTCATTTTGATGTGGTTGCGGTGGTGGTGATGTAACATCTAAACCCTAGATGAAAAAGTTTATTACGTACAAATGCGATTCATGGATTCTATTTTGGGTTTAGTCGCCTGCATATCTTCGTGGGTTTGTTCCGGGAAATATGGTTTCCCTCCATTTCTTAAGCCCCTCTGTACGGAGAGAACTATTTGTCCAGCAATAAATGATCTGTTTAGTACCGAGTTAGACTACAGTAAGCTGTTCCGATTTGATGTTTTTTACCCTACCATCGACCTACATTAGCAAAGGTAACTTGTCTTCGGTCAGTAATGGAAACGAATAATTCCGAACAGATCTAGAGGGTAAAACCCATCACTGTGCAAAAAGTGAGATACACATGAGAACCAGGTAAAGGAAAGAATAGTCACGCCTCTAATAGTCATATATATTTTTCAGACAATATCTAATTTTCACGGCCTGATCCACGCTTTATTTATTATTATTTGATTGAGCAATCAAAATATCAAGGGTAGATTTTCGCTCGGCTTGGAATCAGTCGGAATTAAAATGATTGTAAATGGAACTTGTCAAATATTCAGTTCATCATATCTTTGTAAATAAGTTTTGGACTGATAAGGTTTAGGGATTTCGGTGAACGAATATCATTGAAATACCGATTTAGAAGGTTGTATAATAGGTTCAGATTCAAAGTCCACCGAAAGCCGGACATATCCCCTCGACAAACGGCTTTGTCCTGGCTTTCGCTGGAAGTGGATGTTCAGCCCACAGAACGAACGAACCTTAATTACATCATTACCGTTTTCGGGATGATACTGACACGAGAATAGACGTCTGCATAGCCCACGTTGCAGTTTGTTAGTTCCTTGGATCCCAAATCAATCAATAGTCCACAAATGAAAAAAAGTTTTGTTCAGTCTGATTTCTTACGAACTAGATACCCAGAAATATAAGTATGCTCTTAGTTTATTCGGCAATATATTATTTCCAAAAATAAATTGACAAATGATACAACACAATAAAATTAACACACGGTAACCTCGTTATCATATAACTTTCTTAGAATTGACATCTGGAAGCAGACGATAGACTCGGTCACGTGCGGGCGCGTTGCCAGATAAAGCATCATGGTGCGCGCTAACCCAGTCGCTATATAAGTAAAGTTAGATGTATTTGCCGTGCAGAGTATGAATTAAAGGGGTACGAGTGGCTTATCATTTCAGTTAGTCTAAACCATTACCATCTGCTTTCTGTTCATGTATTGATGTTGTGATTTCTAACGTAGTTTCTTATCATTCAATACCTTTGCTCACACGCCATGGCTCCTCTGACCAAGTGATGGAGATATAAGACATCATGGCTCTTGGAGTGGGGAATTAGTTCTTCTTGTGCATTATAGACATCTAAACATTACACGTTCATTTGTATGAAAGGATAACTTATCATGAATAGTTCAGCTGGATTATCGGAGACAGCCCCCGTGAGTAGCGGTTCAACATTACGTCCCTACCTCAGAAGGAAGAAATCATCATTAGGAGAGACGAAAATTGCTGTGGTAGGCGCATCTGGTGTGGGCAAAAGTGGTACGTATCAATAAAAATATATTTATTTACATGGCTGTCTTCACAGATAATCATCTGAATATGTACATTAACTCCTATTTTAGTACTTGTCATATCAATATGATAGGATAATGGTGATGATAATGCTGATACTATCAATGCATCTCTAAACATTGAAATCGTTAAAGTTAAATACAGCATATAATTCTATTCCAATATGATGCCATAAATATATACATAGACTTCCCACCTAGCCAAAATAAACTAATATGTACATTATAAATTGTAAATTGAACAATAATACACGCCGTATATATTTCACGCATACCATTCTTTAAAGTTATCTGTTTTGAATATATTCAAGAAGAATTCTAGTCTAATATTAAATATGAAATGTTTATAGGTTACAGCACCAAATGCTTATGACACAATTTTATCATCCGTTATACATCTCTGAAATATTTTACGGACATAATATATGCTCGGTAAATCATGATGATCTAGCCAGACTAGTAACGAACAAAGCAGAATTTGATATATTAGTAAACTCTTTGTGCTCGATGAATCATTTAGATAAATCGTCCATATTATCAGATATCTAACAAAGCATATACGTGTACTTTTATTTATAACTCCTAAAAACGAACACATGGTCTGCATATTATCACCAATGTTTGATAATTCTGAGTATCTGTATAATACTCGCGTGTATAGCATGGATCTTCTCTGAGAAGGGAGAGCTTCAATTGTCATTTGTAACGTATACGGTATCATACGTATCTTCATATCAAATTTATAACCCTTAAGTTATTCTTAAGATAAAAACCCAGTTTCCATATTTATTGATATCATGTTCAGATACTAGCCCTACAATGTCAGCCTTTGGGACTGATTGGTTCAATATGTACCCGTATCATCAGCTGTCACAACAAACAATAGTCAGTTCTATATAAATATGTAATATTTGTCTAGATAATATAAAAACCTAATCAACATAATCTCTCGTCATTTCAACGATTGGTATATAAACACGTTCCCAATTAATCTGAAGTTACTCAATATTCGATTTATTGAACATAGTGACATCATTCTTATCTTATGAAACTGGGCCTGATTTTCGTTCCGTATATGCGATTGTTCATATTGAGTAAAGAAACGAAAAATAAAAGGTGATAATTGTTGAATTGGTATAATTTTAATAAGACGTCATGACAGTTTCGGTTGAGTAAACACTTGTTGACTTGATTTCGTTTGGTTTTGTTTGATTTAAGTTACCTGGTATGACTATGACAAAGATAAACAACACAGTTATTCTCGCTGTTGTACCCTGAAGTACGAACAATCTGAGCCTCGCAGTTACATTTACGCGGAGTAGTCTAACGCATGTTCAGACTCTAATGTCGGATACCGCCCCCCCTCTCTGCTCTCTCTCTATTTCTCTCTCTCTTTCTCTCTCCCCCCCCCTCTCTCTCTCTCTCAGCCACACACATAGGCTCTACACACACACGCAAGAAGTCATCATACGTCGATAAAACAATGATATATGATTTCTAATTTCTGAAGTGGACAGTACCACATCCTGTAATTTTCACGGAATAATCCACACTCTATTTATTATTTGATTTCTAAGTGGACATCACCGCATCCTGTATTGAAAATAGTTCTATGCTGATCTGATTTCATCTGGTCTAGAGTTACATTTTCCCTTTAATATCAATAAAATCTCATGTAGACATCTTCTTTATCTTACTACATCTTTGTACGGATCCAGCTGGGACGCTACTCAATGTCCACTACAAAGTTTCACAACCGTCTCAAGTTAATACCCCATACTGAGTAGAGACAGATAAAGTTAATTAGGTAGTTAGTTACCATGGTGTCAAGTTTGAAACTTGGTTGTAGTTTGATTACATCGACATGGTGTCGTCTGTCAAGTTCCATCAACAAAGAAATATAGAAACACAAATAAAAATCGCTAGCTTTTTGTCTGAAGTGAGAAGTGGTATCAGGTGTTAAATTGCTTACTAACTAAATACAATAAAGCTCACAGAAGCTGACCATGAGCCAATATATTAGTATAATCGTCGTTGGTCACAGATTACTATGTATATTCCATTCAAGAAATGTTCATACATACATTGTTACGAAATTTCTATAAGGGTAAATATGCTACATCTACGTTTAATTATAAGAAATCTCTTGCCTTCCATAAAACGGGGAAAATGATTTGAGGCAACCCCAGACGGAGGGTAGATAGGCTGGGTGGGTGATTGGGAGCCGCGGGAGCTAAGACCACATACGCCAACCCCATGGCTTACAGGCAGAGTATCCCAAGTTACTTTTCCACGTGACTTTCGCCAAAGAAAGTTTTATCCGGTGTTCCAGGAGTAATGAGCATACAAATTCTTTTGCACGACACATACTTCACAAAACCGTGACGGCGTAATTCCAAAAAGCTATGTACTTAAATTAAACTTTTACGATTCGTGCAAAATAAAACAAAATAATGGCTACACCCAAAAGAGGTTATAATTTTCACTGCCTTTTAATATTGAACACAATTAGGTATAAAGTAAGTAGCCGACCTGAATTATGGATTTATATTTGGAACAGTTGGCAGCGTATACGTCTTTAGGCTACAGCGATTAAATCAAACAGTCAACCAATTAATTAGTTAAATGTTCCAGCACCTGGAAAGGGTATAAACTCTTTGACTTGGAATGTACTGGCAGTGAAATATTTTTCACATGTTGCAATTATACAACTAATTACTCCATAACATAAACGTCAATCAACAGAGCTATAAATTATGCTGTACGTTCGAGAGGAAGCTATTTTAATTCAAATAAACCGAGTAATTTCTAATCGTTCCATCTTGAAAGGGTTTAGTGTTTATCATGTATAATTGAATAACAAGTTCAAGTTTTACCCGTGCCAACGTTTCAATAAAAGAAAATAGCCTTCGTTAATTGGATTTAAAGATAGCAACCATTAACAGGGGTGAAGGCCTGTTTAATTAAAGATACATTAAATAAAGAGCTGTCAGTTCTCACTACAATAGTTAAAAGCTAGATAATGTAAAGGGAATTTGCTGAAAATTTCAGTCCAATTGATCCACTCTGAACCGAGATTTTAGTAATTGGGTTTTCGGGCTAGCTTCGATCATCATTACCAAAGTTGAGCAGCATATGGGATCCCAATCCAGTAAATATCGCAGGCTAGCGTTGACATCTACAGTCGATGATGACCTGGATAAGTAAATTAATGTCTAATTAATAATATAGAAAACATGTCAAGCCTAAAGAAAGACCCACAATAGGCAGTTTTAGCTCTTGCATAATGTATGTTTAATGTCTCGTCTTTTGATACTTCGATCAATACGTGATTTGTTTTATGGGACGACAAAAGCTGTTTTTGTTGAAACTTTACCTATAGACAAAGCCAGTTTTCAGATATAACCGTTTTATTTTCACAGCCAACATTTAAGGATGCATTATATAAGATTTAGATAATGAACTATCAGTTGCTCCTAAACTAGTTTTAAAAAAAAGATAATGGAAAGGAATACATGTATATTGAAAGGCAATCGTGATTCAGTAAGTTCACAATCACAACCATCTGATCCAGCAATCATTTAAACACATTCACAGGGCTATTTTAACCATATCTTCACATTAATTTGTACACTTAAACCCACCTTCATCCGTGTTGAATCAAAACTTTCCCTTTAAATCGTTGAAAATGATAGCGGATTTTTTTTATCTAAATAGAACCTATGTACCGGTATTTCATTAACTGGCGTTAGTTTATCACACAGAGTATGAGTGGGCTAACAGTATTCAATATAAGAAAATATGGAAGCTATTTCTGATTAGAGATTGCTTAATATAAGGAGAGGAATTTAAATATTTGAGATGCTTCTTGTGTCTGCAAGAAATTAAACCATTTAACTGATTTCTAAAAATGAGGCAACTCTACCAAATTTGTCTACTATAATCTATGACTAAATGGAGTGGTTGCACAAATGGATTAGTGTTATTTAAAAATCCGAAACGTTACTTCTTAAGCCCCCGTGGGACTCTCTATATGTCACTGCTTAATTGCTTCAAATTACTTGAAAAAACAATACCGCTTAGTTACTGTAATACCCTGCCCCCCCCCCCCCCCCTCACTAGTAACATCACCGTATTGCAATGTATTATTCGAGAATCGTAGACCGTGCATGTTTGCGGAGAATGTTTGAATCCCAAAACCATTTGAAGGAGAATTGATCACCTTATCCTGATTTTTCTAATCAAAATCCCACACATTTTATTACGGTGCTAATTCTTTCTTTATTTATTCAGTGTACATGGTAAATACATTATCACTACATCTACATGAGTATGCTAACTTAAAATATGGTACGTAGAAGTAAGTAATGTTTAAAACAAACATTTTATTGAAATAAAGCACACTAAAATAATATCGACACTTCATTAATGATACCTCTCGTGATAGGGGAAAATAGACTCCCCGAAATGTATTGTAACCCTTGTATTAAAGATGAGTTAGGAACTGGCGTAATTATACAGTATTTCTTGTATTGTGATTCGTTTTTAACTTCTTTTATGTTCCAAAATCAAGCTATCCTGTCTGGGTTTAATAGGAGTGTGGCTCGACACAAAAAGAAAGAATTCGTTGTTTGGATTACAATATGAATGATGACATGGAACAGCGATCGCCTTTGTAATAGTATCAAAAATAATCTATCAATTGTCACTCATGGTGATTTGAACGTTAAAGGTACCAATGCCATCTCCATTTAACCCATTTAAGTTTCTTGATGACATGTTGTTTGAAACAGCAGTATATTCAATAGAATTGTTTATGAGTTATCAATAGAAATTAGTACACGAGGTGTACATTATATTTATTACAAATTATAAAATTTAAATTTGTAGCCGAACTTCGAATGTCAGATTTATTAATATTCAACGTTTTCAATGTTTCAAAAGGGGCTGTTTTGACATAAAAATATATTTGATTTTAACCCAAGGACAAAAGTTTATTTCAACAATAATAGTTTTTTAAGTGTTAGTTTTATTAAGCAAGCAGCGAATCTAATTCCGTTATACTAGTCAAAATGCCAAAACAAAATATGTAAACTCTATTGCTAGGTACCCACTATCAAGATACAACCAATCTGATGAAAATACAGATCTATGTTGTTTTGGGAGGTCACGTAAGAAGTCATACGAGCGACTTTTGACCCTACATGTAAGACGCCAGACATTTGATTAACCAATCTGCAGTGGTTTCTAATGGATTACCCACAGTTCCGAGCACCTCACACTGAAAGCTTCGTCCGGATACTAGTGTAGTAAACACAAGAAAAACTATAAAATCGAAACGAAATAGGATCTGTGTTTTTATAAAAACACACTGCAACTGAAATCGAAGTCTTAATCGTGGTCATCCTATCAGGTCTTATCACATATTGAGGTCAGTCGTAGTCTCTATCAACCAGAAAATATTCAGAGATCTTTTGTAGTACCTGAAGAAATACGGTACTCGTGAACTGTACGATTTTCATGAGGTATACTTTTGGTGGGCATGGTATTTTGGGCCTGGAATACCACACCCACAACCAGACGCCCGACAGGCTCACATTCTGATGACACCACATACGCATGCATTGATACTATATAGAAGAAAATTGGTATACTTTTCAGCTAGATTTACCCCCCCCCCCTCCGGCTCCTAGTCTATGACTAGTCCTAAAACAAGATGTTGATGCTCATGAAATCAAATTAAGAATGCCATTTCAGAAAATCGATTTGAGTTTAATATACAACACTATTATAGTTTTTATTGTAAAATTTCTCTCTTCATGGGCCATAACTATGTTTTTTTAGAGTTATTCCTAATTGGTTGTCACGATTCGTGGTTGTCTATATTAATGCAAGAAATATGACATTTATTGCCGGGAGCGACGAAACTCTTTCTTGATTTGGCCAAAGATATTGGATAATCAACTACATTAAAACAAACTCCTGTTTTTCGCATATGGGCAATGACACTTTTCGTCAAATACACGTATTGACAATACGTTCCCAGACCCTACGTACGTTGAGGATTAGGATGTTGATCGTATCGGAACGTATCCGAACGCATCGCACGTACCAGATTGTGGACTCCATAGGAACAATCCTATATTGCAAAGTATCGCAGGGCAGTGAGAACCTAGCATTAAGCGAATGGTAAAGATGATTGATGATAGGTGTATTGTAATTAACACCTGTAAGTTGTATGTGTTTTGATATAGATCATATTTCATACTGTAAGTAATGATAGATATATACTGATATATCTAACACATGCACCCGCTCTCATTCTTCCCAGTAATACTTATGAATTCTGTATTTTTGACCAGTCACCGCATTACTTTCATTAGTGAGTTATATCAAAGCCTTTGGATGAAACCGTTGTTTCTATCTTAAATTTGGAAAAAAATATTATGATAATGGGGATTAAACAACGTGGCGGTTCCAGGATTTTTTGCAAAAAGGGCTTTGTCCGGTATCCGAGACAATGTATCTTTGGTGAAGGCGAGATCTGGGTTCTCTCCCCTCCCCCGCACACGCTCCCCCGCCATGGACATTTTTTGAGAAAAACATGGTCTCTATCGTCAGTTTGGCGTATATACATACACACTGATCTAATGTGATGACATTGTGAATCAATTTCATTAATGTTGATCAAAATTGAACTCCTCAAATCGGACTAACAAATGTTGCCTCTAGAGTGTCCACAACATTCGTAGAAATTTCATATGTGTAAAAGGTGGTGGTCATAACCCAAGAAGTTGCAGCCCAATGCGCACCAAAATCGAAGCTATCTGAGATAGGTTGGACATAAACATACAGTTTCTTCAAAATCGGCTAATAGTTTGACCCCTAGATTGTCCACAAATAAACGAGAACGGACGGCTGTATAGAAGGACATGGGCGACAACATAACACGTCCACAGAAAAATAGTGGGCAGAATTTTGTGAACAAAAAGCCGAAAATGGCAGCCATATTTTGAAAATTCAAGTCTCTAACGGTATTTTCTTTATAAATGACCCAAAATGGACACCAATGATTTTTTTTAGTGCTTGGACTCAGTTCCTCGAGACTTTTATAACACGTTTATGTTATTTCTTTTGATAACATTTCTGTACTTAAACTTATAAAAGCGCCCCGTTCGTGCTATGAGTACAGATCTAGTCTATTGACACGATATATAGGTAAGATCTATACAGGATGCAGAACACCTGAAATCAAGGTTCTTGACGTTACGTCTTCCTATTGCTTTGTTTAACATTTCCCCTAGAGATTATTGTGAAATAATGGTGTCAAAACAAAAATTATCTCAACATTTTGTATTATCTAAGAGATGCCGTTGCCAATTTTCAGTGTATTTAGAGGAAAGTTTCCGTGAGATCTAATATCACACGTTGCTGCTGTTCAATGACCTTTACCCCGTGATAAAAGTAATATAATTTGTAGTGTAGCAGGGCGCCAGTTAAACTATACTTTAGTCTTGATAACTTAAGAGGGAAATGGCAAAAACTCGATTCGATAAAATATTATACTTGTCGGACTTTGGAAATCTTATGGATGGATTGCCAACCATTAATAACCCACAGAGGTCGAATACTGGTCCAGTTCTTGTGATAAGAAAGTACACAATTAGGTGTTTATAATTTACGTAATTGGATGATAACTGTTCATCCAGAGTTGTTTACCTGCAAAGATCAAGAATTCATTCTTCCATAATTTGTATTGAACAAAATTTTTCTCAAATGTAATACAGCGTTTTCATTCACCGTTCGTCCGAAAACGTTTTTATGTTAACTTGAACATTTTTTCAGTTTTCCTAATAGCCTTAAGTATCCATAATCCAAGTTGTTAAATTGAAAACAAATTCAAAATATTTTGGTGAGTGTCAATTTGCTATTGCTCAGTTTTATCTGACTGAAATACATGAATTTAATTTATTTAATCAATTACGTGTACACGAATCTCAAGTAGATCTTGTAATCTGCTAAAGTTATTTTTGGAAATTCCCTCAGTATTTGAGAGAGAGAGAGAGAGAGAGAGAGAGAGGGAGAGAGAGAGAGAGTTTAACGTCCACTCGACACAAACTAGGTCATTTTCGCTTGTACGCGGCAGTCTTTAGGAGTGGGAGGAAACCAGACGAGCAAGCATATTCTTTGTCACGTACAACCGGACAATCGAAAGCACGAGAGCTGACTCATTGACAGACATTATATAATACATCGCGCACGCGCTTACCACTCGACCCCCCACCCAGCATTTGGAAATGTTTTGTTAAAATATTATGTGTTTTCGTATACGGACGAATAGGCCAGGAGAACCCAGGCTAGGAAAACCGGAGAACCTTTTCAACCAAGACCGCTTCATTGATCCAGCACCATACCAAGTTGCCATTTAAATAATCCGTAAATTTAAACAATCCGTAAATACATGGATGTTGTTTTTACAGGTCTTATCTTATTTCAAAGGGCTTAGCTCAGTTAACACACCGGTGTCAAAAGTTCCATCCATGTAATTTCACTCATTTTAATCCGTTTCACCTGAGGAGATAAGGAAGAATCCTTAATCCCAACCAACATTATGTTCGTCAGATGTTATACCGAGAACTAAACATTGCTAAACATTCTAAATAAAAAAATTCCCATTATTACCAGGGGCGGATCCAGAAAAGGGGGGCGTGCTGCACCAAGTAGGGAGTGCGAAGCCCGACCCATGATTTTTGAGTAGACAAAAATGCCCACAAGGACTAATTTCATACTAGTACTGTAAATTACGATCTCCAACCTAAACTGTTTTTGTTCTCCTTTCCCGCGAGAATATATGGAGCTAAAAATCGTTCGCCACCGCAAAAAATAGTGGGGCCGTGCGCCGGGTGCGAACCCACCCCCTCTGTATCCGCGCCTGATTACCAACATCATAGATTTGAGCTTGCAGTCTAGGTTAGTGCCCAAAGGCTTCAAAAGTAAACTAGTCATATTACCGATAAAGGAAAACTCGACGCTCGACATTCTCAGGGTGAAACCGGACTTCTCCTCTCTAATGTTCTGCAGATGATTGTCAAAATGCAGCGTCTTAACTATCTTGTCGGCGATTTTAGATCATATTATAAGATACACATGTGTCCCACCTCTTCTATATTCGCTTGTTAATACTGACAGAAACTCTTTTTACGATACAGTTCATGTCATTAGCTCCCTACCGAACGATGTTCTTGATGTAAGGACCCAGTTGGTAAATATATTACCTCTTCAGCGATTTCTTTCCCATTTCTTCATTCGTTAAGCGTTCCATACACGTTCAATTTTGTTCGTCAAATTATTGACGAAATTGACCCCGACCACACACAATTTATATGTTTTCGTGTCAATTTTCAATCTGTTCGAAATCTTCAAGATGAAAGCATCTCTGGCAGTAGTTTCAATTAATTCACCGTCAATGTGGTCGCTAAAGTAATATGTAAACGGACGGCTAAATATATTTGTTACGGCCAGTTCACTTTTTGTCATCGTCGTTTAGGGGTAAAGAAGGTTTAGGGCAGTGATTGTTGGCGACATTGTAGGTTAGGGTTAGTGTAAGCATTGGGGCTAGGTCAAGGGTCAGTTTTAATAATTTGGGGGAGAGGTTGAGTCTTCACTAACCATACACGAACACAACGTGGGAGTTATTAAATAACACCCATTATATCTACAAGCGTATGATTATTTTTATAGTATAAATTATTTATATATTTTAACAAATGTTGTCTAGTTATATATATAGATATAGGGGTGTGTTTGTTACAAACAGGTGGGTGACATGATCTACTAATTAAATGCTACCCACTGTTATAAACATCGCGTATAAACAACTATAAATATCTACTATCATTATTATAACACCTCATAGTTATTTAATAGGAATTATTATATCGATAACTATTTGAGGATAGGAATTGTGTCAGCTGTTAGGTTATATTTAACATATTTATTAAGTGCAAAAGTTGATAAAAAAATATTTATCGGCCCAAATTCTAATTCAATGGATCAGTGGCTGGCATTTGATACTGGACATTTTAACATATAAAATGTTACGTTACCAATAATCCTCCGTTTGATTTGAATAGTGTATTGGATTTAAAATAATATGCTTGATTTTGGCATATTTTTAAAGAATTATTGACTTAATACATCAAATTGCCAATTATTAGCAAACATTGCAGTAGTTATACATGAATAATGTTTTGAGATTCCAGCGAAGACTGATTTGGTATGTAATACATGTCAAGTAATATATAAACAGGTCAAGAATATCTAATGTTAGACTAGTTTATATCTATAAATACCTACATATTGAACAATACTTCTTACATCTGTCATCTTCTATATATCATCTTGTGCCAGGAATAACCTATAACACTGACGTGCCAGCTTCCTGTAAATTGAGAAACTGTAAGACTCGGGTAAATCGAGAAACATTCCGAATGCTTTTAGTGTGTTTCAACACTGATTAATCTCACTTGGTATTACCGACCATCTTCAGCTAAACACAGATACACTGAAAACTGCAACATTCTGTTTTCTTTGTTGATTGCAATAATATATTCAAATTGGTTCTTCTAAGAAGAAAGAGGACGTGAAATCGTTGTGTATCATTGTGTATCCCTACAAAAGTACATGTGACTAATTGGATCAGTGTGGATCAAAGTGGTACGAAGGGGCAAAATGAAATGAAATGAAATGTGGTTATGTGTACACGGGACCTCGATTTTTCGTCCCATCCTAAGGACAAGACATCTGTCCTTGTCGGGCCCTCAGTCCTGCATCACTGACAAGGGGAATCCACGCCGGAAAATCCGGATAAACGGTATAAAAGGACATTTGCAATTAGGTGCGTTCTTTCGTTCCACCTGGGGTGATATCGCAGACAATTGGGTGTTCATCCAGTCACATTTGTTCAAAACCCGTCACATATATCAGATTTAATAAAACTTGGCCTGAATTGGATACTTGGTTTAAACAATATTTTTTTTAATATCAATTGTTATTAAATGATTACATACTTAATGAACCACTATTCACAAGCACGCCATTTGCTTATATGTGAGCTCGTCTCCTTTTAAAAGATAATCACGCGATGCATTTTGATTATTTTATATATGTATTACCGAAAATATTATTACTATCATCAGTATGTATAACATGCCATTAGACCAAGACTGGATTTGCCACAAGCAACGTTTATATTTCTAAGGCATCTGTCAATCATAATGAACCTTTTCGATTACGCAATGATATTTTCTTCTGTAAATATCGTTACGATATCTGATAAATTAAAATTTAATGGTGATTAGAAAAAATTATTCAATGAGTTAACTGACTTTTACTTCGTCATTTTGAACTTGAAACAAATTACCTTACATTTAGTCGAAATGAACCGACAACCTAACCCGTTTCTACCAATTCTAGAACAATTTATGACAAATATATGTCAGTAGTGTTTTCAGGTACACTTATTATGGTGTAGATTTCTACAGATTAGACGTAAACATGTAGGTTAAACCAACTCATATATCTGCATCATAATTACATATGTACATTTCATCTTTCAATTACTTATCTCCGCGAAGCATTATCTACCCAGAGGTGTAAACCTATCTTAAATAGGTGTGATGTATTAGCCAATATTACCAACTAAATGAATCTACTATATAAGTCTACCGTGAATATAGTAGTCCAATTCCATTAATTATTTACAAATTACTTTCACCTGCCTTTAAGCATATGGTTATCGCCGACGAAAAAAGATTTGAAGAGATTAACTTTAATTGATTCTAAGAACTAGGTTAGACATAGTGCTCATTTAATTGGCCTACAAACCCACAAGAGAAGCAAGATGTATAGATAAATGATAACCTACGAATTGGTTCAGCCAAAAACTTCAAAGAAAGATGTAGCCTACTTTGTCTGGTAGATACATCTAAATTTATATCCATCTCCAGAACGGCCGAAGGGTGTTTATTTAATAAAACAAGGTTAACTAGATTTCCCTTATTTTCAATTCCATGAAAATCTGACACGTGTCAAGTAATTCAAGTTAACGACAAACCTATTGAGATTTTGTCTATGAACGGGGTCCTGTCAATCATTGAGGAAGATGTCACTGGGTGGTCACGTGCATTGTTACAGGAACCAATAAAGTGATCTTTTGGGGCCGGTGTAATAATATCGTACCTATTTTAAGTAATGTTGCCTAACCAGAGAGTGGGCAGAGAAGGCGGTGTTCCCGGGATCCATTTCAGGAGATCAAATCAAAGAGTTTGTACAAGCTGCCCTACTTAATTTAAATAAATGATTTAAATTATCTAAAATACTATGCCCTGCACTTGAGTTTTAGGTTGCACACAATAAAAGTGTTGGACCAAGCATCACGGAACCTTTCAACAAGCCACTGTGTGTAACAACCATCATGGCCTTTCATGTGCAGTAATATATGTAGACCAAAGCGGACGTTATAAACTGTCAATAAAATAATAAAAAAATGGTATATTGTATCTTTGGGACTATTTAGGCTGTCATTCTGTATTTCGTCTTAAGGCTATTTAGGATGGTATACTACCTCGTTTTGAGACGGTTTTAAGAATGACCCTAAAGGTAACTCATCTAGTCTCCAGTATCCTGTCAATAATCCCAACATTTTATAGTTCAAATGAGCGAATATCATTTGATTTTGGTTAAATTGTGTAATATATACAAATATGATAATAGCCCTTAAGTTCGACTTGTAAAATAAAATAAGGAAAAGCATACCCTTTTACTATGCTATGTTTTCGATTTAATGAACGCTTAAACCCATCATTAATATATCAACTCCACATAAACAAAATGAGTGTATATAAAATGGTTAAAGCTACCAACTGTTTTCATAAGTTGAAACCTGTCATGTTTACAGTGAAAACAAAATCGAATGGAAAATGGAAATTTTTGTGGACTATTTACCTAAACGATGCATAAGATAGCTAATGATATAGCCAAGTATTGACGCTATTTAACACTAATTATAGATGAAGTTTTGTGACCAGCATTTGAAGCACAGGGTGGATTCTGTCTGAAACAAATGATACACTGCTTACCAGGGCCCTCTTTCACGAAATTTTAACTTAAGATAAAATCCAATTTTAGTAGATACTTCAAGTTTGATTGGCTAAGCACTAAAATCAATCTAATATTATCCAAATTACTAAAATTGGGATCTTATCTTAGTTAAAATTTCGTGAAATAGGCCCCTGAACGGAGGGTTGAGCGACGGCATGGTTCGCCTTATATTTTGATCGAAAGGGGTCGCGGCGTCTGTACATTTACACTGATAAAGATTTCCAAGCACAAGCGAATTATTAAAACAAAGATGTACACAGGTTAGTCCCGAAATAATCTTGTATATGTAGAGTCACTCATTGTCTCACCCGAATTGTTAAACCTCTAAAAAGGTCTTAAAGGGCTAACCCCGATAATATTTTGAAGAATATAACTGCTAAATTTTGTTTTAAAATCCCCCACCGAAGGGCAGAGCAACTAACTTAGTATTTGTGATACGTTTTCAAACAACTTAAACACATCAGTCTTCTGGAAATGGAGACCGGTGTCCCAAGCTGTATTATGCGGTGTCTACGTAAAACCAGGCTTTCTTTTAGATAAAAATAATGTGTAGTTGAAAATAGTCTTTCGCTATCAAGTACAGCACATGGGCCATTCACTATATCGACCTCTCAAGGAACGAGAATCGATTATCAGGTCACCAACGAAATAATTGACCCGAAATATTAAAAGGGTTACGTGTCCGGATAAGCATTTTTGACGTTCACGTCCAAACGACTCAATATTTTGAGCTGAAATTTTGAGACAAGGTCAATACACCATTCTCCTATATTTTGGCGTTTAAATTTTATATGTACTCTGACTTTTATTTTTGAGACTCTGCTGAATTCGGGACTGTCCCTTTAAAATGAGTACTAAAAATATGGTCTACATGTTTCCTCTGAGTTTATCAAGATGTCGTTTATCTGAAGAGCGTCACAAAATAAGCAAAAGTGCTAGTAATCGACAAATAATGTAGTTCCCTTTCAAAAACTTTTCTATTTGTGTGTATCTTTTAATACTAAGAGTAGTTACCTTTAACTTTTCATATTACATGTATATTAATATCAAATTGTGTGAACCAGCAATTTCAATGGAATTATTGTAAAACAATTTGGGGATAAAACTTGGTGACGCAACAAGGATTCTTAAAGCTCAGGGATTCCATTTACGATATTACAGAAACAACAATATTTATCTGGAAACCATCAACCAACCAATATGGGAACGGAAAGGAGGCTTGTAGCTAAGGTGGGGGTACATACTTTCTAATTTTTTGCTAAATGCAGTTTTATTTACAGGTGTTCAGTCCAGATTTAATGGACGTCTCTTTTCAAGGTCATAATTTTGCAAATTTCAACTGAGCCGACAGTTATTGGGTCACGAATGCAGAGGTTTTTAGTTCAATAACTTCGAGTGAATCCAAAATAAATTCTAAAATTCGTGTTAATGACAGATGTGATAAACTAAAATTATTTAGCATAACAGGAATGTCTATCACTGCCAATCTTCCACTATTTATAGAACTGATGCTTCATATTTAAACGCAGTATAAACCTACACACAGATAAATAAGTATCTCACAATTAGTTTAACATACATATTTATTTTAATCACCAGTCATACTAAATTAACTTATACAAACGCAGGGGGGAAAACATGTTAACGTACAGCCGCCAGTTGTTCGGACTTTCTTTATGAAAAACCGATGTCCATTTTGCGTTCATACTTGTCGGAATTGTAAATAAAAGTACGCCGTAGCGCCACTGTTTGGGCAAAATTTCACTCACACCCTACTGTATGGCGAAGGCCCATTTTCATTAAGGAGAAAGTATTGAGTTTAACACCATATCGTGTTTTGACGTTCTCAGCCAAAAATTATGTGAATGGCAATCTGTAGGTACCAAGTTACATAGTAACTAACTTATAGCTTCCTTTCAATTGTTTGGTATAATTTTTTCAGCATAAAAAGAGAATTTATTTAGCCCGAGGTGTTCAAGGTGCAGCTATATAGTATAATTAGAAGGAAGTAGTCTGGCTTTCTGTACTATGTACTGTAAACTACAGGTGAATCAAAGTATACATAAACACAATTTTACTAACCAGATAAACTGGGTTTACATCTATAACCTAGGTATATATATATATATAGACCACAGTATACCTACATAAACTGTAAATACCATGCTTGTAAAAAAAAACGTGTACCATTAGATTGATTTTCTAGGAATAAATACCAAAACGTGTACCATTAGATTGATTTTCTAGGAATAAATACCAACAAGGAAGACTATAATTTTACTTATATCATGGATAATAATACTACAAAGACCTGATATATCAGAACAAAGGATAAATATAGACTTTCATAAAATTAAAACCTTATATTACCAGAAAGTATGTGGGTTCAAAAATTATTAAAATCCATCAATTCTGACATATTTAATGCCATTTTTTTTCTCAAAACAAACGTAACACAAACTGTCTTCAGTACTAAACGACAAACTTTTACGCAATGGGAGTTCAGCCGAATGTTATGTTAATGTTGTCCTCAACTCAATTTAAAAGCATTGTGAAAGTATTTAGTAGATTATTTTATATTGTTCGTAAGACATGGATCGGGAATGTGATAGCAATCTGGAGGTTTTAAGTTTTATATATTGATACTGCCCGGCTGAAAGGTCATTGCCTATATAGATATCAATGCCAAATGTTGGCTGCTACAAGTACCGTTAAATTGGTTATCCCAGGTAATAGATGTAATTTAAAGGTAAACTGGTATAAACGATCATCAGTAATACATATCTACAACATTTCACAACATTCACTGACAGCCTTTTACACTTCATTAGATAAAACATTTATACTCAAAATATCCTGTAGCTAATACTATCAAGGCTGTAAAGTACGCTGTATGGAGGGGGGGGGGGGGTCATTGAGTCAAGTAGCGTGGTTTCAATTCCCGTTTGTAAGTGACTGGCGTGAGGTTCGACTGTCCAACCTCGTGGGATTTCTCTGTGTCCCCCGGTTTTCTCGCTGC
Organism: Patella depressa; assembly: GCA_948474765.1. Lineage (NCBI taxonomy): Eukaryota > Metazoa > Mollusca > Gastropoda > Patellidae > Patella > Patella depressa. The sequence goes on from OX419718.1 coordinate 48,874,555, forward strand.
TACGAGCCCCTTAAGATAAAGAACCATAGGCGTATATTAGTCCCGACAATTACCTAGTTTGTGTCGAGTGGACGTTACCCCCCACCCCCCCCACACACACACACACACACACTCTCTCTCTCACTTGTTTTTTTTTCCAAATTCCCGAATCAAAAGTACTATCCTCACCACACCCATTCTATTGTATGCTTCCAATGCCATGGACTAGTAAACTGGACCGGATTTCTCCGGCATTTATGATGTATTTACGAAACAACCTCCAAAACCTAGCCAGATGGAGAAGAATCCCACGATACACTGTGTATGCTGTCTTACACTGGTAGTATAGTATTTACATAACATAAGTATAATAGTTTTATTTTACCTTTTTTTCCAGCGTTGGCAGTGCGATTCCTTACAAAAAGATTTATTGGTGAATACGACCAATCGAATGGTAAGTAGAAATGCATGTAGGCAACAAAAATACTTTATTCAACACAATGATTATAATATGGAACACAATCCCTATTTTAAGTTTAAGCTACGTTTCGTCGTGGGTTCTCCCAACGTTATCATGCAGACAAATATTCTATGACTAGTAGTCTGGATGGGGTGTCAACGTTTGAGAAAAACTAGGTCACTGGCTAGATTCGCCGGTCTTTTACCACAGATAATGTTGTTTCAGATGATAGATAATAGCAAGTGCAGTCGTTAAATAATCCCCCGATTTTCCAGCTGTTCTTTATTTCTCTACATTTTCTGGTTCGTTTTCGTAAACACGCCCGACCACAGACTCTAATTCGCCAAACTACGTTACGTTTGTGAACGTTAAAATGTAATTAAAACTAAACATCGAAAAGCTTGCTTTACCTTGTTCTCAAAGACCAGATTATTATCTTAATATGAAGCTGTCGATGTTTCACTTCGGCATGTCTGTATATTTTAAAAATATTATTGCATTCTCATGTAGCAAATAAAAAGTCGTTTGCTTGGCATTTCCAAAATATTTTTACTTATGTGACCATTTGATCACATTTATCATTTAAAAAATATTTCGCTCTATTGCGTTGGTGAGTGAAAATATTCCGTTATCTGAAATACTTGAAATCCAGTATATATATGCACGACATGTGTTCACCATTTATCACCATTTGTATTGTAACTGATATAAATAATGAATGATTAATGAGAAAATTACCATTCTTTTACAATATTTACCATACTCCTATCTGTAAAGCTAATTGCATAATTACATTTAAAGGTGTAAATGTTGGCAATAAAATTGATAACAACAAATATCTTTTACTTTTAGATGCCAAATATAAGTGTACCACATGCATTGAAGGTGAAACCGTGGCCTTTGAGCTGCTTGACACTCGATCAAATGTAAGTATTTTTTCGTAGACTTTACATCGATTAAAGGTGTAGTGCCAGATATTTACATACGAATGTGTTTAAAGGTGCAAAAATTTGTTTTGTCAGCTGGATAATCCAGCTAACTCTACTCTTGCTTTTTATGTCTGTGGATGCTCAATACATTGGTTGATCGAATTGTGTAACGCGTGCGCTTTATATCATAAGATCTATTATTGAGTCAAGTAGCATGGTTTCGAGCCCACTTGTCTAACCCCGCGTGCTTTCTCACAACGTTAAAGACACCTAAAAATATAAGCGCAAGCGAATTATTGAAATACAATTTTGTGTTGAGTGGATGGTAAACCCCATTTCTCACACTCTCTGTTCAATTCAAACCTCGAATTATGTGAGAATACGTGTAGTTTGAGGAGGGCCTTATAGAAAAGTGAAAAACACAAGGTATGCTATGCCAACAATGTTAAGATATAAGTGTCAGTTGTTCACCAAGGTTAAATCTATTAGCTGAACATAAATACACAGTAAAAGTCAAGTATGTGTTATATGTATTAGGAGCGGTAAAAAAATGGACATGGCGTTATTAAGAGAGATTTTCAAACAAATGAGTTTATCCATACTTTATTTTACATGAAAATACTTCCACAGATCGTCGATTCGAGTTAAATATGACGGCTTTCACAACTTCGCGATAAAGTGTTACGTTATGATAAAACAAAAAGTGATGTGTTGTGTACACTTAAAGGTGGGTTGTAACAAACTATGTGGCAAGCGGGGATGAGTTTTAGATCATAAAGTTAGTAAGAAGAAGTGTTATCGTTTCGATATTGAAGTGCACGCAAAAGAACCCGTGCAAGTTGGAATTTTAGATAAAAATAGGCCGTACCTCTATGGCGGTATACCTCCCGCCGTCCCCATATCATACTGTATGGCGTACGTCCACCTTCGTTAGCCCAGTCGGTTTAAAATTTGTAGGACGAGCATTACAGTCTTATCATTAGCGGTATGTAATACATACATCAAAGAGATTGATTACATCATACAACTGTTTTTATTATAACAGTACCGTCTATATTTCTTGGCATAGATACCACAAACATTAATACAAATAAACAACTAATTAAATGATGATGGGTTATCATTGAAACAGTATATACCACCTACAACTTGATAAATTGGACGGAAAAATCTTGCATCAAAAATCAACTAGACGAAGTAATAAGATCCGTATACATCGTAAGAAATAATATTAGTTTTCTACGAACAGTTAGACTATGTAATGTATTAGAAACTGTCTATAGAAACCACAGCGTCAGGTGTTTTATGATATAAACATTTACCTTATGACGTAAGTTTAGAAAAAAAATATATAATAATAAACTGATTACCCACGCGGTTCAATCTTGTTGATAATCGCCTACGCGGATACAGTACTGTAGTAACCGAAGGGCATAGTCATGTCTTTGTCTTAAGGGGTATCTTGCGGTAAACCTTGTTAGTTACCGAAAAAAGCAATGGAATTATTAAGTACTTACAGAGGTATAACTACACGTGATTTTTTTTGCGTTTTTTTTTTTAAATGTTATTTTCTAGGAATTTGAAGTTTTGTGCAAAAACTACCTTTTGTCTTTCACTTTTGTAGTAATTGTTAAGTTGTAGACAGGTATTTTAGCCTTGTAAAACTTTAGAAACATCGCACGCATTGGTTTCAGTCAGTATAGATATCAAATATATATAGAGAAGACACTAAATTTTTTGTCCCAACCACGATGCATCTTCCTGTCAGATTGCTAATTGTGGTCAATCTTTTCGAAAGCAGAGCCTAGAAAGTGACTCATTAGATAGGTTTTCGCGAGCTTCGATAGCGTATATTATATAGGTGACATATACAACGAAATATGTAGCTTGATTATTTGCCTTATTTGTAACTCTGAAACACTTTTGCTGCCCTATTGCTAGTATACAGCCATGTAACCTGCCCAATGTATTCATATCTCATATTTTTGTTTGTTTCAGAATGATGATAATGGGACGCGTGACGATGTTTTACGATGGGCAGACGGCTTTATGTTAGTCTATTCAGTAACAAGCAGAGAATCATTTGATTCGCTGATAGAAATACAGAAAAAGATAGAAGAAACGAAGAAAGGTGTCCATGTACCAATCAGTGTTGTAGGAAATAAATCTGATTTAGCTCATATACGACAAGTTACACAAGATGAAGGTAAATACTTAACTGTTTGCTACACAAACAACTTGGATCTGCAGGCCATAAAGCGCTTTGCTTAAAGTATGAATTACTGGGGCGGGGGCTACGTAAACGTGCAGGAGCAGCAAGGGCATATTTTCATTTATATACCATATGTATTTACATTACAGTATATTCTAACAACATGTTTACGAAGATTTTTCTTCAATCGACCTGACTTAGCCTTTAGTATAATAATTTTACCTTATGACGTAAGCTTCTGACTTAAGCTATTCAATCGGTATGTCTTTGCAAAGCTTCTCCCACCAAGTAAATTGAGAGAGCTATTGTATAAGGCTGATGTAAGGTTGTAAAACTTGTAATGGTATTGTTCTTTAAGGGTCATTCCATGTCAACTGGACCAATGGTGGGAACATGACCCTATATATGTTATAGTATATTGCCTTATACTTAGAAACCCAAAGTTTTACCTCTATAGGTTGGAAACTCTAAGATATGGCCATTTGAAATTAGGATACTAAAACGAATCATAAATTCAGTAAAAATTTTTTCAGGTTTTTGGATGCTTTAAACTCACATTTATAATAGGAGTAGAACACTCTAACTTTGTAATCGAAGATATTTGAAGTAGATTATGTATTTAGCATTACACCAGGTGACAAAATACTAACTTTGGCAGTGGCAGTGGAAATCCTTAAAACAAGTGGATAGTTCATTTGTTCCACCTGTAGTACTACTCCTATTAGAAATGTGGGTATAAAGCACCCGAAAAGATTATTGAATTTATGATCCGTTTCAGTACACTAATTTCAAATGGCCATATCTCGGTGAATTTTCGTCCTAGAGAGGTATGATTTTAGATTTGTTAGCTTAAGTCCAACATTTACTGTAACATTATAATTTGAAGGGGGGGGGGGTCATGTTCCCAACTTTTCTAAATGTGGTCCACTTGGCCCTAAAGTGTGTCTAATTGTCAAAAATAAAAAAAACTACCAGAAAAATATATTCTATACAGCACCTCAAAGAAAGTTCTTTTTATTTCAGGAGTGAAACAAGCAGCTGAATTTGGCTGTTCTTTTCTCGAGGTATCAGCATCAGAAGATGTTCTTAAAGTCACAGAAGCTTTTCACGTGTTGTGTAAAGAGGTTGTGGAATTTAAAAGGCGTTCTAGAACTTTCTTAGATAGAGTTTTTGGGTTAAAGAAATCGTGACCATTGTTGTAATCAGTTCTATGCAATTCTCAAGTGCCGCCCGCTTTACAACGACGCGTTAACCATTAAGTAGAATAACCGTCAGCAAAAAGACTAGAATAACAAGATTTGCCTCCCTTTAATAACTTGGCATTGGAAGGCAACAACGCAGGCCGCGCAGCAAGCTACATTTCTGTGATGCCATTCAGAACATAATTAGGTGGTGCCTTAATTTCTTTGATGCAAAGACTAGTTGTTAAATATATAGATTGTATAATTTATTGAATAACATTATTTGTATATTTTTGTTTATTAATTCTCTTGAATTATTGTGTATAGGCTTTTTGCTCGATGATAACAAACCATTGTCCTTGTTGGATTTTTGGGAATTCAACGACTTCATAGGATTATCATTTTTTTAACTCTTAATAATCATTTTTACTTACTCATAGGTGTTTAACTAAACCAATCTTCGTAAAACATGACAGACTTTCTCACCAATGTTCAAATAAAATAAAAGAAATCTAACAAACATTGTAGTTGTTTCCTTTGGATAAATAATTGCAAGGTGAACTTGCCACCTAAGAGAAATGAAATGACTGTCACGTTCGTATTTTATTAGTCATAAATACCTGTAATGCACGTGCACAGAGATAGTATATATAAGTGTTACAATATGGCTTGTTTGGGGGATGAGTTATAACAGTTGGAGTAGAGTGTTACAATATGGCTTGTTTGGGGGATGAGTTATAACAGTTGGACTCAATTCTGCTACCTGGTACCTGGGTGAGTGAAGTTACTGAACTACCAGGCAAAAGAAATTTGACACTCCATGTACATATTCCATTAAATAGACAAAGACAGTTTTGATTTAAACGATGAATGTTTTATGAAGAGTAAAAAGTTTCTAATGCCCGGAGCATAAATCAAAACATAAATAATGGTGTACTGGGCACAACACAGGGTTTAGATAAGTAATTACACACACATGGTAAGAGTCAAGGACAAGCCCCCGAATAATTACTTATGCAGTCTGATAATTTGACAAGAATAATAGCGTGGGTGGCTGCAGTGATCATCGGTACATGACAAAACGATTCTCCACATGGATGTCGCCAACCCTAAAGCCATATAGGGCTTTGCGTCAGCGGTCAGTCAGGTCAATATGGAAAATACCCCCTCAACCCCCCCCCCCCCCAAAATTGCAACAAAAGGTTTCTCAATTGATTCTGGTAGGGTTTAGTGTACTTTATGACATACTAAAAGTTTACCAAAGTAGGACCCCCGGAAAAGTGTTTTTTTTCAAGATGGCATTAAAAATGGCCACCGAAACGTCTTAAAATGATAATGACTATGTAACTATCAACTCAAATTTTATGATCTTGGTGTCGTTTCCCAGGTTTTGGGGGCAAAGAACACATTAAGATCATTAAAATGATGTTGGCATATTATGTCAAAAATGGTCGCCAAACACCTCCAAATGACCGAAAGTCCATAATTATTGACTCAAATTTGATGGTCTTGATGCATATCCCCAGATTTCGGGGGACAAAGAACACATTAGCAGAGCTTTGGATACCACTGAGCTGTTGAATCATTATGAAATTGAATTCATGACCTTCAGCTGTCCACTATCATAGAATAAGTTTCGAGGCGTTCAGTTTTGAGTGTCATCCTCCTCCTCAGTATCGACCTCTTGAGTGTCATCCTCCTTCTCAGTATCGAGCTCTTGGGTGTTGTTTGAATTGTCACAGATTTGCTGATCTTACTCCTTCATTACTCCAGAACAGACAATGAGATCATCTACTTCTGTTCAAACAAGCAGTCAAAAGAACACACAGTGTATAACATTAACTTCTTGAAAGGAACTTTTGGAGACGATGCGTGCAACGATTTGCTCTTTGTACATGTCTACTCAGGCTGTGATTCAATTTCAAGGATTTTAGGCATCGGAAAAAAGTCTGCCTACCGGAAATTATTGAAATCTGATCCTGTCATGAAGTCCTGTGCTAGTGCATTCACTCTTCAAAACAAATCTCCAGAGGACATATCAGATCTTGGCAAAGACCTGATGGTTGATCTATTTAATGGCAAATCGAATGATACGCTATCATCACTGTGCCATATCATTTTCACCAAGAAAGTGGCAAATGCTGAAGCAACTGTCATTCCTTTACGGTTTCCCCCAACCTCACCTGCAACAAGATTTCATAGCCAACGTGTGTACTTTCAAATTATGGTATGGACGAGGATGGCAAATAAAATGAATCTAACTGAATGGGGATGGAAGCAGGGAAATGGTTTGTTAATTTCAATTATGACCCAAAACAATGCTGTGTCTGGCGAACTCTTGACAATTATCCATTGTAACTTTTCGGGGGGGGGGGGGTGTGTGCAAGTTCTCTCGATGCAGCTGCAAACGCTATGCACTCCCCTACACTGCTGTAAGCGGCCCTCGTCAAACTGGATATTGTGACAATTCAAACAACGCTCAATAGGTCGATATTGAGGTGGAGGATGATACTCACAATTGAACACTCTGAAACTTATTCTATGGACAGGGGTGTTTGTGTATTACGTGATAGTTGACAGCTGAAGGCCATGAATTCAATTTCATAATGACTGAACAGCCCAGTCCTCTTAATGTGTTCCTAGTCCCCCAAAACCCGGGGATAGACATCAAGGTCGTCAAATTTGAGTCAATAGTTATAGACTTTCGGTCATTTGGAGGTGTTGGCGGCCATTTTGGACATAATATGCCAACATAATTTTTAATGATCTTAATGTGTCCCTTGCCCCCCAAATGACCATTTTAAGACGCTTCGTTGGCCATTTTTGATGCCATCTTGAAAAAACACTTTGCCGAGGGTCTTACTTTGGTAAACTTTTAGTATGTTATAAAGTACACTAAACCCTGCCAGAATCAGTTGAGAAACCTTTTGTTGCATTTTTTTTTGGGGGGGGGGGGGTAAACTGTATTTTAAGACGTTAACATTGTGTTGATGTTTCAAATAAACATGAACCAGTTTGGCGGTATTTGGTCGAGCATTTATCATGCTGCAAAATGGTAACCCTGTATTGCGCTGCCACAGGTTGCACAACTTCATCTCTATCTTTGGACAGTCAGGTTTCCCAAGGAGGATTACGCGCCCTTTTCTCTGCTTGTCACAAATCCCTCCCCATATTAAAACGCCACCTCCACAATAAGGATGGGCGGAATCTCGAGTGGTCTAACGCGTGCGCTTTTAAATGTGTCCACCTTTTTAGTATGACGTTTGTTATTTCTTTGGTTTTGAATTGTAGAAAGGTTTTGAATGTACGCTATATTCAAGGATATGATGAATATGCATGATTCTGAGGCGGAAGGATAACAAAGTTAAGAGGTTGGTTACGTTGAAATGTAGTTCGGGCAGATAAGTGTTTACCTTTTGTGAAACTTCCAATTTGTGTACATTAAGATTTCCATGTGAACCACATAGTGCCATATGTTGTTCTACCTTCTTTATTATTCCAATGGGTGCAGAACGTTACCCTAATTTCATTTCATCCCCTTTAACATTCCTTTCAAATGCCAACTTTATCATTCATGCAGGATAGAAATAATCCAGACTTATTTGGGTTTGTGGGCTATTTATAATAATAATGGTAAACCGCGAAATTATCCCAGCATGAAGCTTCGATAATTGTACCGATTAAGATAGTATGATTTATGTCATCTAAAAAAGGTCGCTAAGAGCAAATTATCTTTAATTGACAACTTATAAACGCCAGCTTACACAAAAGAGGGGAATATTATTGATTGATTAACCCATTAATTATCTGTCAGTTTTTCTTATCAACAATAACATTAAAAAATAGTCAATGTATAATATTTATTTATATTAAAAATCTATCCTCATACATTGAGATAAGAATGGAAAGCTCTATGAAATTATTTATGCAATATGTGTATTAAATATTACAGTGATAAGAAATTCACATTAATGTTATATATCTATATACTACGTTTATCTGCTGATCTAAAATAACAATTTTACTAAATATTATCTTAGATATATAAATATTTGATTATCAAATAATGCAAGAAAAGACAATAAGATTTTTAGTCATGCGACAACGCTTTGCATCAATTCCATATCTGTTGAAACAATGGTTCAATAGCTTAGGTATTTTATATAAAGTTTCAAATCATTTTTCCTCATTTAAAATATAGTTGTTTGGCTTAACAACCATGTGTATTCTTAGCAGAGCCTACATCTAAAACTGAAAAAGTTTTGTTATATTTGAGTGATAATGCCACTTTCATAATAAGATGTGCTTATTATTTTTATAGATTTGAGATTAAATATCAAGGGCTAGCTCATTCTGATAAAAATAATCCAAGATCTCCAATTATATTTCATGTAGAAATTTCGTTCTTAATCAATATTTGTATTAATATTTCACAGTTCTATTTGAAGGTGGTTAATTAAAACTACACTAATCTTATTACAAATATATATGAAACTATTAATTTAAAGGTTACTGAGTTTGTGATAAAACCCAATATTGATGAGTTTAGAAAAAAAAACGCCCTGCTGATTAAACATACTGGCATAATGCTCAAAATGGATATAACGTAAAAGCCCATGTGGATAATACATACCTGTGTTTATAGAAATACCTCCTTAAGACATAAATGAAAAAGTGTGTTTAAATTCATATTTTCTGTCAGGTTTGGGTAAACATTCATAATTTTGTGGCGGAAAGACCGGGAAGTAAAAAGAGATGGTTAGGCTACTGAAAAATATCACCATTGTCATATGAATTCCGTTGAACAGGTCTAGCAAAACATTTAAACGCCCCCCCCCCCTTCAATATCTGTATCAGGTGATTGTTACATACTGGACTCTGTGGTTATCAAGATTTAGATCATCGGAATATTGATATGTTATAGACCAAGCAATGTCATGGGTTTACCATTGAAGTCAATGGGCAGAGAATAATTGGTCCGACACCCAATTATCAGTTGAAATACTGTGACACAGTAGCTATGTCTAAAAAAAGAAAGATAAACATAATTAAAAATCCAGAAATCTCTGTCGTATTTACAAGCTTCTCTGTATAATATTATAATAAAGGACCTATACGAATTCGACCCTCTGTGGAACGACCATGAACCAAAGATAAACCGTGTGCCTGTACTTGTAAAGTTTATGCTTGACGCATAAAACATTGCAGGTTCCATGTACGTCATTTAAAGGAAATTATTAAGTTGTCAGAATTATTGATATATCAAAAGATCTACTTGAGAACTCCTCGGTTAAAAAATCGACGACTTGAAGAGGTTGTTGTTTGTCTTTGATAAATCCAGATCAATAGAAACATCTCTGAGAATCTCGTGTAGTGTATATTCCGTCTTTTATTCGATTGTATGTGATAGTTCAGCTGGGAAAATAATTAGCCTAGACGTCGATGCAAAATAAGATGTGTGTGACAAATCAAGTCATTCATAGTTCAAGAATATAATTAAATTGGAATTACTTTGATGTCGGTGGAAACCAGATCATTTAATCAGTTACTTTCTTTTACATGTTTCAAATACGGAAATTGTCCTTTCAAGATATTAGCACTTAATTTGCGTTATTTTATCAATATTAATAGCTCAAGTAGCCCCCTACACAATGAAAGATATTTCTATATGACAATATTACGTCATCCGTGGCATATTAGGTGTTACCTTTTCATAGTAAACCCAACTATTTGCTTATACATAATTATATAAAGTTGTTTGTGCTGTATCCAGGGACGGATCCAGGAACTTTTGCAGGTGGGGGTTTGCCAGGTGTCGGTTACGGAAATCTGGCATCATCGTCTCTAAATTACATAGGAATACATACAAATTGAGCTTTTTAAACAGAGTCCTCCGGTTTCCTCCCACTGTTAAAGACCCCTACGCGCAAGCGAATTATTGAAATAAAATTAAACCATATGTTAGTCCCGAAATGACCTAGTTTGTGTCGATTGGGCGTTAAATCTCTCTCTCTCACTCTCTCTCTCTCTCTCTGTTTAGAGTTTGTTAGCGAGGCGAGGTTTCGGGCCACGTTTTTATTGGTTCCCCGGCTTCCCGTTGTTTAAGACCCCTGCACAAATGGTTACACTTGACAATATCAAAGTGAGTTACGAAATGAACTAGTTTGTGCAAAGTTGAAAATAAAAAACACCATCATTATTTATACGACTGCATACATTGTTGTATATAGTTGTCAAATTTCTTGCCATCCATCGGTCTGACCATTTACTGACCATTTCGCAGCACAGAGCTACTTTATAGACATGAACCCAGTCGATATTCCGAATGGCGCATCAATTAATCCTGCAATTATTCGAATCGCCATAAAGTTGAACAACGTCGGAATTCCGAGTGAAAAATATAAAACTCTAGACATTTTTAAATCGCTTTGAAGACACATCTACATGTATTTGACAACAAACAATTCAATGATCCACATAAACTTAAAGCTGTGTTGATTGATTCTGCAGGTCTGTGTTTGTTAGATATATTTATTCCCTGTGAAATTAAATACAGCATGTATAAGCAAGCATTTCAATGTAGGCTAATGCCCATAAAAGATACTTTCGTAAATAAATTATTGTCTTCAACCATCGATAAAGTTACGTTAAAGATGCATAATTAGGTTTTCTGACGCTCGACTGAACAAAAAATTAGATATTTGATAAGGAAGAATTGTTTAGGCGTAAGTTTTGTTTGTTGGAAATCTATGTTTTTATCTTGAAGCCTCTCCAAAACAACTACCAACCAAAAGAAAATATCCACTAGAGACCCAGACAGGCAGATTTAGTGGTTTTTAAAAGTTGGAGGAAATGGAAGGACCTGGAGAAAACCCACGAGGTTGTACAGGCGGCTCTACTCCTCGTCACGTGAAGGCGGGGAATCAAAAACACACCCGTCGACACAATGACCTTACGATACAACATGTACGAGCTAACCATTCACCCCCCACTCAGTAGATCACAGTGTTATAGGGATACTTCCACACACACATAACTTTTTGCTTTATAAACAGAAAGTGATTTTATGACTAGCTGCACTCGGCAATATTACTTATTTCCTAAAATAGTTTTCTTTGAACATTAATGTTTCACCGTGCGCCCCCCCCCCTCCTTCCATCGCGAAATCAAAATGCTAGCTACTCCACTATACTATACTATGATTATCTTGTTGATTAGAAGACATGGACGAAAATAGCTAACTAATTTGTCATCAGGGTCTTCGATAACAGTATTTAACACTATTTAATACCGCTATATAACTATCATCGTTTTAAACACGCAAAAGAGAGAAATGAATCTGATTAGCTCCCGCGATTACAAGAAAGAGCGAAACGGGGTTTAACGTCCACTCGACACAAACTAGGTCATTTCGGGACTAACATATGGTTTCAATTAAGACAATATAATTGATATAGTTCTATTGTGGTCATATTCCTGACTTTTTGCCTTTCCAGGGTTTGCTGAGAAATGTTATGCGAAAATGGGTAATCACCAATAAAAATTACAGAAAATATCGTAAATAGAATAGCTTGACCAAATAAGGCATTGTCTGTTAGGTACATTCATTATTTTCTGGTCCGCTTTCTCAGAAAAAATGGCGTCCAAACGATGGTGACCTCTACAACCTACAAATGTCTTTAAAGATATATAGTTGCTGCATTCTAAATAAAGTTTGATCAAATAAATAAACTCGTGAATAATTTGGTTGCAATGTAAATTAAATTAGGCTTTAAGAAAGTGTCATAAGATTTAAAGATTGTGTACGGTAATAGCGCTAGGTCTATCAATTTTTAGAATCCAGAAAAGACCAGGCGAATGTCGTCTTATTCTGAAAGGCCTATATCACGGTGTAATCTGTTAGCGTGGGGCAGTGTATTCTATCTTCCATGGCAATCCGATATTATAACAAGACGGATGTGATAGGATTAGCGAAGGTATTAGTAATCAAATGTAAGGTAATACTACCAGAATTAAAACTCTTTTGTACACTGCTATTAGTAGTGAATATACTCAAAAGCCAAAAGATTCCTTTGTGTCAAGTTTACTTTCTCTGACGAAGGAAAGTATCAACGACCTAAAACGTCTACGATATCATTAATTATACTCACCGGCCTGTCAAGTACCCGATTTCCCATATTCCAACTACATATCGAAGGATCGACGAAACGCCCGTAATAAAGTTAATGATTCGTTACAATTAAAACTTGCAAAAGACTGTTTTTTATTTGTCAAAAGCAACACGAGCGGGATTTGTTAGATACATTTACGCTGTCAAACAAACAAAAAGCATTAACACTGTTTAATGAAAGTTTTATCTATCAACAGCTGACAAAATCTGATCAGATTATAGCTACAGATATGAATGAGGATCTGATCAAGGTGGAAAGAACTTTAATCAATCTACGAAGTGAATTTGTTAAAGATATCGGTAATTTAAATGATCTCCCAGTGCAGTTAAAAACGATAATCCAGAACATGTCTAATGAACTTCGACAATGTAACGAAATTATAGAACGAGACGTTACTAAATAAGGTTGATAATAATTATTGTGATTCGTCAGAACAAAGTGTAAGTACAGAATTGTCCGATATGAAGACCACGGTAGTAAATCTGTGCGATGATAATTTTGAAGTTTCTAATAGCCAAACCCAATATTTCGAGTGAACCTGGAAATTGTATACAAAGTTTTTCTTATGATTGATTTTAGTAGTCTATATTTCCTCGGTCACCCTTGAGCGTTCTGTGAAATTAAACATGGCCGCAATTTCATATAACCCCCTATAACTTCCGTAGTATTTATATTTATATACAATAAAAAAAAACGGGAATATTTAGACGTTAACAAAAAGTTTACTCGACGTATCATGTTTCCTGCACCCAGAATCAAATTTAGCGATATTTATCTGGGGGCCAAAATTAAAATTCACATTGGACAATTATTCGAGGATTGTTTGTGCTTTAATTGCAGTTTGGGGTTCGTTTTTTGACAAATATGTAAAATGTGACGAGAGCGATTTTATCCTCAGAGGAATAAAAAGCTCGATAATTTGACGTTTGCGCGAGCCGAGAAGAGCGAGAGCGATCGCTCGTGTCAAACGTAAAGCACTGCATATTTTGTAATTGTTTTTAATGTATTAATAAAATATTAACAACACGTGATACTTGTGGGATGAAACGGCCCGATATAAGTGACCCTTGTAATTTTGGGATGAAACATCCCGGGGTGAAACGGTCGTGGGATGAAACGACCTGCTCCCGTATTTAGTCTAGGACACACAATTGAGAACACTACAACCAGTCAAATTGCTAGAAGGTCTGTCATGCTGCTCCAACTGAATATCGCCTAGCATTATGCGGGTTATTTTCCTGTTTTGTGGATAGAAATTGGATTTTTAAATGTTCAAAAACAGTCCCACCCCGTTTCAGGGCCACCCATGTGGCCCTGTAGCGCATGATAGGCATGTATGTGGTTTTATCATATCACACATATGCTCCTTTATCCAAAAATATATAGTTTGTTACTAGAAATAGTTTGTTTTGGTGACATAATCCCTTTCAGCCGCCGCTACCGAGTTCAATGACTATATTTCTGGCATATTGGATTTAACTATCATCTAATCACCCCACAATATAATGAATGATTTGGGAGTGCGAAGCCCGGCCCGTTATTTTTGAGTGGAAAACATTCCCACAGGGACTAATTTCATACTAGTACTGTAAATTACGATTTCCAACCTAAACTATTTTTGTTCTCCTTTCCCTCGAGAATATATGGAGCTAAAAATTGTTCGCCACCTCAAAAAATAGGGGGCGTGCGCCGGGTGCGCCCCCCCCCCTACCATTGGGTCCGCGCCTGCGTTTAGACACCAAAATTATCACCCTAGACTAAATGCTATAAGAGTTAAAGGGGATTTTTGAAATGGTAGCCGGTTTGGACGCTATCTTGAATTTCTCAAAACCGAATTCACCAGACTGATTCGGAAAGAGGACACATATACTACTAAAATCAATCATGAAAAATGTGTATACCGTTTCCAGGATCAGTCATAGTTCTTCTGGACTAAATAATGCTTTATTACACAACGGAATTGTATATACACGAGCATGGCAGAGCATGGCACAGCATACAATACAAATTACAATACAAAAATAAACAACAAATAACATTGCAAACACATGTGAAATGAAATTTTGAACTATAAAAAACGAAACGAAATTGGGTCTGTATTGGACCACCCACTCTTGAAATGTGTTCGTTGACACACTATAAATTAACGCCATTAAATATTAACTAAAGATTTAGGTGGGCGGCCGAATTGATTGATTACGAAACGACGTTTTCATTGCAACCCATCAGAACTTGTCTGATAACAGAATATAGACATAAGGACTTCGCAACAAAAACAACCAAAAATAGATTTATAATAAAACACCATACTTTCATACACTAACAATATTATCTGAACTAATCGTTTTCTCCAAATAACTGACATCTTAACGACAAAATCTGTGACATTAGGTCCCAAGCTATGAAAATAATTGAGTTATAGAAGCAAACTACCTTCTAGAACAATAACACAATAATTATATTCAAATTATGAAAAGACAAACATCCATTATGGGCAGATTGAACGAAGATACTCTGCATCAAATACACCCGAAATTATGACATTATCGTTACCACATCATTACAGTTTTGCTTATATATAAACACGATCAAGATTCGAAGAGTAAAGGAAGCAACTATTGTTTTTAGCGCTATGTGAATTCAACTGATGAAGGATTAATGCTGAAACAGACTATAAATTTCTACGGTAGATTCGTATAAACTTGTATTTTATATATAAATCAACAGATCGGTTACATTTTTAATGGAAAGGGAGCTGAGGTTGACATTTCAAATGAGAAATGTCATTCTAATTTCGCAACTAACTCAACCATCTGTCAAGTATATAAGGCATCGCTTTCTTAGCCCATCACTTTAAACACTATGTAGTCCACGCAATTGTTCAACAAACGCAACCATGGCAAAAGTTCAAGGATTTCCGCAGAGCTGAAATAGTTTTCTTTTACAGTTTTAGTTGACGAAACACTCTTTTTAATTGTTGTTGAGTAATGCTATTAAAACATGGAGGGGTCATCAATAACGCTTAGAGTACCTCTTCCTACATATACACCATCCTTAGTAACTTCGTCATACGTCTTTACCTTCTTCCTATAAATATAATGAATAAATTATGATTAGGTCTTTACCAAGAAAACATTTTAATACGCATTTCACCCTAGTACTATGTTTACATATATCGAATATTTTAATTGTATCCGACAGCTGCCTTCCCGCATAAATTAAATTCATGTCGTTTGAATTTATGAATTAGACATGAATTATTTTCTCCTGTTTGTGACCAAACTAGACAGGTGGTGGCGCTGTTGAATGTTGGGGGGGATGCCTATTGAATTGATCATTCAGCGCTACAGACTTCGTCTTGAATGCACGTGAATTTAAAAATGTAATTATAATAATTATAAGTTTATATTCCAGATATTTAGGTTATATATAGGCAATCCAAGACATGGTGTTAACAGAGAATTGTGGTAGCTGATGCTTTAGATTTGAACTTCTGCGGAATCATGGTTATGGATATAATCAGACAGAAGAATAGATTTCGTATCGAATGTATGAAATAGATTATCGTTACGAATTATTGTCACGGGTTGTTCTATGTCAATGATATTTTTGTGGATTATATTAAAACAAGGCGATGCGCTGTACGTGCTCCATTGCATAATGGTGTTTGTGTTTTATGTTTCTGTATGTTTGGGCCTGTGGTGTTCAGGAGAAATATGTGTGATCTTCCTAAATTAGGGTCAGAAATTTGATGTTGGTCGTAGTTCTTGGCATCCCATGCTGAGCTATTTCTTGAAAAGATAGGTTACCGGGCAACCAAACATACGCCCACAGCAGCTAAATCTTCTGAGCTGCTGATAGATGGTGTCACATATTTGTGTTTTGGTTAGGTAATAAGAGCATTTACAAGACCTCGATATCAATTTCACACACATCGAATGTTCACAAGTTTTAACAAGTGAAACAGGGGCAATTACTGTAGAAATTATTAACATAAATTGCTTAAATTTAATACAATTCTTCGTTTACTAATCTCAAAATTGTATTTAAATTTAAAACAGATTGGATAATAACATTTGTCATTAGATCGTTCACAGGGGGTTAAAAGGTGCAACAAGGGACACCAGGCTGCATACAATGATAACTTTTGTCAGCAGAGCGTTCACATGGTTCAACCAAGTGAAACAGGGGTCATAACTCTAGTAATTAAGGGAAATTGTTCAAATTCAATAACCTGTTTTTGATGTAGTGATTTAATCATGCATATAAATTTCAAACAGATTAGATGATAACTTTTGTCGATATAACGTTCACAAGATTCAACATAATGAAACAAGGGACATGACCCTGGAATTAATTAAGGGAAATTGTTGAACTTCAGTAGCTTTCTGCGTTTACTAATTTGAATAATGCATGTAAATTCATTACAGATAGCTTAAGTCGTTGTTAGAGTGCTCACAAGATTCAGCAAAGTGAAGGAAAGGGCATAACTCTAGACGTTATAAATGGAAATTCAAAAGGATTCTTCCTTTTACTAATTCAAATAATATACACTGTATGTAAATCCGATACAGATCGGATGATATCTTTAGTCCTCCGACTGAGCCTTCACAAGGTTCAACAAAGTGAAGCAAGGACCATAGAAGTAATTAATGAAAATTGTTGAAATCAAATAGAGTTCTTCGTCTTGGTGTAAACAATATATTTTGGCGAAATGAAACTAAATAATTTGTGGTAACGCTCTTCAGACAATTATTATAACTAAAAGAAGATTCAGATAAATAATGTCACCTGCAGAGTGTTCACAAGAAATTGTGGACGACGGATGGACGTGTGGATCGACGGAGGCGACGGCAATATACGAACACATTTCCATGTATGCGTTAAAAATGGACGTTTGGAATCAAGAGTGATGTGTTTGCAAGCATACAGGTGTCTGGTCCAGATAATGGTCAACGACGGGTTTCCAAAAGGTCAACGACGGATTTCCACAGGCATGTGGATTTAGTAAGAAGCGTGTGGCTCTCGCCACCTGTGGAATTTGAGCATCATATCGCTACTACAGATTAGAATTGAGTAACCCCAGTAGCAGGTTGAGCAGAGTTCTTAGATACATAATAGGATTGCGGTGGCTTAGACTTGTGTTAGAAAACCACCTGTGTCGTTTGATGTTTACTGTTATATAAACCTATTTAGAACAATACAGTTCAAAAGAAAACACAACGTTATGGCATGCTACAACCAATGGTGTAAGATCCGTGCACTGCTTCATTTTAGAAACGCCACAAACAGATATTGTGTAGTTTGTAAGGTATAGTTTGATAAAGGAAAATACAATAGTCAATACATAAATAATTCTAAGACACGAAAGTTATTTTATTTCTCAACTTACGGCACAATTCCGTTCTCAACCTTTCTATATAAACAACAACAGTACAGATGACGACATACGTCCCGAAATTTACCATTGGTAGCAAAGTAAATTATTGGGTTCATCAGACACCCAGCCTTACAAAACATCGTAGGTATGGTTGTCAAGGACACGGGAATGTCAGGGAAAATGACGTAAAGCAAGCAGACTATGGCATATGGTGTCCATATAATTAAAAATGCCATTACTAATGCAAAACACATCTGTAAAAAAAAGAAGACAGGATTATGCCCGATTCACACATGCGACAAGGCTTTACACTTTCGGCTGTACTTAAAAACACTTAGCGGCTGCGAATTTCCGAGAAGTAAGAGGAAACGTCATTGTAAGGGCACAATTCTTCCGCTTAGCATTGGACATTGTTCAGGTCACGCACATGGGCGACATGGGACATGTTATTGTACAACTTGTAAGATTTATGTTACACAAATTGTTTCTATAAAATTCATGACACTAAGTATAAATTGTGCCCAGAGAATAATATATTTTGTATGGGATAATAATAATTTCCCAATATAATGTAGCAAATGTATGCATCATGTTTGAATTTAATTTGATATACATGTACAACAAATATAATGGTTTCGGTCGTCTTTATTAGCCCAGTCGCTATACAAATTATAGACGCTTAACCCCAGTTCAGTTTTGGGTCATGGACTTTATAATAATATTACTAGTATAAGGTTCGTCGTGCATCTCATGATAATTAACGATATGTTTTATTATAAACTGCATGACTCTTTAATTTTTGTAATTAACACTACTACTTACAATTGTCACCAATCAATCAATACAATGGCAACGTCTCGATTTACCAATACATCCATAAATCATTAACAGAATACTTACAATTGTCACTTGTTTATCTGTTGTCACTCTGTGAATCCATAACACATCACTCATAGTTTGTAGATTTCTGTTACTGTTGTTTTCCCACAATTTTAATTGTCTAGTTGTTATAACTATTTTATAATAACACTTTCCAATTATAATGACATGGATTAAATAACAAACTACGATAGTACATAGTAGATATGTTATATTACTGTAGGCTCTGTTGGCCCAATCTAAACTACACGATGTACCGAAAGGTTCCAACTTGTATCCACCCCATCCGAGCAATGGTAATCCAGTCCAAAATAAGGCATGCGCCCATACTCCGATAATGACGTATTTGGTGTTAGCTAAACTGAGATATTTTTCTGAAACAAGAAGATATGGCTGATTATTACGGGCATTTTCTCCGCGCGTCGTCTTGTAGCGAGAAATCATGTGTGAACCACCAAAATCAGTCTCATCTAACACATTTGAACAAATTTTCCGGCCTCTACAGAGCCCACAATCTGGGTATACGCAGCCATTTGGACATGAGGTTTCTGTCTAATTTTCACTGATTATGAAACATTTTAACGGTTTTTAGAAACCCCTTAACAATTGCATCATCGTGGAGCCGTAGTTTGAAAATTGCTACATAGATTTACCGCTTGTTCATTTGAACAAATATAAATGTGGACATGGCTCACGACCGTATTTATGTTTCGCAAAATCTAATTAATGAACATGTGTTTAATCCGATTGAATTCCTGACCGGAGATTATCTAGCGTTGGAATTTCCAATTTGATTTCCATATTAAATGTTAAAGTAGCTAAATCTCTAACACACTACCATCCAAAGTCTTCGACATTGAAAACGCGAATTATTTGTCAATCTAAATCAACATTGATGTTGTGATCTTACCGGGAAAAGATGGGCTTCTGATATCCAATATCTAAACATACATTATGGGAGATTAGGTAACGAGCTGCACGGTTTCACTATAAAAGTTAAATACTAGATAACGTAAAGGGAATATCCAAAGAAATTGAGTCAAATTGAACCGAGAGGGAAGAATTAGGCCATTGAATTTTCGGCCTAGCCTCGATCATCATTATCAAAGTCGGTGCGATAAAAGAAACATTATGATTTAATCATGAATGAAAGTTGAGTTGCAAATCGGATACTAATCCAGTAAATATCGCAGCTAACGATGATATCTAAATTTGATTATGGTCTTGATAAGTTAATTAAAGTTACATTATGGGAGATAAGATAAAGAGATGGCAGTTCTCACTACTATAGTTAAAAACTAGATAGTGTAAAGATAATTTGCTGAAAATTTCAGTCAAATTGATTCACTATTAGCCGAGAAAAAAGCTTTTGAAATATTCATAGCCTCGGTCATCATTACTCAATTCATTAATATAAACAGCATAGTCTCGATTATCCACTTGATTGATTTAATTATCAACCGCCATTAAGCGGCATATACGATTTTAATCTGCCAACATCGAAGGCTAGTCTTGACATAAAGAGTTTATTATGGTCTGAATATGTTAATTAATGTCTAATTGATTATTTAGATAACATCTCAGGCTTAAAGAAAGACCTGTAAAAATCAGATTTTGCTTTTGCATAATGCTATTTTAATGCCTTATTAATAATATAGATAACATTTCAGGCCTAAAGAAAGACCCATAATGGGCACATTTAGCTCTTACATAATGAATGCTAAGACAAAATATTACCATTGGTACACGAATGGTATACCATAATGCGTTTCAGTGCCGTTTGCAACAATGGACTCAAAGAACGAGGCTAGACATATTACACAAGTCATGTCAAATCGTGACCTTATATTCTTATCTAGAGAGCATGTGCAATAAATATTATCAGTGTAAACTAGAATAACCAAACGCTAGAGAATGACATTCGATTGAGATTTCTGGCGTATTTCGCTGAACGTAACTGATTATAAATTACAGTAAAACAAAAAACGATTGAATGTAAATCAGTTTTTATATATTCATATATTATTATATGCGTTGCGACCCATTTGTGTTAATTTCTAGATCCCCAAAATGAACGATTTAGCTCCTTTAAACAATCAATCTAAGTACATAGTTAGCGTAGGTTAAACCGTAAAAAAAAATATTTTCAGGAAATGGAAACCCTTATACGGCATTTAGTAATCGAACATAAGATATAAAACACAAATTTATACGGAAAAAAATCGCTGAGTTAATTTCATACTACGTTTCAACAAGTTCGCATTGTCCATCTCAAATAAGTAAAGACAGTAGCCTATGATAGCAAGAAATCAAATTATATACAACAAGGTAACAATGATTAATATAGGACCATAAAAAGAGCTAATCAAAAGAACAACAATAACATTAGAAGATAGGTTGCCAGGCAACGAAACATACGCCCACAGCAGCTAAATCGTCCGGGCAGTCAACTAGGGTTGTCGCATATTTTTACTTTTTTCGGTAATGAAACATTTGTAATACACTAAAAACTGATTAAGAGTAACAACTCGTTATGTAATTATCAGAAAATCATTAGAATTTGATTGCTTTTTATAAAGTTTTACCCCACGCTAACTATTAGTATATACATGAAACATTTAATATCTATTTAGCTGTTCAGTTATCAAAATTCATTGAAAATCAAAATACTTGTTCGTTTCAACACCCTAACTCTGTGTATCAATCTAAAGTCAATCGGATGATAAGTTTGGTCTCTATAGCGTCACAAGATTTTTTGAAGTTATCAAGGGCCATAACTCTGGCACTAATTATTGGAAATCGCTGAAAATTAATAGGCTTCTTCGTCTCATGACCTTTATAAACACTGTGTATAAATTTAAAGTCAATCGGATATTAACTTTAGCCTCTAGAGCGTCCACAAGCAATTGTGGACGCCGGACCGACGGACGGACGGACCGACCGACGGACGGACATTTCAATGTGGGCGTATAAAAATGAACATCAAAGATATTGATTCAGGATAAATTAAGACATGAATCCTTTTAAGGGCCAAAGAACAGAACAATAATAACATTACAAAATGGACATCAAAGATATCATAACCCCTTGGAAGATATAATTACTCGTCACTATTGAGTTCAGGTTTAAATCTCCTGATTTCGATGGTTTCTTGTAGTTTTCTGGATTTCTTATTCTGAAGATGTTTGTTTAGTACTTGGACTTTAGAATAGTTGACTTGGTGTCGCTTGTTAAGTTTCGGGTGTTCATATACAACGGATTTGTTGTCTGTGTGTCTCGATTGAAATTACGTTTCACCGATGTATTTCTTTGAACAGGAACCCACGAGGCTGGACAGGCGTCCCTTCTTCTTGCCACGTACAACCGGCAATTCGAAACGACACCAGTTGACTGCCCCCCCACCACCCTGGATCCGCGCCTGATTTTATATGGACTATAGGAATTTACAGGCTTCTATAGCATGAATATGCGCATCTTGATAATTTACATTAATAACTATAATTATACAAGAAAGGGGGGTAGGTATGCTTCCGAATTAAATGCAACAATTAGTTTGTTAATAACGTACCGAAGGCCGAAATTGCCAAGGGCTCTTCATGAACATGCCAATCTGTAAACGGATGGCTATTGTTATACCCGAGTGAATAAACATACCTTCCTTGTTCATCTTGGCTAACAATAGACACTATAGTCAAAGGCAAAGTGCCTTATAACTAGACTACGGCAGTCCCTATTTTAATGATAAAATTGTAATACATTGTATTGCTTCCATTTACAGCCTTATTTGTTAATTGTATATACAAAAAGTATTAATATTCTCATTCATGGCATATTGTTATTAAATCTCATCGTTAATAATTTCCACGGGAGGACTTCCACTTAAAGTGTAAAGAGAAATTAATTTTTTCCTATATCTAGACTAGCATAGAAAGATAAAAATGAAATCGCCTGAATTTTTTTTTTCAATTAGAAGATACTTGTGTGCTTTATAGCGCATCCAATTTCATTTTTCAAAATTCATACACTATATAATTACACAACATAGGAAGAACGTATTCCATATATATTTAGATATGTGGCGTGGAAGCAAGCTTTATTGATTTATCATCGTCAAATGGAAATTTTGTTCAGCTTAGCAGTAAAAAGATTGACCAAATTAATAGAATTTCATTGATACCACTGTCCTGCGTCGGTTTACAATTTCAATAGTACGACATGTACATGAGAGATAAGATCAGATGTTACATGGAATGGAAATCTATTCATTTTTTAAGGTTCTTTCATAAGCTTATGAACAACCCGACCCAGAAATCCCTGACCGAATTGTTTCACAACCTTTGAAGGTTACATACAGATTTAAAAATAACTCGAAACTTGAAAATATCACATAGGTTCTTTAAAAAGTAGATTTCATTTCATTGTTTAAAGCTAAAATGTAAAGATTGAAACTTCAAGTATGGGACTGTCCATTGGACATAAATTTCAAAACATAAAATATAGATAGAAAAATAATTTTGCGATTTGCTTTCGAAATTTACGATGAACGAACAACCCAATTACTGAGAACTGTGTAACGAATCTAAAAGTAAACTCGGACATTATCCAGTTTGTTCAAGTTAAAGTTTTCTTTAACTGGTTAACGCGTAATCGAAGCTCCCAAACATGGTCATTTTGTACCCATCCCAATTCAGAAAAAATATTCTTGGTCATTAATTTTACTCTGGACTCCCAATCCGGTATTTAGGTCGCATTTTTGATGGAAATACGATTGAAAACAAACCGAATTTTGGAGCTTTTGACCTTGCACTTTGAACCTTGATTCAACGAAGACTGGACCCAAAGTTAACTAAAGCGACAGTTCCAATATGGTCTGTGGGTGATATTTTATGGGTCTGTATAAGGACTTCCTTGCATGTTAAACAAAAACTTGAGAAGTTTGATAAATAATTCTAAAAGTTTCGACCCCACAGAGAGCGATTATAAGTTTTCGACGACTGAAAATAAATACCACCTATATTTGTTTTCAAAAGGATACATTAAACCACTTCAAAACATATAAGCTGCCTTAGGCTATAACTTCTTGACGATCATTGCCGCTTAATGTTACACACAATACACCTTCGCAACAGAAAGTCTGCCCTTGGCAACAACTTATGATGCTGTATCCATTTGAATATTTTGACAAATATATACACCCACAGATGATTCGTGGCTTGTAATGCAGTAATTCAAAACTTTAATGTAGCTTACATTAGTATACTTACTTTTAGCGGAATCACACACCATGATGTATCTATAGACACTGACACACATCAGGGTATTCATGCTTCCCATGGACAGGAAGAAACTAAAGAAACCAGTTACAGAACAAGCTAACTGTGAGAAAATCCAGCGACCATAAAATCCGGAGATGGTGGTGAGAGGATATCCAAAGAATGAAATACCCAAGTCAGCAATCGCCAAGTTTACAATCAACACGTTGTGGGGCTTTGCCCGCAGTTTTCTTTCTCGTAATATAACTGCTAATACTAGTATGTTTCCAAATGTTGCACAGATGGCTGAAAAGGTAAAACAAGCAGTTTAAACACGAACTCACATAGTTAAAGGCACATTATGCGAGATGAGATAACGAGTTGACAGTTCTCGCTATAATAGCTAAAAACTAGCTAATACTTATGTAAAGGCAATTTGACGGAAAATGTGCTGAAAATTTCAGTCAAATTGATCCACTATGAACCAAGAATTAAGCGGATGAAAGTTCCGCTTAGCCTCGAAAATCATTACTAAAGTCTGTAAGACATAACTAGTAGTCTCGATTATCTATTTAATCGTTAATCACAAAGGAAAATTTTGCAGCAAATAGAACTATAATCCAACAAATATCGCAGGATAACCTTGACATCAAGAGTTGATTATGGTCTGGATAAGTTAATTAATGCCTAATTAATAGGTTTTATAACATTTCAGGCCTAAAGAAAGACATAGGCAGGTTTTTCTCCTGCATAATGTATGTTTTTGTTAAAAAAAAAAAAAAATTCTATTCATATGTTGAAATACTCTTATTGGTTCCGGTTTCAATGTGTCAGTGTCAATTATACTGATATTTCTCAATGCAGATAAGAGCTATTAGTTTAGTTGAGCAGAGAAAGTCTTAAAAGGCACCAACTCTCAATCTGTTTCACAGAGAATTACTTAGGAATTAACTCTGTAACAGATGAATGTCCATAGCACGTGCGTTGACTGCAGTCATTGGCTCAACGGCTCGTGCAATGTTTACTTAACACCTAACTGCTTCGGGCAAAATGACGCATTTTACTCATTTTAATACCCATTTACACTTAATAGGAAATATTTTTTAACTTCAATTACTTCAAACGTCTTTATTTATTTTTCTGTTACCTCAAAAAAATGTTTGAGAATTTAATTTGTCGGAGTAAAAAAGTTAATATACGGTACTAATTAAGCCTCGCCGATGTCATGCTTATCAGTGATTGTAGCGGCCAAGCGAATATTCACTGCGGGATCAGTTTGACCAACTCTAAGTAGCAGAGATAGAGAACGACTGGCTCACGTATGGAAGGTGTGGGTGGGCGGGTGGGTAATTCCGGAATAGAAGGTTATGGAACGATTGGCAAAAAACCTCAAAACCCCCCAAAAACAAAAATCTTTAAAAACTGTTACCTCTATCACATTCACGGTTAAAGGGGAAGACCAACGATTTTCAGCGTTTCAATACATCTTAAATATATTATATGTCACTTGCAAGCTGTCAATCAAACCACGCGATGTAAACAATTAGCCATGTGACGTGAATTGGGCTTTGTGTACTAAACGTTAAGAAAACCCCACATAAATTCTTGTTTATAATATGCTAACATTCAGCCCATTTGATAAGATTTTGGGCCCAAGGACGAGGCGTGAACACATATGGACAGGAAAACATATATGTTGAACCAACTATGTCACTTCCGGTTTTAATAAAAAATATTCTCTGGTTTACAAAAACATTTTTGCTTGTGTTAAAGAGGGGATTATTCCTGAATATATATTTAAGATTTATGGAAACCTTGTTGAAAACCATTGGTTTTCTCTTTTAAGTATGACTCTGTGTGTGTGTATGCGTGTGTGTGATGGTGTGTGTGTGTGTATGTGTATGTGTGCGTGTGTGGTGGGTAGGGTGGGGTAATTCCGGAATGAACGCCGAAAATCTATTGGTTCGTACTCTCATGGTCCCCAATGCTGCAAAAAAAAAATCCCTTAAACCTTAAAAAAATAATTTTACCTCAGGAATGAAATATCTGTAATCTCTATGGTTTAAACGAGGCAATTATTGATGAAACGATGGACATCGCCGACGACATAATACGCCGACAATGTGGGCGTATAAAAATAGTTTACACACGGAGTGACATAAATGTCTGGGCCTTTACTTTCAGCTAATATCATGTTCAAATATATTTTCTTGATAATACATCGGGTATAACTACGGCACACCTGACATTTCTATTACCATCCCTCACCCCCGTCCCTCAATTATGTTTGCCCATTCCGCTTACTAAAAATGCCAGAAAAGAGAAACTATGGGTTTATTATTAGATCGGAATGTCAAATGGAAGACGTCTAATCAAAGTTAGTTGTTTAGCACAGAACAAAACTAATTAGAGACTACATGTCGATCGGTCATGACGATCAATGGGTAACCCAGTTTGTTATACAATACCCAGTTATGTCGTACTATTTGGCAATGTCTCAGAGGAAGAAAAAAACAACAATATTCAAAGGCAGCAGCTTATTCGAATGAAAAAAACTTGGATATTGATCAAATTTTACAAGGATGCCCCTTGCCTTCAAGAAATCAGGTCGTGTCTACAGGCTTGAAAAATCCGTTGAAAACTGTAGATTATCCGAATGATCAAATTAAATTTGAATTCCCTATGCCTTCAAGAAACTGTAGCCTCTGTCGCGTGGACAGGGTTTTCGGAAAATGGTGGCAAATCCGGTATGGAAGAATGCAGAACTAAACGTTGAATATCATGACCACAATGCTTCACACAAAAAAACAACAATTGCGTTCCGAAGGTTAATGTACAAGCCCAGAAAGTTCTACATTATTGTCATAAATACGCTCTAAGAACTGTCTACGCTAGGGATATTCATACGATCACTGAAAGTTCTACATTATGGCTATTGAAACGATCACAGATAGTTGAACAGTTCTACGTTTTGGCTATCCAACCGATCACAGAGAGTTCTATACTATGGCTATTCAAACGATCACAGAAAGCTCTACATGTATATCATGGCTAATATCAGAGAGAAAGAGAGAGAGAGGGGGAAATGGGGTTTAACGTCCACTCGACACAAACTAGGTCATTTCGAGACTAACATATGGTTTATTTTATATTAATAATTCGCTAGCGCAGTTGGAGGAAACAAGATGACCCAGAGAAAACCCACAAGGTTAAACAGGCTAATGCTATCAGAGAAATGTCTACATGGCTAATCGTACAGTAACAGAACGGTGGGGCCATTCATACTGAAATAGAAAGTTCTACGTTATGGTTATTCATACGACCAAGGGAAATTCTACGTTATATTATGGCTTTTCATACGATCACGGAATATTCTACATGGCTAGTCAAACGATCACAGAAATTTATATATAAGTAGTCATGTGACCACAGAAAGTTCTATCATATGACTAGATATACGATCACAGAAAGCTGTAGATGGCTAGTCATAAAATCGGAACAATATGTACACCATGACACTCCCGAAATCCACAAATTGCGAACAAGGTTTAGATGGAAAAAGGACAGACGTCCTGGTAGTAATAAGGTTAATATTCTATATAATCTGTCATACAATCGCATCAAGGTTTTCTCGTTTACTTTACAAACAATTGCAAGGACTGCGATATAGTTTGGTTGTGAGAATTGCTTGGAGATGGGCAGTTCAGACGTGTGTAGAAAAAAAACCAAGTTAGTGTAATTCGACGAAAAGGGCTAGCAGAACAATTTATTTTAATGCCACGAAAAAAGTCTAGAAGCACAACTAATTTTAATTCAACAAAAAAAAGAAGCAGAACAACTAATTGTAATGCCACGAAAAAAGAGATACTAGTATTGTACTTACCAACAATAGATAAATAGATCCCAGTTGCTAGATAGGCACCATCGGATAATTTACCATCCGTAAAATGAGAAGACGAGTTATATTCATCATAAACAAACGTTGATGTCATCATAAATTTCGTGGTCTTAGATAAACACTCAATAATACTAAACAAATGGTGTTATTTTGTTTGTTTCCTCAATGTATTTTTCTAATAATACTTTGTTTTTATACACAATGATTAAAAAACAAAATTATAGAAGTAAATCTGCTTAATTGTCTGATTATAGATTTCTAAAAGTTACCCAATATCCAGTTTACAGTTTAATTTCCAAAACAAATTAGGTTATCGAATCTTTTAAACTCAGATCAAAACACATGTATTTAATTTAAAGTCCTGGAACCATAAAAGAATCTGATAACGTTAACAGAACTCATTCAAAGGATGAGTTTTTACAAATAACGATCCTGGCGGTTTGTGTCAGAAAGCCAGAGTGGATTAATATAATTTATCAGCTTTACCTTCCTCCAACATTGACAACAACACGCCACAAGAGTACACGTCACTCGGTCTTCTTTATCGACTTATAAGCAACCTCAGGTTATAATTGAAACTGGCACGACGTACCATAAGAACACGGAGACAAATAAAACTGCTATTAAAAAATCAAGTCCACTCAGACTTGATTGTAATATATCCAATCGTCAATCGAGGGGAATTTTTAAACTGCAGTATTGTGAAAGTGGAATCTCTGAAAAGAAAAAAAATGTCCAAATATTCGTTAATATTCCGCATTCGTTAATATAAATGAGGATTGGTAAAAATAAACCTACACTGCCTTAACCTAAGGTAAAATCTTTTGATGGGCCACTTTTCAATCCTACTGGGTCCAGTCACTTCAAACCACGTCCTGCCGTTAATGTATTGATTTTTTGTTTTGAGAGCTTAATTGAGCGTCGATTAAGTCGTGAAAATTTGGATATTGTCCGAAAAATGCAAATGAAGATTAGTGACTTTATTGACAAGATATAGAAGTGTCATATTCAAGGGTCCCTAGACCAATACAAACCCAGATATAAAAGGTGTCCTATATTGTCCTTACTATGTCCGTCGACAACTGTCCCTAGCCCTTTTAATGTGTTATACTTATACGTTCACATTTTAATGTATTGGTATATTGCAACTATACCCGTCAAACTACAAACCGCACGAACTGTTCACTTAGTTATACGGAGGAAGCCTATCGAAAATTTTAATTTTTTCGACAGCATATTTTGCAATCATACTGCTGTTTAGATTTGAAATGAAAGTGATATTGGACAGGGTGCTTCATAAAATATTTGAAACAATTCCTAGGGTTAATCATTACGGTATGATTACGGAATTATCTTGCATGTCACATTTTCACGCTGTAGGGCAATAAAGACTTTCGTATGGCACAATAATAAAATACAAAAGTGTTCGTGTGTTATGGGTGTATAGCAGATGCAGGATTTTCCATCTGCAATAGAAAACATGTCAGTTCAAACGCGTTTTGTGGGTTGATACTGTCCAAATATGTCTTGGAGCGATTAGTACTGACTACTAATTGAACCCTTACAGCTACGCGAGAAATACCAATTAACAGTAGGATACCATAAAGGGCTAACCATTATTTTACTTGATGTAAATCGGAGACAATATATCTGAGTACCTGTTGGACCGCTGTAGACTACTAGTACTAGCTCGATTCATCATTATTATTTGATTCTCTAAAATAGATTTTATCTTTATATAAAACATGCATTATGCAAAAGCTAAATCTGCCTAATACAGGTCTATCTTTGGGCCTGAAATGTTATCTAATTTATTAATTGGACTTTAATTATCTTATCTAGACCATAAACAACCCTCGATGCCATCGTTAGCCTGCGATATTTACTGGATGCGAATACATTTTGTAATGGATAATTTAAAATTGATAATCAAGACTTTGTTTGTTATACCAACGTCAATAATGACGACTGAGACTCGCCCAAAATTCAATGGCTAATATCTTGATTTAGAGTAAAGCAATTCGACTGAAATCTTCAACATATTGTGTTTTCATTATCTATTTTTTAACTATTATAACGGAAACTGTCAGCTCCTTATCTTATCTTACCTAATGCTCCTTTGAAATAAATTAAATTACACAAAGATAGAATTTACTAATCTGATATATGACAAAATGTCTTATTTAACTCAAAGCCATTAAAACGCAACGCCAAATTCAAAGTTTATTTACAGCAACAACTTTCAACGAATGTACATAACAATTGACAAAATAGAGATAACAAGCATCTGTGGATAATTTCATGAAAGTATTTACTAATCTGACGCCACTTCCCCCGAAACGAACCCTCTCTAGCACGCAGTTACGAGCAAAGCGTTCGATGACATTTCGCCATGGTGTGTTGAGCAATGGTCAATGGATTGACATTAAAGTATCTGGCTACGGCTTCCCGTGCCCCCCCCCCCCCCGACCCAGCATGTCATAGGCTCTGTTCCTGTTTTCTTGTGTAAGGCGTAACATTTTCCCAAAGTGGCGAATGTTTAAATTTTGACCCGTATTTTAAGGGCCAGAGTGCAGTGAAGGGCATGCACGTGCAAACCATGTGACATGAGGCTGCTTAAAATCGTGAAAAAAGACAAGTGTTGCGTTTGCACGAAAAATTCATAAACGAGAACTGTACAAAGCATTCGAACACAGAACTCCACAAAAAGAGACCGTGTAAGCAACTCTAAAAGTATACAATGGTTTTATAACCAAAATCCCACTCCAGATTCCAACCATCCAATGAGACTGTTGCAGCTGCATTCACAAATAATAAACGACTCACGAAAAATGTCGCACAAAATAGAGTGGCTCCAGACCAAATGTTTTAATCAATAGTAAACTTAGTGCAAATTCGTGGTATTCAATTAAAAGAAAAGTAAAATTAGTGTTTTATTAGGGCTTGATGAAGTTAGGGAAGCAAAATTAAAATGCCCGAAAAATTTTGCCGGTTTTCTTCGAGAGGCGAAGAAGCGGGCTGGCCTTGTATGCCCCCCCCCCACCCCCAGACAATTTTGGAATATTTGACGACCGCAAGCGCGTTTAATAACTGCTATTCCAGCCCGTAGAATTAGATGAAATCAATTTTTTTTTCACTTTACCCGTTTGTCCGAAAAGTCAGCTTGTCTGAAAGTTAGAGGGGCAGCTGCCCCCCCCCCCGGCTCGTACGCCTATGAGAACTCGTCCGAAACACCGAAAAGGCCATGTGGATAGGGCGACCAGAACAAAAATCTCTAATAATGTCATTAGATGGCGACGCCCACAAAGACCGATAATATAAAGCCCTATCAAATGTGCAAAGACAAGGTTGATAGGAGGGGCATTTCGCGTATGAGGGTGGACCCCACATATGGGTGCCACCCTCAGAAAACTAACACTGATAGAAACTCCTAATTCGGCCACTCTGGTGATATCTAAAGGTCGATTTTGTATTTTATATTTACAGAAACTGCAGATCAGCGTCTGTGGTGGCGCCCCATGGCCTCAACATAGGTGATATAAGAGTATAAGAGTGTGCGCGCCCTTAAAACCGGCCGATTGATCAGTGACTTAAAGGGACAATAACATTCTTGCTGACTTGGTGGCTCCAGAAAATAAATAATACCCTTATTCTAAGTACTAGATGTTTAAGTGTCCTACCTGTTGTGTAAATTATCCATTACAACCTATTTTACTTGTCCAGAGGGTTCGAAAATATTTTAAAATCCAAGTCACATTTGAAAAGGTTTACGTTAGACTTTTCAAATCAATTGGTTGAATTTTTCCAATTTTTCAAAAAAAGTGTGTTAAGATGAAATTTATATCATCATTTAATTGGAATATTCTAAAATAATACGATTTGTTGACCAGCATGAAGATTGGGACATATTATTCAGTAACACCAAGAGTGTTATTGGGGCTTTAAGAGCATCACTATGTGATCATAACCACGTGTATTATTTCATAATTGAGAGGTTCTCAAAGTTTTAGAGGGGGCGCCATTTCCCGGGGCGCCTTATTTTTCTTGCGGTGCAATGTACCCCCTGCACCCCCGCTAGATACGGCCTTGTCTTGCTTTTGGGGTGGCATATACGCTCTGCTTTTATGCTTCAGACGAAGCATGCGTAATAGACTCGATCACATAGTGTTCAATTATGTGGACACAGATCACCAAATATTCATGGGGGCGAAAGTTATTTTTAGTCTTTCTCTCCCTTTCCCTTTTTCCCCCTTTTGCATGGCGATTTTTGTTGAGTTTTTGGTGTAGAATCGAAGAAAAGGGTTTGAAAATATATTTTCTGCCAGGTTTTGGTGAATATTCATGATTTTGAGGCGGAAGGATACAAGAGTTGTGAGGTTGGTTACGTTGAAAGGGAGGGCCGAAAATTGCAAGGTTAGCTGTCTCTACTTTCAGCTTGTCTATCTCAAGTTTTTCATGAAGAACCTCATACATGCTTTTGGGCAAGAGTTTGCCATATGTTGCTCCATCTGTGGCAGACAGCGTTTTACCCAGCGTTTTACAACCGGTCTTAGAGACGAGAATTAACATTGAAGTCAATGGGGAAATAATTAGTGATCTGTGGCCATGTAGCGGCTGGGTACATACACTAACCAAAACAGAAAGTAGAAATCAGGTTTCTTGATATGTAACAGTACGTAAATTGAAATCGATGAAGCCGAACGAGGGAGTGTATATTGTTAACAATCAACAGGTAAGCTATGATAATATATAAACATATACTTTTTATCGTGTAGATATACATGTAGCTTTTGTATGCTCAAACTGACGATAAACATCTAATCTGATAGGCCTACTCGACCTCACCCCGTATAACATTACTTACTAGCATGAATGTGTGTGTGTCGTTTGAAAACTCCGTTTGGTTGTTATATGGAAGATTACAACACTGTTATTTAAACTAGGACATAGCGTTTATAGTGCATACGCGTTCTAAATGCATACGTTTATTTGTGTGAAATATACATACGAAATTTAAACGATAAAGATCAGATATAATCCAAGGCTGACATACTACCTAGCCTATATCAAATCCAGGGAGCTGATTGCTATTCTTGAGATCGGGTAAATTATTTGAATCAAAGTTCCATCGTCTAACCTGAAACTGTAGTAGCCTATTGTTAAAGGGACAATAACATTCTTGCTGGCTTGGTAGCTCCAGAAAATAAATAATACCCTTATTCTAAGTACTAGATGTTTAAATGTCCTACCTGAGAGTACCTGTTGTGTAAATTATCCATTACAACCTATTTTATTTGTCCAGAGGGTTCGAAAATATTTTAAAATCCAAGTCACATTTGAAAAGGTTTACGTTAGACTTTTCAAATCAATTGGTTGAATTTTTCCAATTTTTTAAATTAGGTGTGTTAAGATGAAATTTATATCATCATTTAATTGGAATATTCTAAAAAAATACGATTTGTTGACCAGAATGAAGATTGGGACATATTTTTCAGTTACAACAAGAGTGTTATTGGGGCTTTAAGTCATGCGAAAATAGCAATTTATCGACAGAAAATCGCTATTGGGTCCGTATTCCCAGGTTTCACCGACGCTTTTCGACCAATCCACGATTTTTGTGGGATATATATACCCTTCCGAGTGTGTGTGTGGGGTGGGGTGGGGTGGGGCGGGGGGCATCCAGGCGCGGATCCAGAGGGGGCGCACCCGGCGAACACACCCTCTATTTTTTTAGGTGGCGAACAATTTGTGGCTCCACATATTCTTGTGGGATAGGAAAACAAAAATAGTTTAGGTTGGCAATCGTAATTTACAGTACTAGTATGAAATTAGTCCTTGTGGGGATTTTTTCCACTCAAAAATCACGGGCCGGACTTCGCACTCCCATGTGGATGCAGCACGCCCCACCTTTCTGAAAATCTTGGATCCGCCCCTGGCATTGGAAGTAGAGAGAGAGAGATGGGGATTAACGTCCACACATCACAAACTGAGTCATTTCGGGACTAACATATGGTTTGATTTTATTTCAATAATTCGCTTGCGCGTAGGGGTCTTTAGCAGTGGGGGGAAACCGTGGGTTGCCCGGAGGAAACCCACGAGGTTGAGAAGGCGCCCCCTATCTCCATGCCACACGCTCACACCAGAGATCGAAACCACAGCCGAAGCGTGGCACCCTAGACCACTAGGCCATCCCAACCCCCGCATTGGATGTAGGTAAATAGGCAAGAGGGTATCTTAGAACGAAAGTTGTGTTTAGCTGGCGAACATTCGGAACATTTTGCTTCAGAGAACTTGTAAATATGGGGAGTTCTACTCTTTTTTGCAGTACTTTTTGGGGGATAACACCGCATATATATATATATATATATTATCTGTATCAATTTTAGGCAACTATCGTCAATGGAGGGTTTAAAGTGTGGATTTTGTAGTTTTGGCGAAGAGGCAGTTGATGTCTGTGGGCATTTATTTCATTCAAAGAAGACATCATCTATAAAATCGTGTACAGCTCACCTGAAGTGCATGGTTTGTTACAAGGGCCCCCACCCTCTCCTCTATACCTCAAGAATAATATAGAACAACCAAACATGAACCAGAATTTTTTCAAATTCACAAGTGTATTGTGTACCGAAGTCTTGTAAAACTTCACACGACTTCATATTGCTCGTCTTGAAACCTTTCGTCTGTAAAATCATTATTTGGCACTATCCGTACTTCAGGGCATAGAGGCATGATCTCTCATTTAAATGGTTGGTAGTCAATTGTAAAGTATGTGTAATTGTCTAATAGATGACTGGTTCAATCAAAACAATTGCTGATTTCACTATTATGCAATACATAACATGACGGCAGCCAGACAGGAAGAGTGTAGAAAAAAAATTGTCATACACTGTAGATGTCCAGCTGTGCTGTATCAATTATTGCTCGATATAAGCAGAAAATGTTCATCCTCAAACCTCATCAAGGCATTCGCCAAATAAATACCTAAACCACGTTTGAATATTTTAGCTCAATAAGAAGAAAAGTTATTGTCCCAAAACGTGTGACGGACAAACGGACGGGCAAACAGACAGGCCCATTTTAATAGTCCCCTGATACATTTCGAAGATAGCAGGGGACTATTAAAATGGGCCTGTCTGTTTGCCCGTCCGTTTGTCCGTCACACGTTTTGGGACAATAACTTTTCTTCTTATTGAGCTAATTAAACGTAGTTTAGGTATTTATTTGGCGAATGCCTTGATGAGGTTTGAGGATGAACATTTTCTGCTTAGGACCGCGTTTCTCAACCTGGGGTGAATTCACCCCCAAGGGGGGAATGGCTGGCGTCCAGGGGGTGAATTACCACACTCCCAGTAACTTCAAAAATGATCATATAACGGTTGTGCAGTTGAGATTAGCACTCTCAAACACTGTTCCGAGAATAAAAAAAGTCGTTTGTGACAATCACCAGGAGCAAATTTCGCACTGAACTGGAAACAACGTATTTTCATTAAAATATAAATTTGGTGATTATTGAATCTCACCTTCGATCCGTATTCATTCCATATTCAATGTCAATAGCGTTTATAGTGCATACGCGTTCTAAATGCATACGTTTATTTGTGTGAAATATACATACGAAATTTAAACGATAAAGATCAGATATAATCCAAGGCTGACATACTACCTAGCCTATATCAAATCCAGGGAGCTGATTGCTATTCTTGAGATCGGGTAAATTATTTGAATCAAAGTTCCATCGTCTAACCTGAAACTGTAGTAGCCTATTGTTAAAGGGACAATAACATTCTTGCTGGCTTGGTAGCTCCAGAAAATAAATAATACCCTTATTCTAAGTACTAGATGTTTAAATGTCCTACCTGAGAGTACCTGTTGTGTAAATTATCCATTACAACCTATTTTATTTGTCCAGAGGGTTCGAAAATATTTTAAAATCCAAGTCACATTTGAAAAGGTTTACGTTAGACTTTTCAAATCAATTGGTTGAATTTTTCCAATTTTTTAAATTAGGTGTGTTAAGATGAAATTTATATCATCATTTAATTGGAATATTCTAAAAAAATACGATTTGTTGACCAGAATGAAGATTGGGACATATTTTTCAGTTACAACAAGAGTGTTATTGGGGCTTTAAGTCATGCGAAAATAGCAATTTATCGACAGAAAATCGCTATTGGGTCCGTATTCCCAGGTTTCAAATAACTCACCGACGCTTTTCGACCAATCCACGATTTTTGTGGGATATATATACCCTTCCGAGTGTGTGTGTGGGGTGGGGTGGGGTGGGGCGGGGGGCATCCAGGCGCGGATCCAGAGGGGGCGCACCCGGCGAACACACCCTCTATTTTTTTAGGTGGCGAACAATTTGTGGCTCCACATATTCTTGTGGGATAGGAAAACAAAAATAGTTTAGGTTGGCAATCGTAATTTACAGTACTAGTATGAAATTAGTCCTTGTGGGGATTTTTTCCACTCAAAAATCACGGGCCGGACTTCGCACTCCCATGTGGATGCAGCACGCCCCACCTTTCTGAAAATCTTGGATCCGCCCCTGGCATTGGAAGTAGAGAGAGAGAGATGGGGATTAACGTCCACACATCACAAACTGAGTCATTTCGGGACTAACATATGGTTTGATTTTATTTCAATAATTCGCTTGCGCGTAGGGGTCTTTAGCAGTGGGGGGAAACCGTGGGTTGCCCGGAGGAAACCCACGAGGTTGAGAAGGCGCCCCCTATCTCCATGCCACACGCTCACACCAGAGATCGAAACCACAGCCGAAGCGTGGCACCCTAGACCACTAGGCCATCCCAACCCCCGCATTGGATGTAGGTAAATAGGCAAGAGGGTATCTTAGAACGAAAGTTGTGTTTAGCTGGCGAACATTCGGAACATTTTGCTTCAGAGAACTTGTAAATATGGGGAGTTCTACTCTTTTTTGCAGTACTTTTTGGGGGATAACACCGCATATATATATATATATATATATTATCTGTATCAATTTTAGGCAACTATCGTCAATGGAGGGTTTAAAGTGTGGATTTTGTAGTTTTGGCGAAGAGGCAGTTGATGTCTGTGGGCATTTATTTCATTCAAAGAAGACATCATCTATAAAATCGTGTACAGCTCACCTGAAGTGCATGGTTTGTTACAAGGGCCCCCACCCTCTCCTCTATACCTCAAGAATAATATAGAACAACCAAACATGAACCAGAATTTTTTCAAATTCACAAGTGTATTGTGTACCGAAGTCTTGTAAAACTTCACACGACTTCATATTGCTCGTCTTGAAACCTTTCGTCTGTAAAATCATTATTTGGCACTATCCGTACTTCAGGGCATAGAGGCATGATCTCTCATTTAAATGGTTGGTAGTCAATTGTAAAGTATGTGTAATTGTCTAATAGATGACTGGTTCAATCAAAACAATTGCTGATTTCACTATTATGCAATACATAACATGACGGCAGCCAGACAGGAAGAGTGTAGAAAAAAAATTGTCATACACTGTAGATGTCCAGCTGTGCTGTATCAATTATTGCTCGATATAAGCAGAAAATGTTCATCCTCAAACCTCATCAAGGCATTCGCCAAATAAATACCTAAACCACGTTTGAATATTTTAGCTCAATAAGAAGAAAAGTTATTGTCCCAAAACGTGTGACGGACAAACGGACGGGCAAACAGACAGGCCCATTTTAATAGTCCCCTGATACATTTCGAAGATAGCAGGGGACTATTAAAATGGGCCTGTCTGTTTGCCCGTCCGTTTGTCCGTCACACGTTTTGGGACAATAACTTTTCTTCTTATTGAGCTAATTAAACGTAGTTTAGGTATTTATTTGGCGAATGCCTTGATGAGGTTTGAGGATGAACATTTTCTGCTTAGGACCGCGTTTCTCAACCTGGGGTGAATTCACCCCCAAGGGGGGAATGGCTGGCGTCCAGGGGGTGAATTACCACACTCCCAGTAACTTCAAAAATGATCATATAACGGTTGTGCAGTTGAGATTAGCACTCTCAAACACTGTTCCGAGAATAAAAAAAGTCGTTTGTGACAATCACCAGGAGCAAATTTCGCACTGAACTGGAAACAACGTATTTTCATTAAAATATAAATTTGGTGATTATTGAATCTCACCTTCGATCCGTATTCATTCCATATTCAATGTCAATGTGGTCAGGGGGTGCAGGCCCGTGCAAGGATCTGCGGTTCATGTCGGATGGCTTCTATAGAAAAGGGCCATTTTCAAGTTCCTATGAAACGCCTGAAGGGTGCCTGAAATGGCTGGAAATCACATTTCCGGGCTCCAATTTCTAAAAATTTCCTAGGGGGGAGACCCCCCCCTTGACCCTCCTCGACGGGCTTCGCGCCTACGGCGCTCGCGGTGACCAGCTTCGCCGGCCACGGCTCCGCGGTCAGTAACCTCCTCAAAACTCTGGGGGTAAATGGGTTGGTTGAGAATTCATTTAGGGGTGAGTGGTGAGAAAAGGTTGAGAAACGTGGGCTTAGGATAATCAATTAGATTGTTTGATGCTTTGGGGCGAGCTAATCCCACTACTCGCTATTGTAAAGAGAGAAGGTTCTTGTTCTAAATTGTTATTGGTCAATCGTCCGATTAACAACCAGTAGCTAGCTGCGTTACAAAAGCATTACGCTGAAAACCGAGCGCCAAATTGGACCAAATATGTTTACATAACGTTACGTCATGGCTCACGTTTTTATTATGCCCAATTAACCAGTGCATAGCAGAATATTGTAGTAATACTAATTGCGTCACAAACGAGGCCATCAAGTCGAATAAAATGTAAACAATACTGTTTGGAAACGAACATACTTTCACCGTTTTTGATACCTTTCCAAAGATTTAGGGAAGATAGATTTGATTTAACGGGAAGAATAGACGCACTCCCTCAAAAGTTCAAGTATTAGAAGCCAATCCAGCAATGGCTAGAGAAGGATTTCTCGGGACATTGCTTCGGGAATATGGCAAAGTAGAGACGTCAATCTGACTGGTCCAGACTTTGGAACACAATAGCTATCCTTCTAAAGGCAAAATGTTCATCGGCCTCAGTGTTGACTAGTACTAAAAATTGGGGAAATAACTCATGGGGTATTTTGTATCATGATATTTCGATAAATTAATTATGCAACAGCATGCTATTATACTAAAGTATATAATTCTACTACTACTTCTGTCTGTTGAAATTAAGGATATAATTTATTTTTTCTATGTTTTTATTTTTTGCCAAAAATTTAAATTTATTTTTCTAGCAATACTCTGCAGCTTTAACACAATATAAATGTGATCATTTTGGAGGTTTTAAAATCGACAAAGTTTTGAAAGAAATGGAGAGGGGTAAACGACTGTTGGTAAGAAAGTGATTTTGTCAAGCTTTTTTCCCAAACTTGTCATGATTTATACCGAAGGATATAGTCCTAGCCATCGAGAATTTGTTAAGATTTTGAACCTGTGTTACTGGTAAATTTTGTCACAGATATATCACTAGACTTGCTATCAGTTAAGGCACCATTTCGGTGTCTATAGAGAGCGAAATAAAATGAAATGGGACTAACTTCTCAGCGCGGGGCTAATATGCCAGATTACAGTGGCGTTTCTGTCCAATCTTCATCGAATTACCAGTTATTATTTAAGGCCCGGTCCCAGTGGCCGATGGACATAAAAAGTTATCAAAAAGGACACAGCGGATGAGCAAACTTTCGGCGGTGGCTCCATCCCTTTTCATCCGCTCCAGACATGGACAAAATTGACGAGAAAATTTGCGAAAACAGGACGGAAAAGAACGAACGTGGGGAGTATGTAGCTGGGATGTTAAATTGATGTTCATCGGAAGTCTAGCGGATGAAAGCGGATGGAAGTGGGTGACAGCTCTGCATACTCTAGGCAAACTCCAGACATCCTTCAATATACCAGATACATCCCAGATGCAAACGCTTTGTCCGTTTTGAAAACTGTATACACGAGATGCATACGCTTATATCCTTTCTATTTCTGTGCTACACTGTTAGACATATTCTGGTTATTTTACCCTAAAACTACGGGCAGCAAAAGTTGCCCCTAAATCATACATAAAATTACACCGTTAGTTATTTAACATTTTACTGTAGAATTACATACATGTTAATTTATATTTCTTGTAAAAATACATCACAATGTTAATTTACATTTCTTTTGAAAAAATACACTACAATGTTAATTAACATTTCTTGTAAAAGTACATCACACTGTTAATTTACACTTTCGTTAAAAATACTAAATTTTGGTAATTTTATATGCAGGATTCGGGCAACTTTTGCTGAGAATTATCAACCAGTTTTAACTTTACCTAAGTATATATTGAATATCAATAACCCATTTGGTAGACGGGGGCATTGTTTCAGGCTTTCAGTTGCAAGCTCGCGGTGCTATCTATTTGCAGGCATTAAAAACCTGCTTTAAAGACAGTCCGTTCCAAATTACACTGGCCAATCGGTTTAATTAGTCGTCTTCAAGCGAACTTGAAACCGATATGATACAACGGCCACTATGTATATATTTATATATTTAAGAAAAAACTTACAGACTGATTAACGCACGCTAAATATTTATAGATTTTATAAATAATGGAAACAAGATATAAATGACATGCAATATACAAATATTTACAAAATGTGATTGACCATATTATGGTTATCAAATTGAAATGAATACTATAAGAAGATAATTATAAGGAATATTTTGTTGCTATATGGAATAATAAAATAAAATAAGAAATAGTAAATTTACCGATTTCGAGAACTCCCAATAAGTAAATTTACAAACTAACGTTTCTAGACGTAAATCTGAATATAACATGCTGGTTATGTTATATTCGGTTCAATTTTGAAATATTACATAATAATAAAGTGCCTTGTGAATATTGGTAAATATTCCTAATTCGTTTTAAGGAAAAAGCAAATACTCTAACTGCTGTAATTTTACCTATATTTCTTGCCTAAAAGTAAATTACATAATAATGTGAATAAAAGTTATATGCCTGCTTCGTTACTTTCAGCTCAATTTTATTATATACATAATATGTAAGAATGTACTTTTTAGTGGATTTTGAATGTCTTTGATATCATCGCTGCTTATTGACAAAAAGACATGAAACTCGATAAACATACACGAAACACGGTAAAAATACACTAGACTTGGTAAAAGTAGTATTATGTTGTAGAATATACCGACAATAATAATTGGGGTGCAAAATCTACTATTTGGTTGTGGACTCAACCATCACTGTTAATTGGTTGTGTGTTGAGAAATGTTAACAAAAATATCTCAATTTTGATTTCATTGCTACTAAATAAAACGTTTGTTTGATATCAACTTTTTAGTCATTTTTACGACAACCAATTTGGGCTACGACACATCTTAATACAGTTGGAATACACTGTACACAGGGGCGTACATAACGATTTCGTTTGGGGGGGGGGGGGTGTTTAGCCAAAATGCGACCGACTGATGTACATACCCCCGCCCCACACAGCAGTGGTACTACAAACTGGGCAGTTCACTATAATCGTGAATATGATAGTGTCGAGAAAGTATAAGACAACTGAGGAGTAGAAGAATGATTTTAAAATGGAATCGAGCGCCGCAGGCGCGAAAAAATTTCAGATATGTAACCGAGTAGAAGAATGATGTTATAATGGAATCGCGAAAAAAAAATCAGATAGGTAACAGAGCTTTTAAATTTTGGGGACTGGGGTTGATAAGAAAAGGGACAGAATCTTGAGGCTTATCTGTCAATTTCGCTTGTTTTATGATTGTATAATGTATGTTTATCTCATTAATTCATTTAGTCGGAGACCGACTGCGGTGAGTACTTTTTTTGTGACCGACTATTTTTTGACGTGGTAAAAAAAACATTTCATAGAACAACATACTCACAACAGAATAAGAGTGACAAGCAGACATGGTTATTCTATACTATAGTTTTGAATGACGTATTCAATTTAGGCACACGGATTCACGCAAATACATAGCATTTGGGATCTATTCTGGCATTGTTTTTGAGACCGACTATTTTTATCCCTTGGTGAAATTTTGTTGTGAGACCAACATTCTTACAACAGAATAAGAGTGACGTATGCAATTTAGGCTCACGGATTCACGCAAATATATAGTATTTGGGATCTATTCTTGCATTGTGTTTGAGACCGACTGCAGTGACTGCACTTATTTTGAGACCGACTATTTTTCTCCCTGGGTTGTTGTAAGACTAACAGTATACTCACAACAGAATGAGAGTGAAACACAACATCTTTTCAAAAATGATAAGTTAACAAGGTTATTTTATACTAAGACTGCTCCTATTTTGCGACCGACTGCACTGATTTTGCAGCCGACTATTTTTATACTAACAAGATTTGCGTGAGCAGCGTGAGCAGCGTGACGTATACAGTGAGTACTTATTTTTATACCAACTACTTCTACTTTGCGACCGACTGCACTGATTTTGCGATCGACTATTTTTTTGCGTGAGTAGCGTGACGTATACAGTGAGTACTTATTTTGATACCGACTACCCTTACTTTGCGACCGACTGCACTGATTTTGCGACAGACTATTTTTATACTAAAGTTTTGCGTGAGTAGCGTGACGTATACATATTTTGATACCGACTACCTCTACTTTGCGACCGACTGCACTGATTTTGCGACCGACTATTTTTTTGGCTGGGGGGGTGTACCACCCCCCACCCCCCACATTTACGCCCCTGACTGTACATTACTGTATTTTGACGTTACGTCACTCCTATTTTGCTGTGATAAAACATACATGTAAAATAACATACAACTACGTAAATATTTTACCATATTCTTACGATAAACTAACATTTATTTCTAACAGTGATACTAACGATGTATAGACGTTCCATGTACCTTATCTTTCCTCCCTCTTTCCGTTTTCCGCTGGAGCGGATGTGAGTTGCGAGGATGCACAGAGGATTTAGAGAGGATACAGTGGACGTTTAACGGGTGATAGCGGACGTTTGTTGCTCGTATATGTCTCGCATTTACATCGTACACGGCAGACAGTTCATCCGTTTTAAAAGTTTTGTGCAGCTCAAAACTTTTTGCGCGGATGAAATCACAGTGAACGGAAGCTCGATGGATAGAGCGTATGAAACACGTATGCAGTGAGTACACCACGGATGCATGGCGTTTTCAAACGGGGGGGCACGTTTTTTTCCCCGTTTTACATCCTCTTTTTTATGAAACTTGACATGTATGTTTATAACCCAAAGATCTTGGTTCCTTTCGATATTTGCGCCCATCGGGTCATTACTTCCTGAATTATGTCCCCTGATTGTTTGAAAAATCACCCTTTTTATCTTGTGGTCCCTCTGGAGGTCACAATTATTATCTGATTTAAAAAAAACCATTTGATTATAAAAACCAAACAAATTCTAATGATTTTCTGATAATTCCTTAATATGTGACAACTCTTGTTGACTGCCCGGACGATCTGGCTGCTGTGTGGGCGTATGTTTCGTTGCCTGGCAACCTATTTTTTAATACATTATTTTGTCGGGTGTGCTCTCACATCAGCGTAGCAATGATGAG
This sequence comes from Patella depressa, assembly GCA_948474765.1. Taxonomy (NCBI): domain Eukaryota; kingdom Metazoa; phylum Mollusca; class Gastropoda; family Patellidae; genus Patella; species Patella depressa. Next base: position 48,918,509 of record OX419718.1, read on the forward strand.
ATTATTTTTAAAATCCAAATCAATGTACGTCGCTAACAAACATTCAGTTGATTTTCAGCGATTTCTGACATTAATTGACAATTACAGAGTGACAATTATCACCAAATTATCATGGTGGCTGATATCACGACAATATTAGCTCGATCATTACACAATAGACTTATGATATTATCTCCTAATTGTTGTTGTAACATGCCTTAATAGGTTTTTCTACAAGACACAAAAAAAAAAAGAATCATAATTTTGCAAGCGCAGCATTCGGACCCATTACATCAATAGGTATAATTAGAACCAACTTATAGAGAGACCTGTTCGTGTCCATTTAAATAGGCTACAGTAACAATTAACATTCGATCGGCGGTATACCCTCAACAATAGTGCATTTATGAACGATTTTGACAACTTTAATGTTTTGTTATTTTTAGAAATGCAGTCAGTGTATATTCAATAAAAGAAGCACAAGCTGGAAAAGACGACATTTATCTGCTACTGCCGGGTGTGCTGTTGGTACCTGCAATAAAAATTTCCATTTCTACTGTGCCAGTAAAAGTGAAAAATGTATTACAAAAGTATTTGATTTCGGCTTTGGACAAAGAAATAGATCATTTATTCTTTTTCGGTAAATAAAATATAACTTAAAGGGAAATAAATGGAGAGAGATAGAGAGGAAGAAAGAGGGAGAGAGAGATAGATAGAGAGAGAGCCCACATTGTTCGACGGGCGACCTTTCTCCTTGTCACGTACATGCTTTCAGATTTATCGGACAGAATAAATAGGGGCTTAGCGTCCTACATTTAAGCATCAGACAAACTAATGAAGACGGGCATGTCATGTTGTGTGCTGCAACGGAAATGTTTCCCAAACAGCGGCGTTATCGCCTAATCTTAATCCAATTCTAAAGGGGACATGGTTCTTTAACGTGCACACAAACCTGTCGAACGCTTTGACGAAAGTCAGGATGAAAAATCCCGAGGAACTTTCTCATCCAAGTGTTTGATCGAACTTGGGACCCTCCCCCTCGTGGTTATTGTACCAGAACCTACAATGCCTCTGGGCTTCTGACAAATAATAGTTAAATTAAAATGACAGTCGAGACTTTCTGTTTTTTTCCGTTCTGTTTTCGCAAATTTTGTCAATTTCTGGAGCGGATGAAAACGGATGGAGCCACCCCCGAAAGTTTGCTCGTCCGCTGTGTCTTTTTTGCATACGTTTTGTGTCCATCGGCCACTGGGACCGGGCCTTTATTTGGTAATCCCAATTTGGTAATAGAAATATGAAACTTTGGGTTTATGGAGAGCAGATAATTAAAGACATATTGACACATTTCGTAAAAGTTAGACAAGCTATCAAGAAACTTATACATTTCAGAGTGTTTTGTTCTGAAGCGCACGAAAAATTATATCGAAGAACCAACAAAAAATGTAAGTGGACTTTAATTTGTCTTTATTAATATGGGATCGCTATACTAATCAATTTTAGAGACACACTTCATTAAGCGAAAATATATTTTAAAAAATAATTTTTATATGCACACATTGAAATGTGGTCGTCTATTACCGTAGCCCCCTTACGCCCATCTGTCCGGTTTTTGATCACTTTGAAAAGGGGACGGCACACTCAAACCTGTCGCCAAAAATCTGGCGTATTACCCATGCATGGTTTCTTACTGCAATGTACATATTTTGGAACAACCCCTGATCGTCTAGTATTGTCTCTGGTTTTGTTTGTTAGATCTCCACTTTAAATATTGTGTAATATTCTACAACATATTCAGTTTATGCTTACACTCAGGAACAACAGTACCACATTCCGTTTCTCCACTTTATGTTAAGCACTGATCAGTTTGAAAAATCTTGTGATGTCCTAGAGGACAAATTTATCATCCAATTGACTTCAGATTTATACACAGAGTTTAAAATCTTGAGACGAACAAGTATATTGATGTTTAGTGAATTTTGATAACTGAACAGCTAAATGCATGATATTAATTGATTCGTATACTAAACATTAGCATTTGGCAGAACTTATTTATAAAAACCAAACAAATTCTAATGATTTTCTGATAATTACATAATAAGTTGTTACTTTTAATCAGATTTTAGTGTATTGTAAATGTTTCATTACCGAAAAAAGTAAAAATATGCGACAACTCTTGTTGACTGCCCGGACGATTTAGCTGCCGTGGGCGTATGTTTCGTTGCCTGACACCCTATCTTTTTAATCATGTGGTCGGTTATGCCCCCATACCTCGTATATCAACAGGGACACATGTTAAGAGACACATTCCACTCCTGACCAGTAAGACAGCACATGATAAATGTGTTTATTAAGCTCAATTCATGTATCATATTATCACAGACCTCCCGTCCTGTTTCGAGCGTCTACAAATCTGTAAACCATAATTAAACAAGGCCATAATATTTTCGGCTATGAAATGAGAATCAATTTTGTAAAGATAACAATATTGTTTCAGCCATCAGATCTCTACATTACTTATCTATGAATTTGAAAACAATCTCGCAACGACAATATTGTTAAATTTGTGGTAAAAACACCACAGACCAAAACACTTTATCAGAGGAGAAATTTTGGAAAGTGTTGTGGTGGCTAAGTGGATAAGAAGCTGGTTCGCTAGCCTGGGGTCGGTGGTTCGATCCCTGCGTTGGCCAAGACAGTTCATCCCGATTTTCCGGCGTGGATCCCACTTGTTAATGATGCAAGACGGAGGAATGCGCTCGATAGCATTTGAGCTTGTGGTGGATTTTCTTTCTTCTTTAAAATATTGCTTAGGCTTATGTCATTAGTGTGGGTTTAATGAAGTCTGCGAGGCTTGATACGAAAATACGTTGTCAGTTATCTGATAGTGATCTTTGGCCGAAGTGAAAACGATTTCACCAAAGTGAGAACTGACCACACCCAAAAGAAACCCCTGAAACTAAAAATCAAAAGCTCAAACTGCAAAATACTTAAAAGTCGTACATGAGGCATTCATCTTACAAGAACGACCAGCTCTTTCTGTAAATCTTGCAAAATGCATCTTTAATTGTATATGGCAACCACAATCACCAAATTGGTATCAATTCAAACATTTCGAATTATTTTTAAAAAAAATACACACTAAAATATAAAGAAAAGTTCGCAAAGTGGCAACTAATGTTTGTTTCTTTCTCAAATAGATGTGAAAGCAATGATAAAACGGGAAGATAGTGATGATGATGATGATGTTAGCGATGATGATGATGAGGAAGATGTTGACTCGGATAATAATTGTTATATCAACACGCAGATGAGTAGTGAAATACCCGATAATGACCACGTCACAACATACATACAATTACCAGCTAGTACAAACCAAGTAGCTACCAAAACACTAAAGCGACAACTGTCTATCACTAACTCGTCTGCAACATGTCATAAACTAGCTAAATCCAAAAAGGGTATGACAACAAAATATGAAACTGATGGAGACACAGACGCAACTGACGAGGAAGCACCTGTTCAAGTAAATAAACCAGGCAGCAAAGGGGTAGCCACACATCAGCCTCCTGAATCATCTAATGGTATGGAGAATATTAATCTAAATGATACTCCCCTCAGTCGGATAGCACGGAAAGACGAAGACGACGATGACGATGACGATGATGATAATGACGATGACCACCACGAAGACGATGATGATGAGGGGGATAATGACAAAGATATCGATACGGATTGTAATTTTTATATCGAAACGCAAATGAATAGTGGAATACCCGATAATGACCACGTCACAACATACATACAATTACCAGATACAGACACAACTGATGGAGATACAGACACAACTGATGAAGGTGAACCTGTTCAAATATCTAAACCACTATCTGGTCATAATATAGAGTCGTCTGAATCATCCAATGGTATGGAGAAAGTTGAACGAAATGATACTCACCTAAGTGGTTCAGGATCAGCCATCATCTCTTCTAGTGATGACGAATTGCCCACTCTAAATAAACGAAACTATTCTGGCGTTGAAAGCGATGAAAGCGTTTCGATTTTAGTTAACAGTCAAAATTATGTGTTCAGTTCTCAACAATCAACAGAGCAGAACTTTTCAGGTAAGAATTCGAATTTGTTTTTAGGTTGTCCTTATAGTGAGTGTTGTAGTTATGGCAAATCGAAAGTCAAAATGATTATCAGAGAAAAGGCTAAGCAAGAAATTATAATCGTTTATTTGATACTGTATATTGTGAACAGTGCCGAACTGGTCACAGGTACATGGGGACAGGAACTCCCTTTTTACTATGGCACACGGCACACCAGACCTATAAATAATAGTCTATGTGACTTTTCAAAATTTTTGAGTTTCAGTTTTTTTCTAAACATTTTTTAAATTTTTAATCTTATTTTATCCATATTTGATGCTAAATGATATAATATTTACTATCAAACATGTAATTCATATTTTAAAATACATCAGAAGGTATTTTTTTAAAATATGAATTACATGTTTGATAGTAAATATTATATCATTTAGCATCAAATATGGATAAAATAAGATTAAAAATTTAAAAAATGTTCAGAAAAAAACAGAAACTCAAAAAATTTGAAAAATCAAATAGTTGTCAGGTGTGCCATAGTCTAATAAGGGCGTTCCTGTCACCATGTACCTGTGGAACTGGTGGACCGAAGGCCCACCTGTCAGGTCATTGACCAAGGACAACAAGTACGTATCGAAAGGGCGCGAGCGTCCGAGGGGGATCTGAGTGGGTTCACCCAACAGGAAAAAATTGAAAATTGACAACCGCAAACCCATGCATTTTCCAAAGCTTCCGATCTTTTCGTCCTTCTTTCTTTCCCCCTCCTTTCTTTTTCCTTTTCTTTCTCTTTTTTCTTTATAGAGGCTTAGGCCCACACGGACAGGTAGACAGGTGGGCCCAGTCGGGCACTGATTGTGAACTGTTTAACAGACCATTGTTATATAAACATGGAACGATGATCTTTACCGTCGGCTGATGAGCTTGTTTGATCAATAAGTCAAATCAATTTTGATATAAGAAGACACTAGAGGGATACTCGATTCACAGTCCAGCACGTCCCGAATTGACAGAAATGCAATCGAGTGACGCGGAATTTAGTCTTGTCACAGTTCTGTCAGTCCCGTCAACGAAGGTGGTGTGAGTAGAATCATGACGTAACTAAACACAACGGATATTTTCCGGCTGCATGGTTGATTGGGATATTTACTCATCCAGTCGACGCATGCGTTGTAGCACGAAATACCCCTTTCCACTCGATTGCCACTAATTTGGTGATCTAGAGAATATTCAATTCCGGAAAGTTCAATCGAGTATCCCCTAAGAAAGCAATATTCAAACATTTTAAATAAAAACCAATAGCTATTCTATCCGTACCCAATATTAAAGGAACGGTTCTATTTATTCAGGACCTTTTGGTAAAAAAAAAATCCATAATATCAAAAATTTATTTCAGACTTGGCCATGTTGTATTCATGGGGACATGATACAGATTACAACACCATTGTCGATGGCAGCTATAATCAAACTGAAGTTGATATTTTATCTTCATATCTTGATGTTCAAAAAGAACAAATCAGTGATGTGGTGATTCAACCTACTGATAATATCTTATTAAAATCACTTAATTCACGAACTGTTGTCAGCCAACTTGTAGACAAATATAAAACTGTTGCAGAAAATGGGGATCAACATATTATATGTGATCCAATCTGTTTAATTCTGTTATCTGAACTGGACACAGGAGTGGTAAACTTCAAAAAGTATGTATTCAAAATGTTAAAACATGTCATCACTTCGAAGAAGTCGCAATGTTCTAATTTTATCGCTCTTGTGCCAGTTAATATAGGATTTCCAGGATCCTACACAATTCAGGACGATATTCAAAGTCTGGTCCAAACAAAATTGGATGTAAAAATTTTGAGCGCTTTCAATCCAGGAGAAGATGGATTATCGTGTGTGTTAATTAAAATGACTTTTCAAAATTCTGCTATACGTAACAAAGGTACTCAAATAGGTATGTCATTATATTTCTACACTTTATTCCCCATTGATTGCGAAAATATATGGTCGAATTATATCCGTCGGTCCATCAACAATTGACTTCAATTTTTAGCGAATTTTCTAAAACTTGTGAACACGAGTGAGTTGAGATTCCTTTATAGGAATAAATAATCTTTATCAAATTTCGGAGAAGCTGCTGTCGAGACATAGCTGATATCTAGACGTATTTGCCCGCTTTGTGTGACTATCGTTTAGTTTGCCTTGAGACGAACAGATGATATTATACCATAGTCACCCCATTACACATTTAAAACAAATACTTACATCGACTATAAATAGTTTCATACGTAAAATTTGATATAGTCTGTTTATTTCCAGACAAAAATGCAACCAAACCACCAGCATGTTCCAATAAAAAGGCAACAACACCACCAGCATGTTCCAATAAAAAGGCAACAACACCATCATTATGTTCCAATAAAAATACAACTACACCATCATCTTATGGCAATAAAAAGAAAACAACACCATCATCATGTTCCAATAAAAAGACAGCAACACCATAATCTTATGGTAATAAAAATAAAACAACACCGTCATCGTGTACCAATAAATGGAAAACAACACCATCATCTTGTTCCAAACGCCATCATCATCTGGTTCCAAAAATAGAGAACACCACCATCGGCTTGTTTCAATAAAAAGAAAACAACACTATCATCCTTTTTTTTAAAAAAAAAAGAGAACAACACCATCAACTTGTTCCAATAAGAAGACAACAACACAACACTATCGACTTGCTCCAATAAAACAACACCCTCGACTTGTTTCAACAACAAAAAAAAAACCATCAGAAATTGAACATACCACAAGGTCAGGGTCTGAAAAATCCTTTCGTAATAAGGCTAACTTCTTGGGTAAATCGTTGACAGTTAAATATATCGATGAAATGCAGTTTATTTTCTTTATTGTTCTCATCTTTCGAAGAAAGGGGGGGGGCTATTAAAATGGGTAGATGTTTATTGATGGAGATCGAAGGTGGGTATTTTCTGCTTTGGGTAAGCAGAGATAAGCAATTGATTGGCTGATGCTTTGGGGCACGATAACTTTACATGTAGTTTTAATTAAGTAAGAGTGGTGAAACGTAGTATATAGTTTAATTACATCAATACCTTGACTACTTACTCAGGGTAAGCAGAGTGATAAGGAATTTGATTTTTCGAGACTTCCAACCACAATGACTCTTATTTCTATTTGAGGTAGCATGTTCAAACTTAGGTGAATGACATGGCTGGGTTCAATGATTAACATTTCCAACTAAAGCTACGTAGAGCTAAGCAATTCGTTGGTCGATGCTTTGGGACAAGATAACTTTGACTCTAACTGATGGAAATTGATGGAAAGTGATGAAACTTCATCAATACCTTGGCCGGGGGGGGGGGGCGGTTCGTGGTTCTCCCTTGCCAATGATGCAGGACGGGGGGAGGGGGCTGACAAGGAAAGCTGTCTAGTCGTTCGGATGGGACAAAGAAACGAGATCCCGTGTACACATTGGAGTGCACGTAAGAGATCCCTCGACAGCTGGAATTCGATGTAAGAGTAGGGATCTTTGTGCCGCTGTCTGTGTAAAACTTTCCCTCGTGGCACACTGTATGGCGTATGTCCGTCTTCATTAGCCCAGTTTGGAGCAGGTTTGGAGCAGAACAGTAGGACGTTAAAGTACATTTCATTTCAATACCTTGGCCAAGTTCGATAATGAGCATTTTCTGCTTAGGCTAAGTAGCTATAAGCAATTTGATTGGTCATGACTTTGGAACATAACAATTCTGCTTTTAACTGATGTAGAATGTTTAATGATGAATCTCTTGACTGGGTCAATTATGGCACTGATAACCACAATATGTAAACCTTGACATTATTTATATAAAATTGTCAAAATTACGTCTTTCATCGATTTTGATACTGCCAAACCACTGCCACCACAATATGGAACAAACTTTTACATAGACCAAAAGGTAGCTCAACCTATGCAGTATTTAAGAATTATGAAAATAGAATTATTTAAATTAATATTAATATGCAAATTGTTTTTGTACATTTTAGGCTGATGGGGCATACTAAATGTTAAATTTTACTTGTATACACATATCTCGTTTTGCTTACATTTTAGATGAATTTTTTTTTTTGGTGAATTTATTAACTGTTAATTCAATCTTCGAATGTTATGTAATTGAAGATGACTTCATATATTATCGTATAAACTATTGTCTTGTTGTATAAAAATAGAAATTTGAATCAAAATACACTTTTGCTGGACCGAGACAGTAAGTCCACGACCTGTAGTATATGGCCTTTGTATGGTCAGTACAAAAAAATGTTATGCAAATAATAGTTATCTCTGTGTAGAAAGTAATAAATCTATGAATTCTTCAACTTCTCCAGTATCTTCTAGAAAACCACCCTTAACACCATGGACATTAATAGGTGCCTTTAGATGTTGTATAATGCATATGTCATAGTGTATCTTTGTATATATTTTATTATATGATCTCTGTTAATGTAGTAATTGACCAATGTCCGAATTGATATCTCACTAATTTTTCAAGTAGTTTAACTGTGTGAGTTTAAACTTAATGTAACGATATATATTACGTAATTATAGTTAACCCACGTTCTTGCTATGTCCATATCTTCTTCTGTATTTAAACATCTGTTTCCTATGTGCAATTTAACATCTTATCAAATATCATTATAAAATTATTTTAATCCTAAGCTTGTATATATGTTCTATATTCTACTGTAACAAAGTACAATTTTAACTATTTATCTGAGTTTTCGTCGTTAGTGTTGGAATAAGCTACAACCCCCAGAAAACAACACTTCGGCACATATATTATAACCTATTATTGTAGTTTATATAATTTCTCAATGTAGTTATTGTACTGAAGGTCAATAATCATTATAATTGAAAAGTGTCGGACTTATAACAGAACCTTTGGGAGTGCCATTTTCGAATTCATTTTTGCCGAGAGTTCTAAACTAACAAAATCCTCGATCTAGTGAAACATTCCCCGTGTTACTCCCAGTCCATGTACCTTTTTTAAAGTCAAATGCCTTCGTAAAGTCGACGAATACTGCACATAAAATTATGCTTTTTAAAAACTTGACAATATGATCAATAGAGGAGCGCTGCTGTCTATATCCACCTTGATGTGGACAAATCAAACCATTAACTTCATAATAATATCTTAGCCTATTACTTATCATAATCTCAAGGTATCGCCTGTAAGAGCCGGTTTCATTATTATCTTTTAATAGTTTTATAAAAGGGATGGGGGTATCGTTGATGTTTTCAAGAGGAACTATTCCTTCTGACCACGATTTATTGAAAAATTCCATAGAAATGAATTACTTACTGGTGCTGAAAGTTTTATTTTATTTTATTTTCGCCAGTCAACTTTGTCACCTAAAGCTTTATGTAAATTAACTGTTTTGTGGTAATCTGCTAAGTTACTGTTACTGCTTATCCCAGTGAAATTCCGTCTTTCGTTTTACGAATTATTTACGGTGATTTTATCGTTGTGGCCAACAGCAAACGTTAACGCGAAAAGCGCTGCTTTTCGCTATTAATCATGGTTGATCGGGAATTATAATTAAGCGTAACATTACACGTATTGCATGTAGTTTTCCCAGATATTTGAAATTTTAATTTTATCATCAGTACTATCACAGAATGTCATTCAAAGATTTTCTTTTGGCTCTGTTTATACAAAGATTTATTCTCTACAGACCAGGCGCGATACAATTTTTTAAGTGCCCTTTTCCTTACACGGAAGGCATTCTGAGGACCATCATGGTTTTGAGGCGCCTTTGGTTTCCCCACTTTGGTTCTGTGGATTGAAGCTTCTGCTATACTATAACTATAGATCTCACGCGAATTATTCACGGTAAGTATATTTATATGATCGATACATCACAATAGTAATAGAAAAAAAAATCCAATCTGCTCGTCCAGGTTACCACCTTTGTTTGCAAATGACTGGTTCTGTGTTTACGTTTGAGTTTATGTCAGTTAAGATTATTAGGTGATCACTACCGAATGTATTATTTATGATTTGCCACATACAGTTTAAAAGTATACTAGGAGACGTAAGGGTAAGATCAAGATTGGTTGGATCGAGAAAATTTAAATCCGTTTACTTCAGCATTATTAGAATCTATGCTCTTAAACTTAGTAATAGCTCACTTACGAATATTGAAACATCCCCAGAACCCCCCTTGTCATATCGGGACGATCTCTCCGCAAAAGTGTGAATCCAGTTAGTTTTGGTTAGTTAATAGTTATTCCTAATCTTGTTTCGTGTATACATATTATGCCAGATTATCCAGGCTATTTATTTTTAGATATGAACTTGGCCCGTTCTTTATTCATTATCGCGACTACAAGAAAAGTATTTGATTATGAAGTGTTATGAAAAATGATTACATACATCATTTGTCTAGTTTTATATAATATACTAAATATTTGTACATACTGGAGAATAAAATTTCGACCGACTAAATTATCATTTACTTTTTCAAGCATGGAGACTAGCGCAAAAGCAGCATTCCAATGTGATGACGTACTTTAACATGTTTAATGTTGTCCACGCCATCCATGCTTTCTGTTCATGAGAGTTTCTACGATGTAAAAGCATCCAGAGATCAAATCTCTCGTCAGCTGGACATGTAATGTCATCCATTATCCCACCTATATGACAAGGTAATATATTTTTGTAAATATTCACGCTCTGTACATGACAATGTATAAAAACAAGTATTCGGGGGGAGGTAACTGTTTTGTTATGTTTCTATTAATAGAACATAGGTAGGATGCAGACCACAAATGACTCTCTTTTATTCAATATTAATACGCTTGTCCCTTCTAGGCCTTAGCGAACGTTGGGATGGGAATGAAACTGCATTTTGTAATGCCTGGTAGGAGAGTTAACACATTTCAAGTAGCATAATATACGGGATAGAAAATACAAATTCAAACTCCCATCCTTACATGGCATCCTCGTTGAAATGGGGTTTGGATCTATTAACTCGTAACTTTGTAAACATTCCACAAATCATAGTATTTCAGTTCTTGTCTTACAAACGTAAAGATACATTGTGTAAGATTAAGATACAGAGATTAATGTTCTGTCATTAGTAGTTTAAAAGTAGATAATATGAATCACACATTTATTTTTCACGGATTTTGTGTCCCCTACAGTTTGCATTTTTTGTACTACAAATGTACTAGTCATGGGATGGATCCATGGCATTGCAGACTCCCACACGGATATGTCACAAAGCCACTGACACATTGTAGAGGTAGTACAGGTCAGCACTTGTAAAATATAATTTTCTGAAATTCTTTAACTACTCGTGAACAGGAACCAAATCCAAATTGGGAATAGTTGCCCGTTCCATTGCACACTCAAGAAACATTCTACAGAGTCAACGATGATATCCGTGTCTTTTTTACACGTTTGGCTGTGCGAACAGAGCAATCTGCATGACACCTATATTTTGTTGCTTGTTGAAGAGGGTGGGTTATACTAATATACATGTATGTATCTAATCTGTTTTGTTTAGGTGATTATCTAGTATGAGCTACAACGATTTGTCGGAAGCCGCCTTGGTTATTGATCATGGGTCTGGAACATCAAAGGTTGGGTTCGCAGGAGATGATGAACCAAGAACGGTATTTCCAACAGTTACCGCTTCCCCTAAAACTCAGGTAGTGTGCCATATACCCTTGTATTTTTTTTTCGGGGGGGGGGGGATTGCCTAGTGGTCTAGGGTGCTGCGCTTCGACCTCTAGCTGGCCGGTCACCTCTGGCTTGCGGCTGTGGTTTCGAGCCCTGGTGTGAGCGTATGTGGCATGGAGATAGGGGCGCCTTCTCAACCTCGTGGGTTTCCTCCGGGCACTCCGGTTTCCTCCCACTGCTAAAGACCCCTACGCGCAAGCGAATTATTGAAATACAATTAAACCATATGTTAGTCCCGAAATGACCTAGTTTGTGTTGAGTGGACGTTAAACCCCATTTCTTTCTCTCTCTCTCTCTCTCTCTCTCTCTCTCTCTCTCTCTCTCTCTCTCTCTCTCTTCAGTATTTTCAAACAGCACAATTAGGCTTATCACAACCTTCTTTGTATGGGAAAATGTATTACATTTGTCCATTTTAAGGTATCAAAGCAAGATACTTACAACACTTTGTCAAAATGTTTCAAATAGTTTGCAACAAGTCGAACAGGTTTGTAAATATCTAAATTTCCCCTCTATGGTTCCTATTCGATCAGTCAACAGCCTTTGCTATCCCTTAGGAGCCCCTCGTCACTTCACTTTAAGGTTGGTCAATTACATTTTAGCATACATGTATTTCAATAAGCACATTTTAATAAGCATAAGCTAAGCAGGACAGGTGTGAAATTGTCAGAATCAGCTTCAAATAATATGGGAATTAGATAACTGTTTTCCGGGGTGATTCATGCCTCGTCGTTCGGATTGGGCGCAAACCCCAGGTGCCTTGTATGCATTGGCTTGAACCTAAAAGAACCCGTGATAGTTGAAATTCAGTATAAGAGTAGGCCGTAGCGCCACTGTCTAGGCAAAGTTTCACTCGTATGGCCTATGTCCGTCTTCATTAGCCAAGTCGGTGAAGAAACGTAGGACGTTAAACCCAATTTCATTTCAATATATAACGTTTTAATGCCGTAGATGAGTGCTTTAGCATTGACCTTTATTTTATGAAGTGTGAAGGATTTTTTTTATTTTTGTCGGTCAGTTGTTGTTATACATTCATTATCAACATAAATGTTAACGTATTTCCTTACACATATTCTCCTAAAGCAACACATTTCGTTCTCAAATCTTTTATAATACTTTATTTTTTTAAAGATATCAATCATACTTTACATCAGGTTTCGTTGAATCAAAAGGAGTGCTTTGTGGGAGATGACGTTCCTGGAACACGAGACATGGTATATATACGATACCCAATAGAACATGGAATAATAACTCGATGGGATGAAATGGAGAGGGTCTGGCATCATATATTTCACAATGTTTTATGTATTAATCCAGAAGAACGACCCATTTTGCTCACTGAGCCCCCTTTTAACCCTAAAATGAACAGAGAAAAAATGACACAGGTGGGTTTACAACAATGATAATATAAGAATAAAGGATTAAAATGGAACCATGTGTTACCTCTTTCCTGTTGATAAAATACTTGTATTTTGCTCCCAGATGCGAAAATACTAACCATTATTATCTTTGAATACTGGAATATTTTATTTGGTTACTGGAATATTTTTAGTTTAATTACTGAACTATGTTGTTTAATTACTGGGATATTTCGTTGGATTATTGGAACATTGTCGTCTTCACTATTTTTCAGATCATGTTTGAAACATTTAATACTCCTGCACTATGTGTTAGTATTCAGTCAGTTCTATCCCTGTGTGCTTCTGGGCGTACAGCTGGAGTAGTGTGTGATTCTGGTCATGGTATATCCAATATCTTGCCCGTTTACGAAGGTAGGTCTACTTAATGGTTCTGTGGTTTAGGACAGAGACACATACTGTTGTCTACAGTGCGTATGCAAATCGTATCAGACGCCAGCACTAGCACCTCTTTATCACCTAGAGATCCAAACGTCTAGATGCCCTGGATCTTTTTTTTTAGATAACGCGACAATTATGTTATGTGGTATTCTTGGTGTCCATAAAGATTGGTAACGAAAAGGATTATAGTTATTTAGTTTGTTATAGAAACAATATTGCTTTGAGGACAACCATATTTTCTTCTTAAGCTTACAGCTAAACAGATAACCTTGGTTCGTTCGTGTTGAGAAAACTTACAAGAAGAGACAGTCATGAATAAGAGGCAATTGGGAAAATTTTACCGCCTGTGAGATACAGAGTCCAATGATGCTGTTGAGGGCCATCCGTAAAATCATCCCAAAGGTTTAAGTATGGCTAATCAGGTCCGCTTAGGTAATTACATACAGGTGCAGACCTGCATTGTTGGTACCATATCTCTGGTCTAGAGACACCTATTCAGATAACCCACTCCTTACAAGCTTTATACCTAAATAATTGATTCACGAACAATCATATTTGCCTGAATTAAAATATATCGCCTTGTTTGTTTCACGTCTGTTAAAGGTCACGGTCTGATATATAAAGGTAGAAAGTTTGATATAGCGGGAGGTGAACTGACAGACTACCTGAGAAGGGTTTTGAATGGAAGGGGATATAGCTTTACAGGTAGATGTAAGTAATATATAAATACTGGAGTAATATTCTTTATACGGTAGTAGTGATGGGGTAAAGAAACAATCATTGCAAAATTTAGGAAATTGCAAAGTTTATCATAAACAAGCAATCAATGTTTCTGTGGCACCAAAATATAATAAAATGTAAAAATATTGTCTCATTAACACAAAATCACACACTTTTCAAAGATGTATTTTGCAAAGATAAAGATAAAGATACATTATGCAAGGTTAAGACAAAGAGCTGACCGTTATTTCCATAATAGTTTCTATAAATTGATAATTCGAAATTAATATATTGAAAATGTCATTCAAATTACTTTATTCTAAGCGGCGTCATCACTGTTTGGTGTTTGAGCTATGACATACTCGTAAATTGTTTATTATCGTAGCAACGTCAATAGTGTTAATCGAGGTTTAGCAACGCTTTTCTATTTTAAAAGTAAATTATTATTTCAATCGGTTTGCATCTGCGCATCATGTGAATACATTTCTAAATAATAATGTAAATTGCCTTTAAGTGAAAAATAACCGCCCGTAATAGACAGATGTAGCTTACATAATGCATCTTTAACATCTGATTAAAAATGGTCTGAACTTTGTTTTAAAAGCCATACCTGAAATAGACATTGTTCGGGGTATTAAAGAAAAGCTATGTTACGTGTCTGCGGATTATCAAAAAGATATGGATGAGTCTGCTTCTAATAGTTCAAGTTTTGAAGAGTTTTACGAACTTCCTGGTGGTGAAATTGTCACCGTTGGTAAAGAAAGATTTATGTGCCCAGAAGTTTTATTTCAACCTTCTATAGACGGTAAGTATTGTGACGTCTATCGTACAGGTCGAAGGATATGTACTGGCTCAGCTGAGGTTTGCCTTCGGGAATATCTGTACCACTTCGTATTACACAATTTTGTTGTAGATTTAGATTTACATGTTTTTTGTTATTCTATCCCTTTTTCTTTGAAGAAATGAAAACTAAGAAATAGCATGTTTCGTTATAATGTGCTAATTGTATATTTTAAAGAAAGAGAAATGGTGGGCTTGCATGAACAACTATGTTCTGCTATTGACAGTCTTGATTCAGATTATAGGAGTGAAATGTACAACAACATTGTTCTCTCAGGTGGATCCACACTGTTTCCAGGTAAATTATTTCAGTGATTAATAATTAACCTTCTTTTCACAATGATATCGATGATGTAGTAAATTGTTTATGGAAATTATATATTTTACTTTAAGCAATAAAGACATGTTTTGTTGGTTTCTTTACAGGTTTTACTGATAGAATGTTAAAGGAAGTTAAAGATCTTGCTCCAGCTTCAGCCAATATCAACATAACTCCAGGACAGAAACACTCGGCATGGATAGGTGGTTCTATGTTAGCTAGGCTATCAACATTTTTACCTAGGTGTATTAGTAAAGATGAATATGACGAATATGGACCGTCGATTGTACATACAAAATGTTATTGATATTAGGTGTATGTAATACTGGTGGTTTATCGTTAAAATAAGATTGTGATTGAACAGGGTATACCAGAAAGAATATTTTTTCATGTTTGTAAAAGTGGTGAAAGTTGTTATATAACAGCGTGTAATTTATATTGGCTCAAGGAATGCAATATACTTATAATAGTTCATATAGCTGAGAAAAAATTACATTGGGTTTAACGACCTACTTTTATCTTTCATCCGGGCAAATAAATATTGAATTTGCCATGTAATGTGCTATGAAGGAAATTGTGCCCGGATAGCGGCACTTCGGCACTCTTATTTCGAATTCCAAATGACAAGGGTTCATGCATATTGATGTGTACACGGCAAGTCGGTTTTTCGTTCCACCCAAACGATTAGACGCTGTTCGTTTTTAAGTCCTGCTTTCTGAAATGTTGACAAGAGGAAACCACCCCGGAAAACATCTCAATGAACTTTCTCAGCCAACATTGGGGGGGGGGGGGGGCAGTACAACTGTAAATGTGGTTTGTTGCAATGTGGGTACCTTTGGAGGTTGAGGTACAGCATATCTGCCTTGACATCATATTATATAATAAAAGTTCTGTGAAACAGACAGAACACACGTTTTGTTTAATGTCATTTTATTGAACAACTAAAATTTAACAAAAACAATGATTACAAATATGTACAATATGACTGTTCACAATATTAAAACATAAAAATATATATTTTTTTATATATACATAGAATAATTGAACTATAAAGGAATCGTAATAATATGTAAAATACAACAAAGTTAGATTATTGTATTCAGCTATCTTACAATAACAATATTATCACAATAAAAGAATTATTCAATTATCATAATTCTGTGTTTGGTATAAAAAATAAACAAAATAATAACATCATCATGTGTTATAAACCAAAATATTAATTATGAAAATGTAAACTGATAATGGTTTTCATTAGATCATCGAAGCTGTCTATTTAAAGAATTGAGTCCAATTAAATGATCATCTTAAAGCACAAGTATTCAGATAATATGAATTTGCACCCCCCCCCCCTCCTTTGCAGTGAAGCTTTTCAAGCCCCCTATTTTAGTCCTAAACGACCACTTGGAATCTGAAACTTCTACCTTAATAAATTCTTTTCACTTATTGCAGACTGCCCAAAATAAATTAATGTTGTCTATTTATGAAATTCAGAAATAATAACTTGATTTAAATTTGTATTTTACATTGAGAAATGAGAATAAAATAAGGATATGAATAGATTCAACTATATACAGAAAGTCCCCTTTGAAACTGTCTTTAGGCACATTTTGTGTGGACAATTTTAGCACCTGTTTCTTCATAATCAGCCCGCGTGATATAATAAGAAGAAAATTCTGGCAAGCTTCCGAGAAGGGAAGCACCTATCCATGAGGAATATTGTCGATTCGCTTGATCCGTGACTTCTATCTTCTTTCCAGCTAATACAGACATTTCTTTATTTAGTCGGCTTACAAAACCTTATAAAAGAAAGAAAACGTTGACTGAATATTTTAATAAATATCACGGATGAGGATGAGCGTAAGTCAAATGATCAATTATTATGCTGAGTTAGCCTTAGGGGCCCATTTCATATTGGAATCACACAACCTCACCGTGCTATCATCGAAAGAGTATCTTAATTGTTTTTTACCCATTTATTATTTCAAAAAAAGATTTTATAAAATTTTTAAACATGACATTTTTAAAAAGAAAATATCCGACAGAAAAAGTTGACGTACATATTTTAATAATTATCTAACATTTCACAGCTGTTCTTCATCGTATATATCTAAAAGATGACAACACGCATAAAACGACGTACCTTTAAACTTTGTTGATCCACCAGCTAAAACTATATTATCATAAAGCCCAGATCTAATGTTACTGTCACATCTTTGAATGACCCCATTAATTCTTGAATGAATTCCATCAGTGTTTGGATCTGAAAACAGAGTCAACAATGATTAAGAAATTATGAAAATTTAGACACTGAGTAGCCTAATAAATTTCAAAATTGTATAGCATACTTTATACTCTTTTAGTGTGTACGGTGTCTTTCGATGATGGTGTAAAACTTTTTCCATATTGGGTATGTAGATATTGGGTATCCTACGAAATTTCTACATTTTCTTTTATATCTTTAACATGATTAGTACCTTTCGGGGATGGTGTAAATAGTATTTCAGGACACTGGAATAACTCTTCACCAAGATTTAATTTGGTACCGTCTGGCATCTGGTATGTTTCTTTTTTGCCGGCTTTCAGTTCCTGGTCATAATCACTAGCAACATAACACAACTTTTCCTTAATGTCCTTTACAATATCTCGATCACCTGAAATTAAGACCAAATCATTTTAATGATTGCAACCTTGAAGGAAATTGGTATCAGTGACAAGACTGGACGAATAAATACAAACTATGTGCTTATCAGTTCACGCGAAATTATTTCAGGAACATCAATTTTGAGATTTTGTACGACTTTTACGTGAAATATTTTGCTTTAATATATCATACTTATCCTGTAAACGACAGCTTTATTTAAACGGAGACTATAAGTATTACATGTGTAGGTAAATTAGGTTCTACAATAACATACCTGCCGAGAACAATCGAGTGCCTTTACCAAGAAGAAGGCCTTGAAGATATGACGTCAGATCACTGCCAGCTACATCTAAACGTTCGATGGCGCCTTGAATTGCAAAGCCTGAAATATCAACATATCATTATTATCATCTGGCATACACCTTTCAAAGTCGTGTGGTGGTAAACGTGTATGAAAAACAGGCTGCCAAATCCCACTAAAATCGTTCAATTCACTGTGCCACGCATTCCAAATAATTCTTTATATTAAATATTGTAAAATACCAATCAATGAAGCTTACCATCTTTAACCGGAACAATGTGCGTTACACCTTCGCCAGAATCATAGACGATACCGTTCTTCTGGCCGACCGAATACAAAGCTAACACAGATTGTATAGCCAAATAGAAACTGGGTACTTCATATTTCTCAAACATAATCTGGAAAACATTAAAGAAAAAGTTCAGTCGTTGAAAAATGTTTTATTCATTATCTAGAACTAAAATGTTGATATTAGAAACATTGCATCATTAAAGGAGAAGACCTGTCGTGGGATTTTTTTTCAAACTTCAGTTATCTAGAATTAAAATGATTTCAATAATGAAAAGTCAGATTTTCAAAATATAATTTCGTCTGCATAGTAGTTAAGTCTCGAACTCAATATCATCCAGTCTTCGACATTGAAAACACGAATTATTCATCAATTTAAATCAACATTGATGTTGTGATCTTACTGGGAAAAGAGCTGAAAAAACAGCATCTTTTTGGTCTTTAGACATACCTCTGTAATTTTTTCTCTGTTAAACTGTGGTAAAGAGGCGATTCGTGTCATTATAACCGGGTTTTCTTTGGAATCTACTTTTAATTGATTTGAGAAGATTTCGTCCCATACTCTCTCCATATCATCCCATCGTGTAATGATGCCTTGCTCCACTGGGTTGTTACAAATAAATTGAGATTGTCCCCGTCTTCTTTTGGCCTCATCTCCGACACAGAAAGCAGTACTGCCACTACCAGACTAAAAACCAAGTTAAATATTATGATAAGATATCAATATTAAAACGTAAGCTACCCTTTTAACACAATATAACAATCATGTAATTTGCCGGATAGGACGAATAATCTTCCAAAGAATTGATACTACTTTGTCATGAATACCCAAGTCATTTGGCACTATTACTGAATGCTTTTTAAAGGGACAATCCCGATAAGAACAGAGTCTCAAAAATTGAAGTCCGAGCATTTATGAAATTTATGGACCAAAACATAGAGGCATGGTGTATTTACCTTGTCTCAAAATTTCAGCTCAAAATATTGAGTCGTTTTGACGTTAACGTCCACACTGCTTATCCGGACACGTAACCCTTTTAAGATTTCGGGTCAATTTTTTCATTGGGTGACCTGCTAATCGATTCTCGTTTCTTGAGAGGTCTATACAGTGAATGACCCATGTACTGTACTTGATAACCAAAGGTAAATTTCACCTACATATTATTTTTATACAAAAAAGTCTGGTTTTATCCCTATACTGTATAATACAACGGTCTCCATTTCCAGATGAAGACTGTCAGGTTTAAGTTATTTACAAGCATATCACAAATATCGGGTTAGTTGGTCGGCCTAAGGTAATGGGTTTTAAGGGATTTTAACACAAAATTAAGCAGTTATATTCCCCAAAAAGTTATCGGGATTGGGCCTTTAAGATCGATGGTACTATATCCATTTACAAGGTGATAACACTTGTTTGGTATTAAAGATGTCTACTTGTTTTCGTCGGTTTTTTTAGTTCTTGTATATTAATGATAGTGGGTTATAAAATGCATGTATATCTCATACTTTTCTTTATCTGATCAAATATAGCAACAGTTTTCGATAAGTGCGCGTCCTTCATTGCTGTTAAATATCACTAAAACACATTTCCGTTCCATTTTCCCTTACATTACTTTTTCTCTGAGAACGTATACAGACTATACTTTAAGACCTTTACAATCGCCTAATACAAATAACCATCATTGGACAAACGTCTGTATATGGCTGGGGATATAAATGAAGGAGAAGAGGCTCTGGTAAGAATTTTGATGTCACGATCATCTTCGAAGACCATTTCATCCCCATTTTTGTCTAAAATAATGGATGCCAAAAACGAAATTTGTTCATTTTTCTCAACAAAAATTCAGGGTTTTTTTTGGACAGAACTGCACAAACTGTTACATTATTGAGATAACCAATTTTACAATATTTATATCGAGTTGATTTACGGGTCATTATTGCTCTCAAAAATACCAGATATTTTATGGATGATAAAACACATTTCTTGAATTGATTTAAAATCCAAAATCTGGATAAAACCGAAACCGGTAGAAATAGGTGAAAGTTCTCAAAGAAGTTTCCACGCCCTTGATGTTTGTAATTTGAAATGATGAATTCCGAATCCGACAGAAAAGTATAAACATTTAAGAAATTGAAAAAAAAAAAACAATTTCAAAGCGTTAATTAAAGGTGGCCGTGTTGGCGTGAAATACTATGATAATAGAAAAAATGGCTAAATGGGCAAGAAATTGTTGTACATTTAAAAACGTCATGTTATCTTGCATACAAAAACCCTATTGATTTTATAATCTTAACTAAAAAAGCAACAGAATACTAACATTCAAGGACTTGTGAAAGTTTAGAAAAAATTGAGTGAAGGAAGACACGAGACAATAACCATAATTTCTAATATTGGTTCCTTTGAAAAATTACCTGATGAAACGCACATTGTGACAATTATTGATTGAAAATCCAATGAACTTCTCGTCTTCGTAATAATAACGAACAGTAAAAAGAGTCATTGTGCGTCAATTAATCCCTTACCCACAATTCTAATACTAAAGTAAAATAATTTCGAAAGCATCAGAACTTTTTTTATATAAGAATTACCTTGGACTAAACAGAATATATTTACTTACTTGATCTTGGTCGTAGCCGACTAAATTAGAGAAGACAACTTCAGGTGTTTTATCACCAGCATGACCAGCTTTAACATCACCCGATCCACAATCTATAACCACGACTTTATTCTTGTTTACACTCATTGTATTGTATAACTCGAACTGAAATCAAGTTTTATATAGTATATAAAGAATACACTAATTAAAACGATGCTTGCATATATATTTGGGGCTGACGACTCATAACATACATTAACTCCAGTTCAAATATCCCCACATCGAAGACAGCCAGTTGGGCTTGAGTGAGACAATGAATGAAGTGAAATTGAAATGAGGTTTAACGTCCTTATACTTTTCTGCACCTATCGGGCTGATGAAGACGGCATAGATGGAACCTGAATATTCTAACTGTCAAGTCATATGTTATGTGCACGAGCACGAGTACGCCAATGAGTACTGTGTGCTGTTCCCCGTCCTGCATCACTGAAAAGGAGGAACCACACCGGAAAATCCCTTGGCACTTTTTTAAGGTCAATGCCAGGATGAAATACGGGGCCCTATGTTACATACTTACTGCGCCACGGCAGCCCCGTGCTTGAGATAAATGTTGCTATCTTCAATTACACAAGTGTGTAAACGTAATAAATAGAAATATCTCAATATCAAATATTATGTGCATATCATTGTTATTATAGCTCACCTTTACAACTTGAATTACAGTAATGAAAATATAGTCTAGGCTATAGTAAGTCAATGGCTGTGTCTATTACACTCTACACGTCTTATTTATATAGGCCTGGGTTGTTATTGACAGGGAGACACCCTATTCATCGATCAACCTCTACACCAGAGTTATGTCCTTATAAGGCAGTAGACTGAAGGAAACTTCAAAATCAGTCGCCTTGACCTCAAGCTGCATCACGGGAGTATATTACTACAACGGTTAAATTTAACTTTTAATTTACCATATTTATACGACCATATACGGTCACATCATACGGTTTCTTTTTATAACTATGTAAAAAGGTTATAATATGTCCGATAGCAACGATCATATAAAAAAAATAACAACTAGGTTATTGCTAACCGACCGATATATTTTATTATTAGTAGATATTGAATATCGGCATTCAAACCGAGGCACATTTGTAAACTCTATTGTCAATAGTACATGTAATATCAACTGCTATCAACATTCGTAATATGGGAATACAAAATGAAATGAAATCGAATTTAACGTCCAACTACCGTTCTGCTCCGAAATGGACTAATAAAGACGGGCATACGCCATACAGTGTGCTATGGGGGGAAGTTTGCCCGGACAGCGTCACTACTGCCTAAACTTATATCGATTTTCCAACTGCCAAGCGATCTTTTACGTGCACACCAATGTGTACACACGACCTCGGTTTTCAGTTCCAGCTATGGTCTTATGATGTATAGTTTTTTATACATTAATATCTATTTGAGATGATTTTCGCTCGCATTTTCGTTGCGTTTGCTTGTTACGTTTGCTTTATCAGTGACAGTAATCCGTTAGTCATATGAACATCAACTAACTTTCAAGTCTTATTCAACAACGACAGTCCATAGATTAAAAAATACCTGACTCATATATCGGTTACCTCACTTTTGATATTGTTGATGTCAACACGGCCTATTTTATATTAATCAGTATAATCAACAAACAGGGCAGGGGGTGCTTATCATTTCTATATTTACAGACAAAGTCATGGAAACGATGAGTCGCTTCAAATTAAAACACCCTTTTCTTATTTAGCTTTCATCTGTTTATTCATTGACTAAATATAGATATATACTCATACTGCGCACCGAATTGAATGCGCATACAAAACAAAACAAATTATAACACAACAGAAGCAACGACTGAATTTATACAGTTCGCTTATTGTAGGCTATGCATAAAGTTCATAAGCAATAACATTCATCTTTTTATATAATATAGTATAAATTTATCCCCTCCCCCCATCCCCGTTCCTGGCATATGGTGACCTACAAACTGTATTTACTTACTTACTCAGTATAGGAAGAAGATTTATGGTTTATGCGCATGATCCCCTTGAAGTGACCCGTTAATCAAAATCTATTTATAGTATCATAGGATATACCTTTATATCAATACATGTGTATATACTTATCTTATTGCCTGCAAATATATACAACTATCGCGAATATATACATATATAGTAATCGATGGAAGACCTTATTAATCTATGCCCATACATAGTATCATCGGACAGCCCCTTTTCCCGGAACACTCAACTCATATTTATATTTAGATCATCTTTATTTGCTAATAATAATGACCTTAGCTGGCTATAAATATAACATTACTTGTCTTTAAAAATCAGTTTACTGGTTTGAATGCTGAAATAAACTTTGAAAAGCATTGAAAGGTAATTTTTGCAAAAAATGTTTATGGAATTGCGTAGTTGATTTTTATTTTATCAAATTGCAAGCAAAAGTTCAACTAAAGCATATTTTTTAAAAAAATTTTTTATAGTTAATGACAAGCAGTCTTATTATGCAACATCTAATATATAAAAACATATTTATGTTTGAATGTATTGAATGTATATTGCAGCACCTAAATAAAATAACTGTCAGGATGAGTTACCTTGATTTTGATGTCGCTGCATTGGTCATTGATAATGGAACCGGAATGTGCAAGGCTGGATTTGCAGGAGATGATGCTCCACGGGCCGTTTTCCCTGCCTTAGTTGGACGACCAAAATACCAGGTAAGGCGTTTTAAATTTCAATGGAATATACATTATGCATATAGAGGGTTTTACATATTGAATTTAAAAATGGTTTATCAAGGAATTTTCAAATCCAATTTTTGTTAATATCAGGAGTAGTTAGTGGGCCTGTATACGGACGCTCGCACTTGATGACCCCTGCACTGAGTGACCCCTTGTCCTAGTTCGGTGTGACCTAGTTCGGTGTGACCTAATACATCGTGACCTGGTCGAGTGACCTAGTTCGCCGTGACCTAGTTCGCCGTGACCTTGTACGCGGTGACCTTGTACGACCTAGTTCGTTTTGACCTGACAGGTGTGGTTATTCAGGTGCGTGACCGACAAAGAGGGGCGCGCGCGCGGGAAAAGAGAGAGAGAGAGAGAGAGAGAGAGAGAGAGAGAGAGAGAGAGAGAGAGAGAGAGAGAGGAAGAAGGAGAAAGGGGAAGAGAGGAAGAAGGGGGTAGAGGGGGCGGGAAAACAACTCTTTTACATTGATTAAGTTGGCCCTGAAAAGGGCCGTTGTCCTCACTCGAATGCGAGCACTAGAATGTGAGGGTACGACGCACTTTATGTCGGTTGCGTCTAATGGCCTCCACTAATTCGGGAGGTGGTCTTTTCCTGGGAGGTGTTTTTAATACCTCGTCAGGTAAGACAAAGATCTCGTCAGGGGTAATCACGGCAAGCGTGTGACCCCTGAGATACATGAAAGTATCCGCATTGCGGTTGTCTTCGATGCGTAACACCGGAGCATCCATTCTGACAATGAGAGGCGAAATGTGTGCCGCTTTATAACCATAAGGACGAATTCATTTGAGAATGGGGGGATCATGTGACGTCACATACAAGTATTGCACAACATGTGGGAAGTGTTATGCAATCATAGCTTCGTGCTTAAAGATGTGGATTCAAGTATTGCACAACACTATGTAACATTTTATGCTGACGCTAAGTATTTTACAGTGGTAATGACGTCATCGCGTAGTGTAATAAAAAGGACGGGGCGCGATAGGTTTTCACAGACCATCAGCGCAAAGCAAGATGAGTTTTACATTACGACCCGTGGATAGACGATACAGCCGATTATTTAGAACCGAATCACTGTGTGTGGAAATAGATTTTCTTGAAGATTGGTCCCACGTTCCAGCCATAGATGTGCCACAACGACTACACGACACCTTTGGGGCCATCATTGAGGAAATTCGTCAAACCTTGGACGCCAGAGAAAGTGACTATGTTAGAATTGCCATCAGTCACCCAGGACTCAAAACACCAATCTGGTTACCCTTTCGTGAGTATCGTTTGTTAAAAGCCGAAGACGTGTTACAGAAAGTGGCAGCCGTGTTACAGAGTAACGAAGAATTTAGATTAGATCAACGCATGTCCATGAGTATATGTCACGTGTCCCCTCCCGATGGTCGAGGTAGCGGAACAAACACGAAGAAAAGACACAGTGCTAATTTCGAAGAATATTTGAAGAAAAAAAGATGTCTGGTCACCATAAAGAATTCCGACGAACTTTGTTTTCAGCGAGCTATTGTCGTCGCCCGTCATTATGCCAACAAACAAGACACGCCTGAATGGGAAAGAGAGAAGACCAGACTACAGAGGAGGGCAGGACCCCACTCGTGGCAGACGAAGAAAACCGAAGCCCTTATCGATGCCGTCGGTGGAGCCAGGCAAGCATGCACGGGGATGGAAACCTGGGAATTGTACGCCAAGTATTTAGGAGAGCAAGGATACCAACTCAACGTTTTCTCTCGGGCTATCTTTGGGAAGGCGATCTATCGGGGAACAAAACACATCACAGGCACACCAAAACATCTGAACCTGTATTTACACGACAGACATTATGACGTCGTTACTTCCATGCCCGCTTTTGTGGAAAGGTCGTATTTTTGTGAGACCTGTCAGGTAGGATACAATGCTGCAGAGAATCATTCGTGTCACGTCATGTGTCAAGGATGTAAGACAATGGGTCCACCCTGTCCACCCGATCCCAACACAAAGACGTGTTATCGTTGTCATCGTGTGTTTGTGAGCCGCCAATGTTTCGACAACCATCTCGCCACCCGTTCCAGAGCCAAGTGCAGTGTGTGTCATCGATGGAAGAAATGCGAGAAATGTCAAAAAGAGTGGGACGTCATCAAGGCCAAGCGTAATTTGGAAGAACACCGATGCGGAGAATACGAGTGTTCCATCTGCCGAGAGTGGCACACGGCCGAGAAACAGTTTTGTTACATCCAACCACTGAAATCACCCATCGACATGAACAAAGACCGAAAGATACAAATCGACAAACTACAGCAGACAACATTAACCCGCTTCGTCTTCTTTGACTTTGAATGCCAGCAAGATACCGGTGAGCACATTCCCAACCTATGTGTCCTGCAAACCTGCTGTCACTTTTGTATCGACAATCAAGATCCCTGCGAGCACTGTGACACATACTGGAATCACCAAAGAGAAAT
Organism: Patella depressa; assembly: GCA_948474765.1. Taxonomy (NCBI): domain Eukaryota; kingdom Metazoa; phylum Mollusca; class Gastropoda; family Patellidae; genus Patella; species Patella depressa. The sequence goes on from OX419718.1 coordinate 48,945,068, forward strand.
TGTGTTTAAAGGCCAAGACACGCTGGACGATGTGGGAAAATGGTTTTTACAACTCGCTGCTCACGGTACGGTGGTAGATGGTCGGAAACATGACAGTCACGAATCGAGTCCCGTGATTGCCGTGGCTCACAACTTTAAAGGTTACGACGGACTGCTGATTTTACAGACGCTGCACAAACATTCCGTGGCGCAACCCGAAGTGATTATGAATGGTGGTAAAGCGATGACGATCACTGTCGGTACGGTAAAATTCATCGATTCCCTCAACTTTCTACCGATGGCTTTACGGGACATGCCCAAGACCTTTGGCCTGCAAGAACTCAAGAAAGGTTATTTCCCTCACCACTTTAACAGACCGGAGAACGAAGAATACGTGGGCGCCTATCCTCCCGACACCGATTACGATCCGGATGGCATGAGTGTATCGGAACGAGAAAAATTTCACGAGTGGTACCAACAACACAGTCACGACGTCTTTGATTTTCGCCAGGAAATTCTCGCCTACTGTAAAAGTGACGTCGATGTCCTCCGCCGATGCTGTGGCGTGTTTCGCGAGATATTTCTCATGGACACGGGAATCGATCCCTTCGAAAAAAGCTTGACCCTGGCCTCCGCCTGCAGTCGCGTGTTACGCACGCACTACCTCAAAAAAGACACCCTCGTCGTCATTCCTCGAGCCCTGATGCAAGAGCCGAAACCTGGTAAGGACTGGCACCGCTTCCAGCCTCGACAACAGTCCAACAAAGCCCTTCGATGGTTGGAATGGGAACAACATCAACAGACCATGGCAGCTTTCCGAAACCAGACGCCACTACCCAACATTCGACACGCCCGCAACGGTAGTGAATGCCGAGTTGGCCCTTATAGTTTAGATGGTATGGACACGACCACAGGTACGGTGTACGAGTTTCACGGGTGTGCCTTTCACGGTTGTCCCAAATGTTATCCGGGTCCCGTCCAAGACCTTCAGCATAAACATCCCTACGATCCATCTCGCAGTATGAGGGACTTGTACCAGAAGACCCAAGAGCGTCACCGTCGACTACAGGAACAGTACGGTATGCAGACCATCCGCGTCATGTGGGAGTGTGAGATGGAGGACGAACGACGCCACGATCCCGAGATGAACGAATTTTTACAAGGCTTGGAAGATCAGCAATGGCCCGCTCCCGAACCTCTGATGCCCCGCAACGCTTTCTTCGGCGGGAGAACCAATGCCATCCAACTGTTGGTGAACGAGTCGGTGGAAGACATGCGCTACATTGACGTGGTGTCCCTGTACCCTTACATCTGCAAGTACGGTACCTTTCCCATCAAGGAACCCACGATCGTCACACAACCCGATCAAGACCAGTGGCAGCAGTACGAAGGATTGATCCAGTGTTCCGTCTTGCCGCCCCGTGGCCTGTACCACCCAGTGCTCCCGTTTCGGCGCAAACAGAAATTGGTGTTTGCCCTGTGTCGAAGCTGTGTCGACGAACACATGCAACAAGGGGAGATTGCCGAATACCAACCTTGTGAGCACACCGACGATCAGCGAGCCTGGGTGGGCACCTTTGTCACCCTGGAACTGAAGAAAGCGGTGACCCTAGGATACCGAGTACTAAAAGTCTACGAAGTCTGGCACTGGAAAGAATTCAGCACCTACGATCCCGAGGCCAAAACGGGCGGTCTGTTTACGGGGTACATCAATCACTACCTGAAGAAGAAAATGGAAAGTAGCGGTTATCCAGACACCTGCCACACCGAAGAAGACAAGACCCGCTTCGTCAACGAAGTGTACGACACCGAAGGTATTCGTCTGGATCCCGTGTCGATAAAACCCAACAAGGGGATGCGGGCGTTTAGTAAGCTTCAATTGAACACAGCATGGGGGAAATTCGGACAGAGAGACAACTTTCCCAAAACAGAGTACGTCACGGAACCCAGTGTCTACTTTGAAAAAATGTTGGACGTGACTAAGACCGTGCGAGATGTGCAGTTAGTCAACGATAACATGGTATTAATGGAAACGCTGAAGAAAGAAGAACACGTCGCACCCTGTCCCATCACCAACGTGGTTATCGCCGCTTTTGTCACTGCCCAGGCCCGTTTGAAACTCTATTCCGTCTTGGAAAAGTTGGGAGAACGTGTATGTTATTTTGACACCGATAGCGTCATCTACCAATACCACGCCACGTCATGGAATCCCCCGGAAGGTTCGAGTTTGGGTCAGTGGAAGAACGAGTTACCCGAAGATGTCACCATTCGAGAATTTGTAAGCGGAGGGCCAAAGAATTACGCATACCGCCAGAGCGATGGAAAAACCGTGTGTAAAGTCAGGGGATTCACACTGAATTATCGTGCCTCCCAACAATTAAATTACGTCACCATGAAGGAGAACGTACGGCACGTCAATCAAAACGAACCTCTGGTCATAGCCAATCCGTTCAAGATTACCAGATCACGTGACCGCCGTCTTTGGACACGCCCCGAGAATAAGAAATATAAAATCGTGTATGACAAACGTTTCGTTCAATTCAATGACGATGGCCAGCCAAACAATACTTACCCCTACGGATACTGACTTTCGGGTCTCGGGAACATGGCGAACGAACGGAGAAGAGGACGAACCAATACCAAAGCATGCAGATTTTGTCGAAAAGCTAAGACTACGATGGCTAAACTTTCGTGTCGACCAATGCTACCTACCCATCATAGAAAAAAGTCAGCACGAGGAGTGTATCGGTTGCGAGTACAACCATCCCAGTCAGAGATACCACTCGTGTTTGGGACTAGGCGTCTCTTCCATGACGGGTCAAGCCTCACATCCAGTGGACGATTACAGTCACTACCTCTGGGCGGACGAGCCGAAATCAAAAGACATTGGTAGTCTGTTAGGCAGCATGGTGGATGATCCACAGGGTCAAGTTAAGAAGTGGGAAACCGAACAACGATGGCAGGAAGACGTCATACAAACCTTGAGAAAGTACTGGGAGATCGTTCCTGGCTTTAAGACACCTATGATCAAACGCAAAGATGGAGTGGATCCCATACGACTATGGATGGACGACTTGCCGAAGAAAAAGAAACGATGGTCTCTGGATCAAATGGATATCAATGTCATGTCCGGTAAACTAGGAGAAGGTTGGGAATCTATTGCCAGACATCTGGGAATCACTGAAGCGCGGATCGGTCAAGTCAGGATGAATTACCCTAACGATACACAGACTCAAATCTTTAACATGCTCAACCACTGGCGACAAAAATACGGTAATCGAGCCGACCTAATAACGTTGTTGGAAGCCTGTCACGTGAGTGGAGCCGTCGTCGCATGGGAAGAATTGCAAACGTATGTTGACAGCCTGGAAATCATAGACTAAACAACGAACCAACCAAAACGAGAGTTAGTGCGCAATACCGATTGCACCACCAGAAGAAATAGAAAGAACCAACCAAAACGAGAGTTATTGCGCAATACCGATTGCACCACCAGAAGAAATAGAAAGAACGAATCAAAAGAGAGTGTGACGTCACGACCAAATGAGTATAAAACGTGAAGTGGCCGATTGAATTTTCATTCTTTCTCGATGGCGAGTCAAGCTTGTTACTTCTGCAACGATGTCGGCCACTGGTATAGAGACTGTCCAGCACGTTTCCAACAACAGCAAACAAGACAAGACAGAACATCTTATGATTCTTACGGAACCCAACAAAGAACACCACAGCCAAGACAAGACAGACCAGCTTATGGGTCCTACGGAAATTGTTTCCTCTGTGGAGAAACAGGCCACTGGGCACCTCAGTGTGGCAAGCGAACCGAAGTCCAAAAGGCGAAGAACGACGAAGAAAGACAAACCACCACCAAAAGAAAGTGTTACGGAGTCAAGAGACCTACCGACGATAACCACAAGTGCCTCAACTGTGGACAGCTCGGTCACGGTCTCTTCGAATGCCAAGAAGAAATCCAAACCGAAGACAAGTTTGAAGCCGTTACCAATCGCATGTTCGACAACAACATTTATACACCAAGAGAAAACGCCCGTAGTCAACGATACTGGTACTGGTGTGGAGAATCGTTCGAACTCTTCCGGCGATACCAGGAAAAAACGAAAGCGACCGACGAAGATGTCCATTCCACCCACTAGTCTTCCGGTTACCAGTGAAGTCCCGAACAGCGAAGCCGTAAAGCCGATTGCCCAATGTCTCTGGCTGGCGGAGAAGGATGTGGAGAGTTTGACCCGCGCACTCATCCAATGTGCAGGTCCGAGAGATATGAGTGAAGTTTTGTCGTACCCTCCCTCTTTCGATATGAGCGAATGGGTACCCGTCGTCGTCACGCTTGCCGAGGTGGAAGACTGGCACCCACATGATATGATGCAGAAGCTTATGGGACAAGTCTATTGGATTCCTCGCGTCCTGAGAAACGCAACGTGGATGACAGAACAGATCCTGAAGAGAAACAGTCCAAACTAACGTTCTTTTTTTCTATTTCTTTTGTATTGTATGCCATGCTTTTTGTATTGTATGTTTTTATTGTCACATAAACATTGTTCTTATTTCACTCCATGTCTGTTGTTCTGTGGCGAGAAGGTATAAAAGGCAGGGGAAAAGGGAATGGGGGTAAACAGTGCAAGATGGATGTGACGTTCAAACATCCCTTTACCATGTTGGTCAGTGGTCCAACGGGTGTTGGAAAGACGGTCTTTGTACAGAAATTCCTTCAAGCGTCCCTGTTCGACGTCCCTCCCCAACGCGTCGTGTGGGCCTACGGGGAATGGCAAGAGAGTTACAATCGGTTTCCTTACACCTACGTTAAAGGCTTGACAGATATTGACGATGTAATGGATCAAGTCAAAGGTCCACAAGTCTTAGTCGTGGATGATTTGATGGGAGAAGACACGGAGATATTGCAAAAGTGGTTCACGAAAAAGAGTCATCACCACGACACGAGTGTCATTTACATCGTGCAAAACTTGTTTGACAAGCAACAGCGTACCATCAGCCTGAATGCCCATTACTTGGTTTTGTTCAAAAATCCCCGAGACAAATCGCAAATTGGTGTGTTGGCCCGTCAGATGTACCCCTCCCGCTCCAAGTATATGCAAGAAGCTTATGAAGATGCGACGAGTACCCCTCGCAGTTACTTACTCATTGATTTGAAGCCCGACACACTCGAGACTCTGCGATTGAGATCCAACATTTTACCCGAAGAGCAACCTTCTATCGTCTACGTCCAAAAAGTATAAAAGGGGGACCTGTACCTCGAATTGACTCTTGTTTGTCACGATGGCTCGCACGAAGAATACACAGAGGAAACATCCACCCCCAGGTCTTCCCAGAGCAATGTTCCCGACGTTGGCACCGGATCTTCGCGATCCCACGGTGCGAAGGCCGACTCGCCCGAAAATGAGGGCACCTAGAACACAATTGTTGCCCTCGTTAACGCCACCCGCGAGTCCCTTGTCTCCCTTTCCGGTCACACCACCACGCCTCACGTCACCACCTTCCCCGTCTCGACCCGTCTCTCCGATCAATCGAAGACCGAGGAGAGAAAAGAAGAATTCTATGAAAGGACTGAAGGCCTTCATTCGCAAGTTACAACATCTGACTCCCGATATGGCTTATGGACAGTTGGCCAAGAATACGGGCAGGGCACGTGTTGGTTTGTTGCAATGGTTCAAACTGGCGGCCAATCATTTGCTGAATGGTAACATCCAACCACTGCATGCCCAGCACAAGAAATGGGTGGAACGAAATCGACAGGTGTTGACCCAACTGACGGAGAAAAACATGCCAACGACCGAAAAACTATCCCTGATCATGAAACCCGGAGGACGTGGATTTTTCGGGGGTGTGTTGATTCGAATCTTGGTGCGATGGAAGGAAAGACTGCAAGAGGAAAGAAACAAGCAACGAAATAAATTCGTTCGACGGACCGCTCAGCGTGGAAAGGGATTGATCACCGAGCAGACGGACCAACATCGAGCATTGCTTCGTAAAATGAGTAATCCACGAACGTCACCCGACGTCAAAAGGCGACTTCTCAACCAACAGGGTGGTACGTTTGGAGCATTGCTCGCTATGGCTCTCCCGGCTTTGGCTCCCTTGGTATCTAAACTATTCGGAGGACAACAGGGTGGTAAACATCCCTTCCTTAGAAGGCAGGATAAAGCGAACGCTATGGCTGCCGAGTTATCTAAACTATTTGGGGGGTAACCGATTGGACAGAAAGGTATAAAAAGGGAACCGGAGAACGGCCTCGAGCTCAGTCATGGAGACACTGCGGTATCTATTGAACACTGCACCCAAAGACCGCCCTCTTTTGCTCGAGACCCAACCCATTGTCGACGGTGTGTGCGAGTGTATTGGAAACCTGATTCGCGGTAACGTTCCTGTGACGGAGAAAGAAATCAAACGCTTGAAAAAAGACGCCCTCTTGTTACGGCGTTTGGGCACGTCCAAAACACCTTGGAAGACACGTCGACGACTTCTGAAACAACAAAAAGGGGGATTCTTCACCCGGTTGCTCCGGTCATTCCCGAAAGATGAAATTCGCCAAGAAAATGAAACTGGTACCCTTCGACGGACCCACCGACGTCAAACCCCTCGAAGTCAGGCAAGTCGAAACCGCGTACGATCGAGATCCACTGCAGCAAGCCGTCGAGAATGTTCACCAAGACATGCAACACGTGCTAAACGATCCAACTCTTACCGACGAAAATAAAATGCAACGGTACGGACAGTTGTTACACCGTTATCAAACGATGCAAAAGAAAAGAAAACAGACCATTCCCTTGTCGGAGGAGAACATACCCGAGCAAAAAGAAGAAACTTCGGAGGCACCCATCCTGGAGTCGGTCCCCCGTGTCTATCAACCTCGGGCTCGCCTTTTGTTGAAACACATGAAAGAAAAGACACCTTGGTCGTGGAACGAGGACTTGGAATTGCTTCGGAATGGAGTGCGCGTACCCAACACCAATGCCATTGACATCGTGAACGACTTGGTTCGTCGGCGAAAGAATACCCAGGCTCCCTTGGGATGGTTTGGGGTGATGCAAAGTTTGAAAGCCACGAACGTACCGCGCGAAGCCATCGGGAATCAAGAAAGGTGGAACGTGTTGTCCACGCCACCGACACGGACTCCGCCGCGACCCCCGCGAAAGAAGAAAATCTCCAGTACGGATACCCCTAGTACGCCTACTGGACAAGTCAGATCTGCGAGTACACCTACCAGGAGAGCCAGATGGATCCCTCTGCAAAAACTATAAATAGCCTGTTCCCATGACAATCTGCTGAAACATGGAACGAAAGCTGAAGAAAGTCTATTACGATCCGAAACACCCGGCCGCTTTCGGTGGAGCCCTGGGTCTCCACAAAGCTACCGGCGTGTCCTTAGACAAAGTCAAGACATGGTTGAAACAACAAAGGGCGTACACCTTGCACAAACCACTGAAAAAGAAATTTTCTCGGACGCCCACAGTGGTGGCCGGCATAGATCATCAGTGGCAAGCCGACTTGAGTGATATGTCCGCCTTGGCCAAACAGAATGGGGGATACAGATATTTGCTGTGTGTCATCGACGTGTTTTCAAAGTACGCTTGGGTGTTGCCCCTCAAAAACAAGACGGGAAACAGTTTGGTGGACGCCTTTCGTCGAATCTTTCAAAGTCGACAACCCTTACGACTTCAAACGGACAAAGGTACCGAATTCCTCAATCGAAAAATGCAGGCGTACCTGAAGAAGAAAAAAATTCATTTTTTCGTGACACACAACGTCGAAACCAAGGCCAGTGTGGTGGAACGATTTCAACGGACACTGAAAGAGCGCATGTGGCGATACTTTACTCATCGACAAACACAACGGTACATCGACGTGCTAGACGAACTGGTTCGGGCTTACAATGCTAGACGACATCGGACCATCGGTATGGCACCTAAAGACGTTCGCCCCGAACACGAATGGATGTTGACAAGACCACCACCACGTCCCCCGAAAAAGAAAAAAACAATGGATCTCGGTACGACCGTACGTTTGGCTTTACCGAAACATGGTGCCTTCGACAAAGGTTACTGGCCGAACTGGACTCTAGAAACGTTCAACGTGACACCCAACGTTGGTCCTGGTTACAAACTTTTGGACGAAAGAGGTGAACCAATACAAGGCACCTTCTATCCCGAAGAATTGCAAGCGGTCCAAGTCAACGATGATGAGATCTTTCCCATCGAAAGAGTCCTCGAAAGAAAAAAAGACAAAGTATTGGTGAAATGGTTGGGCTATCCGGCGAGTTTTAATTCGTGGATCGATAGGACCAGTCTCCAAAACGTATAAATAGGAGCAGTACACAAAACGTATAAATAGGAGCGAGAAACGCCGGTGTCAGTCAACATGCAAGACGAAACCACGTCCACCACATCGCAGACGACATCCCACCATTGGTCGCTGTTGGGAAAACGCGTACCACAAGCGGAAATCGTCTTTTTCTGTCAAGTGATATTAGTGTACGTCGTGGCTGGAGTTTCTTTGTCCCAATTGGCCTTGAAACCCGACGGATCACAGACTACATTGTGGACAGCCTTACTCTCCAGTACCTTGGGTTACCTGTTACCTTCTCCGACCTTGAAAACCAAACACAATGAACAACGAACTACCCTTTTACGTCACGCTCCCTAGTGACAGTTCCAGTAAGTGGTATCCCGACAACACTTTGTCCACGTATCGAACGCACTTGGACCCCCCACTCCGTCTCGATCATCGGGAATGGGAAGTGGGTCTGGCCGTGGCCAGCTTACCCAAAAAATGGAACAATGTCGATTACCTATACAACACGATTGGCCTACGCCTTCATCCCTGGGAAAATTCGATTGAAGAACCCGAACAAAAGATATGCCTGGATCGCCTAGACGTGGATCCCTCGTACTGTTTCAAGGGTGTAAAGGACGAAGAGATCAAGGGATCGGTCGAAATGGAAACGCACATCAAGAGCGACGACTACGAGACGGTTGAGCACATCATGGATGTCCTGAACACTCAACTAGACGGTTTGTGGAAACTGTTTCCCATTCGCAAGCACCTCGGCAATCAACCCGTCCGCTTAGATCCCAACAACAAGGAAATGACCGACCACGAAAAGCAACAGCAAAGAAATTACGATACTCGAGAGATGATGCGGCAAGGGGCCGAGCAAACAGGCCCCTTCGTTTCTTTCAAGAAAGACCACACCAGAGACAGAGTGTACCTGCAGATCAACCACGTGGAAGCGCTTTACTACTTTGACGTGTTGCCGAAAATCGAACTCTGCCTGCATGGCCCCGTCGTGTCCATGTTGGGGTGGCCTGGAAGCGATTTGTTGATTTCCCTGCAGTCAATAGCTTTGACCGGTATGGATGGCCAAAGTCTACGACATTTCTACGCCGACTACCCCCCACACTTACAAGTAAAGTACGATCTGTTTTACCTATACACGGACATTATCGAAAACCAGATTGTGGGTGACATGACGGCACCATTGATAGATGTGATTCCCTTTGATCAACTGTATCATCGTCCTTCCAGTATTCATTACTATCCTCTGCAGTACAATCTACTAAACTCCATTGGGGTCTATATAAGGAATGGAATGGGCGAAGCCGTGCCATTTATCGATGGTAAGGTGGTACTCCAACTTCATTTTCGCCGTCGACGATGATTCGGGTGTACAAAAGCGGTACGCTCAGGCAGCGAGGGTTCGGTGGTAGTCCATTGGTGTACAAGGGAGGAATTCTGCGACAACGGGGTGCCGGGCGATGGTCTGGATTGTTGAATGCCGTTAAATCGGTCGGAAAGACACTGTGGTCGGCCGGCAAAGCGGCCGTGAAAAAAAATGCAGCCCAAGTGCTACCCAAAGTGGGACAGAGCGTGCTCGACGCCATCAGTGGTCGGGAAAAATGGAACTGGAAGAAAGTCGCTCAGGACACGCTTCGCCCCGCGTTGTCAAACACGATGTCCGACACACTGAAGAACGTGGTCGCACACCTGGAACCTATAAAAGAACCCCCGCGATACCCGTCCACTTCACATCGCCCGAAGAGGAAGAAGAAGACACAGGTCACCTCTCACAAACGACGCAAACCAGATATCTTCGACCATGGCTACGCAGGTAATGCGCAATGATTCCTGTCCCTGTGCGCGGGACGAATTGCAGAATTTGTTCAGCGTACCCGACACGCAGACGGCCATACACAAGGTGACCCAAATCAGAAAGTATCCTATGACGCCCGATCTGAACCACGACGGACCCATCGAATTTTATATTTCCAATGCCACCACCGATTTCATCGATCTGGCCAACATGACACTGCACGTGGACCTGAAGGTGACCAAGAATGATGGGAGTGACTTGGATGCGGATAGTCAAGTGGCACCGGTCAACAATCTGTTTCATTCGTTGTTCAAAGACGTCAAATTACGCTTGGGAAAAGATGCCGAAACCTTGGTCACCGCATCTCTGCCCAACTATCCCTATCGGGCTTACTTGGAGAATTTGCTGAGTTTTGGTAAGGGAGCCAAGAACGATCACCTGTCAAAACAAGTCCTGTGGGAAAAAGATACCGCCGGGCAGTTCAATTCCACGAAATCCGTCGCCACCGGTGCGGACGGTGCACGGCAGGCCCCGGTTAACAAAGGATTGGAACAACGCCAGAAAACCATCGCTGCCAGTCGCACCTTTGAATTGCAGTCGCGTCTACACTTGGACATGTGCTTACAGGATCGGTACCTCCTGGACGGTGTGGACCTGCGATTGAAATTGGAAAAGCAATCCCCGAAATTTTTTCTGATGTACGGTGAAGGCAACGATGCAGAAGACTACAAAGTCGAGTTCACCAAAGCCTACCTGGATATCCCATTCGTCACCCTGGCTCCCAGCACCTACACACGCGTGGTCGAGCAACTTCAATCCTCTAACGCCAAATATCCTCTGAAGCGTGTGGTGGTCCGAGACATGGTGATTCCCGACAATCGCACTAGCCACGTCCTAGACAATCTGTTTGTCAACGAAAGCCTGCCTAAGAGATTAATCGTGGGTATGGTACGTAACACGGCCTACGACGGAAGAAAAAACAGAAATCCCTTCCAATTCGAACACAATCAATTGGAAAACATCAAACTGACCAAGAACGGGGAAATTGTGGACGAATACGACGTCAACTTTCCCCAGCGACAAGCCATCGCACCATATCTGGATTTGATGAAAAGAGTGGCCGTCTTAAACACCCGAGAAGACCTGGACCTCCCTTTCAACGACTATATCAATGGGTACACTTTGTATTGTTTCGATTTGACCAACGACCACGGAGCCGACGGTAACTACTTTCATCCCAAAGCAGCGGGTAACCTGTCTTTGGAACTCAAGTTCGGTGCGGCCCCGACCAATCACCTCAGTCTTGTTCTGTTTGCCGAATACGACAATGTCTTGGAAATCGACGCTAACCGACAAGTCATCACCGATTGGTGAAGCTCTCTCCAATGAACAATTGACACGGGCATTAGAAAAACACCTCCCTTCTAACGTATTCGGGGGCGTGTGGGCTCGTAATCACCTGGATACACTGCGACCAACGTCGTATCCCAAAGCCTACGTCATCAACACGGACGACGAAGACCAACCTGGTAAACACTGGACCGTGTTTGTGTGCGAAAAACCAGAACACGTTACCTTCTTTGATTCCTACGGCAATTCTCCTGATGTCTACGGAGAAGCCTTTCGACGTTTCGTCCAAGATCTACAACTCCACTACCAACCCCGATGGATTCAAGGACTCGACAGTGTCGTCTGCGGACATTATTGCTTGTATTATTTGTGTCATCGATTTCACGTACCTTCCCCTCGTGCCCTTTCTGTTTTCGGTCATGTGTATCGTGTGAACGATATACTCGTCGAACAATGGACTAGGGATCATTTTCCCGATTTACAACCGGAACAGAAGAAAGGACAACGATGCCGATGTTTTTTTGCTTTGTAAATTTGCTTATTTTAATGCATGCTTTTTATTTCCTTCAATTTTAAGATTTCTTTTGTAGTTTTATGGTAACCATTTCATATAATCCAATTCTGTGTAACTTTAGTTCAATAAAATGCTTTGTCAGCAACATATCACGTGTCTGTTGTTTTTTTCACTCACGTCTCGCCCTCTGATTGGTGTAAAAATGGTATCGTCCCAGCACATTAGACTCGTCCCGAGGCATAAATTGCAGCATCGAAGCCAAAAGAAGTCACAGTCAAAATGGATCGAAAAGATTACAGATTTTGTCAGACTTGTGGGGGTTACTACAATGTGTTTAGGGGTAATCGATCGGATGCTGATTACCTGATATGCTTTTGGTGTGGGATAGAAATTGGAAATACCTGTCATAGACGACACAAACATCTTGTCAAATGCCCAAAGAGACCCATACCACTGTGGTCAGATCATCCAAGATGTTCCTGTTAGTGTAACATGAAGACCAACGGCCCTTTTCAGGGCCAACTTAATCAATGTAAAAGAGTTGTTTCCCCGCCCCCTCTACCCCCTTCTTCCTCTCTTCCCCTTTCTCCTTCTTCCTCTCTCTCTCTCTCTCTCTCTCTCTCTCTCTCTCTCTTTTCCCGCGCGCGCGCCCCTCTTTGTCGGTCACGCACCTGAATAACCACACCTGTCAGGTCAAAACGAACTAGGTCGTACAAGGTCACCGCGTACAAGGTCACGGCGAACTAGGTCACGGCGAACTAGGTCACTCGACCAGGTCACGATGTATTAGGTCACACCGAACTAGGTCACACCGAACTAGGACAAGGGGTCACTCAGTGCAGGGGTCATCAAGTGCGAGCGTCCGTATACAGGCCCACTAACTACTTCAGGGAATCATGGTTGGTATGGGTATAAAAGATTCTTATGTCGGAGACGAAGCACAAAGTAAAAGAGGGATGCTGGCTCTGAAATATCCAGTTGAACATGGAATAGTTAGTAATTGGGATGATATGGAAAAAATTTGGCACCACACATTTTATAATGAATTAAGAGTGGCACCAGAGGAACACCCTGTGTTATTAACTGAAGCGCCACTTAACCCTAAAGCTAACAGAGAGAAAATGATACAGGTAAAGTAATTTCTAACACGTTATTGAAAGCAAATATTCATAAATAGAAATTACGAAAACAACATGTGATAAAAGGTAGCCTTGTTTAAAACCACGCGATTTCTTCTTTAACTGGTACTAACTATGTCAAGTTTGTATCCAAATGATCATATATTATTGTATCATTATATCTCCAGATTATGTTTGAAACATTCAACACTCCCGCCTTTTATGTTGGAATACAAGCCGTTCTTTCACTTTATTCATCTGGGCGAACTACAGGAATAGTATATGATTCGGGGGATGGTGTATCTCATGTTGTGCCAATCTATGAAGGTAACTTTTGCTTATCATTTACATGCTTTTTTGTAATAGTTAAACTCATAACAAAATTCTTATATCTTAAACTATCGTTTCTTCTATTTATATTCATGTACTAATCTTATTGCAGGATATTCTTTACCACATGCCATTAAAAGAATGGATTTAGCAGGAAGAGATTTAACACTGTATTTAAGAAGACTGCTAACTGAACGAGGATATAGTTTTACAAGTGGATGTGAGTAAACATCTTAACTAAAGATAAACGCCAGATTTTAGTAGATACTTTAATCTGGTATTATCCAATCAAATTAATAAAATTTGGATTTTTATCTTAATTGAAATTTCGTGAAATAGGCCCCAGATCATATTTATTCAATATTTACATATTATAAAGATACAATCTTCAATTATGGAATCTGAAAACAAGCCGAAGCTTATACATGTATAAATCCATTTCCCGTAATAAATTATTTACAGACATAAATACGTTGTTTATAATTATTATTACTTCAATTACATGCAGTTAAAGATTACAAGAACAAAACATATTTATTCTCACTTGATAATAAATATGTACAAAATACATAATATACAGAGGTTAATGTGGTTAATTTTGACGTCTGTACTTTGACATTTAAATGGCCCTTTTTTAGTGTTTTTTACCGTACACAAACTCAGAATGGCTCTTTTTGATAACATCAATAATTCTGCTTTATAGCTGAAACAGAAATTGTTCGAGATATAAAAGAGAAACTGTGTTACGTGGCATTGAATTTCGAGGAAGAATTGGATAGTTCTGTCACTTCGTCAACAATCGAAAAAAGTTACGAACTGCCAGATGGCCAGGTCGTCACGATAGGCAACGAACGATTTAGATGTCCAGAACTTTTATTCCAACCGTCATTTGCTGGTAAGGGTTTTTCACAAAGTTAGCCACTCGACCGTCCAAGTGATTCACGCAAAAATACCTCAATAATAGATCGTAAATACAATTGAGTCTACAAATGCAATCCGGATTCAGAAAGACTTTGTAAATTTATTAATATCCACGAGAAAACGAAAGATTTCTTATTTAACTAGATTCTAAGAGTTATTGCCCTTAGTCAAAATATATCAAAAGCAGTCTGTTTTACTATATTGAAACTTTAACGCCCCAGTAGTCCTTGTATGGCGACCGTTTGCAATACCTTCAAGTGAACTCTCGTTTATTGTTTACTTGCTAGCATAACAAAAGGTCATATTATCATGTTTTACGTAACTTGCGTTTTATATTCTGTAGCTGAATCATTGTTTGTCTAAATACAATTAGTATTATTAGAAGTATTAATACTGTATACTAATTTTTGTTAATATGGCGAACATTTAGGACAGAGGTCGATTCTGAAAGTTCTCTCTATACACGATGAACATGGTATTATAACCACGTGTTTTTCTATTTACAGGAAGAGAAGATGTTGGTGTACATGAAATGGTTTATCAATCTATACATTCTTGTGATATTGATATAAGAAAAGATTTGTATAATAATGTTGTTATGTCAGGAGGGTCTACCATGTATCCAGGTGAGACATATATTAGTATAGAACAAACTGGCTCACACAATTCATTGACATAATGTAACACTTATAACAATCTCTCATAGTGTTACAATCGGCATTAAGGATGAGAATTTTGAACCCAAACATGTTTCTAATGGGTTTAGATTGAGAATTGATTTATGGTATAAACAGATCTTTTTTGTGATAGAAATACGTTAGAATATTGAAGGCCTAATGCGCCCCCTCCCACCGTCGCCAAGAAATTAAAAAAATTAAACTAAAGAAATTACACCATTTTAATAAGTCTGACGAACAAGTCTATATCCAATTAAAGATGTCCTCATTATTCCAAAATTATTTATATAATAGGAGATGTTATAATTAATTCAAACGGAATCGGTTAGTGTGTTGGCATAAAACCAGAATTCTCTATGGTATATAAATACATGTATTAATTCTTGCAGGTATATCTGACAGAATGATGAAAGAACTTACTAGTCTAGCTCCTAGTTCTATGAAAGTTAAAATTATTGCCCCACCGGAAAGAAAATACTCAGTATGGATTGGTGGTTCAATTCTCGCATCGTTATCAACATTTAACCAGATGTGGATTTCTAAAAGTGAATACGACGAATCCGGACCGGCTATTGTTCATAAAAAGTGTTTCTAAGGGTCTGATCCCTTTGAGACCCAACGTCCACAAATGTGGACAATTTATAGAACTAATTCAGGGTAAGTTAAACTATTGTTTGTGCATTTAAATAATATTAGTGGTCGGACATCAGATGTGGCGAGATATCTGTCCCAGATTTTTAATTATCCAGTCTTTTGTTAAATTCAAGATAAGTGCCCCGATTAAGCAATTGGCGCCTGATTCAAAGACCGGTATGTTATAGTTAATAATTGTTAAATTTCCCTTTATGATGTCTTTTTTTTTGTAGGAATCGATTTATTAAAATAAAGGGATTGCAATTACACCAAAAGATTACAGCTTTTTATGATTAACCTCAAATAAGAGGTTTCCAAAATTAATGTCCACATTTGTGGACATCTGGACTAGGTTAAAGATAATTTTTTGTTTGTGAGTTTATGACAATAATAATTTGGCTTGATTTTAACTATTTTTTTGGTTCAAATTATTTTTGCAACTTATTGAACACGTTTTAGCCCCATTCTAACCACTAGATTCTTTTCATGGTCCAACGTTCTACTGGTTGAGCCAGCATTTTTTATCAAACGAAAACCTGATGTCCACATATGTGGACATGTCGTGTTTCCATGGCAACCGCAATTTTTGTTAAAAAAGCTCCAGTTTCTCATAGGTTAAGTACACAATGGGCTAGTATCTAATTATCATTATGTACCGTTTTCAATGGATTGTACACATTACACATTTTTTGTATATATGCCATATCAGGTTTAAGAATCTGTAGGCTCCTGGCTTACAGGTAAAGTGAGGCTCATTTGGGTATCTTGGAATTGTTTACCAGCCGACCGCCATTTTAATTCAAAAGCCCATTTAAAAATATTGTACTATAATATAAAAACAATAAAAACTGTATACATCTTGTAAATTTGTATCTTTGTAAATCATGTATCTTTCTTGTAAATTTTGTTTATAATTTGTAAATATTGTAAATTACGTATATAATTTGTAAATATTGTAAATTATGTATATAATATG
This sequence comes from Patella depressa, assembly GCA_948474765.1. NCBI lineage: Eukaryota > Metazoa > Mollusca > Gastropoda > Patellidae > Patella > Patella depressa. The sequence continues at coordinate 48,961,686 of OX419718.1, forward strand.
TAAATTTTCTTTATGTAATTTGTATATTTTATATTGAATTTGTAAATTTGCGAATACCTTTGTAAATTTTATATCGTCCAAATAGGTGCAATTGTAAAATCAGTCTTATTTTAATATCCACACGTTTTAATCTAAATGTGAGTATTGACAATCTATTTGAATATTAAATTATAAAACAATGTGCAAAAAATTGTATAATCCTTCCATATCTTTATGTGACAGTCTCACTTATGTGTAGACTGGGTTCACTTCAAACTGTTCGGAATATTGATTCTGGTGGCAACAAAAGAAACGCAGGCAAGAGTTTATCTTGTCGTAGATGACAGAGGGAGAGAGAAAGAGATGGGTTTAACGTCCATTCGGCACAAACTAGGTAATTTAGTGATATATGGCTCAACTTATTCAATAATTCGCTTGCGCGTAGGGGTCTTTAGCAGTGGGTGGAAGCCGGAAGACTCTGAGAAAACCCACGAGGTTGGACGGGTGACCCTACTCCTTGTTACGTACAAACAGGGAATCGAATCCACGCCAGATTTCGTCTCATGACGGTTTTTATGGGTTTACAAATAATTTGAGGGGAGTTGGTGAAACAGATTAACGATTAGTACCCACTAAGTCAATCAAGGACAAGAAAATTTAGTAGGAGCCAAGGTTCTTTAGCAAATCTTGGATTATTTTCCCTACTATACCCTCGCAAACTCGGGTGGTCCGAATCTTGTCTCTAGTATCAGACGTATTTGCGCCATCATTAGAATAATATAATTCTATGCACGGGTCTGTTAACGTTTATGCCTATACTATATATGGAAAACACGAGAAAATTCCTAAAGCTATAAATATGTACGCCTACATTGTGGGAGAAATGCACATTGCACATGAGATTCGTGATTGGCACACACATTAGAGAGACACTCCATCGGCAGTCCACAGGCGTTAAAAACAAGTGGCTGCCATGGAAGATACGCCTAAATTAAAATTTCCGCAAAAGATGGACCAAGAACACGTTAAAGATAAACAAAAGAGCATACCACCATGAGGGGCTATAATCCAGAATGTCAAGGTCCGATGTGCGCATAGGCGTACGAGCTGGGTTCTTGAATGTGTCCAATTTAACAGCGAATTTAAATTCAGAGTGTCTTTAGTTAGGCAATTAAATAGAAATCTTATGACTCGAACCCTCTTTTGTTTGCAGTACAGTAAGCCACGATTTACAGTTACATAAACAACTGTTTCTAGTTGTGTATATTACAAGTAAATAAAATTTAATTCTCTTTTATTGATGACTTAGAAATCAAGAACTTATTCATCGCAAAAGAGATATTGTAGAACCTGTCATGGGCCTTCAAATAAAAATTGAACTTTTTTTTATTTGGTAAAAACTCCTTAGAATCACTTAAATGCATATTTATTCATACGTGATTTAGTTAAATAAAAACATAGACACCCTTAGCAGCATTCGCATCCGAAATATAGTCGGTACTCCGTCCGTTAGCTTTGTAAAAGAATCTACACACTTCGTTTCCATCCTACAGGCCTGGTATGTGAACCTATATTTTGTATTAATAATATTAAAGTAGCTAAGTCCCTAACTCAATATCATCCAAAATCTTCAACATTGAAAACACGAATAATTTGTCAATTTAAATCAACATTGACCCCCTAACTTTCGGGCAAGCTGACTTTTCGGGCAGGCAGATAAAGTGTGAAAAAAAATTTCACCTACTTAGCCCAAAATCTAATAAAAAACTAATTTTACTGACTGGAATAGCAGTAAAACGCGTTTCGTCAAATATTCCAAAATTTTCTTGGGAGGTCTATCAAGGTCAACTCTGCTTCTTCGCCTATCGAAAAAAACAGGCGCAGCTGTCTGTAAACCTGAATTTCTGTTTAGTTTGCTTCCCTAACTGTCCTTGAGCCCTAAAACACTAATTTTACTTTTCTTTTAATTGACAACAACGAATTTGTACTGAGTCGACTATGGATTAAAACAGTTTGTCTGGAGTCATTCAGCCCATTCTACTTTGTGCGACAATTTTCGGGCATCGATTAGTATTTGTAAATGCAACTACAACAGTCTGGTTGGATGGTTGGAATTCGGAGTAGGATTTCGGTTACAAAACCATTGGATACTTTTGGAGTTACTGACATGGGCTAGAATAGCAGAAAACGCATTTGCAGTGGTTAAATTTTCAAATTTTTCTCCGGAGGGTGAGGCCTCCATACTCTGCGACGATTGATTGTTTTTAGAATTCAGGTCAGCAGGTGGACTGTATTTGACCAAATTGAAGTTACCCTAATTAAGCTAAATTTGATCACTTTGAAGTTGCTTTTTTCACTGGTTGAAATAGAAGGAAAACAGCCGTCAATATTCCAAAATTTTCTTGAGGGGGGTGTGGGGGGGTGCGTCTGTAAACCCGAAAATTTTTCGGGCAATTTGGGTTCTGCCCCCCTAACTGTCATTGAGTCCGTATGCCTATGATTATTATTGTGTAACATACTAAGAACCTAACTATGTTTTGGGGCACCAACCACCACCGCCCCCCCCAGTCAAAAATTTCCCCGTACGCCTATGGATGTGCGTCTATATCAACAGAAACCGAGATCTTTGGGATATGAACATACAGTATAAGTTTCATAAAAATTGGAAAAATTTTGTGAACTCTATAGGCTAGGGGCCGCAAGCTTATGACAGACTTTTCGTACAGCCTAAGATGGATACAGCTCACTAAATATTTCTACGCCGTCACGAAAGTTACTTTTTGTCTTTCTTTCCCTTTCCTTTTTCCCCCTTTTGCATTGTGATTTTTGTAGATTTTTTGGTGTAGAATCGAAGAAAAGTGTTTGAAAAGACATTTTCTGCCAGGTTTATGGCGAATATTCATGATTTTGAGTCGGAAGGATACAAGAGTTAAGAGGTTCGTTAGGCTGAAATGTAGGGTCGTTTATTTGTCTCTACTTCCAGCTTGTGTATCTCAAGGTTTTCATGATGACATTGGAGTGCACGTAAAAGATCCCTTGGCAGTTGGAATTCGATATAAGAGTAGGCCGTAGCGCCGCTGCCTGGGCAGAATTTCCCTCATAGCACACTGTATGGCGTATGCCCGTCTTCAATTAGCCCAACGAAAATTTGTGAAAAAGTTAAAGCGGCCTAAGAGGTGAGAATTAACACCAAAGTCAATGGGGAAATCATTAGTGATCTGTGGCCAGGTCCGATACCTACCACCATTGAAAGGAACCGTTATATTTGGGGTATATATCCATACTTAAAGTTTCACCAAAATTGGATAAAAATTGTGACATCTAGAGCATCAACACAACTTTCGTATTACATGTTTGTTTTTAGACCATTTGCGTACGGAGAGTGGCCATTTTGATAGTGTAATGTTTTAATGGTCTTTAAAGTCGGGTGCAAATTGTTACCTCTAGCGGGTCCACAAGCTAAAAATGTGTTTCCGTTTCATACAATCAGGGGTCATAATCCAAGGCGTTACTTTCGGATATTTGCGAATACCGAAAGAAATGAAGGTCTTTGGAATATAAACATAATTATATCTTAAGTTTCATCAAAATTGGACAGAAATTGAGACCCGTAGAGGGTCTGCAACCTCGGTATTACATACCTTTACAGTATTTGCGAACACGGAGCGGCCATTTTTGGTCCTATTTCTACGAATTTCGAACCCAGTCGTCATTATGGTGTAACGTTGGTATTACATTTTTTGTACACTAATTGCGTACATGGAGCTGTCAATTCCGGTCCGACTTTGACGAAATTCGCATCCAGTCGCCATTGTGGTCGAACGTTGATATGTTTGAACTTTTATTTTTGAACACGATTTTTCGAACACCTTGGCATTTACAATCCTATATTCCCCAAATCGACACAAACCAGGATCTTTTTAAGTTTCATCAAAATTGGATAAAAATTGTGACCTCTAGATAAGTGTCCACGCAACCTAAAAACGTGATTTTTCGTATAATCCACGAAGTTACTGTCCAATCCCTGCCAACATCACCAGCAACTGAGATTTTTGGGATAGTAACCTATAGTTCAAGTTTCGTCAAAATCGGATGATAATTGTGAACTGTAGAGTGTCCACAAACAAAATCTGGACGGACGGATGGGGGCGACGACAATATAATACGTCCACGTGAAAATGTGGGTGTATAAAAATAGAACATACAGGGGCTTTGTAATTAACACATCCAAGAAGTGCCAGCCTTGGAAGCCTAAAGCTACGGACACTATTCCCTGTTACAAAAGCATGGTGGATTTACAATGTTGAATATTAGTCAGGTCAAAATTCCGTTAAGACACCAAAAATTGCAACAGAAGGTTTCTCAACTGATTCTGGCAGGGTTTAGTATACTTTATAACATACTAAAAGTATACCAAAATAGGACCCCCGGAAATGTGTTTTTTCAAGGTGGCGTCATAACGTCTTAAAATGATCATAACTATGTAACTATCAACTAAAATTTGATGATCTTGGTGTCTTTTCCTAGGTTTTGGAGGGCAAAGAACACATCGAAGTCCAAAATGGCCGGCAACACCTCCAAATAACCGAAAGTCCATAACTATTGACTCTAATTTGATGATCTTGATGTCAATCTCCAGGTTTTGGGGGACAAGGAACACGTTAAGAGGACTTTGGATGTCACTGAGCTGTTCAGTCATTACGAAATTGAATTCATGACCTTCAGCTGTCCACTATCACCTTATGCACAAACACCCATGTCCATAGAATAAGGTTCAGAGCGTTCAGTTTTGAGTGTCATCCTCCACCTCAGTATCGACCTAATGAGTGTTTGAATTGTCACAATTTCCAGTTTGACACGGGCCACATACAGCAGTGTAGGGGAGTCCATAGCGTCTGCAGCTGCATCGAGAGAACTTGCACCCCCCCCCCCCCCTCCCGAAAAGTTGCAATGGGCAATTTTCAAGATCTGATATGTCCTTTTTTTGCAAAGATCTGATATGTCCTTTTTTTGCAAAGATCTGATATGTCCTTTTGAGATTTGTTTTGAAGCGGGAATGCACTAGCACAGGACTTCATGACAGGATCAGATTTCGCTAATTTCCGGTAGGCGGATATTTTTCCGATGCCTAAAATCCTTAAAATTGAAACACAGCCTGAGTAGACATGTACAAAGAGCAACTCGTTGCAAGCATCGTCTCCAAAAGTTTCTTTCAACAGGTTAGTTAATGTTATACATTTTGTTTGAACGGAAGTAGATGGTTGCATTATCTGTTCTGAAGTAATGAAGGAGCAAGATCAGCAAATCTGTGACAATTCAACAACACCCAAGAGGTCGATACTGAGGAGGAGGATGACGCTCAAAACTGAACGCTCCGAAACTTATTCTATGATTATGATAGGGGACAGCTGAAGGTCATGAATTCAATTTCATAATGTTTCAATAGCTGAGTGATATCTAAAGTTATCCTAATGTGTTCCTTGCCCCCCTCCCCCCAACCTTGGGATAGACATTAAGATCATCAAATTTGACTCAATATATGGACTTCAAATTTGACTCAATAGTTATGGACTTTCGGTCATTTGGAGGTGCTGGTGGCCATTTTGGACATAATATGCCGACATCATTTTTAATGAACTTAATGTGTACTTTGCCCCCAAAACCCAGGAAAAGACACCAAGATCATCAAATTTGAGTTGATAGTTACATAGTTATGATCATTTTAAGACGCCACCTTGAAAAAAAAAATACATTTCCGGGGGTCCTACTTTGGTAAACTTTTAGTATATTATAAAGTACACTAAACCCTGCCAGGATCAGTTGATAAACCTTTTGTTGCAATTTTTTGGGGGTTGAGGGGGTATTTTCCATATATTGACCTGACTTATTAGGCTGTCACACTGAAAGGATAGATTACAACTTACGTCCAAATTTACCAGTTAGTTTAAAGTAGGGTAATTAAATATGCGCCGATGGGATTGTTTCGTGATAGTAATAGTTGTAAAGAGTGGGGCGTTAAGTAAACCTATATAGCCCTAATTTCTCTGAAAGAAGAAGGAAGAAGAATGAAAGACATGGGGTTTAACTCAACATAAACTAACATATACTATACATTTCAACTTTTCTTTTACGCATGGGGATCTTAAGAAGTGAGAGAAAACATCGATACCAAGACTACCCTCGCAGACTGTTGTAGTTCAATAGATGATATAAACATGATTTGCGCATTGTCTCCGCCCAAGCGATTCTTAAGGTTGCAACGTATTACCCATTGCTCCAATGTATGCCCCCCCTCCACCTTCGACAAAATCCTGGATCCGTGCCTGCCTCGAGGTTCTGATACTTACTTTGAACAATAAAAGTAATTTGAACGTCAAATTGGAAAAATAATTCAAAACAGCGAAGACACCCAAGGTGCAAATATTTGTTAAAGGGACAACATACCATAAATAGATATTATGTTACATTTGGTGCCTTTTTACTTATATTTGTCTGATATAAATACTAGATGTTTACGGTACGACGTAATAGTATCCGGATCTAAAAATAGCTACGGAATTCGTCTGGGATATCCCCTTGATTTGAAATATTGACCAGGCGCTTCTAATAGTAATTCTTAGGACATATTTCAATAGTCTGTCGGACTAAGACTGTATGTTATATACTTCAGTGATTAGATTTGAGGTTAAATGTATATAGACTGTAGTTGTGTTGATAAGTAAAAAGGTGAAATGTAAGTATAAATTCAATGCCTTACTTAACACATCATTTCTATTTATAGCCTGTGTTATAACCAACAGTGTCACATTACCACCAGGCTTAAACATACTGATTATTTGTCTCTGTTGGTCAATTATATATGTTTACACTAAAAGATACATTATGAAAGATTTAGATAATAGGGTGGCCGTTTGTTGTAATACCTCAACCATAGATAATGAAATGTGACAATTTCGGTGAAATTACTTTATTCTGGGCACATTTATGAGTCTTTGGGGATATAGTCGTGATTTTCAGGCTCTCCATTTGTAAATTGAATTATTAAATTGTGTTTTAATCCTTTAAAAATCTCGGCCATCCGATTGTTTAGAAAAATGATTACAGACTTATCATATGAATAAATGTTTAATAAGTAAAAAAGACCGACAATAGCCAAATTTAGCTCTTACATAATGTATTTATAAGTATTACATCTCTATTGCTTCATGTGGCCAGCCAAAAATAGAGTTCATTTGGCAAATTATGATATAATTTTCTTCATTATCCCGGTTGGTGCAGCAATGTAGGACGTTAAACCCAATTACATTCATATACGTGTAAATACAAATAACTTAGTTTCATAAAAATTTTCCGTTTTAGGGTAGATTTGGATGACCTCGATGCCCTGGTAATAGACAACGGATCAGGAATGTGTAAAGCAGGGTTTGCAGGAGACGATGCTCCTAGAGTCGTATTTCCGTCCATTATTGGCAGACCTAAATACTCGGTAAAACTTATATATACTTGTCATTAGGTTAAATTCCATTGAGCCGTCCCATGATCCATTCCAAACTTTGTATATTGATTGTAATTGTAATTTGATAAATAAAGTAAAGGGGTTAATTTTGGATTTAGCTCATTTCCTTTGTGGTATATTTAAAAAAAACTAGTAATAATAAGGATTATTAGAAATCACGAAGATGATGAATAATAATGTCAGTTTCACCAATTTTTAAATTTATGTACCAATAGGCTATTATGCTTGATGCAGATCTAAAGGGCAGTTATATAGGTGATGAAGCCCAAAGTTTAAGAGGAGTTTTATCGTTAGAATATCCAATAAAACATGGAATAGTGTGTAATTGGGATGATATGGAGAAAATCTGGCACCACATTTTTCATAACGAATTAAGGGTATCACCAGATGAACATCCTGTTTTATTAACCGAAGCACCACTTAATCCTAAAATCAACAGAGAACTAATGACACAGGTATCACTTGATTTTAAATATTTTTGTTTAGCCATTAAGTACCGAGTTTATGAAAATGAAAGGTGTCAATGGCATTCGCATCTTCTTACTGGAACGGTACATTTTGAGCAACCATATTGGGAATAAATGGCACAGCAAAAATTAATGACAGCGGTATCACTTCAATTTTAATAATGTGACACATTCGATATATTTATTCATGGATCTGAGGGGTGTTAAAGCATCCTTCCACCGTCTTTATTAGCTCAGTCGGTGCATAACAGTAGGACGCTAAACCCCATTAAACCGCAAGAACCATTGATGTAGTGGAAAGAATCTCTCTAGTTAGGCAGATGTAGTCTTTGTCTGTCTCTAAACAGAGAGATGAAAAGATCAGACTGTCAGATAATAATAATATTATAAAGGGCAAACTCATTTTTAACTACAGATTATGTTTGAAACATTTAATACCCCCGGATTTTATGTTGCTCTACAAGCTATTCTTGGTGTTTATGCTTCTGGGAGATGTAGTGGAATAGTGGTGGATTCTGGAGATGGTGTATCTCATGTTATACCAGTATATGAAGGTACCGTGTGTTGGAATTTATGTGTTACTACCCCTTTAAACTAATGTGGGCAATAATATTCTAAATTTGGTCGAGTTATTGGTAACCTCATAGCTACAAGCAAATTGTTGTGCGTGAAACAAGGTGACTTACTGTTCCTGGAACCCCTTGCACCAGATGTCAATGGGTTCGTCTATGAGTGGGATTTTGTAAAGTGCGAGATTTGTTTTATATTCTTGTTGGCATTCGGTTTTATATTGACGATCTCTGCGTGTGTATTAATATTGCTATTCTAGTCTAAAAAAAATACCCTTTACCTTGACGTTGTGGATTTTGCAGTCTAATAAAAAAAGAACCTACTTCCTGTTCCTACAACATCTTTAAGAATTTTTTTTTGAATTGACCTGACCTGACCTGGCCTGACCTGACATGTAGCCGATGAATAAACTTGAAAGAGTTTGGCAACCATGACTATCAGTGGATAAAAATATACTAAGATGTTCATGAAGTGTGGGCCAACCAAAATTAAACGGAGAGGGAATAATTATTAAATTTTAATTATGAACTGTATGTGATATGTTTGTGCACCGTTTGTTATGTTCTACGTGATTAATTTCTTTTTTTTCACACAATATTTGTTTTGTAGGTTACGGTATTCAATGCGCCATTAAACGACTTGATTTAGCAGGAAGTCATTTAACTGAGTATTTACAACGTATACTAAATGAACGTGGATATAGTTTCACAACAAAAGGTAAGTAAACTAGAAATATTTATGTTCATCAGTCGAAAATATAAAGTCTTTATAAATTGAAAACAGACACACACAAATTTTTCCGACATTTTGATTCCTAAATGGGCGATTTCATTCGAAAACACTTATTATGTTTTTATTCTGGTTCCATCTAATAATCGAAAATATTTATCTAGTTATTATATGTATGAAAGATTTAAAACGGGTTAGAACCTTGGCGGCTATTCATGACAGACATAGAATGCTCTAAGCTATGATTTTGATGTGTATTTTCAGCTGAATTAGAGATAGTTCGAGATATAAAAGAAAAGCTGTCTTATATTGCTGAAGACTTTTCATCAGAAATGAATAAAGCAGAGTGTACATCTATGTTAGAAAGTACTTATCAACTACCTGATGGTCAAGTTATTACCATCGGTAATGAAAGATTTCGATGTCCAGAAGTTTTATTTCAACCCTCACTTGCTGGTAAGTTATTCATGGGAATAATCAAATGATATTGTAATTTCACTCATATCGATCGATTCTAACGTAAGTCATATTATTCATTTAAAGTTAACATATTAGTTTTTATGTTGATTTCATGCCGCCATCATTATACAATCTCTGACATCAAAGTCAATAGCCTATCTTACCTACAATTTTAATATTTTAACTTATCCAAATAAACATTTACAGTCCTGGTTTGTGTTCAAGATTTCGATAAGGGTTTATCGTTCTTACTATAATAGTTTAAAAATAAAATATGAAAATTTCAGTTAAATTACTTTATGGTGAGTGAAGTTGTTAATATTTGAAGAGAGAGCGAGAAATGGCGTTTAACGTCCACTCGACACAAACCATAGGCTAGTCCCGAAATGACCTCGTTTAATTTTTTATTTCAATAATTTGTAGGGGTCTTTAGCAGTGGGAGGAAACCGGAGTACCCGGAGAAAACCCACGAGGTTTGATAGGCAACCCTACTCCTTGCCACGTACAACCGAGGATTCGAAACCAAAACAGTTGGCTCAGTGGCAGGCCGTATGATACATCGTGCGCACGCTAACCATTCGGCCACCCAACTCCCCCTAATATTTGAAGATTTTACGATTGCCGATTGACATATTCACTTCATGTAATGGTCTGTTTCTATAATTATATTAAACTAACAACTTGACTACTTAAAGTCTAATGTCGTTACTCCGCTAATAAGTAATAAATTTTAAAAAAGTATTTTGAATTTTGTTTTTTTTCCAGGTAGAGAGGATAGAGGGTTACATAAGATGATATATGATAGCATTATGAAGTGTGGTATGGATACTAGAAGAGATTTTTATGTTAATATAATTCTCTCAGGTGGTAATACAATGTTTCCTGGTAAGTTACACATGTAAACTCATGTACTTTCTTACCTAATTAATAGGTTAAATATACATTCAAGAAGATCGCTTAACTGAAAGTGTGTGGGGAAAGGACTGTGTTTACAGATTATCATCCCGCCTTCAATCAATGGCGATTGCAGATTATCACCACACCTTCAATCAATGGCAATTACAGATTACCTTCTCACCTTCAATCAATGGCGATTACAGAGCAATCCATGCTCTCACATAATTAAAGTCTAGAAACTGTGTAATTAATCTTAAAACTGACAAAGCTTCCACTAGACTGAAACTAGCTTATAGGCGTGAAAATATGCTAAGTATGTCAATATTTTCAAAAAAAGAAAATTAATACATTGATAATTTCTGTCGATTTAATTTTCATTCTGAATGAAGTTTTGAATGGCTACTTTTATCGGGATTCAAACAGTCGATGAAATTAAATCGTTTGACAAAAACGGCAGTGGATCTGAGAATTATTTCATTACTGATCGAACGACAAAACTACTTATGGCTGTATATTTCGTTGCCTGGTGGCCAAGTTTTATTCTTTCTATTGTAGGAATAGAAAAACGGTTGACTAAAGAAATGGTGTCTCTACTTCCCCAGACTAAGGCAGTTAAAATTGTTTCTCCACCAGAGAGAAAATATTCTGTGTGGATTGGTGGATCAATTTTAGCATCTTTATCAACATTTACACACCACTGGATAACAAAACAGGAATACAATGAATGTGGACCAAGTATTGTTCATAGAAAATGTCTTTGATGGTATCTCAATAATATTTACAGTCACATAACTGAACATAGACGGAGTTGGTGTGGATGGCTTCTAATGCCTCCATTGCGCCATAGTCGTGCATAGCCACCCGAACTACATCCAACATCCATTGTGCTAAAGCCAAAGATCATTCGAAACTATGTCTCAAGCTGTAGAAGTTGAGTGTAAATAGAAAGATAGCTCTGTGACACAATTTCGAAATTTAAATATGTGTTATGTACGATTGAGATAAATAGCTACCCGTTCTTGCAATAAAGGGACAAAACAGGTAATGAAAAATGAATGCATTGGCAATTTCATCTTTATTCTGAGCGATGCTATGGGTGCTGGAAGATGGGGTGCAGGATGTTTGTTATCGTACCAACGTTACTTGTTAATCGAGACTCCATTTTTAAATTTTAATACGATTGAATGTGGACCATTCTGTTAGAATCTACGCCATCTGATAGTCTAGAGGCTTGATTATTGGCTTTTCATGTTAATAATTATCTGAATAATAGTTTATATAACATTTGAAGGCAGCATAAAAACTAACAATAGGCAATTTAGCTCTTACATACATCATTTAAGATCTAAAAATTTTGAAACTATGCTCTAATAATTAATATCGCAAAGTTCCAATAAGCCAAAATGAACAATCCCTCCAAATTTGACCAAGAAAATATTATTTTTTCTTGTGAAGTTGGGGTGATGGATAATAAGGGATTGAACCGACTGACCCAATGAGCTATTTAGTAGGAATTAGGTCACTTGATTATGCCACACAGTCAGTGCCATGGATACTTTTAGTCTCGATATTTTAAATACATTTCTAGCTAAATTTCTGATTACGAGCTTGAATTTGTCTGCAGAAATCCACGCCAAGTCCGATTTCTAAAACTTGAGGAAATGGTAAGAGAAATGTTTAGTTTCGGCTATTTCGGTACCATCAAATCGGGTCCGTCTGTTAACTACTAACACTTTGAAAACTTTGAAAATGTTGTTCTCATAATGTTATGACCCGTTTCATAGTTATTCTGTTTTCATCACACGGTTGCCGATAACTCGAAAAATAATCTGATTACCATTGCGTGTTTTGTATGATAAATGTTAGCATCAAAAAAGCTAGAAACTAGTCAAATTTTAATTATTTCTGAAAATTGCTTAGTGATTTGTAGTCTTGATCATTTTTTAGTGTCTTATAAATGCTCCCATTATCTTCAAAAGAATAAATATACAATCCGTGTTGACTGCACGGGCGATATAGCTGTTGTGAGCTCAGGTTTCGATGTCAGACAATCTATTTTGTACAACTGAGTAGGCAAGATATTTTCTCTGACTATCTGTTGACTGTACGGACGACATAGCTGTTGTGGGCGCAGGTTTCGATGACAGACAATCTATTTTTGTGCCACTGAGTAGGCAAGATATTTTCTCTGGCTATCTCTAACCACTCACTGTTGTATCTAGTACATTCCAGAGTTTTTTGTGGCCGTCACTTTGTGTATTTCTTTTACAGCCCCTTTATTTTATGATAATAATGATAGATTGGCATTGATATTTTCCCAGTAAGTAATTTGTTCAGAATTCCATGATGACACATTGAAATAAATTTCACTTTTAGATTGTGCGATCCTCAACAACTGACATCAGACCTTTCAAAGTATGACGTTCATTGAAGTTGTTTTCCAACAGTCTTCCTTAAACCTTTAATTATTATTTCGAGTAAATGTTGCACAAAACGGGGGTGGGGGACTTAATGAAGTCTGTTGTAAACAACAGGAACTGTGGCATTTTATATATATTACGTGATATTGATGAACATAATATATTATATTTTAATACAGAAATGTTATTTATATTTATAATGATATATGCAATAAATATTTACTTTTTTAGTAATTCGACATCCTATCCTTTCTTTTTATAATTCTACATTTAACAATCTGTTTAGAAATGTCATCCCTGAGAGAGAGAGAGAGAGAGAGAGAGAGAGAGAGAGAGACCTGAAACATCTCTTATCACGTGATGTTATTTCTATGGAAGTGTCAAAGAAGAAATACATATATAAATGAAATGAGATGAATTGAAACATTTATTTCGAATTGCATCTGTCAAGGGTTTATTTCCATGCACGCCAATAGAGACTTTTGGCAAGCGTAAATTCCTGGTCCGTATCCCGTATCCTTTCGATTTTGCATGTGACGACATCAAAGCGTTCGTATGATACGGCATACGAATACGACAGGACGTATCGAACAGCTTTCATACGGAAAAGGTCCGTATAACATCATTGTCTTTTTACCGTTTTTTTTTTGCTTCTTTTAGACGCTGAAATGTTGTGCCATAGCGTTTTTTATAAATCTATTATGTGTATCCTTGAACACGAAGGTGTATAGTTGATGTGATTTTAATCATGATAATAACTGGAATTTAACAATTCTTGTGGATGAACTTTATGCAGAATTTTCATATTTTTCTTGTTTGCATGCCGGTTGATCTAGGCGTTAAATGTAAAGGGGTGGGGTGCAAATCTTTAAAAGGGGTATATAATTTCTGAAATAATACATTAGTGAAACCAAATTTTGCTGTCGAGTCGAAGTCGAAGATTCTTAATAAGATTCGACGCTAATTTTTTTTTAAATAGCTCATCTGCTGTCCAGCAACTTTACTCCCTTCCGGAATTTGTAGGAGGGACTTGATCATAGTTGATAATTCACATCATGTTGTAATAGAACTTAGCTCATCTCAGCTAACCCTACGTACGCGACGCGAAAATCTGCCAAAACTATATTGACGCAACGTGTATCGCGACGATACGGATACGTGATACGTGTCATTACCAGGCTATCTACGTTGCACCTTTAACAAGAGAAACCGCGGCGAAATACCACGGAACTTTCTTGGTAGTGTAATTATTGCTAGATGTATCGTACCTATCGTGCATATATCATAATATGTTTACGGTATGACCTAGTATTAATAAGATCTAAAAATAGCAATAAACCGGCTATTCCCAACGAGAAAATCAATTGATCAGTTTCTGTTCTTCCCGAACCATATTTGGATAGTTTCAATGGCTGAGAGTAAATAGTATACATCACAAGATTATAAAAATCGAACATCTACAGTGGTATAGTTTACAAGTTAAATTTTACGGTGAAAGATAACTACGTGTGTATTTCATGTTACATTAACGACAGGTAAATATATTTATTATGATGACCTACATTACATACCTGAAGTTAAAGTAACAGTCAATTATGAGTACAAAAATCACGTCCATTCAGATGTCACATTTCATTTTGACAAGTTTGCTTTATTAATGATTTTAACTAAACTAAGAATATTCCCGAAAAAATGATCAAGCTCCGGTGTTTGTATTTACATTACGAAGATATGTACTCTTTAATCGTCGATGCGTGAACAGGGTAATTTTTCGTTTCCGCGAGACTGACTGCAGTCAAATTGGACACAATCATGTGTATATTTTAGGTTGTATGAGAAATATCGGACCAATCCATAACAAGGTTGTGCTATTTTAGTAATTCTATACGAGTCAAAATTAAGGTGAGTATTTCTAATATATTGTGGGATAAAATGGGCACTGGTAGTTTGGGTATAGTATGAGAGGGGTTTATTAGTATCGGTATCGAAGAACTGGATATTTCTTTATGTACATGTATATTCCATTGTCTTAATCCTCGTCTCTTGGCCCAGCTCTAACTTTTAAAATAAATAACATTCATAGGTTGAAGGCTTTGATACAATGGAAATCTTGAGATACACAAACTGAAAGTAGCATAGTAAGAGTTAAAATTTTCACTCTACATGTCAACGAATCCCGGCTTTTAATTATTTACTTTTCAACCTCAAAACCATGAATATTGTTAAAAAAAAACTGGCTGAAAATGTAAATTTCCTCGATTGTACACAAAATAGACACTCGAAAAGTGGAAAAGGATAGGGGAGAGAAAGACTAAAAAATAATATACATTGACGATAGGAAATTAGTTGGGAGAATCTCGGTGGTCTGGTTCCTACAATATAATATAATCACAGTCGTTGGGGGACCGGTGTGTGATATCTGAAAGTCAGGATATTATTTCCAAGGGATGTAACTCCATGGTAAACGAAGATTGTCTTTACGTTAGTTTGACTGTAAACGAAATGTGCAAATCTTCCAATGTTGATGTAATGGCCCCTCAAATCGTAAATAAAAATATACAAACAAAAAACAGAAGAACTGCACTGTTCCCAAGCCCTATAGTCGTCAAGAAACGACAAACAATGTAGTTATGGATGACAAAATTTATGAGTTCGCTTATTATCTTAGATTACACAACTTTCTAAAATTTTATTATATAGTTGTTTTTAATTTTCCTTTCAGGATGGATTTGGATGACCTACAAGCCCTGGTAATAGACAACGGATCAGGAATGTGTAAAGCAGGGTTTGCAGGAGATGATGCACCAAGAGTCGTATTTTCGTCCATTTTTGGTAGACCTAAATACTCGGTATGAGCCATTGGCTTTCATTTAAATGTTGAATTCATTTCCTATGTTCTTATATTATCATTGCCTTATTAAACAGTGTTATTATTGTATTATCTTTAATTTTTTTTTGGGGGGGGGGGGTGTGAGGGTCGATTATTAAAATTACTAATGGTGATAAAAATAATAATTGTAAATAATCATGCTGATGATGATTCAAGGCTCAATTTCACAGATTTGTTATTTCCCTAATTTTTCAACAGACTGTTATGCTTGGAGGATATCTAAAGGACGGTTATATAGGTGATGAAGCCCAAAGTTTAAGAGGAGTTTTATCCTTAGAATATCCAATAAAACATGGAATAGTGTGTAATTGGGATGATATGGAGAAAATCTGGCACCACACTTTTCATAACGAATTAAGAGTATCACCAGATGAACATCCTGTTTTATTAACCGAGGCACCACTTAATCCTAAAATCAACAGAGAATTAATGACACAGGTATCACTTGATTTTAAATATTTCTAGAGCTTTTGCACAGACATTAATTTTAACATGTTATGATATGACAGGTATTTTATTAAAATAAGTTCTTGTCTTCTTTCGGGAACAATACATTTCTCCACCACTGTAGATGTAAAATCAATTAGACCCGCTTCACCTGCACGCTCTTTCGCGCACAATTTTGAGTATTTACATGTGTACTGAAGAATCGCTGAAAAGTTTTAGAAATCCATCGTAAATGATTTAATAAGTCTTTTTACAGCGAAGAGATCAATATGTTTTTGTTCAATCGCCACCTTTTTTGAAAAAACATTAACTCATACCATGTCCAAAAAAATGTGCCATTTTTATGCTGAATATGCAGCAAAAAGAGCTGTTGATTAGAAGTTGAACATAAACATTCGGTTGAGCATCCGCTTCTCTATTTACATGAGGTCCCATTACATTTGCATTAGACCGACTTTTCCGCCTGCAAAACCACCATTGTGCCGAACCCATCCATGTTTCTAACGTGGAGTTAATGACCATGTTACCTGTAGTCTGTCAGTGAATCTGTTGTCCGTTTCAAAACAAAACGAAAGGACAAAATCAAAGAATTTTGAGTGAATGAGCTTTTTGTTCTCCTCACCGAACTCAAAACAAAGCTAATATTTCTGACAAACTATGTTACAGATTATGTTTGAAACATTTAACACGCCTGGATTTGCGGTTGCACTGCAGGCAATTCTTGCAATCTATGCTTCTGGGCGAGGTAATGGAATAGTGATTGATTCTGGAGATGGTGTATCTCATGTTATACCAATATATCAAGGTACTATATATTTTTTTTTTTGGCGGGGGGGGGGGGGATCACATGGCTAAGTGGATAGGACTCTGCGTCGCTAGCCTGGGGCCTATTTCACGAAATTTTAACTAAGATAAGATCCCAATTTTAGTAATTTGATTGGATAATATTAGATTGATTTTAGTGCT
This sequence comes from Patella depressa, assembly GCA_948474765.1. NCBI lineage: Eukaryota > Metazoa > Mollusca > Gastropoda > Patellidae > Patella > Patella depressa. The sequence goes on from OX419718.1 coordinate 48,979,026, forward strand.
TAGCCAATCAAAATTGAAGTATCTACTAAAATTGGATTTTATCTTAAGTTAAAATTTCGTGAAACAGGGCCCTGGAAATCGGGTGTTCGGACCGGCCGAGAAAGTTCATCCAAATTGTTCGGGAGGGTTTCACGTGTCTGTGGTGCAGGACGGAGGGCCATACAAGGACAGCTGTTTAGTCGTTCGGATGGGATGAAACACCGAGGTCCCGTGTACACATTGTCGGCAATTGGAATTCGAAATAAGAGTAGGCGGTAGCGCCGCTGCTTGGGAAAAATTTCTTCCATCACTCACTGTATGGCGTATGCCATCTTCATTAGCCCAGGTTAGGAGCAAAACAGTAGAACGTTAAACCCCATTTCATTTCATTTATATTTTTTTATTTACTCATGTCTCACGTTATAGTCGTCGATTATAATAGAAAAGGTTGTACTCGGGGTTATTTACCTAAACATTTTTAAAAATTCTACATTTACTCATTTACTAATGCAATGTTTTGAAATCCATTGTCGTTTATGTATATATTTTAGGTCTCCTAAAAAAACCAAGTTTGGAAGTCAAGTCAAAGTTCGAAATTAAGTCGAAACACTAGAATATTCACTCATTTAATGCAAATGTCTTTTTACTTTTAACTGTTTGATACAATTAAGAGTACCAGTGAACTATATCGCGAATTTTCAAGTTCTTGTAAATTAATTAAATATACTATGATTAAAACATGTAAAGATGAATATCATCAAATTATTATACTTCATACAATGTCAACATTTACAGGTTATACAGTGCCATACGCCATTAAAAGGCTGGATTTAGCGGGAAAAGATTTGACTGAGTATTTACAACGTATACTAAATGAACGTGGATATAGTTTCACAACAAAAGGTAAGTATGTTATAAATTTTCATCAATACGCTTTTAAAAACTAAATGTAAAATCGTATAATTAGGTCTCTTGGTATTTAGAAAATGCAGAGTAATTTCGTTGAATGACACACAATTTAACAAAATCATTGTTTCATTGGTTTTGATTGGTAGGTTGGTAGTTTTCGAATGCTGGGTGACTGTATGGGTCCAGTTATTTTTTTTATTTCATTTGACGTTGTCTGCATGCACGGTTTTGCGGTTATCGAATTTCTAAAATCATTTGAAAGAGGACCCATAGGAGAACCAAATAGGCTTCTAAACGGATGAATATTATTCGGTAATTTCTTGATGCCCCCATCACCCCCCCCCCCCCCCAAAAAAAAAAACTCAACTGGTTGAGCAATATTGTTTCTGATTATTGCCAGTAGAATAAGTGTAATAATGGAACTTGGACGATACTCCATCAATTATTACGCAAGTAGTATTTACCAACAGTCTAAGCTATGATTTCGATGTGTATTTTCAGCTGAATTAGAGATAGTTCGAGATATAAAGGAAAAGCTGTCTTATATTGCTGAAGACTTTTCATCAGAAATGAATAAAGCAGAGTGTACATCTATGTTAGAAAGTACTTATCAACTACCTGATGGTCAACTTATTACCATCGGTAATGAAAGATTTCGATGTCCAGAAGTTTTATTTCAACCCTCACTTGCTGGTAAGATGTTGAATTAATAATAAGATGGTAATAATATAACGTCATAGTGCATCGCTAATTCATACACTGGTGTGTATGTTAGATTCCATAGGAAAGTAGTTTATTATATCCATAAACTGCACTTCGTAACTGAGTGACAAAATAAAACTAAAGGTGGTTTAATTATTTACAGGTAGGGAAGACGAAGGGATACATAAGATGATATATGACAGCATTATGCAGTGTGATATTGATTTTAGAGGAGATTTTTATACTAATATAATTATATCTGGGGGAAATACAATGTTTCCTGGTAAGTATCATGTACTTGTAATTTACGAAAACGACGCCTCACTAGATTAATAGGTGAAACAAGTTCTATTTAAATTTGATATTTTTTCTTACATTTTTCACAAAAGTAATGTTATCTTTCTAGATAACTCGATCATGTTGAAATTTATGCACTCTTGCGTCTTTCCAGTTTTATAGATTCTAAAATTACTATTTCATCTTAAATAATAAAAGGAAAAACGTGGTGCATGTACTTTTTGCTACTGTATGATCAGTTGTGTCCCTTGATAATTACAAGAATGTAGTGTAACTTACAAACCTATCTTTATTCATTTCATTGTAGGTATAGAAGAACGGTTGACTAAAGAAATGTCGAACTTGTTTCCCAATACTAAGGTAGTTAAGGTTGTTTCTCCACCAGAGAGAAAATATTCTGTGTGGATTGGTGGATCAATTTTAGCATCTTTATCAACATTTACACACCACTGGATAACAAAACAGGAATACAATGAATGTGGACCAAGTATTGTTCATAGAAAATGTCTTTGATGATATCTCAATATAAGTATAATAATTAAAAATTGCTTCAATAACTAAAAACTAATTGTGGGTAGGGAGATGCTCCGGTGTGTACTGTAGCTCAGCGGTGCCATCCTAGGTGTATATCTGACCACAAGCATAGTCATCTGCCTACCTTTATGGTTTTCAATATTGAAAAGTATAGAGTGGAAGTAGAGCTGGGCGATATACTTAGAAACAGATATCGCGATAAATAATCACTATATCGCGATATTTTATAAAAGGTCAATACTTTCAGTTTATCACTTTTTAAATGTAAATAAACATGCATAAAAAGTTGGAAATACCCCTCAATATTATTATTTCTAGTCAATACTATTTTTAAAATACACTGTACAAAATTAACAAAACATTAATTCAAGCTGGTTCAAACACAGATCTATAGCCATGAAAACTTGCTAAAGTTTTTTTTTATTACAATTTTAATATTCAAAATATTAATTATAATATTTTATTCAAATTAAAAATACATGTATTTCGAATGAAGGAAGCCAAAACAATATAAAAAAAGTTTTTTGTTCTTTCGGTAGTGCATATTCTTATAGCTACGTGTAAGATCGGACTTTGTTTACCCTTGCAAACTCGTTCTTTCCCATTCAAGAGTAAGCTTATGCCTTCTTGAAAATGCATTATTCAATACAGGGATTCTAAATTAAACTATAAAACATAAGTACAATGTCAAAAAGTGCCCATTGTTTTCGTCAAATATTTTTCCCCGATCACGACGGCCATGACACGTCCGACGCTGAATGATAATCAGTCTACCGGAACTCCCAATGTGATTGGCATTATTTATATTTCTGCTTTATTAAAATTTAATTCAATCTTAAAATCAATGATTACTTTCGAAAATCAAAGTATCGGTGTTCACCATTCGTCAAGATGTGTAGAAATTGAACCGAAACAGGGATAATTATAACCGGTGGAAAGGTGGACGATAAGTCACGTGACGTAAATAAAGCTTCGCATCGGCATTTGCAAACTCTGTGGAATGAATACTCGGGAGTTTATAGCAGTATTTTTTCATCATTAAGCAATAAAATATCGTAAATAACATAAAAAAGAAAACATTTTGTTCAATATGTAGGTAAAATATCATCCAAAAAAATCAAAACCGCGATATATCGCGGTATGTTCGGTTTTTCGATATTTTTCTGAAGACGATATTTTTCACGGTTTTTATTTCCGTGACGGTTTTATATCGAAATACCGAAATATCGCCCAGCTCTAAGTGGAAGTTAATATTATACATTGTGTCATGCACTTTATGTATTCGTTTCATACGGTTTAGTTTATGAACTGTACATGTACTATTCATAAATCAGTAGAAAATCAGAAGAATAAAAACTACACGAATTAAAGATATAGATTCTTGTTATATTGAGTTTGGGTCAAAAAGCTAAGGCAACGAATATAATATCATAATATGAAAATATGATTATGTTTCCATACAATAATATTATGACGTGTCTAACAAGAACGTAGGTTTCTATATTGTTGACTAGCTATGGAGAGGCTGTGATATTTCATTTATTCTTTTGATATGACATAATTATATATTTTTTATAAAGATGTTTTGTGTACTCGGTTACTTATATACATACATGTGCAATAAAATATTTACTTTTTTTGTCATTTGTCATTTTGACTTTGTTTAAATCTACGTGGATCCAGGGGCGCAGAAACATAGTTTCCCTGAGTGTGTGTGTGTGTGTGGGGGGGGGGGGCAACAAGCAATCGGCCCAATCAGCATTAGAAAATTATTAATCCCAGTTCGGTCGAAAAGTAGTTAGTAAGTATAATATTATGTAATTTTTAAATGACTCAGTGGAATATTGATTTGTTGGCCTCATTTTCGTTTGATCGAATGTGTAAGGAACTCCGGTAAACCTGTCCATTTTCCCGAGAAAAAAAAACCCAGCCCACTCGGCAAAAAAAAAATAGGCCCATTTGCCTATATGTTGTGGGCCCCCGGGCAAACTTAACTGTATTTTACTGACACAGAAAATTAAAACCCTAGTTAATTTCGTATTCGAATAAGTTTTTTCTGTCAGCGTCGCCCTTTTCCGCCTGATCTGTCATCTGATAATTTAATTGTACGGTGTACTGCAGAATTGTTATCGTATAGGAAACAGATATGCTCGCTGGCAAAATCACCTATTGTCTTTGAGATCAGATATTACATTTACCAGTACTTCAACACACCATAGGTCGGACAACCTGTATGGTCCGGATTTCAAAAATACTAATCCCTTCAACCGTCCAGAAAGTCCGTGGCAGTGTCGGACTGGGCCCAACTGTCGACCTGTCCGTGACAGGTGGGCCTAAGCTCATTTTAAAAAAGTGGGCCTAAGCCGATAAAGAAAAAAGAGAAAGAGAGGAGATGAGGAGGAAAGAAAAGAAAGACGGAAATAGAGGACAGGACACAGGACAGGAGAAAGAAACGCTAGGAAGCTTTGGTCTGAAATGCTTGGAAAATGGGTTTGCGGTTGTCAATTTTCAAATTTTTTCTGGGGGGAAACCCCTCACACCCTCTCAGGCACTGGTGACGCGAATTCGACGCGTACTTGTGTGGGCTTAGGTCCGTGGTGTAGCATATAATTTATTATTACTATGCTACAGTTTGTTATCTCAAAATGTTGACTGAGAATAAGATACAGATTTTAGAGCAAAACATTTTGAAATCTGTCTTTTCTTGTGTAGAGGGCCCGGAAACAATTTTACGAATATCTAGCAGAACAAGGGTTAAACTAATTAATTGTGGACTGAACCCATATCACTAGCCTTGGGGGCGAACCGTACATTGGGATAAGCCATATAAATGGCCGTCAACATCCTTCCCATTTGTAGAGTTAAGTCAGTATCTAAAAATAGAACGCTGTAGGAATCCTCATATTAAAACAATTATTGATCAACCGGTGTTTATCGGAGAACAGGCGCCATATTTAGATTTTGTTACGAACTGTAAGGTAATTATTTGGTCACTATGGTCACTAACCAAACCATTCTTGTTAGATTTAGAAGCTCTTCGTTACTATTTTAACAATCAGACCGATAAGTTTGAATCAATGTACTCTTACTAAAGGTCAGCGTGAATGGTATACTAGTAAGTCCACATTGCGATGTAGCATATATAGTTGTTATATACATACATAATGAAGATGTCGTACGAGACATATGCTTGTTCGTGAAAAGGCATGTCGAGTGAAGGGGATATCCATCTTAATAATATTATGCCTGCAGATATAACAAAAATGTAAAATACGCTTATTTGATTTAATTGTTTCGATCCATATTACTTGCCCGTTTTACAAGTACTTATGACGTTAATATTAAAATTCTAGCAAAATGTATCTTCGAGCATTGAGAAGTCGAAGATAATTTATTATTTAAACCTTTACAGCGAGGTTTGATGACAAGGAGCCTGACCTTCTATCGGTATATATGCAAATATACGGATAGAAGGTCGGACCCCTGTGGTTTGATATAAAAAATCTGAACAGAAATGTAATTAAATGGATTTTTTGCACTGCATAGCGCACGCCAAACTGTGTACTATAATATGGGGAAAAGGCGTTTAGTTGTTCTGTTTACTGTCGCTGACAGTAACGCGTTATAGCGCTCCTTCAGGACAAAATTTCTCTTACACAGCACACTATGGCGTGTGCCCGCACTCTTTAGCCCGGTGAATGCACGTCCTTTTATATCTTTTTTTCATTTTATCATACCAACCGCCTAATTGTATGTTTCGAAATTTAGGGATTTGTTGATCGTGTTATTTTTAATCGCAAATTGATCTTTACCAATCGCAAAACACTCATTGTTCAGCATTCTTTGACTATATGGATTTGCTAACAAACTGATTCTCATTTAAAAAAGAATGTGCATATTTAATACCTTTTATACGCAGGAATTGAAATGTTGTCGTGGGCGCCCTAGAGGCTAGATGACCCTTGAAACGAAATGAAATGAAATGGGGTTTAACGTCCTACTCTTTTGCACCTAACCTGGGCTAATGGAAGACGGACATACGCCATACAGTGTGCTATGAGGGAAATTTTACCCGGGCAGCGGCGCTACGGCCTACTCTTATATCGAATTCCAACTGCCAACAGCTAAATTTGTAGAGTGTTTAAGACAAAGGCTCCTATTAATTTTTCAACGACTTCCGATAACTTAAACAGCTAAATTTTAATGATTTCTGAAAGAGTAGCTGTTCTTAATCAATTTTTAGTGTCCTGTAAAAAATATGAGTTGACGTTTGTGGGTTGATCAGACGACTTGATTGTTTCGTTGTTTGACAACCTATCCTTGATATCGCCTGATGTCTTCGAGGTCAGTGTTGATTTCGAATTTGTAAAATATTCGTGTATTGAACTGGAAATTGGAATCGTGCAAGTTTCAAACATACCCTATTTTTATTGTTATTATTATTATTACAGCATGTTTATAGCTAGTGCGCCCTGTCCAACGCCGGATTAACCATGGTGGTGGCCGTGGGGCCTGGAACATGTGGGGGGCCCCTGATCACTGACTGCGAGCGCCGAAGGCGCGAAGCCCCGCATAGGGGGGTCTGGGGGTTTTCTCCCCCCCCCCCCCCAAAAAAAGAAATTTTCAGAAATTGGAGGCCAGAAACGTGATTTCCTGGCATTTCAGGCACTTGTGTTGGAGCCATTTAGAAGTACTTCCCCAAGAAAAAAATAAAATTCTGCCACCAAATTGGCGCTATTTCGGTGGACCAATCCATGCGAGTGCTATGAAATGATGACATTTCTAGAGGAGGGGACTGTAAGTGGGCAGAGCGACATTAAATCTAATTTTGAAGTCGCTCAGTGATAAATAACGGGGTTACTTGATTCGGAATCGTATTATACCCCCACGATGATTTGATGAATAGAGGCCGTAACGTTACGACCAAGCCGGACAAAATGGCAATACGAGATTTAATCACGAAATATGAATATTTCGTGTGATCATGGTGTGCATCTCATCAAATTCAGCTTATACCCGCAACAAATATCAACAACAACAACAACTACATCTTATATACAATCGTACGTCAATCTGAGGCAAAATTCGCGCTACCCGAAATGATGGGGACGTGTAATTTGTTCGAGTTATACGATAATTCGAGTTAGACGATGGTCGGTGCGATAGAAGATCTCACGACAATAAAAAAACATGTGTTACACCCATCACCGGATTTCACCGAATTCTCGGATGTCGATCGCAACACATCATGGATTGAGGGGGCCCCAGGGACTTCCGATGGAGGGCCCTCGAAGCATCGGAGGGGTCCCGTCACTAGGTCACCGGACGTTGGAGTCCTCGGTCCGACCATGCTCGAGGCGCGCAACTGAGATTTTTGTGGGGGGCCCCCTAATGTGGTGGGCCCTGGGGCCTGTGCCCCATGGTGCCCCATGGTTAATCCGGCGTTGGCCCTGTCATATAATATATGTTCATGCGCACTTTACAAAGGTTCAGTGTAATCACAAATATAAATTTCTAACAGATATGAGAGGTAAACAGGAGTTAAATTATTTAAACATTTAAAACTAAGTATAAAATCTTAAAATCAATAAGATATTTAACGGGTAATAGTGTAAATTATATAAAACAAGAGATATTTGGTCATTCATAGATAAAGTAACAAGTCTAGCTGCAGTAATTTATCTATAAGCTTTAATATTAAAGGTAAACCAACTAAAATTGAATGAAATCGGCCAGATAATTAACAAGTGACTAAGTAGCCTCTACAGATACAGATTTACGTATTTTACCTATATTTCTGATATTAGAATAGCACAATTTACAAATATTATTTACTTGAGCTCTCATAAGCATAAAACTATCAAAGACTTCGCCAATATTACGAGCAGAATAAGATGAAAATATATCACAATTACCAATTACAACAGGGGGTTATCGTGTATACAAATTTACTTAATTGATACCCTCAGCCTAATAACAAATATTCAGTTTTATCATCATTCAATTTTACAAAGTTCTTTGACATCCATTTTCTAATTTCACTAATACAGTGACAGAAGATGGACAAAATTGAGTATCACCGGCATAAAAATGAAAGCTGAGACCATATTTTTGACAATATCACCTAATGGTGACGTATAGGCGGTAAATAAAATCGGATTAAGAACAGAACTTCGAGGAACTCCAGATGACACTACAAATTCAGGCGACGATTTACAATATCTAAAATACATGTACACTGTTTTCTACCCACAAGATAGCTTCCTAAAGATTTAATGCAGAGCCACAAATACCAAATTTAAATTGAAGTCTACGTAGAATGGAAGAGTCCACCGTGTTAAAAGCAGCAGATACATTTAATTATCAATTTCCATTTAAATATCATTTGAAACCCCGTTAAAGCTGTTTCGGCAGTGTGAAATTGTTTATAAGCACCTTGAAATGGTCCATCCAAACAGTTATCATGTAGATGGGCCTTTATCTGAGAAGCAATACATTTCTCCAATATTTAAGAAATAAAACTGAAGTTAGAGACATGTCTGTAATTTTTAAAAACAACTGGATCCAGTGTAGACTTTTTAATTGAAGGGGTAACATAAGCTTGTTTAAAGACGTTGGGAATAGTAGAGGATGATGTTGTAGTAGAGTAAAATACCTACAAACCCACAACTTAATTTCAATTATAAATTAAAAATAATATTTTAGACGTTTAAATAACGCATTGTGAAGGTTGGTTTATACCTCACTTTCTGGATACATTAAACTAATATAAATGAGAGAACAACATCAGTTGAATGGTGTAATGTAATGTTTTTTTGTTTATTATCATATAAAAGTAATAAATAACTTTCATAACAAAATATGAAGTAATATTCAATTACATAGTTGTAAACATTGAATATTATACAATAATATAGTATTAAAACATTAGAATATAAACAGGTTGGGGTGAGTGGAATTATTTATGAGTTAGACTCGCAAAGACAGTCTTGAATAACAAGTCACTCTGGGAGGACTTGATATTCAAGAACCTGGCAGTGAGGGGCACTATTTGTAGTCCCAGGAGGTAACACCTTAATTAGCCTCTTAATAAATATAAGGCATCTTAAACATGCACTGTATCACTAATCGTGATTTAGCGCGTAATGGATCCAAACCATATAGATTATAATGCATACACAAATCATCTGTAGGATCGGTTCATATAAAAGCTAATGCATGCAATACTGCTAATAATTACGGTACATGAAAATATACCTCACACGGCATCACGAGACGAAGTCTTAATATGCATATTGTGCTCTAGAAATATTATTCAATATAACGCGTACGTGTAATTTATTTAACGCATGCTAACGTGTCGCCGAACACTTGAACGGTTGACCTAAAATATAAGGCTCTGGGTTGACCTGCAGTTGACTATTTCCGCTTTAAATGTTCTTAGTGTCAAGTGTTTTAACCCCTCGATATGTTACAGTCTTGATAGAGTTTGAGGTGAGCTGGATGAGAATAATATTCAGTGAATTAGTGTTTAGAGGTTCATATGGTCTGTCATATTCCTGAAGCAATGGCCCGAGAAATCCCTCTCTGGCCATTGCTTGAATAGTGTCTGTTTCTTGAACTTATGCGGGAGTGTGTCTATTCTTTCCGTTATATCAAAGCTATCACTTTTAAGTACAGCAACATGACAGTCCTTTGTTTAAAGGGACAATAACATTCTTGCTGGCTTGGTAGCTCCAGAAAATAAATAATACCCTTATTCTAAGTACTAGATGTTTAAATGTCCTACCTGTTGTGTAAATTATCCATTACAACCTATTTTATTTGTCCAGAGGGTTCGAAAATATTTTAAAATCCAAGTCACATTTGAAAAGGTTTACGTTAGACTTTTCAAATCAATTGGTTGAATTTTTCCAATTTTTTAAATTAGATGTGTTAAGATGAAATTTATATCATCATTTAATTGGAATATTCTAAAATAATACGATTTGTTGACCAGAATGAAGATTGGGACATATTTTTCAGTTACAACAAGAGTGTTATTGGGGCTTTAATCTGGGTTTTCCCTAAAACTTTGGACAGTGATTTAGGGTATTAAAAACGGTGAAAGTATGTTCGTTACCAAACAGTATTGTTTACATTTCATTCGACTATATAGCCTCGTTTGTCACGCAATTAGTTTTACTGTAGTATTCTGCTATGCACGTGTTAATTAGGCATAATAAAATCGTGAGCCATGACGTAATGTTATGTAAACATATTTGGTCCTATATTGGCACTCGTTTTAAATGTAAAGCTTTTGTAGGGCAGCTAGTGATTGGCTTGTAGACGGACTACTGACCAATCAAAATTTAAAACAACAATAGCCACTCATAATAGCAGTGTGTAGTGGGATTACCTGTAATCAAACGAAACGCTGCGCGGAGTATGATGGTCTGTTGGCGGTGAAAACTTGTAAATGTCTTTCAATTCTCCCAAGTGCTTCATTAATAATATTAATATTGGTGTGTTGTCGTATATAATATAATCATTCAAAGCGGCTGTTTTATTTTCGACGGGCCTTGCATTAAGACACAATTTGGGGTTGTCTGGGCGTTGATCAGTTTGTTCAGAAATTATTGAAATAGTAACAAGTTTGCCCCTGTTCACTGTTCTGTGTCTTTTTACTGTATCATTTCTAATAGTAATAGTTGGATTTAAAACAATCTTTTTCGCCCACTGCTTTCCATTCCTCACACCTCTATTATTATTAATAACATTATTACTAAAACAATGAGATTTGGCTTGAAGGTTATTGTTGTAAGGGGCCAGTTGTGTTTGTTTCAGATAGCTCACTAGCCACAACAGATACAAATTATTATTAAACATTTTTATCAAATACGGCAGAGTTACTATTGTATCTATGTGAGTTGAATATTGTCGATGGAGATCTCAGTTAAAATTTCTTTGTTGTAGAATGGATTTGCTTGATCTACAAGCTCTGGTAATAGACAATGGATCAAGATTGTGTAAAGCAGGATTTGCAGGAGATGATGCACCAAGAAGTGTTTTCGCTTCTACCATTGGCATACCTAAAAATAAGTACACGGTAGGTGATCAGTGTTTCGTATTTAACTATACCGAAGTATTTTTGAATTATGCAACAAAATATCGATTTGAGTGAAAATAAAGTCTTCATCCAATTAACAATTATAAAGTTTCACTCCAGTCTTTGTAAAAATGTAAAAGTCTATATAATTTTGATTAGCACATCTGAACATACAGCTTGAAATGGTTATATTAATTATTTCTCCATTTGATTTTTTTAAAAAAAAATATTATTGTGAAATTTCAAAAAGAGCAAGCCGGTGACCTCGATTGGTTATAGTATTTTAACTGAAATTTATGTTGACTGCATTAATAGAATGGCATGGTTGATATGGAATTAAAGGATTGTTATGTTGGAGATGAAGCTCACAGCAAAAGAGAACTGTTATCTTTACAATATCCAGTAGAACGAGGAGTAATTACTAATTGGGATGATATGGAGAAAATTTGGCGCCATACTTTTCATAATGAATTAAGAGTATCACCAGAGGAACATCCTGTTTTATTAACCGAATCACCATTGAATCCCAAAGCTAACAGAGAATTAATGACACAGGTATTTTTGTTTAAATTTCGTTATAGAAAACAAAAAAAAATTATTGCTGTATAAAACAAAAACCAATTGGCTGAAAGACTATCCTTATATGATCAAAAGTATGAATGCCCTCTTCACTTCCACTTCAATTTTCATAAATATATACAATTTATTTACTTTATTTAATAATCAATCTGTTGTAGATCATGTTTGAGACATTTGCTTCTCCTGCATTTTACGTGGCGCTCCAAGCTCTCCTAGGTTTATATTCTTCTGGTAGGGTTAGTGGAATAGTGTTTGAGTCTGGTGGTGGGGTTTCTCACGTTTTACCAAAATATGAAGGTAGTTATTCTTATACATCACGTTCTCCTGATATTCGTTCTGTCCGAATCCGCTAATGATACTTGCATTGCTTTTTTCTAACAGTCAATGTAAATTTGCACAAGCCAATTAATTATTCAATTATTATTCAATTAGAATAATTTATTAGATCAAATAAGTAGAATATTGTAATAGCCCCTTGTTTTATTCACGTCGATTAATATAGTTATTTTTCTGTAGTCTAATATATATTTAATGTTGGATTTAATTCATTCTAACTAAACAATCCACTCTTTTCTATACACCAATCTTATATTATTCTCAGCCACGCCTCTCTGTCTTTCTATATAGTAAATGTTCGACTTTACCATTGGGCGTATTAGTGACAGGTAGAATACTCACTTTAAACTACTGTTATGTTATTTCTGTTGTAGGTTATACGACACTACACGCCATTAAAAGACAAGATTTAGCAGGAACAGATGTAACTGCTTATTTACAGAGTAAATTAAATGAACAAGGAAATTCTTTTACGACAACAGGTATAAATGAATAATGTTACTAGAATTCTCGTTGGTTTGCATCACGGACCAGGCTAACTTTAGGTGCTCGCTCGCCAATCGAAAACAAATCATGTAATGTCAATACAGGATATTTTAGATTCAGCTTTTGATCATATTGCTCAACCAGATATTGCCCACATATTTTACAACCCCCCCACCCCCGGAGATATAAATATGTTTTGTGCCGCCGCTGGATCTTATGTAATTTCAGCGTTCACCACGCCCCCGAAAGGCAAAAAAAAAGTCATCTTAAAAACTAAAAGCTAAGATAAAGCTTAAATCATTCCGATGTTTTTCGAACTTTAAGATGCTACTTTAAATTTTAATTTTCAGCTGACGCGGAAATAGTTCGAGATATAAAAGAGAAATATTGTTATATCGCTGAGGACTTTTCAGAAGAAATGAAAAAATCGTCCGGTATACCCAAGAACGATTACAAGCTACCCGATGGTAATGTTGTCACAGTCGGTGATGAAAGTTTTAGATGTCCAGAAATTTTATTTCAACCCTCACTAGCTGGTAAGATACACATATTATTCGGTAGAACAACTATAATTATGATGATGTCTTTAACTTTTTGGGGCAATGTAAATGTTGTAACTGTTACAATATAAACATAGAAAATATTCAATATTTTTTTTAATATTTGAGAAAGTTGAATAACGGAGTATCTCATTTGGGCCGAGATAAGAACTGTGGTGTTGGCAAGGAAAGCATGTTAGTCATTTGGATGGGACAAAAGAAAACACCTATTATCATGGTTATTATCTATATTAATCTTAAATAAGATGACCTAAGTAAAGTGACCACGTGGTGTTCAAAACCATTGCATCCAAACACTTCAGTGGCCAGGTTAGTGTAAAAAAGTAGAGCGTTAAATCTTATTTTATCTCATTCCAATGTTTTGTTTTACAGGTAGAGACGCTGACGGTATACATAAGATGATATATGATAGCATCATGCAGTGTGATATTGATCAAAGAAAAGATCTATATCCTAATATAATTATATCTGGGGGAAATACAATGTTTCCTGGTAAGAACAACCTACATCGCCCAAATACATTATTTCATCTTATCAATTTAATCTATTTGGTTAAAACACTGTATCGATTCGGTTTTTGTTTCCATGTGGGAATCTAGTTTCAAACCATTCGGGTCGAAAGGACGTTTGACAAATAACCGTGTGTAGCATTGTCGTCGATTGACCGTAGTCGACTCTAACCGTATTACACGTACCGAAATTAATAGAAATATTGTCTCATAGAGCTTCAGATTTTATAAATTTCTAGTCGTCCAGATGGGACTAAACCAAAGTCCCTTGTACATACTGGCAGTTGGAATTGTTAGTAGGTCGTACCAACACAGTACCACTTACCGGGCAAAATTTCACTTTAACCCATAGCGTTCTGTATGGCGTATCCACGTCTTCATTAGCCCAGCCGTTGCAAAAAGTAGGACATTAAACCCCACGTTATTTCATTTATAAAATTTTCAGGTAATCCCCAAACCTCGCACCAAACTTGATGCTGTCTCCATTCGGACCCCGCGCCCTTGCTCAAATTCCTAAACACGCCCCGTCATTTCTCTTGCATTAAATGTAAAGCTTATTATTTTGAAAATCTGCAGTTAACTTTCTTTGTTTTAAATGTAGGTATGCGAGAGAGGTTACTTAAGGAAATGAAAGCACTTATACCCAACACTATGAGCCTTAAAGTCATTTCACCACCAGAGAGAAAATACTTCGTGTGGATTGGTGGATCTATTCTAGCATCTTTATCAACATTTGCCACTACATGGATCACAAAACAGGAATACAATGAATATGGACCAAGTATTGTTCATAGAAAATGTCTTTAGTATTACTTTAAATACTCGGTAATAACATAATATAGGGAAACTTGCATTTTCTGTTATACGGATTTTGCGGGATTTCTCTATGAGGCAGCATGAATTCAGCTTAACAGAATTCTGGGTTTTGTATGAGAGGAAAAGACTATGTAAACATATGTCACGAATAATAACAAAAAAAAGGGACGACCTTGTTAAATCAAGCCACATTAAATTATACATTGATTTCCATAAGGTCCATATTAATCAAATTTATATATTGCAAAAGATGTATCAGCAATCGTAATGTTCACGCGTTTTCGGATAAACATACCAACAATAAGGCGCCAAGAAAGGAGAACAGATTTACTGTGATATCGTTTTTTAAAAAAATGTTATGTATTAGATATTATACTTCTTTCGCTGTACAATTTTATGTATATTGATATTTGTATCTTAAATTAAAGTTTTTTATTTCTTGTTCTAGCTTTAGATAATGTAATACTATTATGTATGAACCCATGTGCAGGATTAATGCTAGATTGCTGGGAGTAATAAAACCCATTTTTGTTCAAGGGGATTTAAATAACACAGCTGGCATAAAACATATTGATTTAAATAAGTAAAGATCACTGAGAACGGCAGTTATATGTGCAAATGGCGGAAGATAAACGATTTGATAATATTTTTTCTGCCGAGATCTTGTATCAAGAAATTTCGGAAGAATTTATCACGTCATGGAAAGTTGAGATAACATTTATCAGATTTTGACGCGATAATGTTTACAACAAACTAGCGAACCATTACGAAGGCTGTCAGTGTACAATCCGGTGTTGCTTTGTTATTTCATGAACTTAGAAAATAGTACATACCATTAATTTAATAGCAAACATGTATTAGATACATACTGAACTGTGTCAGTTTGAAGTGCATTCTTTGTCTCGTGCACATAAACAGTGTCGATCGGATGGTAACTTTAGACTCTAGGGCAATTCTGTACGGCGGACAAAGGATCCGAAGGTGGCGACAATATTGGCGTATAAAAATAATTGGAGTGAATGGGGTTTCAGTGTGTTAGGCGCTAAATCACTTACCATGAGGTACGGGTTTCGAACCCCGGATTTAACAGTGTGGTTTATACTTGCCGGGCACGATGGAGGGCCTGTCATGGAAAAGCTTCCAAACGTGTATATTATTAGGCTATAATGGAACTCTTGGCAGTTGGAATTCAGTTGTTGAGCAGGTTTCCTCCATAGCACATAGCGTGTGTTCGTCTCTATTAGCCCAGTTGGAGAGGAAACTTATAGACCATAACTCGATTTCATTCCTTCCTTCCTTAATCTTATAAACCTGTAGGGGGTTGGTATGGCCTAGTGGTCTAGAGTGCGCGCTTCGACCTCTAGCTGGCCGGTCACCTCTGGCTTGCGGCTGTGGTTTCGAGCCCTGGTGTGAGCGTATGTGGCATGGAGATAGGGGCGCCTTTTCAACCTCGTGGGTTTCCTCCGGGCACTCCGGTTTCCTCCCACTGTTAAAGACCCCTACGCGCAAGCGAATTATTGAAATAACCATATGTTAGTCCCAAAATGACCTGGTTTGTGTCGAGTGGACGTTAAACCCCATGTCTCTCTCTCTCTCTCTCTATCTATAAACCTGTAACGGCAAATCTCTTTGATTTTTGGCGTATATTCTATGCCCGGAATAACTTCCGGTTTATTTTCCATAAGAAATCATGAAATAAGATTGCTCTTACTGGAATTCTGGATATTATGTACATGTAAACATAGAAGGTTTTTAAGCAACTTCGGTTGAGCTGGGCCAAGCATAACCTCAGTCTCGTGCTTTATCCTACACATACATACTGACATGTTATCTAAACTATTAAAAGGACATTTTTCAAAACAAAACAAGATAATTTCAAGTTTAATTTAAAAATAGGAAAGCTAGGCTATGTCTCGAATATACCAGTGTCTGGTTGCCACTATGCATACATGGTAAATTATGTATAAAACTATATAATGCAGCCCTTGCTCAATACAATATTTTCGGAAAGTGAATCGATAGGTGTATCGAGACATTATTCTTAAGCGGGGTGTCTTATTGACAGATAATACTTTAATGTGTTTAAACCAACATAACAATAGATTTATAAGATTAATAATAGATTTGTGCCTATTAATAAAATGCATGAAATGATTAACAGTTTTCGTGAACTAGCATGTTGTTACTTTCAATACATACCAAGCCTTCGAGACAATTCACACATAATTTCATATAAATACGGTACTACGAAGTTTTGTGTTCATTTTATAAATGTATGAATGACTGTTATTCTCGGCTTAGTATCTATTTCCTTCCTGTTATGGGACCTATCTTATAGCTAGATACCATGAATGACATATTTTAGTGCATAATAAATATATATGAGATAAGTTACCTTCGTTTACCGGTAAGACAGGAAAGTCAACATAGCTATATATAGTATTTATCTACAACAGGTAAGTCTTTTAAATTGTCCATAAATTAATGTATATTTGAGGGATATTTCCATTATGTAGAAAATGCTTAACACAACGATTAACCGACTCTGTTCTAATAACTCGTAACTGATAGCAACACTCCAATTATTTTTATACGCCAATATTGTCGCCACCTTCGGATCCTTTGTCCGCCGTACAGAATTGCCCTAGAGTCTAAAGTTACCATTCGATCGACACTGTTTATGTGCACGAGACAAAGAACGTATCTTGATTTTCACAGATTTCCTTTAATTACTGCTGGAGGTCGCTCCACGGGCTAAAAGGTTCCCATCTAATTGACACAATGTTTATGTGCACGAGGACACGTATGTTTTGTTGCCTGGCAACTTTTGTTTCTCTTCAATGAATGATATTCGAATTTTCTTCGTCAATTATTTCCTTATGCTCACGATTCTTAAAAAATTATTTATTTATTACTAGTACTTCAAGAAAATACAGATTAAGCGGTACTATATATCTGAAATTTGTTTCTCCTGTTTAATGAGATCTGGGACATGAATAGAAATGGTTCCACTACTGCTGTCTTCTGTCTTACTCCAGTCGCAGTAGTGTTTTTTCCTACCGAGTTCCTTTGCGCAAGTTTTTTAATCAAATGGCTACAAAAAGTTTACTGGCCTATAGCTCGCTTAATTTACAAATAAACTGACCCAAAACAGTACTGTACGCAGTTTAACATATAATAAATCAAATCTTATTGAAATAAAGGTGAGGCCTTACCGCATAATTATATGATTTGATGAAACCCATCTCCTACGCGAAATTTCAACTGGCCGACCGTCATGGCCGCAAGTTGCGTAATACGTCATTAGGCTACAACATAAACAGCGCTATGCAGAGAAAAACTGTTCGGTAACTATTGTAATGGTCCAGTCTTCACTATTTGTGATAGAATTACTTATTTTAATACAAACTGTAATGATGTGTGTTGATAATTGTGCGTTTGAACCTATTTGAACTTGCGTAAGGGGTCTTAGACTGTACCAATTGTTACCTTAAACACAGTTTAAGGTAACAAGTAGTTACTATGACATGAAGTGAAATGAAATGGGGTTTAATATCCTACTCTTCTGCTCATAAACTGGGCTAATGAAGACTTATACAATGATGCTTTCATTTTTTTCAGCTATATATTTTTTTTTCTTTTAAAAAATGCACGAATAAAATTATAAAGAAATGAATAATTATAACTGTAGCAGAGCAGTAGTAATCGACAATGGTTCCCACGAGTGTAAAGCGGGATTTGCGGGTGAAACCAGTCCTAAAGCTGTTATACCTACCTGTATCGGTAACCAGTCGTCAAAGGTATATTTTATACTATCTAATTTGATATTTAATATCTTTATAAGTGCGAAATACTTTTCGTTTTTTTCTTGGTGTTCAAAACATTTTATACTGAAAAATTATTGTAAATTACTTTGCTAACCCAGGTTACATCAATTAATCATATGAAATACATTGATGCCTTGTACGCTTTTCAATACATGACTATACTGTTCTATTTTTTATAATTTGTGTGTTTGTGTGTGTGGGCGGAGGGGGGGGGGGGTACGTAGTCAATGTCGAATCTTCTAGCTAACTGATGAGATTGTTTTGAAGGTAATCAGCAGTCACCGTGTTCAAGAAGGAATATGCATACATCCATCATTTCCTATACAGCTATTATGTGCCATTTTTGTCATTTAGCCATTGGCTAATATTCATCTTCATATTTTAGGCGATTATGATCGGTATGGGCCACAAAGACACCTTCATAGGGGATGAAGCGCAGAGTAAGAGGGGAATATTATCTTTAAAGTATCCAGTAGAACGTGGAATAGTTAAAAATTGGGACCATATGGAGAAAATCTGGAATTATGTATTCTATAATGAATTAAGAGTATCACCAGAGGAAAGTCCTATTTTATTAACTGAAGCACCACTGAACCCCAGGGCAAACAGAGAATTAATGACACAGGTAACCGAACATATTTTTTGTCACCACGTTCTGCTACCGTGAGTTATATTTACACCAGTCAATCATAGCCCGAAACCTACCAGTCACCCCTTTTAAGTTCGGTTTCATTCACGAGTGCTGTATTCCAGTACAGGCTATATGATCTGTCAGTAGATGTGCGTAACATAATTTGCAACTGGTGTTGTTGGACATCGAATAAAGTTACTAACGAGCGAATGCTCAACTTCCTAAAGTCGCACTTTTCTAAAATGACAATGGAGTATTTTTTACAATTTTAGTAATGTAATTTCACGTATATTAGCATGGATGTCTTCGAAACTAGTCTGCAAATGAAAATTATTGGTGATTTATTTTTTACATAATATTTCGAACATTAAATCCAAATATTTTCACAGATAGTGTTCGAAAATTTACAATCTCCAGCTCTTTATATTGGTTTACCGGCTGTTCTGTCATTTTATACTTCTGGTCGATCAACAGGGATGATGTTTGATTCCGGAGATGGAGTTTCCTACGTTGTACCCATTTATGAAGGTGAGGTGTCATCTTTAACTGGATAAAAAAGAAGTATGATCTTAGGTACAATACCCGATCTATAGTGTTAATTCTGGCATCAGCAACAGTTGACCAAGTCTCATGCCATCTGACACTGAATGTCGTAATTATGAATGAATTGTCAGTCAGTACAAACACCGCTTCTTTCGATCTCTAACAATCATGTATACGGGACACAAATTGGTTGAAGAGGTTTTTATTTCAATACTCCAGATCGTCAAGACAGTAAGATGCAAGCATAGGATTAGATTAGTCGAACTGGTCGTTGCCTTAACGTTACCCTTTCTCACTATAGAAGTACGTCAGAAAACTTTCAACTGAATAAAATATAATCTTTAAGTGGCATTTAGCGACATTAAGCAGAACACAAATGAAGATACGAGTGTGTAATAATTTATTCACCATGAATATCATAATATATCGACCGCAAATATCCAAATATATCGCTGTGCTTGATAACGCTAAGAAGGTACGTGTCGAAACGTCGTGCTTTTTGAATAAAACCAGTGATATCCCATGAAATTTGTGTTCTGCTTAATGAATAAAATATATAGTTTATCATTAATTGGGAACAAGCCTCTTTTTTTGTTTCAGGATACGCAATAAAACACGCAATAAAACGAGTAGATTTAGCTGGTAGAGATCTGACAACTTACTTACAGAGTATTTTACGCACTGGTGGAAATATTTTAACTTCTGAAAGTAAGTATTTGGTAACAAAAAATAATGTTTATTTTCCGTTGTTTAGTCCACTTCACAATAACACAAAAGAATAGAAGATACCACTACCACTACTTTTTTGTACACAACCAATACAAAGTAGGTTAATATTTCCGTCTGTAATGTGCTAATCAGATTTCGTTACAAAGGGGCATAACTCTGGTGGTGAATATCGAAAAATCAATATGCTTTGCCATTTCAAATATTCAATGATACAGGCAATCTATATCAATTTCTAAAAGATATGCATTCTTGTTGCCACTATCGGCTAGCACGAAATGTTGACGGCGGGCGGACAGAAAAGTGACTCAGTATAAGACCAGCTTGAAATGTAGGTGTACAACAACGACAATGCTACTACGTGACATTCAAATAATAGATTGTATTCGATTCCCAATCCTGAAATGAAAACATATAATATTATATTGAGTGGATACGCGGTAGTGCTCAACAGTGTGTCATAAATGCTAACGAATTTTATTAAATATACAAAAACTTAATTTTTGCAGACGACAGAGAAATTGTTAGGGATTTGAAAGAAAAGGTTTGTTGTGTGGCTCTTATGTACGAAAAAGAAATGATTACATTCACACAAAATAGAAGTTACGAACTACCAGACGGATCCAATATCTATATTGGTAATGAAAGAATTAGATGTCCAGAACTATTATTTCAACCTTCTTTTATAGGTAATTTTATGTGTTAATGGTTATAGTGATACAGAATTAGGATCCTTCAATTTGTCTATCATAGCAACACTAGATTACTTTCTGTTCCCAGAAATTTCATCCTTGTGCATAAGGCAATTCGAAATCTCCAACCTTAAAATAGCTAAATATATGATTTTAGTCAAATGAAGTACATTAAATTGTATTGACATGAGTTGTTCTGGTGTCTTAGTTCATTAGTGATTAAGAACGTCAATCAGATTAAATTTCTGTTCTGAAGTTAAAGCGGGAGTCGTCTGGTTAATATTTTCATATTTAGCTAACTGTGGAGCATAAAACCGTTACATGTATATCTCAATACTGACCTAATCAAAGGTTTTAACCAAGGAGGCTAGCTTCTTTACAAGTTTCATTACGAACCGCTTTTCTACAAAATCGTGGAAGCTATAGGGTTTTTCAACGAGTTTTAATGTGTATATATACAAATACATGTATTATAACGCTATTTCAGGAAGATCAGAAAAGGGTATACATAAAATGGTTCACGAATCAATTCAAAATTGTGATTTAGACGTTAGAAGAGATCTGTATAAGAATATTTTGATGATTGGTGGCACATCTATGTTATCTGGTAAGATTCTTCTCTTGATAATAATATGTAGCTAACAAGGGCGATCTCTCAGAAACCATAATTTAAAACTACTTGTCAACATTCTACTAATGCTGAAAAATATTCTGCATCTCTAATTTAAAAATTTCAGGTGTATGCGGACGAATGAAAAGAGAACTTATAAAACTTTTACCTCAGTCGGTTAAAGTGAATGTAACATCAGATCCTCAAGGAAAACATTCGGCTTGGCAAGGAGGGTCAATCCTGTCATCATCATTATCCTTTATGGAGCGGTGTGTTTCAAAAGCAGAATATGAAGAATTCGGACCTAATATTGTTCACAAAAAGTTTCTGTAAATCATGTTGTAAAAAAAAAAAATCCACAGATCTTTCATTTACAAAGTGAGAAAAGGGTCAGCTTTTTTGGTCCATAGGCCGGTGTTATTATGTTATTGTTTTTGTTATATTAAAGTTATAAATGTTCGTATTGTTTTAGATTATAGAATGGTGGGTCTAGGTCCAGTTTGAGCCGTGAGCGGGCAGTTTGATTGCGCAACGTTATGAGTAACTATTGGACGTGACAGTCCATCTTGATATGACTCAGTTTATTTAGTATGAATTGTATGATGATTATTGAACAACAAAATGATCTACATTTCCAAATCTCCCAATCCTTTGCTAGATCTTAAAGTTCCGCTTTTAGGTCCAGATTGATTGCGCGGTGCCTATCTTGATATGACTGACTTACAAAATGATCTAACTTTCCTTCTATGATGCAATTTCTTTCAGAAGCAGAAACATACAGAGACCCAATGAACATGCACTACTTTTATATTGTAAAGCCCGTATGTGAGTTACATGTAGTTAATTCTTGTAAATAACTGGATGTAACAACATTGCATCACGACGAATATATGTTGGAATGGCGTTTTCACGGTCTTTGAGTCGCACCACAGATCAATTGCTTGGGTATCAAATTTTGGGTATCAGTTCTGTGGAAGACACATGGATATGCCAAGGTTAACAAAAGAACATTTGAGAATTCAAGGGGGCATGAGTATCAGAGGAGTTTCATTAAATGCCATCATTGTGTCATCTCGAAACGATCCTATGTAGGATTCGTCGGTCCGACCGACGAGGCTCTGACAGGCTAAGAGCTAGTCGGTCTCGTGTTAGGCCAATCCCGTGCTTCACATCAAATGTTTAAAAATATAGGACCCGTCAAAGAAATGGCCATCGTGTTCACATAGCTGAAAATGAAAAGGGTTCGTGTTCATCGATTCAAATGTCTCAACCGAAATTTAAAAATCAATATTCTGATTGCGCCACCCACCCATACACAATACGCTATGCTTTCAGAAATCATTATCATTATCGATCATGATCGTCCGACTTAAAAATCTATGTAGTCTCGTGATTTAGTTCCTTTCGTTATCAAAATATTCATGTTTTGTGTGTACATTTCTGAAAATAAAGCAGGTGATGTTGATCCACCGCCTAAAGCACAAAAATTAAACGGGTCTTTCGGTGTACAAGGGAGATTAAAACTCGTCAGATGCAGGGGTCGGCAAAGGTTCGTCTGCTTTCAAATCGATTCTGTGCGTTTATTTAATTTGGACTAAAATCTGTCAAATGTTTAGTTATAAAATTATAGTGTGGGAATTATTAGTGTAGGAATATAAAAAAAACGCCCAGAATTTTGGACGTTTTTTATACCTATAGTCAGGGTAGGCTGTCCGTCTCTATTGGTAATGACCCGCAAAGTCGCAAATTTTTAAAAAAAATTCACTGGACTCAGGATATGACAATCCCATCGGACCCCATACCCACAACTTCGCAAACCTTAAAAAATGACCACCTCTCAGACAGGACGGTGTTCAGGAATTTTAGCAGTAGGTCTGGGAGATTAAACGAGAATTGTATAAAATCTGAAGCTCTGAGATAATATTCGTCTCATGTGGGCGCATGCATGTACACAGGCCTTTATAGGATTACAGTGTAGGGGACGCGGTGGCTAAGTGGGTAAGACGCTGGGTCGCAAGCTGGAGGTCACGTGTTCGATCCCTGTCCCCTTATAAGTGATGCAGTACGGAGGGACGTAAGACGTTCGGATGTGATGAAAATCCGAAGTCCCGTGTACATATTGTCGTGCACGTAAAAGTTCACTGGGGCATGAGTACCAGAGGAGTTTCACATAATGTCATCACTCTGCTAGCTCGAGACGCCGAGTAATGAGCTAAATGATCAGAAAGTCTTGAGGCACATGTAAGATTTTGAAGATGCCAATTATTACCCTTTTACCTGTTCCCTACTGCACTCCGATGCACGTGAAGATTCAATTTTTATACGCCCACATTTTTATGTGGACGTATATATATATTGTCGTCGCCCCTGTCCGTCCGGACGTCCACAATTTGTTTGTGGACCCTCTACAGGTCACAATTCTTATCCGATTTTGACGAAACTTGAAATATAGGTTTATCCCCAAAAGATCTCGGCTGCTTTCGATATTGGCATGTATCGGATGAAAACTTCATGGATTATGGCCCCTGATTGTACGAAAAATCACGTTTTTAGCTTGTGGACCCTATAGAGGTCACAATTTTGAACCGATTTTGATGAAACTTGACATGCATGTTTATAACCCAAAGATCTTGGTTCCTTTCGATATTTGCGCCTATCGGAATGTAATTTCCTGAATTATGGCCCCTGATTGTCCGAAAAATCACCCTTTTTAGCTTGTGGTTCCTCTGGAGGTCACAATTATTATCCGATTTAAAAAAAACGTTTGATTATATCACCGTTACACCCTAAGGAAGGTTGAGTTCGAATTTCGGGAAAATCGGACGAAAATTGCCATACAAAATGGCCGCCGTTTGTACGCGAATACTGTTAAAAAATGGTATATCAAGGTTGTGGAGCCTGTAGAAGTCACATTTTTTATTCGATTTTGATGAAACTTGAAATTCATGGTTATAACCCAAAGATCTTGGTTCCTTTCGATATTTGCACATATCGGAACGTAACTTCCTGAATTATGGCCCCTGATTATACGCAAAATCGCCTTATTTTAGCTTGTGGTCCCTCTGGTGGTCACAATTATTATCCGATTTACTAAAACGGTTGATTATATTACCGTTACACCGTAAGGAAGGTTGAGTTCGAATTTCGGGGAAATCGGACCAAAATTGCCATACAAAATGGCCGCCGTTTGTAAGCGAATACTGTTAAAAAATTGTATATCATGGTTGTGGACGCTGTAGAGGTCACAATTTTAATTGGATTTTGATGAAACTTGAAATGCATGGTTATAACCCAAAGATCTTGGTTCCTTTCGTTATTTGCGCATATCGGATCATAACTTCCTGAATTATGGCCCCTGATTGTCCGAAAAATCGCCTATGGTCCCTCTGAAGGTCACAGTTATTATCTGATTTGAAAAAACGTTTGACTCTATCACCGTTACACCCTACGGAAGGTTGAGTTTGAATTTCGAGAAAATTGGACTCTAATTGCCAGAAAAAATGGCCGCCGTTTGTACGCGAACAGTGTATAAATATGGTATGTCAAAGTTGTGGACCCTGTAGAAGTGACAATTTTAATTTTTTCGATTTTGATGAAACCTGAAATGCTTGTTTATAACCTAAAGATCTTTATTCTTTTCGATATTTGCGCATATCAAATTGTAACTTAATGAATTATGGCCTTTGATTGTAGGAAAAATCACTTTCGGTATTGCTTGTTCTCTGTCTATCTCTCGAACAATTATTATCTGATTTAAAAAAAACCTCCGATTATATTACTGTTGCACCGTAAGGAAGGTTGAGTTCGAATTTCGTGAAAATCGTACCAAAATTGCCGGACGAAATGGTCACCGTTTGTACGCGAATAGTGTAAAAAATATGGTATATCATGGTTGTGGACTCTCTACAGGTCACAATTCTTATCTGATTTTGACGAAAAGTAACATTTCTAGGTTGTGTACCTTCACACCATAATCATTGTCGGCTTCGAATTTCATGAATATCAGACTGGAACTGACCAACAAAATGGCTGCTCCCAATACAGTATGAAATACAGGACTTAATGATGTAGAAAAAATCACTTTCGGTATTGCTTGTTCTCTATCCATCTCTCAAAAATGTGGGCGTATCCTGCCTGGCAGTGCCAGCCTATCTTTATCTTTGTAAACCTAGTTTGACTATTGAGCGGATTATGTCACATGTCCTATACTTTCTATACAGCCGCAATGTCAAAGAGGATGCTCGATTCACAGTCCAGAACGTCCCGAATCGACAGAATTACAATCGAGTGACGCGGAATTCAGTCCCGTCACAGTTCTGCCAGTCCCGACAGCTGAGGTGGAGTGAGTAGAATCGTGACGTATTCCTAGCAAAAAATATGTTTATTGGTTGAAATATTTTCTATACCGTTGACACATGCGTTGTCCTCCGAAATTCTATATTTCACTCGATTGACACCAGTTTAGGAATTTAATTCCGGAACTGTGAATCGAGCATCCCCATGATGTCGCCCATCCCCACCTCTGGTCTCAGGCTATTTTTGAATCCTGCCGAGTATTTTTCAGCCCGATTCTTGTTTGCTTGCCAACATCATTTTCAAGCAGAATTTTGCTATCAAGTGTGAAATCTCCGCTGTCCTATTGACCCATCTGCTGTCACTAGCATCAATATGACTATTGTCAAATAAGCTTCTAGATGCAATTGGTCATGTGGGAGAACCCCTGACCTTTAAGTACATGTTATTATATTTAATATCAATAATGTATGTATATACTAATTAACTTGTGAGAAGCCGGACAGCTCAACACAGAACCATGGAGGCAGACGTGGATGAAGACGATGGCCGTAAAGATCACAATAGTATTATGATATGTATTGTTTGTCAGGGGCGGATCTAGGAATTTTGAAGGGGGGGGGGAAATGAAGGCACTGACCGCGGAGACGGGGCATGTCGCTGAGAGGGGGGTTGCGTCATTTCCTTGCATCTGTAGCCATTCCAAGAGCAATTTGGCTGACATTTTCGTCTAAGTAAAGGTTCGGAACGGACATATTTGGGTCTGAGAAAGGGCACTTTCAGCAGTAAAAAGGGCACTGTCGAAAATTAGTGGGGGCGCGCGCCTCTGTTTGTAGTATAGTTTAATGTTAGTTACCATCATGCTGAATTAAAAAAAAGTCCAATCCACAGTTATTAGCTTATCTGATTATATTACAACTCGATCGAAACATAGACATTCACGGTGACGAATAGAAGGTAGGAAAGACTGGGAACCCCCAAATAACCCGAGAACAGATGAGGGGGAGAGCGGTATTACACCATATTTACAAATTGTATCTATATAGCAAGCGGGCATACTCCGATCAGAGACAGTTCTTAAAGGAACTTCCCAGAACCTAATTTCAATACAGACATTATTAAAAGGCAGTGACCATATTATCATTCATGTATGATCATTTAGCAAGTCCATATTATAGGAAGGTCCAATTAAAATTATGCTTCAGTAATCAAAAATATGACTATGGAAAACCTAAATATTAAATTTGTATTATGTACATGGACTATATCTTCATTTTACTGTTATATTATTCAAATTGATTTTATCATAATTTGGTTAAGTATTCTTATATTTTCTGGCTGGTATAGACTACATAGAAGAGAGGTCCTAGCCTGTTCCCCAATCCTGTTCTGGGGATAAAATATTGCTTATGAACAAAAAGGAATCCACACATCCCGCACCCCTCTGGATAGGCTACGTCACTTGGTGCTATCCATCGGAATCCCTTACAAACTAGAATATTGTGAAATATGGGTGTTACATTGGAAGTTCATTTTATCGACCAATAGCCCTTCGTTCTGTAATAAACCAATTGCCATTTTCTTGTCCACGAAAATTTAATGATATGCCTGTTTTAAATCAGAGAATCTAAGCAGGCCCGTAGGCAGCTTGCTGGCTTCGGGGGGGGGGGGGGGGGCTGGCAGTGGAGGGGCACACCCGTTACAGTCTACAGTAGGTATTTTAGAGTTATGGTTGGCAAATTTTCTTTCGGAGGGGCAAAACATTTTTTCTGGGGGTCATTACCCACCCCCACCCCCCTTGCCACCCCCTGGCTACGGGCCTGAATCTAAGTCGTGCCGGAACATTACATATTTTGAGGGTACCGGTATGTAGGGGCCTATTTGCTATGTGGTCTTCATCCATGTTAGCACTCCACTTTCGAACAGAGTATTTTCCCATGGTACTTCGTTGTCTGCATAAATATCACCACCCTTGTGAAAAACGGACGTTATGTTCATTTGACAGTTAACTTCGCTGCAATAGCGCCCTTGAGCTTTAAAAATATACCACACAGACGTTTTACCAATGACGTAGATGTAGTCGACTGTGTAAGCTTACTACTCACTAGATATTCGAGTCTAAACAAATCAATTCCAGTACGGTAACCGGAAGTAAATCTTTTAGCGGGAGAAGATGGTAAACTGTACTTATTAATTAGTGAACACTTTAAAAAGTTAAACAAACTTGCAAAAATCATTTCAATGGTATAGAAAAGCTATTATATTTGTCTCGATGCACCCCTTCTTTGTCCCAGATACGTCTGTCTTCATCATATTACGAAGCCCTAATATGTAACAAGTCTTGCCTCAGTACGACAGTATATAATAGAGCGAAGCTGTTGTTGTTGTTATGTCAAAAATAAAACCTTCATAAAACAATATCCTAATTAAGTTGAGAATTATTTTCATTGATGTCAAAAGTATGTGACGTCGTTGAATTAGACGCATCATATAGGGCTGGACGATATTTGAAAATTTCAATATTGCGATATTTTTTAAAAAATCACCAATATATTGTCAGTATTGCGATATTTTGGTGCGCCAAGCAAATGTTGTTGAAAAGCCTTAGAAAAGGGGGTGCTAATCCTCTCCAACAGCAATGAGGCACCCTTTGAGTTTATTACCTTACTGGTTGTTTTATTAATCACCCTGCATTTTACTAAATATATTCTATTTAAAGCGTAAATTTCATATTTTCTTAGAAAGTCTAAACATATTTGTTTCTATGTCTTTTGCTCAATAGGTTGTCAACTCACTATTATACAATCATAGGCATCATTTTCCACACTTAAACATCTTTTATAGTGGAAATAATAACACAATTACCCCCCTTGTTTTCCCATTACCTCCATGCAATGGCTATCTTCAAATGTTTGAATTTAAAGTTGAAAATGATATTTTTGCCAATTTCCCAACTGGCAATAGTGAATTATAGGATTTATAGAATTATTTTTTAAAACGGTGGGACTGTTTATAGATACCATCTATGTTTTAAGGCTTTATTTTAATATATTCTAAAAATATAACTTAAAAATATGAAATTGCAGCTTTAACTAGAACCATAATCATGTTCAGTCCAGAGTTCAGAAAAAGAGTTGATCCCATTACAGCCAATTAGGCCCACTTATACAGAAATAAAACACTTTTTATTTTATAATTGGCACATCATATGTTTATGAACACAACAGTTAATGAAATTTTGTTACAATAACATTTATCAATCATTCATCCACAGTACAGTTATTTTCAGTTTTGTATCGCCAAACAACAACAAAATTAAACAAAACACGACTGCAGTTAGAGGGTTTTAAAATAAAATTAAATTCCACTTTCAAAGGTTTTTGTTTTAAAAAAAAAAAAAACATTTACAGTTTAGTAATGCACGACTGCAGTTAGAGGGTTTTAAAATAAAATTAAATTCCACTTTCAAAGGTTTTTGTTTTAAAAAAAAAAAAAACATTTACAGTTTAGTAATGCACAGGCGTAAACTCAGTTTAAGAACCACACTTGTTAATCTTAAATTTTAAACAGAAATAACACCACAAGACTTGATTAATTATATGTCTTCAAAATATTGAAACCCGAGATGTGAGCGTACAAATTACTTGTGTTTCCATTCTTGGCAGCTACGTACGTTTCTTCTACACAGTCTACATAATATTTCATTTTGATCAGTATCCTAAACGTCAAATCCAATTGTGGCTTGTACAGTTTCTCTTCAGGACAATATCCGATTTTGTCCCTTCTACTTCAACTACGTATACATATGTACGTCGTCTGCCATTTTGTAAATCAACCGATGACTATAGACATCGAAGACCAGCCGCAAGTTTACAAATTAAAATTGAACATTGATAATCAAGACTAGATAAATGTCGAAAATAGCAACGGTTTTTCCGGGTTTTTTTATTTTCACTTTCGACTTTTTTGTAGTTTCGGTCTACCAGCCACGAGATCTCATTGTATATTGTGTTACTGGACATCGACTGGTCCAGGTTATATGTATATTTCTCAATTAGTCCATTATTTGGGTGGATTCTAAAGAAAGTTCTGAACTAAATTCACAGAATATTGCAGTGCATACCGCGGTATATGGTGTCAAACGATATATTGGAATATTGCGGTTTTTATCAGGGTCTTAAAATTACCGTCGATGTAATTTCCAAACCGCGATATATTGATTTATCGAAATTACCTACTGTAGAAATATTTCTATATGACGCGTAATCTCAGTTGGCATGCGCTGACAATGGCATTGCCAGTTTTGCCCAGTGTATCCGGTTCCGGTCTGAATTTTTTTAATCAACAACAGTGAGTCTGTGGGTGACATTTTTACTTACGCTCCTGTGTTGTTAACGGAAAAGAGCTTTGCCCAAGCATCGCGGTTCGCTCTATATTATAGTATTACGAATCGTCAAATGTCTTGTGTTCGAAAATGTCCTCATCCCTCTAGCCTCTGTGTTTTGAGATGAGAGTTGGTCCGTCCTATATAGTTCAACGTTGCAAATGGGATTCTATTCGGCATCAGGCCTCTATGCAAAATTGATAATATATACTATTCAAAAAAAGTAGGTGATATTTGATTTTGGGGGCATAATACTAAAATATGCAAATGACTACGAAAAAAGTCACTATAGAACCTAACAGAAGAAACATTTCCAGTTACATGTGACGCCCAAACGCACCAATAGCTACCGCATGGAATGCAGGTGATGCTTGGGATCATCATGGGGGTCCAACCCAAGATTTGCACGACCCTGACTTTGAATGTTACAGTCATTGTGGCATTGAATTCCGGGATGGAAACATCAGTTTAATTGTTTTAGTGACCAGAAAACAAATTTTGATATGCGTCGGCTTACCCAAAATGAAAGGTTACGTGCCCTTGGCATGCTACAGATCGGCACAACACAGGCGGTTGTGGCGCGGACGATGAATGTTTCTCAGTCTATCATAAGCAGGCTATGGTCCAGATACCGTGATACACAATCTGTACAGGACAGACCACGCTCAGATCGACCAAGGGCGACAACTCAAGCCCAGGATCGATTTATCCATACCTTGGCCTTGAGAAATCGTGTCATCACAGCAAATCAGATCAGCGCTCGTCTTCAAACAGACACTGGCGTGAGAGTGAGTGGCCAGACGATTCGAAATCGACTGCATAGGAGTCACCTTCGCGCCCGACGTCCTCGCGTGATCCTTTGTTTGAGAGATCATCACATTCAGGCAAGACGTCGTTGGTGTAGGGATCGTCAACACTGGGATAATCGACGCTGGAGCAATGTGATGTTTTTAGATGAGACAAGGTTCACTGTTGATTTTTTGGACAGACGTAGGAGGGTGTGGCGTCGTCGAAAAGCGCTTCCAAGACGTTAACGTCATCAGACATGATCGATTTGGGGGTGGTTCTGTTATGGTGTGGGGAGGCATCACTGTTGCTGGAAGAACATGTTGTTACAGGGCGTGTTACAGGCCAGTACTACCGGGACAAAATCTTGGCAGTCCATGTTGTGCCGTTCGCACGACCTCATGGCCGCCGTTTCATCTTCCAGGATGACAAAGCAAGATGTCACAGGGCCAGGATCGTTACAGGTTACCTCCAACAACAGAACATCACCACATTACCTTGGCCAGCACTGAGTCCCGACCTCTCCCCCATCGAGCATGTCCCAGACATGCTTGGACAGAGGTTACGTCAACGTCAACAACGTCCCGCCAATGTCCAAGAACTTGCTGCTGAGTTGCAACAAGAATGGGACAATCTGGACTAAAATGACCTTAGACGTCTCATTAGGAGTATGCCACGTTGAATCAATGCTTGTTTGGCAAACGAATGAGGATTTACCCGTTACTGACTTTGTTGTGATGCTGTGGTAACTTTGCTGTTTGACCCAGGGTATCATTTTACCCTTATAATGGTCAATTTGTGCCTTACTTAGTCTAACGATCATTTGGAATAAATCGATGAATGTGAACTTCATTTCATTTTGTCATTTGTTTCTTCGTCAGTTTCATTAGGTGACTTTAATAACACTTAAAAATCAAATATCCCCTACTTTTTTTGAATAGTATATTTCATCAAAACAACGATTGATTATTATAATATTTCTGCCACACCCAACTACAAGTGTAAGCATATAATTCTACCTGAAATGGGTATAAATCATCGTATTTAAAATCGAAGCGTTAAGCCGTTACCACCGCCATCTTTTTAAATGGGAAACCTATTGACGTCATCATAAAGGTGGGGCTAAATATAAGGCTTTACAACAGCCAATCAAAAAGGTAGTCGTAAGTGTTGGCACATGCCTAAAGCACTGTAACTATGAATGGATTTGGATGGTGGTGTATGTTCAGACAAAAACAACGTCTCATTAATTTTAACACAAATATTTGGAGTTACCACAGCATCACAACAAAGTCAGTAACGGGTAAATCCTCCTCTGTTTGCCAAACAAGCGATAGTTGTGCCACTACATTGGCCTCTGTAAGTTTGATTAGTCATAATAGCACAAACTTGTCTTATTTTAAAGATATTATGTGCATTAATAAAGAAATTGAGTTTGCCACGTCATAGCTAAAAACAAACACATCAGTATATCTCAACATTTTTAGCTAAGTTCTCGTAGCTAAAAGTTGCTTTGCTAATGCTTAGCTTAGACTACTAGAGTATCATTTTTATACGCCCACATAGAAATGTGGACGTATATTGCCGTCGCCCCCGTCCGTCCGTCTGTCGGTCCGTCCGTCGGTCCGTCCGTCCATCGTCCACAATTTCTTGTGAACGCACTAGAGGCCAGGGTTAATATCCGATTGACTTTAGATTTATACACAGTGTTTAAGGTCATGAGACGAAGAAGCCTATTGATTTTCAGCAATATCCGATAATTACTGCCAGAGTTATGACCCTTGATCACTTTGAAAAATCTTGTGAACACTCTAGAGGCTAAAGTTAATATCCGATTGACCTTAAATTTATACACAGTGTTGAAGGTCATGCGACGAAGAAGCCTATTGATTTTCAGCAATATCCGATAATTACTGCCAGAGTTATGACCCTTGATCACTTTGAAAAATCTTGTGAACGCTCTAGAGGCTAAAGTTAATATCCGATTGACCTTAAATTTATACACAGTGTTTAAGGTCATGAGACGAAGAAGCCTATTGATTTTCAGCGATATCCGATAATTACTGCCAGAGTTATGACCCTTGATCACTTTGAAAAATCTTGTGAACGCTCTAGAGGCTAAAGTTAATATTGGATTGACTTTAAATTTATACACAGTGTTCAAGGTCGTAATACGAAGAAGCCTATTGATTTTCAGCAATATCCGATAATTACTGCCAGAGTTATGACTCTTGATCACTTTGAAAAATCTTGTGAATGCTCGAGAGGCTAAAGTTAATATCCGATTGACTTTAAATTTATACACAGTGTTTAAGGTCATAAGACGAAGAAGCCTATTGATTTTCACGGATTTCCGATAATTAGTGCCAGAGTTATGGCCCTTGATCACTTCAAAAAATCTTGTGGATGCTCTAGAGGACAAAGATGATGTCCGATTGACTTCAAATTTATACACAGTGTTTAAGGTCATGAGACGAAGAAGCCTATTGATTTTCAGCGATTTCTGATAATTAGTGCCAGAGTTGTGTCCCTTGATCAGTTCAAAAATTCTTGTGGATGCTCTAGAGGCCAAAGTTAATATCCGATTGACTTTAAATTTACACACATTGTTTAAGGTCATGAGACAAAGAAGCCTACTGATTTTCGGCGATTTCAAATAATTACTTCCAGAGTTATCTCCCTTGATCACTTCAAAAAACCTTGTGATGCTATAGATGCCAAACTTATCATCCGATTGACTTCAGATTGATACACAGAGTTTAAGCTGTTGAAACGAACAAGTATTTTGATTTTCAATGAATTTTGATAACTGAACAGCTAAATCATTGATGTTAAATGTTTCCTATACTAATTGTTAGCGTGGGGCAAAACTTTATAAAAAGCAAACAAATTCTAATGATTTTCAGATAATTACAAAATGAGTTGTTACTCTTAATCAGATTTTAGTGTATAACAAATGTTTCATTCCCAAAAAAAGTAAAAATATGCGACAACCCTTGTTGACTGCCCGGACGATTTAGCTGCTGTGGGCGTATGTTTCGTTGCCTGGCAACCTATCTTTGTTTTTATACGCCCACATTTTCATCGTCCGTCCGTCCACAATTATTTGTGAACAGTCTACAGGTCACAATTTTTATCCGATTTCAATGAAACTTAAAATATAGATTTATCACCCTAAGATCTTGGTTCCTTTCGATATTGGCATGTATCGGACTGTAACTTCATGGGTTATGGGCTTATGGCCCCTGATTGTACGAAAAATCACGTTTTTTATTTTGTGAACAGTGTAGAGGTCACAATTTTGAACCAATTTGGATGAAACTTGAAAAAAATGTTTATAACCCAAAGATCTTGGTTCCTTTTGATATTTGTGCCAAGCGGGTCGTAACTTCCTGAATTATGGCCCCTGATTGTCCGAAAAATTGCCCTTTTTAGCCTGTGGTCCCTCTGGAGGTCAAAATTGTTATCCGATTTAAAAAACCGTTTGATTATATCACCATTACATGGTTATGGAGGTTGAGTTCATATTTCGTGAAAATCAGACCAAAATTGACGGACAAAATGGCCGCCGTTTGTACGTTAATAGTGTGAAAATATGTTATATCAAAGTTGTGGACCTTATAGAGGTCACAATTTTGAACCGTTTTTGATGAAACTTGACATGTATGTTGATAACCCAAAGATCTTGGTTCCTTTCGATATTTGCGCCCATCAGATCGTAACTTCCTGAATTATGTCCCCAGATTGTCTGAAAAATCGCTTCTGTTAGCTTGTGGTCCCTCTGGAGGTCAAAATTATTATCCGATTTAAAAAAACGTTTGATTATATCACCGTTACATGGTAATGAAGAGAGAATTTGAATTTTGTGAAAATCGGACCGTAATTTACGGATAAAATGGCCGCCGTTTGTACGCGAATAGTGTGAAAATATGTTATATCAAGGTTGTGGACCCTATAGAGGTCACAATTTTGAACTGATTTTGATGAAACTTGACAGGTATGTTTATAACCCAAAGATCATGGTTCCTTTCGATATTTGCACCCATCGGATCATAACTTCCTGAATTATGTCCCCAGATTGTCCGAAAAATCGCTTTTGTTAGCTTGTGGTCCCTCTGGAGGTCAAAATTATTATCCAATTTAAAAAACCGTTTGATTATATCACCGTTACATGGTAGTGATAAGAGAATATGAATTTCGTGAAAATCAGACCATAATTGACGGATAAAATGGCCGCCGTTTGTACGCGAATAGTGTGAAAATATGTTAAATCAAGGTTTTGGACCCTATATAGAGGTCACAATTTTGAACTGATTTTGATGAAACTTGAAATACTTGTTTATAACCTAAAGATCTTGGTTCCATTGCATATTTGCGCATATCGGATCATAACTTCCTGAATTATGGCCCCTGATTGTACAAAAAATCACCCTTTTTAGCTTGTGGTCCTTCTGGAGGTCACAATTATTATCTGATTTAAAAAAACGTTTGATTATATCACAGTTAAACCATAGTTATGGGTGAGTTTGAATTTTGTTTTTCTGATGATTACTTAAAATGCAACAACTCTTGTTGACTGCCCGGACGATTTAGCTGCTGTGTGGGCGTATGTTTCGTTGCCTGGCAACCTATTTTTATTTTAATGGTATCATCTAGGCTAAAGGTAAAAATAAATTAGTCTTTTAACAGTATGTGAGTATAACTAATTAAAGATAGGCCTACCCTAACCAAACCAACCCTTCCTTGTGTGGGTTCAAAATTATGCATTAATAATAATAGCATATATACTTAAAATTAATACAATAAGTAAGTAATATGAATGATATGTTGTGATAGCCTGTATTTGTTGATGCTTTTAGGTACCATAATAAAGTACATTAATATCATTTTATGCTTTAATTATGTGTACTGTGAAGGAATGATAATGATATTATGTTGATATTAATATTATCATATTTGCCAATATTAAAATTTAAACAATGTGATGTGCTTTTATAGTTAAATGTTGGCAAATATGATAATATTAATATCAACCGGATGACTTAAGGCACTGTGGACTTAGGTTTTGTTGTCTGGTATTGGTAACCTATCCTTTTTACACGCCCACATGGAAATGTGGTTGTATATTGCTCTCGCCCCGGCTGGTGGTCTGTCTGTCCATCGTCCAAAATTTCTTGTGAACACTCTACAGAATACATTTATTATCTGATTGTTTTGAAATTGATAAATGTTTTGTGATGTTGTTTGCATTAGTGAGACTGAGATGAAGAACTTTTGTTATTTTCTTCTAGAGTTACCGCCCTTGTTTCACTTTGTTGCACCTTGTGAACGCTATAATGGCAAAAGTTATCATCCAATCTGTATGAAATTAATATGCATCATTTAAATTATTAAAGGAAGAAGCCTTTTTGAATTTCAGCAATTTCTGTTTATTATATCTAGAGTTATGGCGCATGGTTCACTATGTTGAATCGTGTGAACGCTCTAATGACAACAGTTATCATCCGATCTGTATGAAATGTACATGCATCATTGAGATTAGTGAAACAAAGAAGCCTATTAAATTTCTGCAATTTCTGTTAATTACGCCTTTACATGTAGTTATGGCCCTTGTATCACTTGGTTGCACCTTCCGAATGCTCTAACTACAAAAGTTATCAACTGATCTGTATGAAATTTATATGTACTGTTTAAATTAGTAAAACTAAGAACACTATTGAATTTCTGTCATAGCCCTTGTTTTACTTTGTTGAACCTTGTGAATGTTTGAACGACAAAAGTTATCATCCGATCTGTATGAAATTTATATATATATAATATATGCATTATTTAAATTAGTAAAACGAAAGTTTCAACAATTTCTGTAGATTACTTCCAAAGTTAAAGGCCTTGTTTTAGTTTTTAGAACCTTGTGAATTAGGCCTATACTGTCATCTGTATGAAATTGTCTATTAAATGACCCTAATTACCTACAAAAGAATAGATATGCAAAAACCATTGTCGACTGCTCTGAGGATTTAGCTGCTGTGGGCGTATGTTTTGTTGTCTGGTAACGGTACCTATCTTTGTCTTCATCATATACTTATACTTGTGTTGATATTACCATTGTTATTATTAATTAACCAATACTTCCTCGTTCTCCCTTTACATTGCTCATAAATTTCATCATATTTTGGTTATAAAACTAATAATAGCGTTTATTCTTCACTTATTCTTCAGTCACAAGCAGTAATGAAGTGTGGGTTTTGTAAGAGGGGTAAAGAAGTTGAAAACGTTTGTGGAGAATTACATCATGTAAAGACCACGACACTAGGAAAACCGTGTACGGCTCATCATAAATGTATGGTATGTAGAATAGACCACACATAGAATAACTCTTTACTACATACAAGGACAATACCACATCACCTGACCTGTTAATTTAAACAGGGTTAGCACAGGACCTTTTAGTATCTGCCTTGAAAAGCCTGGAATTTTAGAATGTGCCTGGAATTTAATAGGCCTACATATATTTGTCTTGAAAAACCTGGAATATTCCATCTATTAAAGCAAAATTGAGCCTTGTACTTATAGGATTAAATTAACAATTTTTATCTGAGATATTCTGATACAAGAATGTTAACTAGAATGTTGGCATCACCTTGTTAAAGGAGTTAAATCACTAACATTTGGGACCTAGAAATTGACACAAGTTGGTCTCAACGCATATAATACTCTAATATGAATGTATATAAAGAGATTTACATTCAATGGTTTCCGTGTTTACTCTAATTTCAAATCAGCTATGTTCGGCGAAATAAGCTAGCAGTTTAAATCGAGCGCAAATTTATAGCGTCTAGTTGTTCCAGTCTACATACGCCGTTTGATTTGGTGCAATGTGTTAGCCTCGTCTCTCGAGTCTCTTGTTAAAACTAGGGCTGAAATGCTTTATGGTACATGATTCGTTTACCAATGGTAAAATGATTACTTTGTCTTAAACATTGTATATCAGAAGCCCATCTTTTTTCCGTTAAGATCACAGCATCAATTGACAAATATTCATGTTTTTATTGTTGAAGATTTTGGATGATATTGAGATAGAAACTCAACTACTTTAAAATACCATAATTCACAGGAATCTGTGCCTGTCATGTACTTGATTGTTATGAAACAGGTATAATTTCTAGCCAATTTAAGAAAACCGCACAGGAATGTCCTGCTCACAAGTTACTATATTTCCATATCCCTCCTACCCACCAGTTCACAAGTGATAATCCAATTGATTTCCGACCATTCCCAATATTAACTGTATATTTATTTAATCATATACAACTGGTAGTAGTTTTTTTCTTTGATGTCCATCGCAGTTATATCTCATAACAACCTCTCATGACGTCATCAGAGGTTGATATATTCGGTTCATATCAACCGCTGATGACGTCATGGCAGGTTGATGTTGATATTTCATATCAACCGCTGATGACGTCATCCAAGGTCGATATATTCGGGTCATATCAACCACTGATGATAATGTAGATGATCGAAATAATACAAAGAACACAGACATAAAATTTTATTCTTTTGACAATAAAAAAAAGTTATGGTACAGTTTGTAGCATTCAATAACGAAATAGACGGTGTACTTATCGGCATATTTAAATCGGTTATCCATACTCCATGTCTAAGATATCTTTCAGAATTTTCTTTCCGCCCACATTATTTCTCCACACACTGCAAGTATTTATCGCTCAAAAGTTCCTTTGTAAAGTATTTTTGGATACAGTCCACTTAAACCAGTCGGTCAAATCCTTCTCTGAACATACCTAAATTTCAATCACGGTTCATTGTCAGAAATATCGGAAAAGATTATCTTTTGATCCAAATTTTCTTCAGGCTTTGGATAGATCCTCATCATATTTGCATCCACATCTATTCCATCGTCAATATGATGACTTAAATAGATTGATTATTCGTCTGACTTCGTTTAATTATCCATTTTGTTCTTGCTTTCAATTCAATTTTCCCAAAATGGCGACGTGTAAACAAAAACACGCGCAATATTACCTCGGTAATTCTCACTATTTGGCGGAAACTACCAAGCAATTATCCAATCACTGTTGCCTTTTTTAGAAGAGTCCATTAAGATTAAGGGTGAACGTTGTATATGTCAGATATAATAAACCTACTCTCCCTCGGATTGATATGATAGAGAACCCTTGGGCTTCGCCCGCGTGTTCTCTATCATATCAACCTTGGGTAGGTTAATATCCTATACATATTATCTCGAATCTCGGTCTATGACAAGAATTGTAAAAAGTGATAATATTTAATAGGATCCTCGACTTGACTTTTAGCTCTTGAAATACCACAGTTCTGTATTCACATATGGTATGCGTATGATTAAATTTATTTTACAGCAATATTCAGCAATGTTAATCCAGTATAAGGTCAGTCATTTTGGAGGTTTTAAAATTGACAAGGTGCTAGAAGAACTAAAAAGAGGGAGATTTTCGGTAAGATTTTTAATTAAAGGAGAAATTCTTATTTCACATGGTATTTGTTGATACTGAACGTTGAGTTTAATATGGTATGTAATTTTGCACAATGATACCTGATAGACATTGTAATGTTGTTACAAAAGTCAGATATTAATCTACATGTATAGTGTTGTTGTCATTTATCATTGACAAAGTGTAAAAAATCTATCAGAATTTAAGGATAATTCACAGATAAAACTTGATTACAAAATCTGCAAATGCATTCAACTATTGTCGTAAACTGGTTCGTTGCGTACGAATTAACTTCTATTTCATCAGGGGAGCTAATTTATGTAATTTAAGACCCCCAAATAAGTAAATACACTTCAATGGATATATACATGTATGTATTAGGCATGTAGGCATATTTTTTGTCCCCCGCCTTTCGAAGAAAGTTGGGGGACTATTAAAATGGGTTCGTTCGTCCATCCGTCTGTCTGTCTGTCTGTCCGTCTGTCCGTCACACTTTTTGGGACACAATAACTCTCTTCCTAATTGAGCTAGAATGTTCAAACTTGGTGTATGTGTTTATTAGGTCAATGCCTTGATGGAGTTCGAAGATGAGCATTTTCCGCTTAGGGTAAGCAGAGATAAGCAATTTGATTGGTTGATGCTTTGGGACACGATAACTTTAGTTCTAATTAAGTGAGAGTGATAAAACTTAGTGTATAGTTTCATTACAGTAATACCTTGACTAAGTTCGATAATGAGCATTTTCCGCTCAGGGTAAGCAGAGCAATTTGATTGGTCGAGACTTTGGAACACAATAACTCTCCTTCTAATTGAGTTAAAATGTTCAAACTTGGTGTATATATATGCTTATTAGGTCAATGCCTTGATGGAGTTCGGAGATGAGCATTTTCCGCTTAGGGTAAGCAGAGCGATACGCAATTTGATTGGTCGAGACTTTGGAACACAATAACTCTTCTTCTAATTGAGTAAAAATGTTCAAACTTGGTGTATATGCTTATAAGGTCAATACCTTGACTAAGTTCGATAATGAGCATTTTCTGCTCAAGGTAAGCAGAGCGATACGCAATTTGATTGGTCGAGAGTAGTCGAGACTTTGGAACACAATAACTCGCCTTCTAATTGAGTTAAAATGTTCAAACTTGGTGTATATGCTTATTAGGTCAATGCCTTGATGGAGTTCGAAGATGAGCATTTTCCGCTTAGGGTAAGCAGAGATAAGCAATTTGATTGGTTGATACTTTGGGACAAGATAACTTAGGTTCATCTTAATTGATGATTTTTATGCCAATACAATGACTGCATTCTCATTTAGTAATCGATTCGACAGTAACAGTGTATAGAAACGATTGACTTGGACACGAGGGCCCTTTCCCTTGGCCAGAGGGGCCCTTTTGTCTGCCTTTAGCATTTTTCTTTATAAAACACTTTTGGATGACACTTCGTGTACAGTTTGATTGCTCGATACATTTAAAAAAATAAATGTGCGATTAATTAATATGTGTCTTCTATTTATTTTGGGATTTCGGCGGGGGACATCAGCCTCACTGTTGGCTTGTTTTACTTCCATATATATCAGGTGTTATTTATTTATTTTTTTTATCAAACTCAATAAAAAGATTGCATGCGCAACCATATTTTGGTGCGGGCAGTGCCCGAGAAACAACTTCCTTTATTTGTGTGGCCTTTGATTATATAGTTTCTTCTTTTAAATATTTTGGTTGTGTTTTTCAGAAATGTGCAATTTGCAAAAGTAAGAAAGGGAAGTCGAAAGGAATGCTGACTGGAGCTACATCTGGATGTGCAGTACAATCATGCAGAAAAACTTTCCATTTTTATTGTGCTAGGACAAGTGATAAATGTATTACTAAAAGATTAGTTGTTAGTTTTAAGAGTAGTGGAAAAATCACAGTTTTATACAGGTATGATATTAATATGATTAATTATTGATCTGATTAACTAACTTTAATAGCAATATGTTTTTGGACCAAGTTATGATGGACAATGTTTTATTCAGCTGGGATCCCTCTTAACACCTGGATTGATTACTTATATTAGCTTGGTAAATTTTATAATTCTATATCATATATATAGTATGTCATATTGAGCTTGACGACATGACTTTGTCAAGATTTATTTAAACTGATATCGTATCATAATTATATTGCTAATACATTTTACAGCCATTTTACCAAGTACCATCTACCCCCAACATAATAGGCTTCTTTATTAATGACATCATTCCTAAGTAGCAATCTTTTCAATACTCTGCATTGCTTGCTTCTTTTTAATTTTAGAGTGTTTTGTTCTAAACAACATGAAAAATTATACCGTGAAAACCTAAAAGATTGTAAGTACATATACGCTTATATTTGGGAAATCAGCAACCTATGTAACCATATGTTATTGCTCTCACCCTTGCCTGTATGTCATTGATTTATTGACAACACTCGTAGTGACCATCATCCAAACAAAGAACCCTTTATACAATGTTATGAAGTTATTGCCATTAATTTTCATCCCCCGCCTTTCGAAAAAAGATATGTACTATTAAATTGGGACTGTCTGTCACACTTTTTGGGACACAATAAGTCTCCTAATTGAGCTAGAATGTTCAAACTTAGTGTAGGTGTTTATTAGGTTGATGTCTTGATGGAGTTCGAAGATGAGAATTTTCTGCTAAGTGTAAGCCACGATAAGCAATTTGATTGGTTGATGCTTTGGGACACAATAACGTCTGATAAAGTATGAGTTATGAAACTTGGTGTATAGTTTCATTTCATCAATACCTTGACTGA
This sequence comes from Patella depressa, assembly GCA_948474765.1. Classification (NCBI taxonomy): domain Eukaryota; kingdom Metazoa; phylum Mollusca; class Gastropoda; family Patellidae; genus Patella; species Patella depressa. The sequence goes on from OX419718.1 coordinate 49,021,597, forward strand.
GTTGGATAATGAACATTTTCTGCTGAAGGTAAGAGTCAGGGCTAGTAGTCTACAGTCAGACACTAGCCCGGCATTAATATCCACTAGTCCATAGTGCGACAAGGTAAATGGCCACACAGTTAAACAGTCACGGTTCGGTTGCACTGGTGAAACGGTAAGAAAAAACCTACACAAATTGATATTCATTTCATATCATATCTAACCTTCAAATCCAGGAATGGTAGCGACAGCAATGTTTTCTGTCACTAAAGACCATATAAATACTTCATATAGCACATGTCATTTGTAATATATCTCGGTAAATTAACGTCCTTAAATTCCTCTCGAAGATTTGTTTACGCAAAACACAAGAATGCCTCCACGAATCGACAAATTAATTGTTTTGCCGTATGTGTTTACCTGGTCACACTGTAAAGAATCTTAAAACAAAACAAATCAATTTGATTTGCTGATATAGTATTGAAATAGACAGGATAGTAAAATTGTTTATATTATTACTGAGTAGTGAGTGCCATGCTGCATGTCGATAGGGTCAAAGTTGACGACACAGGTCACTGGAACCATTCGGCATGGCATGTGTGTGTAATGAACATGTGTAGTAAATTCTTTGGAAATACTTGACATGTTCAATAATCAAAATTATCTTGTGTTTAAAAATACAAAGGTATGCTTTCAAATATTTATGTCAGAACTAATCTAAAGTTTTTAAATCAACATGATTTCAACTGGTTTATACGTGACCTGTCAAAGCGTGCAAGATGGAGAAATGAAATTTGTCAAGATCGAAGATATAAAGAGTAGTACAAAAAATGTCCATACAGTTTTACTACAGAAAATCTATTGCTATGACTGACTTTTCCTTGGAATTTGTGAAATAAATGTGGGATGTTTTACAGTTTATTTATCTATATCGTCACAAATAAGAGGTGGCACTAGCCCAGGACTGGCAAAATAGGTCACTAGCCTGTAAGTTATTTTTGGTAGCCCTGGGCGTCAGGCTAGTGGATTTTTACGCCCCTTGTAAGAGTGATAAGCAATTTGATTGGTTGAGACTTTGAAACATAATAATTCTCCTTACTGAGCTAAAATGTTCAAACTTGGTGTAGGTGTTCATTAGGTGATGTTGAAGCAGAGATAAGTTATTTGATTGGTTGATGCTTTTGGGCACCAAAACTTTGGTTATAATTAGGTGAGAACTATAACTCTTGGAAATGTGGTCGTATATTGCCGTCACCCACGTCCGTCCCTCTGTACGTACATCACATTCATATATGTTGTTTACATTAGTGAGATGAAGAAGCCTATTTAATTTCAATAATTTTCATTAATTTCTTCTTGAGTTATGGTCCGTGTTTCACTTTGTTGAACCTTGTGAACACTCGAACAACAAAATTATTATCCGATCTTTATGAATGTATATACATCATTTAGATTAGTAAAACAAAAAATCATATTAAATTTCAGCAATTTCTGACAATTTCTTGTACGAAATTTGTGTGCATCATTTAAATTAGTGAAATGAAGAATTCTATTGAATTGCGGCATTTTCAAATATTTACCAGTAGAGTTATGATCCTTGTTGAACCTTGTAATTGCTCGAATGATGAAAGTTATCTGATCTGTATGAAATTTAATATGCATTATTTAAATTAGTGAAATCAAGAATTTCAACAATTTCTCTCGATTGCTTTTAAATCTGTGGCCTTTGTTTTACTTTGTTAAACTTGTGAACATTCAAATGGCAAAAGTTCTAATCTGTATGAAATTTATATGCATTATTTGAATTAGTGAAATGAAAAAGCTGGTCATATTTCAACAATTTTTGTAAATGATTTCCAGAGGTAAGGCCCTTGTTTCAGTTTGTAGAACCTTGTGAACCATTAAACAATGGAAATTATCATCTGATCTGTATGAAATTGTTTTGTAAGTAAATGCCCCAAATTATCCACCGAAGAATAAATGTGCGACAACCTTTGTCGACAGCTCGTACTATTTAGCTGTTGTGGGCGTATGTTTCGTTGCCTGGCAACTTATCTTATTTATATGCCCACATTTATTGTGCATGTATATTGCCATCACCAGCATGTATCAGTTACTCTGCCTTCACTTTCTTGTGAACGCAATATAGTCTAAGGAGGTAGAATATGTTGTAATTCGACTTTATCTAGATGATCAGCTGGTGAACTCTCCCAAGTGTAGGCCTATACACATTTGCATTAATTTAAAAAACTTTAGAGATTGATCTAAGATTGTCATACAGCTTTTCAACATCTATTACAGACAGTAAAGATATGAATAGAAATGATCCGAGTGATGACAGTGATGAAGAAGAAGAAGATGATGGTGATGATGATGATGATGAAGATAATGATCATGATGATGATAGTATGAATGACTCATGTGATCGTTTTGGAAATAATATCCATGACACAACAAACATTTGTATATCAAGCCCTGATATTTCATCTAGTAATAAAACACAGAAGCTTAAAAGCCCTGATGAGATGACAAATTTGAAACGTAAGTTAAGAAACACAAACTTTGAAAGGGACTGTCCTGGAAAGAAAAAAACTAAATTACCAGATGATAAATCATCTAGAGAGGAATCTGCAGAAGCACCACTTACTGATGAAGAAGAACATGTGTATAGTGTACTGTCAACAGATCAAAATGGAAATTGTGTAAAGGAAGAAACTAAAACTTTATCAAGCCCTCTTGATAATGCAACTACTGATGAGAAGAATGAGTCAAGTACAAGAAAGCCAAGTCCTGTCAAATCAAAAATTCCAACAAAAAGTAAAGCATCGACAGAAAATGATAAAAAATCTTTAGGTACGGGATTATTGTTTTTTGCTTCTGTCCAAAGCTTCCTTTCTAATACATCTTTATTAACATATTCACAACTATGTGTATAATTCACTATATTTTGATAAAATATTATTTGAATTATGTTTTTCTTTGCTGTAGAATATGCAGTTTGTATTTTATCATCAACTGACAAAATTGAAGAACAAAGAAGAGAACTGCGGGATATCATTGCTTCATATTATACTGTTGATAGAATAGTAATATGGCAGGATATTTCATCTAACATCTTAAACAAAGATCTCACTCCATATTTCATGCATTCAATATCTAAAGAAATGATGTAAGTACTGTTTTAAGGCCTGGATATAATAAGACTAATAATTATACCTGACAAATGTCAGACAATGAGGAATTAGTACCCGACATTTGGAATTTTGTACTGTATTTGTCTTAATAATATCAAAAAAAAACAGTAAATAGATAAATCTTTGACAATGTCTGAAAAGGTTTTTCTCATATTACAAATATATATATTTATTTTATTTCATTTTTTTTTTTTTTCTTTAGTTCAAATTCAACTGAAACCCTTAGAAGCCTCCTCTTTTCTGAGAGTTATTTGAAAAAGAAAAGGGATACAGATTACCTGTATCAGTCGACATTCATCAAGGACTTAAAGGATCCAATTGTTGACAGAAATGTTTTACAGAGTACTTGGAAAACAATATCAAACCACTTGAAAACAGCATCAACATCTAAGGGAATATTAGTAGGAGAACTGGTACCTGTTGCAAACAGTAAAGCACTGGTTCTGTTTATTGGGGATATTCTTGATAAAGACCAAGCCATAAGATCAAAATTTCCTGATGTGGTAGAAACACCTACAGTTTATACCTGGGGCGAAAATACATCCTTAAAAACTTTTACAGATGACAATTACATGTATAGTCAGTCTGAAGTTGATATTTTATCTTTGTATCTTGATGATCAAAAAGAACAAATCAGTGATGTGGTGATTCAACCTACTGATAATCTCTTATTCAAATCACTTAATTCACGAACTGTTGTCAGCCATCTTGTAGACAAATATAAAAATGTTGCAAAAAAGGTAGAACAAGGTGATCAAATCTGTTTAATATTATTAACAGAACTGGACACTAAATTGGTGAATGTTGAAAACTATGTGCATAAGATGTTAAATCATTTCATCACAGAGAAGAAATCACAATATTCTAATTTTATTGTACTTTTACCAGTAATTCAATTTGGTCAGACACGCAGCTTTCAAGGAGATATTCAAAACTGTGTGCAGAGTAAAGTGGGTGTACAAGTTGTTAGTGCTTATGATCCAAAGGCTAATAGAATATCATGTGTGTTTGTGGAAATGAATATTCTTCCTGATATATCTAATAGTGCAAAAAGTAGTAAGTTCACCTGTTTACATTATTTAGATTAGATTTTATTATTGAAAAGTAACACATGTTTTTGTGCACATATTTTGATATGGTCATTATTGGTCATGTTGTCATGCTGTTTGTCAATCAACAAAATTGCCTTGTAAATACTCCAAAGAGACGACATTTTTCTTTAAAGCTTTGTAAAAATTTAAAGTGACATCAAACTTGATATTGGAGTTTTAGGTACAATCTAAAATCAGTTTCGAGGTAATGGTGGTGCAGATTTTATCGTATTTAAATTTGATCTACACATTTCAATTATTCACTAATCTAATTATCATTCAATGTTCTGATGTTAGTATTGCAGATTGATTTTACCATTCTCTTATTCACTCCACAGAATTGTATTCTTTACCAATTTAATATTCCGAGTAAAGTTGGTGAGGTAGAGAGCAGCTTTCATAAACCTACACTATTGTACACTCTACACTGATCATAACAGATTTTACATAAATAATTGATATGATTAGTAGTATCAATTTGAGTGTTTGCTATATCCTAATTTGTGTATTATTTCAGAACCAGCAGTTGCAGTTAAACCATACGTTCAAGATGGAGAGATGCCATCAACTTCTGGTACCAGTAAAAAAAGACGACTTAAAGCCACACTATCACCAAGTGCTCTCAGTTTTCAGCACAATTTAAAAAATAACAAATAATTGGATGTATATTATTGTTTTTAAAAGAATGACATTATTTTAAAGGGCAGCTGTATTGTATATACCATAGTCAACAAATATTTACTGAGTATTAAACTGTAGTGTTGATATGTGTTCATGAGATCAAGACATTACTATTCATTATTTCATTGTAACAACTACATTTATATTGTGAGTGTACATAATATGTACTACATATATATATATATATATATAGCCCCCACCCCCAGTAATATGGTTGAAGAAATTTAATGCAAATGAACCAAGCTCAATGAATACAGCAAAAAATAATTTTCTTAAATCTGGTTCTCACTTTATTAATAATAATAATAATAATAATAAAAAAATTTGTTTAGCTCAAAGAAAAAAAAAAAAAAAATTGTTTAGCTCAAAGATAAAATTTAATTAAAATACTTATAATAATGAATTTGTTAAATAAAATTTAAACTGAATAAATGGATGTGTACAGTATATTTGCAATTAATCAAAAAAATGTCATTGACAATTGATTACACATTTTGTCTCTTTCTGCATTTTTAGACACCCACGTTGAATTTTGGCCATATTTCGTCTCAGTCATCATGATCTAGAAACTAAAAGTTAATTTTATGCCAGGTGTTTATGTGAAGTCGTTTAATTTTCATTGATTTCCGATATTCTGTCAGAGTTATGATACTTGATCTATTTGAAAAGTCTTGTGAATGCTCTAAAGTTATTACTTACCATTCAATTGATTTGAAATAATATTATACACACCATTAATTGATGAGACAAAGCCTATTTTCGATGATTTCTAAATATTTGAACAGCTAACTAAAGTTATCATCTGATAACGGTACAAAAATGTAGATGTTCAGTGTAATAATGTTAACACTAGGTAGAACTTGAAGCCAATTTCTTGGCAGTTGAAATTTGATATAAGAGTGGGCTGTAGCACCGCTGTCTGGACAAAAATTTCCCTCATAACACACTGTACAGTGTACACCCATCTTCATTACTTAGTCCAGTTGGAGCAGAACAGTAGGGTAGGATGTTAAACTCCATTTCATTTCATTTCATAACAGCAAAATACATATTCTGTTTGTGTACATTGTGTAGATAGTTTGTGTGCATTTAAGTAAAGATACATTATGTAAGATTTAGATCAAGAACTAATCATTGTTGCTATAATAGTTCGAAAGTAGATAATGTAAAATGAAAAATTTGAAAATTTCATTCAAATTACTCTTTTGCAAGCGAAGATATTAGCCTTTGAAGGTTTGACAGACGTGTACAATAATTTCAACCACGGTACTGGTTGATTAAAGCTATGTCTGTGTCCTCCATATTTGATTAAATCAAAGGGTCGCTGAACCATTCTAATCTGTTTAATATCGGGGAAATCTGATGCCATCGAGAGATCATCATTAAGGCCTGGATCAGTTAATCAATGTATAATTAGTACTTTAGAAAATATTTCAGGCCTAAAGAAAGACCTGCAATAGGCGGATTTTGCTCTTACATAATGCATGTTTAAGTAGATGTGTGATTGACTTGGTTTATTTCGCAAATTTTTTGTCCATTGTTTTTTTGGGGTATGTTATTACTGGTTAGAATCATTTTTATTATGAGATTGAATGTCACAGTTATTGAAATAAAGTGAAACCATGTTAGTCCTAAAATGACCTAGTTTGTGTCGAGTGGATGTTAAACCCCATTTCTCTCTCTTGTAAAATGCACTGGAAATAGATTGCTAACCCAAAAGTTAAATATCTCGTAATAAAAACCCTCTTAGTATGGAAATATTAACATTTTGTAAGGGCTGGCAGGGGAGTCATTATAATCACCAAAATACTAGCAGTGTAGAGTTGTAATTGAAAAGCTTTTGCTCCTTGGAACATACCAGTATCACATACCAGTATCAAAACAGATGATTTTAACATACATGTACTATTTTACAAAATTCAAAAATAACCTAATACTGGTTTTTAGAAAAACCTACAACACAAAATAATTTTGTTGTAAATCTGATACATATCTGTATAGATATGCTAAGTCATGGGGTACACCTTTAATATGCAATATGTAAATTTGTATTGTAACCTTTACTAGTCAATTACCTAATGAAGTAAACCACACAACCTTAGAGTTTGCTGAATTTTTATATATATGTCAATCGATTGTAGCGGTAGAACCTAATATGTCAATATTAGCTTGATCGCACTGAAAGTTCACGAGATACAATTCAAATGACAATAATAACGCTTTAACCGATTAATAAAAATTGATGAAATGGGTATTGAAGGAAAGTTAATTCCAATTCCATATTTTAAACAGTGAATTTATGATCTTTACATTTACATGAAATTTAACCTTGTGACCAGTGTGAAAACGTTGATTAAGACTAAAAATTTGACGGATGGTTGAATCATGGTAGCTATTGCATGGAAAGTTTGACTTATTTTACTGACAAATAAAGTATATTATACATTCAATTTGTTTATTATTGTATAGATAATTCTTTAATGAAGGGTAATCTCTCAAGTTGGCCACATGGTCAAAGTAAAGATTATAAAGTAATCCCCTCTTTAAAACATGCATGTAGTAAAATAAATTGCAGATTTGGAATCCAGCAATACCCATATCATGAAATTTGGAAAAATCTGTTACTGAGCTATGGTCTTTAAAATATTGAGGGTTGAAAACACTAAAATGGAATCGGTCATAATTTACCAACCATCCGTCCAATCAAGCTAAAATTTATAATATCAGCTTATTCAGCAACAATCAGCATATAACTCAAATTTCAGCAAAATAGAATTTTATCAGAAATATGCTTCCGTGTTCGTTTTATATTGATGAAAGTTTAGAATTTTATTAGTTGTTAATTATTAAAGTAATGTTTTACTTTTTGTATTTACAATATTTATAGTAATTTTGTACTGGATGTTAAAGACTTTAATACAATTAAACATTTAAAATGTGTAGTTTGCATTTTAAATTTCTGCATGATGTAGAATGTTCAGACGTGGTGTAGGCGTTTATTATAGCTGAATGCCTTGACAGATGATGATTCGTCGATGCCTCCACTGCTTTGGGGGACACCATGTTGGAGAGGTACTAAATTGGAGAGGTACTAAAATTAGACCGTAGAAGGCGGCAAGTGTGTTTACCTACTATTCCTGCGCGTGAATACAGCATTTTGAAAGTATTGCCTTATTTATGGGTTCTTGCTACTGAAATCCAACCCTTAAATTATGCCCAACTGAATTCCAGATTCAGGAAGAGGGGGTCATAAATGAAATGCCTAAAAAGAAATTAAATTCAGGATTCAAGTCCACGGAGTCCCCATATGCAAAGCTCTACATCGGGAGGTATGGATGGGGGGGGGCGTAATGGGACATACTGCGAAAGTTTTGAAAATTAGACGACTGCAAACGCATATTCCTGCTATTTCAGCCGGTGTGGACAACGTGAAAGTGACCCAATATAGCCTTATTTAGTTGGCTGACACGAATTCCAATCAATCAGATTGACAAAACAAATAAAGATAATGTCCGAACAAAGCTGCACTGAAATGAAATGTAGTGGGGTTTAACGTCCTGCACCTAACCTGGGTGAATGGAAGACGGGCATACGCGTTAGTGTGCTATGCATGAGGGGAATTTTGCCCGGGCAGTGGTGCTACAGCCTACTCTTACATCGAATTATAACTGCCAAGGGATATTTTTAAGTGCACTCCAATGTGTAGGCCTACCCGGCACCTAGCTTTTTTGTACCATCTGAACGACTAGGCAGCTGTCCTTGTCAGGCCCTCCGTTCTGCATCAATGACAAGAGGAAGCCACGCCAAAAAAACGAGATGAACTTTCCAGGCCAATGCAGGGATCACAGAGTAAGTGGCAGGGATCGAACACCCGACCTCCAGACTAGCGCCTAACCCACTTAGCCACGTGATCCCCTGACAAAAGCCGCAAATACGTAGGTGGGGTATGGGTACCTCCCCAAGAAAGTTTCGAAAATTAAATACCGAGTAATGTCATGGAGGTACAGCTCTATGAGTAATGTTTTAAAAAATGTGAAAGGATTAATAACAATAGACTATTACTTAATCGTAAAGTAGAAGAATTGTTGTGTTTCGATTACCGTTTGCACGTGGCAGGGAGTGGGGTCGCTTGTCGCTATAAAAGACCACGCGCAAGGGGGTTATTATTAAAATAAATTGAAATCCGGTCATTTTCTGTTATTTAAGTTATGGAAACATTTTGATATACGCCTGGGTTATCAAGACTACTATTAGGAACCTAATTTACGATCACGTGAAAATCACATGACTTTAAAAATGGCTTGCTTGCATTGCACCGAGAGAAGTGCTTTTTTCTTTACTACGTGAAACCATTACTTAATACATTAGTTAATTTCTTATGTTCTGTAAGTATTGTGTACGGTAACTTTTAGACTATAAGAGGAATGTACATAAGTAAAAGGACGGTTAAATTAGAAATAAAAATTTACTCTGTAAAAAATGGCTGTGTACTTTTCTTTTGTAACCCGAATCAATTTGACATAATTTGGCTAAAACTTTTCTGTGTTTGTCTTTCAAGGAATGATTGATAATTGTTATTTATTCCATTACCTAAACTAGATATTGCCTGGTCCATATACTGAAATGAAATGAAATGGGTTTAGCCTTCTGCTGTTCTGCTCCTAACCCGAGCTTAAATGAAGATATGGGCATACGCCATGCTCTGATGAAAATTTTGCCAGGAGAGCGGCGCTACTACCAACTCTTATATCAAATTCCAACTGCCAAGGTATCTTTAACATGCATGCCAATGTGTAGCTCACACAGAACCTTGGTTTTTTGTACCAGCTGATGAATTACTAGACAGCTGTGCTTGTCAGGTCCTTGTCATGAATCACTCAAACTCAAAACAACATTGAATATTAATTACAAATAAAAACCTGTATGTTTGAGTAAAACAACATATTATTATGATACTTTTTTTTCTCTTTTTATATGCATAGGTGATATTATTCTCTAAATTTTGCTCTTTTTTTTAGATATTTATAAAACAAATCCAGTCTGTACCTTCCAAAACTGCAATATCGCTGGATTTTGGTGACTTATGTCTTCTTGTTTATAAGTATATATGTTTTATTGTAGGCAGTCATGGAAGATGGGCTTGAAAATGATTTTAAAAGGGCAGGTATCGTAGCTGAACCATTGTCAACTCAGGTAGCTGGTTGTCATACTGGAAATGCCGGACCATCAAATAAAACAGGTGGAAAGAATGTATTCATACACAATTCATTAATTTATTTCTTTTTAAGATGTCATTATTTGGAACTAAGTGCCCTAGATAGCTTATATTGTTGTCATTACAAACTTAACTATCATTATGATGGATCACACTTTTGCAGTCAACAGAATTGCCATGGAAATAATGTTCCATGCTTTGTCCACAATTTGATACAACACAACAATGAAAAATATTGACATCAAGAAACTAAACTTTGACACAAAAACATAATTACCTCCTTCAGAGTGTCTGGTGATTTGATGGTTGAGACCGAGTAATATGTTGAAACTTGTTTCGGAAGGACCGACCGTGGCAGTGTTGGATGGCCGGATAGTTAGCATTTGCACGCAATATCAAGTCAGTTGGCATGGTTTCGATTCCCCGGTTGTACGTGACAAGGAGAAGGGCTGTCTGTTCAACCTCGTGGGTTTTCTCTGAGTCCTCTGGTTTCCTCCCACTGCTAAAGACCCTTAAGCGAATTATTGAAATAAAATTGAAACATGGGTTTGTCCTAAAATGATCTAGTTGTGTCAAGTAGACGTTAAACCCCATTTATCTCTCTCACAGATGTTGCCACACTGCTTTGCAATTCCAAAACTTATAGCCACGTTATCTCCCTTGAATAGTAGAGTGCAATCAGAGATTGTGACATAAAACATACTCAAATCAATGATACACAATCAATTTCAATAATATACAATTGGCATGTTGCACATACTATTATTGAAATAATGATATGCTAACATCAAAGTATGACGTCACATCTGTATTTTAAATCATATTAAGTGCCAGCATCAGCACAGACGCAGAAGAGTAGACCATGTTAAGCTGTAACAAATCTGTATCTTCTGCATTTTTGTTTCATCAATTTTGAAATCAAAATCCTGATGCTACATTAAGATCCTGTGCATATGATCGGAATATATAATCCTAACCTCACGAGATGGCTAACACTACCACTCTAAACATAAAGCATCTAGAAAGTAAATAAATTGAGCCAGATTCAGACATGGCCTATTGATGATATTTCTTTGTGTAAACCAGTAATATTTCTAGAATACAACTAAAGCTTAAATTTCTGATCATACTCACCCTTTACTTGTTCTTCTAGAAATGTTGGATATTGGAAATGGATATGTCTTGAAACTGACACAAGCCCCACCAAGGGGACCAAGGGAAATTGGATTCTATGAAAAAGTCTTTGATGAAAAAACAAACGAAAAAGACGTTATAGCATTACGACCGCACTTACCTCAATTTTATGGCAGCCATATTTATAATAATTGTGAGTGAAACTACATTTTAAATATCAGGATTAAAACATTATAATTTGAAAAGATGTAAACTTACATATCGTTTCTTTTGCTTATTAATTTTAAGAATAAGTTACTGGTACCAGCAAAATCAGTTGAAAGTCGGCTCGCATTCATGCATTTTGTGCTTTAGGCTATATACAGCAGTCAGTGGTGAAATTATTGATTTTCACTTACCATCACCAAACAAAAGTTTGAAAGTTTTATTTTTCAAAATTCTAAAGTGTTTTTAATTATTTCAACTCTAAATACCTCAAAAATTGGCTCAAGGGTAGGGTGATCCGTGCACTCTACTGAAATTTGGACTCGACACAGCTAATGTGCATGTTTCAGTGGCAGTCTCGAGACTATTAATAGCCAGCGGTGGTGTCTATGAGACTATAAATCGCCATGGCACATGCAATTCTCTATCAATTATTACAGCTGTAAAAAATCTAATGTTGACGATTTTGAATAGCACTATAATTTAACTTCTTGGTTATTACAATTACAGCATCTTTAGAAATTTCGTTGGTTTTTTGGGGTTTTTTTTTAAATTGCTTTACCATTAATTGTACCATTAGGAGCGGCATCTTTTGGTTTGGTACAAATAATATCTTTGAAAAAATTTTGTTAGCAAGAACATGATAATAGCAGTAGTTTTATTTTACTTTTACAAGGTTCTTAAAAGAATTGTTGAGTTGCCTGACGTGCGTATTTCTAAATTCAAAAGTAGTCTTGATTATCTCCACCTGTCTATCAGATGTAGAATGGTTGGTAAACTAATTCCAAAACAAGGGAACGTAACCTATCTTTTAATCAAAAGTGTCTGGATTTTATGGACGACACTCGGAACCAGTTTTTCAGACTGTTATTATAGATGGTTAAATATTCGTAGCTTATTAAGTACAACATGATTGTTTATTTAGTGACTAGAAATGTGTGAAACTGATTTAAGGCTTGGTATATATAGAAATATTGTGGCGTAATTGTCAAGATACTTGGAGATATTTATTTATGGTGGGTCACCCTATCAAGGGACTGATAAGCCTATGTGGTGCCAAAGGTCAAAAGTGTCAATGATGCTGACTGGGCTCAGTTTATTTTTTATGATTAAAGGAAGTTTAAAATTCAATTTTTTGATAAGAATATTCTTACAAAATGAATATTTCTGGTATGCACTCAGATAATTTGCCCCCCCCCCCCACCACCACCACAAAGTAGTGTCGCTCCGGGCATTTCCCCCTTCAGCCCTGTCACTCACATATAATTACTATCTTATAAACTGATAATAAACCAGACAACGCCAACTTATATATTCACAATCCAATTGTGTTACATAATGCCGATTTCCTTGTAGATTGTAAAATACATTACTCATTTAATTGGAACATTAGTTACCAAGAAAAACGATGTTATGAGGGACAAGTAAGCTATCATAAAGTTTGCTATTATTATATTTCAGTTACTTATTTAAAATTAGAGAATATTACTTCGAGTTTTCGAAAACCATCAGTGATGGATGTAAAGATTGGTGCCATTTCCTGGGATCCGGAAGCCACAGAAGCTAAAATTAATCAAGAGAAAAGTAAATTTCCTCCAGCACAAAAAGTTGGCTTTAGATTTGCGGGAATGAGAGTATGTCTGATATTTGTCTTTAGTGATAATATTATGCCAGATTATGGTTTTTAAGCAGAGATTTGTAATTGTTGCACCTGTTTGCTATACCACCTTCAGTCCAGAATGATTTGCAATTCTCAGATTAGAATTATCTCCCAATTCATGTTCAGACTTTGTGAACATGTTGGAGGAGAAAGTTCTTGGTAGAATTATCGAACTCATTGGATTGTTCATTATGGTACAGCTCAAAAAGGTTTTGGAACCACTCGGTTAGACATGGCGAGGGGGTGTCGGCTGTAGGTATCGATTTCAGGAGGGCATCCATTCAAAGAGTGGAATTGAATTATATTTCTTGAAATTATCGTTGATAATTCTGTTAAAATGTCTTCCTTTCTCACATATCTGATTACTAGGCCCTTTTCAATCAATGGGTTAGACCCTGCCATCATCTTCTACAGTGGGTGATAACAACACTAGACTATAGAGTTGAATTGTGTTTTAACTCCATGGTTTATTTTATAGGTCTATAACCAAGAGAGTGAGTCATTTGAAGTATTAGATAACCACTATTGTTATAGTTTAACAGAAGAAACCATTTTAAGCCATGGTAAGTACCACATATATATATATATGAATATTTTATAAATTAACACTAAAACAAAAATAGTACAAAATTTGTTGTGATAAAAAGTTTACTATTGCTCCATAGAAGGGAGACTTATGCTTAAGTAATGGAATGCATGAAAACCTGGTCTATTTGTTCATAGGGGTATTGACTATAAACAAATAGACCAAGGTTTTAAACTATGGAGGAAGAACCTTAATGAAATTCAGGGTCATTGATTGTATATGTCGAAGTTATTCACACATAATATTTTCAAATTTAAGAAATATGGTAATCATGATACATGAAATCTGGTTTTTAATGAAATTTTTAAAACTTTGTGGGATTTTTTATTGTGCATTAGGAAGAACCGTACTGAATGTCAAAATCTTAAGGTGGTAAATTTCGAAATGTTTTACACACCCACATTTTCACGTGGAAGTATCATGCCATCGTCCCTGTCTGTCCATACATCCATCCGTCAATCTACAATTTGTTTTTATTCAATATTGACGAAACTTAAAATATAAATCTATCTCCCAAAGATCTCATTTCCTTTTCATATTGGCATCTATCGGACGATAACATCATGGATTGTATGATAAATTACATTTCTGGCTTGTGGTCACGCCAGAGTTCACAATTTTCACTCACATTTGATGAAACTTGAAATGTGGGCGTGTAAAACGTCTGCCCCTGGTATGCAAATAGTGTAAACATCTGGCCCCGAGTTCACAAAGCATTCTCTGTCAGACTTAAGTTGAGAATTTGCTCAACTTTCAATCGCTGTTTATGAGAAATATATTTGATCAAGAAATACAAAACTTTGCACATAGTTTCTTATTGGTGTTTCTGATGCATTAAAACATCAAAAGTATAATAAATAGCAATATTTTAGTTAAAATAAGGTGAACAAATTTGAGTAAATTATCAACTTAAGTCTGAGAATGCTTTGTGAACTCGAGGCCTGGTATATCAAGGTTGAGCATGTTTATAACCCAAAGATCTTGGTTCCTTTTGATATTTGCGCATATCAAATCATAACTTCCTGAATTACGGCCCCTGATTGTACGAAAAGTCACATATTAAGCTTGTGGTCTGTCTAGAGCAGCTCACAATTATTATACAATTTAAAAAAAATGTTTGAATAATCAACATTACACACTAATATTGGTTGAGTTTGAATTTTGGGAAAATCAGACCGAAACTGCTGAACAAAATGTTCCTTACGATAGTTGCTCATATTGGACTTCCTGAATTATGGCATCATGTTTTTAGCTTGTGGTCCCGTTACACACTAAGATTTGGGTTCATTTTAATAATCATGCATATCCAAACGTAACTTTGCAACTAATGACCTGACAAGCCACTGTCTGACAAGCCACTGTCAAAATTTATGTATATATTCATTATTGAATCTGTTTTTGTTATGGGGCATGTAGACATAACAATCTCCCCATTACTACTAAAGTGTCAAATACATATGTTTGTCAATGTGACATATAATACATGTTAAGCCATAAAGATTTCAATGGAGAGGAGTGTATTTGTTAGTTAGTATATGACTGACTGGGCAATTTATTTGTCGTAACTGACGTTAGTATATTTTAGAAAAATTTGAGTAACATTATGCAGACGAAATTGAATTACCTCAAAATATATAGATTAAAGGCTTTTAAGTCAGCTGATCCTGGTTAAACACTTTCCAAATATAATTTTAAAATAGAGATTATTGCTACGATAGATGAGTAATAAAGGTTTCAACAATTGGAAGTGACGAACGCAAAAGGAAAACACAAGTTATCCCTCTATATAACTGACTGAAGTTACAAGTGATAAAAGATACATGGGTGAATTTCTGCTCACCAATAATTCCTTTGAAGACCAAAAGTTGTTGTGTGAGATGATATCTAACGATTCATAAAAAGAATTGGCTGCCACTAGATAAGATAAGAATGAAAATCAGAAAAGTCTGTGTATTACCATATTTTTATGAGATATAGAAGGAATCAAAACAAGGGAATGTACGGACTATTTCTATTTTTCTCGTGTTCTCTTATCTAATGACACTCAATTACTTTATTGAATTGTCAGATATCCTCTTACAGTCCATATAACAACTTTTGATCTTCGAAGGAATTATTAGTGAACAGAAATTTGGCAGTGTATCTGTTATCACTCGTCACTTCAGTCAGTTATAGAAGGATATTTCATGTTTTCTTTTGCGTTCATCACTTCTGATTCATGAAACCTTTATTACCCATCTATCGTAGCAATGTTCTCTGAGTTAGAATTATTTTAGAATGTGTTTAACCAGTCATTATCACATATGTGATAATGACTGTCACCAATATTGTCCTTTAATATTCATGAATACCATCAATTTATTATAATTTGTGCTATTTCAGGGTTTGAGCGATTTTTCCGACAAGGCAAAGATATTCAGAAAAATGCCATACAAGTAATACTTTCAAAGTTAAAAGACATAGAACAGTGGTTTGTGTCACAGCGAACATTTTCTTTCTTTTCAACCTCATTGTTATTAGTCTATGAATCTTCAGTTAATTCCATTGAAACTACACAACGTATGTCATGTGAAAGTGAGAACAAGATAAAGAGAAGACCACAGGATCACCCTATTATTGCTGATGTTCGTATGATTGATTTTGCCCACGTCTTTCCTTCAAACAGTCAAGATGAAAATTACCTCCACGGACTAAGAAGTGTTATATTCTATCTCAATTCATTATTACATTCCGTTTGATGTTAAATTACTTTTTATACGCCAACTCAGAAATGTGGTTTTATATTGTTGTCCCCCCTGTACGTCTGTCTGACTAAAGTTAATATCCAATTAACTTTAAATTTATATACAGAATATACAGAATATTAGGTCTATTACCCTACAGTTTTCACGCAATTGGCTTTAAATTTATACACAGTGTATGAAAAAGAATGTTATTGATTTTATTATTATTACTGCCAGACCTATGGCTCTTGATGACTTTGAAGTGGACGCTCCAGAGGCTATAGTTAGAATTTGATTTATACACAGTGCTTATGTTCATAATAACATGAACAACTAAATTTGTGTTTTATATAGTAAAGGTTAGCTACAGAAAGGACTAGAAGCCAAACATATTCTACTGATGTTTGATAATTATTAATTGGTTATTACTCTTGATCGGTTTTTAGTGCCTAATTGTAATTATTGAAATTGAAATGAAATAGGATTTAATGTCTTACTGCAATGTTCTACTCCGCAGTGGCCTAATGAAGACAGGCATACGCCATACTAATAATGTCTGATTATTATTAATTGTAATTAATAAAATTGAAATGAAATAGGGTTTAACGTCCTACTGTTCTGCTCCACACTCAGCTAATGAAGACGGGCAGCCCACTCTTATATCAAAATGTCGGCTTTTTGTACCATTCTATCGACTAGACAGCTGTCCTTGTCAGGCCCTTTGTCATACATTACCGACAAGGGGGAATTACGCTGAAAAATCTGGATGAACTTTCTCGGCCAATGCAGGGATCAAACAGCCGACCTCCAGACAAGCATGCCAGCGTCTTACCCACTGTGATCCCCTTGGCATGTATCGAACTGTAACTTTCTGGATTATGGCCCCTGATTGTACGAAAAGTGGCGTTTTAGCTATCTTATGAACAATTTTTATCTGATTCTGATGAAACTTAAAATATATGTTTATAATCCAAAACATCTCCGTTCCCTTCAATATTGTAGCATCGCAGACCCTGATTGTTCAAAACGTCACTTTTTTTTTAGGTTGTTCTCTGTCAATCTCTTGCATAATGTGGACATATCTTGCATGCAACTGATTGTTAAATTTGGTTTAAACAATATACTTTATTTCTATTATATCATTATTTACAATACTGATATTATGGATTTGAAAACAAGCCATAGGTTATGTAAATTCATCTCCATGTAACACTATAAACCTCTGAATGCCTTTTTCGGCACTTCTGTCCAGAGAACTTAGCTGCTGTGTCCATATGTTTCTTTGCCTGGCAACCAATCTTTGTATTATATAGTAACCATAGTGTTCTTTTATTTTATACTAGTGTTTTAGACTTGGTTCCTTGTGCATAGGACTTAAGGGAAAAAGGATCAGTTCTGTGTGTTCCTTCTTCTCATTTGGAATCTTATTTATAAAATCTGTGAATTGATTGATCATGTTGCTTCCTCTTGACATTGACATTGTCATATGAAACACACTGTGATTGAGATGGACAACTACCCTCATTTATTTACATATCAATGCAGTGTTTATAGATTTCCAACAATTTCTGAACATATGCTGAATTATGGACCATGCTCAATTTCAGAAATCTTTTAAATGCTCAAGAGAAAAAAGTTATTGACTGATTGACAGTGTTGATTTTAGTGAAGAATCTTATTAATTTTCAATGATTTATTTATTATATCTTGTACAGCTGAAGTTATCACCGGATTACCAGTACACAGTTCTGCTAATCACCAACATTTTAAGAAGCATTTCTTTTGTCAATATCAACTGATAAGTATTGCAAAATTTAAATGATTCCATAAGAAACAGAAAAAATTATGTATTGAAATATTGACAAACATGGTCTTTCTAATCACTGATCTGTTGGTTCTTATCAGTAGTTCTACTGGCAGCCTATCCTTAGTATTGAGTACTTTATTATATATTATGTATGTCTAAAATTTTACATGCAAAAATGTTACGGCAGTCAAAACTGCTTGCACCAGTACTGCTCCATTCTACCTCTCTGAATACATAAACTTTTATTAAATGTAAATTTGATTGTTTTGTTTTTTTTCTATGGAAAAAATTATTTCCAGCAGTTAGCCCTTTGGTACAGATTATTTGTGGTGACCAAATTCCACCATGAAATAACTAGTTCTCAAGCAGTGAGGGTACGCAAAATATTTTGTTTTTTCTGCTCAAAATTTTGAAAAATTAAAAGTTTCAATGGTTATTTGTGGTGTATAGTTCCGTTTGACAAATTATCTTGATGGTACAATTTTTTACTGTAATAGAGGAAATGCAAACCAAAAGTATATCAATTCATAATTTCTTGTAAATAATATAACTTTTCCAAGGGGTAAATAAAATACTGAAATAACATGCAAATTATATAAATAGTAGCTGGAAACTCCAACAATGGAAACTACAGAGAAAAGTTAGTGTACACGAGTATCGGCTCCGATTCAATCCTAGTTTTCTGCACCGTACATATGGACATTGGACTTCTACCATTACTACTACCCAGTAGCGGATTATCAGTGAGACTGATGAGGCTGCAGACTCCGGCCCAAAGATTTTGTAAAAAAAAAATTTTTTAGACTTGACTGATACGATTAAAAACGCATAGACGATGAATGTTAGGAGGTGGGGTTTAGGCCCAACGGGAATCAACATAGGCCCTGACCCGAAATTAATTAGGCCCACGCCTTTTTAAATAGGCCCTCCAGAAACTGCCGCTTAATCCGCCACTGCTACTACCACTAATATAGTGGTTTACGCCCGCTTTATTTACAAATCCCATAAATATACAACTATCCATAAAATATAAATCAATATTATGATGATACACGCAATCGGCAATATACAAAATTACGTATAGCAGCTATGGACTTCATACATGTTAATTAAGTTGAGTAAATCAATAGCATTAGCCGACATCTGCAGAAAAAAACGACATCACATGTGAGACAATAATAAAATTAATATCTAGTCGAGAATTAAATTCCAAGCAAATTTTTCTCCCTTAAATATAAACAGTCCACAACAAAGTCGTAATTTTTGTTAGTATTGTTTTACTACTTCACTTATGTTAATTAGTAATAAAACAAAAGTAGAATCGAGTTGTAACAGGTGGGTTTTAGTTTCTACATTAATTTGTAATCATATACTTAATCTTCGTGGTAGATAGATATTGCAATAATAACAGCCATAACACCTCCTTAATTATAGTAATATCAATATTACAAAGAACTAACATTTTAAAACAAAATAAAAGTCAATTAGCGGTATTTGATTATGCTGTGCGTGTGTTTAAAGAAAAGTTTACACCCATTACGACTACAGAAACCATAGCTTTTTATTTCCTTTATTCCGTCGAAAATTGTTTCGTGTAATATTTATGTCGTTTGTTCATCCCTGGAAACAGTACCGGTCGGGATTAACTGGGTTTATTTTTCAACTTGGTCCAAAATTTTATTGACCGTAGAATGATAAATATATTTTTTTCTAACACTATTTCTTCTTAATATTTACATAATATAAAGGTACAACATTTAATCATGGGATCTGAAAACACACCCGATCTGATACAAATTCATCTCCCCTAAGAAATTATTGTACAAAAATAAATGTAGGCCTACATTGGTTAAAATTATAATATGTATATGTATGCAGTATAGTTGCCTCCTTGGGAAATATAAATTGTCATGATTATGAAAAATTGACACTGCAAAGTATAAACTATGAAAGGATGCTTCTAGGGATTGCAAGAAATACAGCAAACCGGTTCAATTTAACATAAGATTTTTGGTAAAAATGATAAATATTTTGAATCAAAATTTGAATTGTAAATAGGAATTAGAAATTTAGCAATTTTTAGAGAAAAAATGTAATGAATAAATACTGTTTTAGGCAAATGGCTACTTGATAAACAATTTTACATGGGTATCTTCCGCAAAGGAAATTTGTGTCGTGTATTATTTACCTGGCATAGTCCTATGTACAGGGACCAGGGGCGTGGTGACCTGTGATTTTGCGTGAGTAAAAAGATCCCGTCTTGCCCCCCCCCCCCGAAAAAAAACCATATTTATACGTGTGTACTGGGGAGGGTGGGGTGTGGTGGAACATGCTAGAGTCGGTATGTAGCATATCAGGCCTACGGTATATGTTTTACACTGATTGAGCATATGATTACATATGATTTTAATGTTGAAAATCGCATTGGAGTTGCGTGAATTTTTTTCCTTATGCGAGGGGCGCAAAAACACGAGGGGTCCCAAATATTTAAACCATGACACAAAGCTCGTCATTCCGTCCCTATCACTTAGCCCGTGACAGGAACCCGTTACAGAGATAACGTATCTTTTTTAAGCATACGAAACAGCGTGGCGATCGAACATGCAGAATTGATGACTTGATTCGAATATCCCTTCAGTATCCAGTGTATTTGCTATGTATACAATCCCAAATATCGAAGCAAGATCATTCAATCCTAACAATTTAGTAATTCAAATTTTATTCTCATTTCCCGCGCTTTAACTAGTTAAAATTATCACGTGAGTGACAGAAGACGAACGCAACGCTCGCCTTTGTGAAAATGGTACAGTTTCTACACACAATATATTATTATGCAGCCCTAACTTGTAAATTTGTTTCCGTTAGCGAACAAAAATATTGGACAACTTCCTTGTTAAGATGGTTAGCATATAATAAACCCAACAGCACATTATATCCATTCAACTTTTACCTGAAACTTCAACTGGATATGGTTATTGTCATCAAAGGAGGTACCAAAAGATACTGGACATTACACGTGTATTATGTAACCAAGTGTATTACAATGTATAGTAAAATAATGTTGTGGGCGGTACGAAGAAAGTGTTTAATTTATGTATATAAACGGATGTTTATTCATTAATTAGCTGCCTTTTATACACATTGTTAGTCGTAGTGGGATATCATTGATAATGAGTAACATGATTCCGCTGTTGTATACACCATGGAATGCTTTTTCATCAATCAAGAAGAGTGTTGGAGGCGGAGCTACTTTCTTGCCAAAATTTGATTGGCATTTACCGATGCCTCTTAGCACAAAAAGGCCTACTTGACGTTTCGAGGTCAGACCAACAACTTTTCCAGTGGTGCTAGGAACTTCTTTCGAATTATGGCTTCCCTTTCTACTATAGATACGAGTGCTTCTGTGATGCAACCAGCTCAACTTTTAAATTGGGTGTTTTTGACTTTAGCAGATCAACAGAATGCCGTACCGAACGGACAAAGTTTATATACAGATCCTTGGAGTAACCCCAGTAATCCACCCATTACATCAGTAACTACCGTTAATAATCTACTTAAAACTCATAGCCAAAGTATCTTTACTCACGATCCATGGTCCAGTCCCGTTCCTGGTGGAATAAATACGGTAAGATTTCATACAATTGTTAAAGAAAGGGTATTATCAATTTGTAAAACTTAGAAGTAAACTTTGTTGTCTGTTGTTATCTAGGACATTCTTATACTGAAACCAGCATACATACGGTACATTGGCTATCCACGTCATCCGAATTCAAGTTGAAAGTAAACATTCACATAATGATATACCGATATTAAATGGCTTTAGAATATCCCAATTATTTCTTAATCAAAAAATAATTAAACAACTTGTTTATAAATTAGATACGTCAAAATCAAGATATACTTTCATTTTATGGTTTTCATATAGCAGAACTCTATGAATTAAAGCTTGATATGCACGTTTCCAGTACATACATGTATTCTGACTAACGAAAAATGCTGTTTAGTTGCACTCTCGATGCTTCCAGAGTATACGTGTTTTAAACTTAATATACCTAATGTTGTAAATATAAACGCTTTAAATCCAAACTGTAAAAAAAGCTATCTCGTTTTTAAATGGTTAAGTAATCACTCAATACATATGAAGAAGCCACTTTGAAACTTCCTTGATAAATTGTTTCCTCTTCCTGCCCTCTTCCACAATCCATTGCTTCATTCCTCGTGTTTATAAAAAATAACCCCCAAACATTAATTCTAACATATTTTTTTTATAGTTTTGATATTAAAAATATACACCTATCGTTATTTTAAAATTTAAGTTAAATAGAAACCAATAACAACTCTATTAAATACGCTTACGTGTAATTAACTGGCCTATTTTTATAACAAGTTTGTTTGTTACTACATGTTGCAATTTGACACTCTTCCTGTATCGTGTACCGTTACATAAAAATACTTGTAAAGATATCATTTAGAAACCAAAAGTATACATAACAACCAAGTTATGATTTATCAGAGAAAATATAGGTCATGATATTATCATGCCGTCTGTGGGGTATTGAATTACCATCCTTTTGCTTCCAAATAGAACAGAAAGCAATGCGCACCAACCGGTTCAGTTAACGTTATACCCAGTACTGTATGCCTTTGTTGAGATTCTCGGTTTTCTGGTATTATCGTCTTCATGCCAGACTTAAGACATCTGCTACAAACATTAGGGTTAAAACTAGTTTGGTTAACATACACACGAAACATTCTTGAATTGCACATGTGATCTTTGATTTCCAAAGCAGTCCATTTCTATTAAAATTTGTGATTCTTTTGATAGTATTCATTTTGGTTAGTTCCTGCATTTTCGCCGACTTATGCTAAATAATAGACTGATAAGTTTGCCAGGGTAGCGGCGTTATACACTTGCCATATAATAATGTTAATACGTCAAACTGTCCTCGGTTCTCCGAGGTTTTTTTTTTAGTTAAATGAAATATAATTTGTTAATCTTAATATAATTAGTTAATATGACGGTTTAAGACATGACGCCACACTATTGGGATCGAACTGAGTGCTTGAAAGAATGGATATGTTATGTAAAAGAATTGTGTTCAGTGTATTACGAGTTCCAAAGTACCAAATGCCTCTGAAATAATTATGTACCTACCCAATCGCGAAAGCTCTCATGTTATCACCATGTAAGCAAGAATTGCAATTGAGATTTACAGTTATCTATCTATAAAGTGGTTTGTTTTCATTGCATCACGGTATATTTAAAAAAACTACGGATATGCACAATGTTGAAAATACACAGGCTCCTGTGGAATATAGCTGCTATACTGTGTGTTACTGAGTAACGTCGGGAGCAGAATTAATTCTCTTGTGGTTATGATTTTGCTTGTTCGGTTGGAAACTTCTTGTCCAAACCTAGCTCAGAAATATACAGCCAAATGTCTCTGACATAATTTGTCTAGTATGATTTTTATGTCAATTTGCAGCAAACAGTTAAATAATTTTTATCCAAAATAATATGATAAATTTGAGCCTGTTTTATTATTATTTATTTATTCTCTACACATACATTCAGATTCAGGTCAGATTGGCCTGGTAAGTGGTACTAGAATAGTAACTGGTTTGTCAATGTTGTAACATGATCTAATTAGGTTACCACAAATTCCTTTTGGCCCAAAATACATTTATATATTATGCATTCATGACTTCGATATTTAAAGCTATTTGGTAGACCATGAACACCTAACAAAGTAATTGAAATGAAAAGATTTCTTAATTATGTATTTTTGTTCTATTTTGTTCAGGCAACATCCCCGTATGGAAGCATTCAGGATTTAGCAGATCATTTTAGTGATTTATCATTATCTATAGATCGTAAACCAGTCCGACGGCCACCTAGTACATACTTGTGTCATTTGTGTTTTAATAAGGGTCATTACATCAAAGACTGCCCGCAGGTATGTGATGAAGTGAGTGTCGACAGTATATTTTTTACCTTATTCTTTTGCATGCCCTTCTTTTTTCTCTGTCTCAAATTTCTGACCTTTGCATAAACAATTTTTTTTTGAAAGGCAATGGCAAACTAATTAAAAATATTAAAATTTCATAAGTGTCCCATAAGTAAAACATATAAAGTTACAATGATATTTAACAAAGTTTATCATGCAAATTGAAGATTTGATTCATGGAATTTTTAAAACAACATTTTTTCTTCCCAAGGCACGCCCCAAAGGAGAAGGTCTCACTCCATACCAGGGTAAAAAGAGATGTTTCGGAGAATACAAATGTCCCAAGTGTAAACGAAAGTGGATGTCGGGAAATAGCTGGGCCAACATGGGTCAAGAATGTATTAAATGCCATATCAATGTATATCCTAATAAACAGGTAATATTTTAATATTAGTTTGACTTGCGGCTTTAAAAAAACATGCATAAACATTTATTTAGATCAATACCACAGGATTTAAATCTGACCTGAGGATTTTAACCATTTTACTCCATATTGACATTAGAATTAATGGAGGGAAGGAATCATTATGTTTAGTCTGGGAGAGAGAGAAAAATAGGGTTTAATGTACACTCTGCACAAACTAAGTCCTTTTGGAACTAACATGGAACAATTTTTATCGGAATAATTCTTTTGTGAGTAGGAGTCTTTGTGGTGCGAAGCTAGAGGGCCCAGAGAAAACACACATGGTAACCCCCTACAAGCAGCTTGTTAATGACAGCAAATCACTTGACTGAATGACCGAGCTTGTGATCTAAAAGGCACACATTAGTCCACTTGAAAAATGCTTCAATTTACAATGTATTTGTATTGATATTATATTTTCGTAACCCTAACCTAATTTTCCAATATATATTTACAGAATTTTTTTAAAAATTTCATGATGTTTTATACTGATAAATAATGAAATATAGTTTAATCACATGTTAATTGCAAGCTAATACTTTCTTGATATTACATTTTGAAAACTAGCATTTATCATACTAAAATGCTTCTTTCAGCGACCACTGGAAAAGCCTGATGGTCTGGATGTGTCAGACCAGAGTAAAGTTCATCCTCAGCACCTATGTGAGAAATGTAAGATGTTGGGGTTCTATTGTAGAAGAAATTAGATTAAACAGCTGGTGCATATTGTTTGTCCCTAGTGTTGAACAGAAATAGCATGCTCAGAAGTAAACAAGTCTTTGGTGCCTTTACAGACAAGTTCTTTCTATAATTGGTGCCTTTTTCAAAAGAGTGTCTTTGTATATATTTTGTGGTCTTATTTATTGCAGTTTAACCTATCTTCTGAACATGCTGTAAACTGAACACCTAGTTCTTTTTTAAACTTAGTAAAGTTTGCCATAAACCTTTTTTTTGTGCTTAAATTAATAACTTATACAAGTGTGTGCCAAAATAAGATCTACATTACCATTTTTAAAAGGCAGATGTTTTTAATTCTTTGAACTATTATTAAATCAATAAAAGATAGTGGGAATATAATATTATAATAAGTTATAGATAGATTAAGCCATAGGAAGAATTGTGTAAAATAAAATATTATATCCAGTAAATGAGACAATAAGGATGTAGATTCATGAGAGTTCTGTAATGTATGACTGGAAATTAAATCTAAAAATTGTGGTGTTAAAAATTATGTAAGGTATTAATTTATGTTGATAAGTCTGTTATTGGTATATCCCCTAAAAGTATGAATTGAGTGATTTTGAGAAATTAAATAGCAGTGATGTATACTGTTCTTCTTTCGGTTAAAATATTTTGTAACAATATTTTATTCAGGACATTAATTTTTTAGTACCCTGATCAATGTACTACCAGTATATTATAGATGCCTACTTTTACTATAAAGAAATAGGGGATATACCAAATGTGTATGGTTGATTTTAATGTTAGTAAGACTACATCATGGTGATTTCTATGGACCAGAAAGAACAACATCCCATTTAATAATATTTCTTTCCTCTTGTTGTGACTTAGGACATATTTGGAATGAAGATTAAATTGGATTGGCTATTTTTTTTACAATCCAAGAGCTGGTATAACATTTTATAATGTTCTCTTAAAATACGGCATGTGCTGGATAACATGTGTATGTCCCAAGTTATAACTAGATAATTGAAGTGTAAAACATGTTATATGATCTATGTGTGGGATGGTATGTTCCACACATGTGAGAGATGCACATTCTCTCACCAAGAAATTATTGTTCATAACATTCTTTTTAAAACTTTGACCAAGAATAATGGTTATGATATGTAAATTTCTGAAAACAAGTAATACTAAGAGACAGAACATGGAGCTTTTATATCTATATTGATGATGGTGTTTTATTTTGTATATATTTGGTGTGGATTGCTCTATTGCTAAAGCAGATATTACAGTAAGAAGATATTTGTATAAATTTGTTTTTTGATATTTCACTGAAAAGAAAAGATTCCAGTTGTCTTCTCATTTCCATCCACTGTTTAGAAAAGCTCATACATTTTTTTATGTTTTATTTAAGATAGATTTTTATTGTCGAGGATTATGTTAATTTAGTACATTTTAGAGAAATATATGTAATTGATTTGTTGTATTAAATTATGGATAACATAATCAAAAAATTAGTATGTGCCAAAAAGGGGGCTAGATGTCCAGTAATTTATTTTTAAAGATTAATTTGGGATACTTTGATAATAGTTACTATAGTTAATTAATATAATAGAGGTATATGTTTATTTAACCTTAACATTCAACTGTTTTATCATGACTGTGGACAAGTAAAACCACAAAAATGACTGAGGGCAAATGTCAACAAACATGTATATTTAATTAAAAGATTTTTTTTTTTTAGCTCAAAGAGGTTTTGTAGATTTTCAGTCCTATTTAAATTAAATTATATTCTGAATTGTTACAACTAGACACTATATGTATATAATTTTGGTAAGCTTTCAGTATTAAGACTTTTAATGGATTTGCATTATGATGTACCTTTTCATCCTATTATATGTTTTTCATCCTTATTTTTATTTGTGTGATATGCTCAATTATTTGTGATTTGTGTGTGTGCATGATACTCGCCAATAAATATTTATACAGTCAATTACTTTTTTTTTAATAACTGATTTGAAAGGTATCCAGAAGCCTAAATGAGCAAACCGATAATTAAAAAATGTTGATGGCTGAACCGGACTTATTCTGTAATACATTCTTCTGCATTATACTTTATACATATCCTGTATATAGCAATTATTCTCTAAACTGGGGTGCCCCCCTTGCAGTCCATATCTATACTTTTATTCCTGACAAAGATTCTTGTAACCATCGCTATTTATTAAATTATCATAATCTTGGTAGAGAATGTGCAACCAGGATATATACTCTTGAACATTATGTTATTAGCCCCCTCCAATATAATTATCCTAAATGTTGTGATAATAAAGGTATAATAGTTAGGAGTGATTTTGCCAAGTTTACTGTTGATATTTCCAAGTACAATTTATTTTTGGACTAACATAATATGGTAATTGTTCAAATTTATTTTTACTGCACATCTTTGAACATTATGTGACCCTACCTACTTATATCGTGTTGGGTGACATGTACAGTAAATATGTACTACAAATCTAGGTGTTAATCTGTTATTACATTTGACAAAACACAAAGCTGGAAAGTTTAACTTTATTTTGACAATACAATCACATAATTGTTTCACATAAAATAGCTCATAATACAGTACATACAATCATGTATAATTTAGAACATAAAATAGTCTTGTCATAATAAAATTGATCTTTTACCCACAAATTATTTGGCACATGGTATTTAAAATATATATTATTAAAAGCATTTCATAATACTGCAAATTCACTGAAAGATAAAAAAAAATATTGTTTTTATGAAAATACTGAATTATAATAAGATTAATGTACATAGATTATATTTGAAAAACTTTGAAAAAAGAAAATATTAGACTGTATCCTTATTACTTTAACTGAATTTCAATTTGCCAATTGTCTGTGCAGGATTCTGGCAACAGTAATATTATACTGATAGAATATTCTTAACTTTGAATCCAATTACAGGTAGCCCAAAGAAACTGTTTTTTTCTATCATAGCAACATTGGGTAAATGTGGACATTGTAAAGAAAAACAAACAACAATACCACATTGAATTGTGGTCATATATTGTTGTTGCCCCAGTTAATATCTGATTGACTTTAAATTTATAAATAGTGTTTAAGGTCTTGATACGAGTGTCCTAGTGATTTTCAGTGATTTCCGATAATTACTGACAGAGTTATGACCCTTGATTACTTTGGAAAATCTTGTGGACACTCTAGGGGCTAATGTTAATATAATCTATTTAAGGTCATGAGACAAACAATCAAATCAAATTCTAATGATTCTGATAATTGCTTAAAGCCCCAATAACACCCTTGTTGTAACTTAAAAATATGTCCCAATCTTCATTCTGGTCAACAAATCGTATTGTTTTAGAATGTTCCAATTAAATGATGATATAAATTTCATCTTAACACAACTAATTTAAAAAATTGGAAAAATTCAACCAATTGATTTGAAAAGTCTAACGTAAACCTTTTCAAATGTGACTTGGATTTTGAAATATTTTCGAACCCTCTGGACAAATAAAATAGGTTGTAATGGATAATTTACACAACAGGTAGGACATTTAATCATCTAGTACTTAGAATAAGGGTATTATTTATTTTCTGGAGCTACCAAGCCAGCAAGAATGTTATTGTCCCTTTAACAGGTTATTACTCGTAATCAGATTTAAAGTGTTGTAAACTTTCTAATTACTGATGAAAGAAAAAATATGCGACAACCCTTTTTGACTGCCCGGATGACTTATCGGTTGCAGGCATATGTTTCATTGCCTGGCAACCTATCTGAATCTCTATGGGACACAAAGCGCTCCAAATAGCCATGAAAAAACTTCAAGGGACAAGTTAGAAATTTCAGTTTAAGGTACCATAATAGACTGCATGCATGTTTTGTTGCTAGAGATTTTTTTAAAAAAACATTTCTTTAATTTTCATTTAATTCCATTTGCTAGAAATCACATTATGTGGTTTAATCACCTCCTCCCCTGTACACTGATGCAGCTCATAATGAGTTAATTTACCAATATGTTGGTATACATTGTATAATATTACATAATGTGAAATATGTAGTAAAAGTATTTCATGTTAATACCAAAGCACATGAATCAAATCATAAATATACACCGATTTCAGAATTTAATTTGATATTGGTTTGGATCATTTATAAAACTGAGAGCTTCAGGGTCAGGTAGGTAAGTTTGGGTCAATCAAGTTTATCCCTCATAAATATGGTACATAGATTATTTCATATGGTTATTTTCAAGATGATGGAATTTATTTACTTATATTTCAGATAGACCTATTAAAAATGGCCAAATAACACACAAAGCCAATTGTGGATAACATCTGGAAGGAATATTATAAAGTGAAATGAACTGTTACGTGGCAGCTGTCTTACAAGCCTAAACTATGATGTAATGTATGTATCATTTTACACTTCCAAATTGGCAAAAACTATGTCTACATTTCAACAAAATGTCTAGCTGTGATGATAAAAACAGAAGGCTACTTCTTTATTCAAATACATAATTTATACTTTTCACAGTTACATATTAGGGTGTACATTAGAGCATTTTAACTTTTTCACTAGTTTCACATTCATATTCACAATCAACCTCTCTATCACCACAAGAAATGAATTTCTTGAACAAAATGATTATTTTTGAATACTTAATTATCATTAGTTTTTATTCATTTTGAATCAAAGTTGCATAAAATAATGTTTGCTGGATTAAGTTTATAAGTTGAATGTCTGCCAGAAGGCATGAGATTTTTGTTGTATATTCATATACATGTGTAGGAACGTGCAAACATATGGAGTTAATATCCACAAGGAATTCAGTCTGAGAGTTTAACTCAAGGCCATCTAATCTATCTGACTGGTGCAATAACACTGCCAAAATAAATACTACTTTATGCATCATTGACAATGGTATGGTAAAGATATGACTAGCCAGATAACTTAAAATAATAAAACTGACTGTCTTTATAGCATGATTTTGTGAAACTTAATACGGTTTCAGAGAAAATTTCATTCCATATGCCTAGTCAAAATCCCAATGTTTTGGATACTATGCATGCTGTCAAAATCCTACACTAAATAATATAATATATTAAATTTCGGGGGATTTTCACAGGACAAATGTCACATTACATAGGTGTCATGACCACAGACAGAATAGCACATAATATCATCATCAAAATGTCACAATATTAAAAATGGACATGTCAGAATCCTTTTTTAAACCTGATTTTGCACTATAAAGCTGTTATTTGTCATTTGTATTTTTTCAGATTAATCATTAAACATTCGATTATGAAAATAAAATCAAAATGTCAATGGCAGATAATCTTCCAGCTTGGAATCACTCAGATTAAAAAGAGGCCCATCAAAAGACTTTAGCCAACCTTTAAATTGTTTGTAGAGGATGCGGACAAATATTTAATTCATCATAGCTGTGTAAAATATTGAATGGAAATGAACTATTTTTATATTCATCTCTTCATTTTTAGAGATACATCTTTCACAATACTGCAGTTTGCTTGGAATTCTAAATCCTTCAAATGATGACTTTAGGGGATTCAATTCTCATGAAGTTAATGAACAAAATTGAAGTAATTTTAAGGCTGTAACATTTTGCCCTGACCATTATATATGGACATACTATTGTAAACAATTGCTCTGAAGAAGCATTTTTATGAGAAAAATACCTGTTTTCATATACATTTGAACACAATAGGGTGACTGCCTTTTTGTTATATTCTAACATATAATTCAATTTTTCAAGGTATATACTCTTGTTCTGAATTCTCTAAAACATGAATTCTTAATTTCATTGTATTAAAATCACTTATTTATAAAATTAATTTTAAACAGGAATAAGTTTGACATTTATTTAAATAAGAACTAATAAAACACACAGATAGTTTGTAGGTTTGCGTTGAGGCATACTGACAAACAGACAAATCTCTTACACTGAAGACTACACAGCTATCAGGCAGTAACAAGAGAACTTGTTATCTACAGAATGGTGATAGCTAAGTATGACCCAGATGGAGCCAATCAGAGTAAAGGAAAATATGTTGGTACCAAAAGCAAGCCCACATTATCTGTTGAGTAATTGATGGTTTATTCCATCATTATCTCTGGAACTCTGGAGGTCTTCACATGAGTAAATTCAAGATGAATGAAAAGAAGTGTAATGTGTGTAGAGTAAGAAATAAGATATCCATTGACCTAGGTCGTTATTAACTTCCTTGCTTCTGGCCGTAAACTTGTTTATAGACTGCATGTATTGCTTAGAATGATATTCAACAGAACAGATAGACACTCAAAATAAAATCTACACAATGCAAATTTACTACAAGTACTTAATTAAAAGAAATTCTTCCATAGAAAGTACCAGACGAATATTTGAGTTATAATGATGAATAATAAACAACTTGTAAATAAATTGATATTCATACCTAAACACATTGTACACATGCTGCCCCTTCCCTATGCAATGAACTTCTAGCTTAGAGTCAAATGCTTCAAGTAGATTGACCAAAAATGAAACTGAAGAGCACATGTCCTGATAGTCTTGTAATAATATCAGTAGAATATATTTAATACTTACATTCCTTTGATCATTCTTGATCCTGGAACATTTTAATACATTGGAGTGAATTGGCTTTATTTAAAAGGAATGATTGTGATGGAATTGTAACATTTCGTTGATAGTTGACCATGTATTTTTTTAGTCCCTTTAATTTTTCATATCTTTTTATTTTTTGCCTGAAAATAAACATATCTATTTGTGTTTGCTATGATATCTTCAAGTACATAGCATGGAAAATGAATTTCTGTGTCACTCTAATATACATTGCATTTTACAGCTTAACCCACGTAATAAATATATTGAATCCTGCATCAGATTTTGCACATCTACTCCTCTGACGTTTTATACAATGTTATTTTGTATTCACCTATACACTCATATCCTGGTGAAATGCCAATTTGTGGGTCATTTAAGTGTATCTATTTCTACAACTAAAGATGTAAGTAATCTGGAATATTTAGTAACATCAATTCAGTATATTCATGAGGGTAAAAAGTGAAAATGTGAACTAAATCTATTTTGTCATACCTGAATATAAACTCTGGGCGTTCCATTTGAAGACAGAGCTTTAAAGGCATTTCATAAAAGTCTGCATCAGTGATAAAGTCTATAACTGATTCACCTTCACCTGTGAATGTTATACCAGCTTTTATAACAGATGAGTCTAATTTCATTGTACCTTCTAGATATAAACCACCACTTTGAAAAAAAAAACCATTAAAGATAATCCATATATAATATTGCTAATTAAAAATTTTACCAATGAATTTCAATCTGTACGGCATAGACTCAGGCTTCGTTCACAACGGCAATGAAATTATTATTATATGACGTATGATGAACTCTTTCAAGTACTGAGTATGTAATCTCTGATGGAAAACTAATCAATCATTATGCTCCAACACTGGGATAATGAAGAAAGGCATTATGACATACAGTGCACAATTATAGAAAAAACCTGCCCTAGCAGCGAGAAAATGGCATACACTTCCATATGTGTGCATGGGACATTGGATTTTTGTCCCATCCAATCAACTATACACTGTCCCTTACCAGGCCCTCAGTCCCGCACTACCTGCAAGGTAGAACCATGCCAGAAAAGTTTGATTAACTTTCTTGGCTAACACTGGAACAAACACGGGACCTCCAGGTTAGAGCGCCAACGTCTTACTCACTGAACCTGTGCGCTCCTAAATCATTATGTAAAATTGCAAAAATACAACACTGGTATCATTTAACTAAAATCTCACCTATTTTTAATGACAGAATGTGAATTTCTGCTCCATAAACTTATGCTGACAAGTCCTGAAAGATCTAACGAGGCCACACCTTGAACTTGTATATCCACTATCATACCATTTGATAAGTGAACTCTTTCAGAGTGATCTTGTAGTAATAAATTAACCTACATTTAAAGAAAAAGATTTATTTTTTCTAAAATAGTACATATACAGTATATTATGTTACAATGACCGATACTATGATCATTTTGCTTTGGCAGTGGTATTCCATCAATTCCTGAAGCTATTTAACCAATTTGTACAGGAAATTTTTTTCCCTTCATTTTAAGATTTGGAAATTTTCAAATGTTACAGGGGAAAAATTGTAATTAATGTAAATTCTGAACTATATTGGGCGTACCTGAAAAGCTGATGTTAGTTCTGATGGAGCATTCCATGCTGCAGACATTAGACCAGTTGTACCTCTGAAAAATTCTATCTGTTTTAATAATACATCTAACAGTGTTAATGACATTCCTGCTTTAGGTTCAATGACATTTTCTTCAACAGGTTCCTCTACTACCTCCTCATCCACTGACTCTTCTACTTCAGCTTCTGAACCTACCAGAGATTCCAAACCCTCAGCATATATATCAAACTAAATTATAAAAATAACAGAAAAGGGTATAATCAGTCCTCACAATCATTCAATCATACATTCTATATGACTCATATTCTACCATAGCAGAAGATTGAATGATTGCAGATCATTGAATCAAAAGAAGTCTTGCTCTATACAAAACCAATATAATTTTTAGTTATTCAGGGTATTGATAGATAAATAGTCATTCAAATCGTGATGAACTATACATCTAACACCAGGTACAATTTTCTGGATACACAATTACTGTGTTTGATACTAAGCGATGTTTCGACAAGGATACTCTCGTCTTTATCAAGCAATAATGACGAGAGTATGCTCATCGAAACATTTCTTCGTATCAAACTCAGTAATTGTGTATCCATAAAAATGTACCTTGTGTTATGTTCAATTACTAAATGACAATCAAAGAACTATACATCTAGTTTAAGATTTCAAAATTTAGAACTAAAAGCTTTTAAGAAGCTTAACATTTTGTTTTGTAACAATAGGAAGCAAAATTTGTTTCGGAAGAACAAAAATTCAAATTATTCAACAGATTTATCTAAAGAATGTTTCTATTATAAATAATGTCAAGCTGATAAATGGATTATGAGCAGAATCTCTATGAATCTAGGCCCTGATTAACGAAATCTTAACTTAAGATAAAATCCAAAATCCAATCATATAACTAAAATTTGGATCTTATCTTAGTTAAAATTTCGTGAATAAGGCCCCTGCAGTTATTCAATAAAAACTTTGGATAATCCTTCATTCAACACCATGTTTATAAAAAATTTGTTATAAATTGAAATGTAGCCAATTTGAATCCAATTACATGCATTTTATCATTAATGATTTAACATCACTAGACATAATGATATTACTAGTCTGTGTTGTGAAAATAAGTATCCTAATGGCTTACATGCATAAATGGTTGTTTCCAATTTTCACCCATCAAGTTTACAACCATACCACTTCTTTTCATTATACCACCATTTGTTGTTTCAAATGACAATGTATATGTACCATTAGTTTCCTGAGTATCTAGAAGAAACAAGAACATTGTTATGCCAGGTAAAGAAAATATAACCACAAGAAGCTTTGTGAATTGGGGGGGGGGGGGCACCGGATGGTCAAATGGTTAGCATGTGTGTGCTATATATCATAAAGCCTGTCATTGTGTCAACTGGTGTGGTTTCCAATCCCCGGTCGTATGTGACAAGGAGTTTGGTCGCCTGTCCAACCTCGTGGGTTTACTGCAGGTCCTCCGGTTTCCTCCCACTGTTAAAGACCCCTATGCGCAAGCGAATTATTGAAGTAAAATTAAAACCAAATTATGTTGGTCCCGAAGTGACCTGATTTGTGTAAACTCTCTCTCTCTTTCTCTCTCTCTCTCTGTCTCTCAGCTTTGTGAAATGAGGGCAGCAAGGACATCATAACAATATGTTATGGACGTTGATCAGACAAAGAATCAATTACTCCAATCTCAAAATTGGGTTAAATTAATGAGGCAGTTTTTTACCCAACATTAGCTTGCTACAGTAGCTTGCCAATCAAGATTTGTATAATATTTACAAATGCAATTCACTTAGGCCTACCTACATGTAGCATGTCATCCATTATTACATGCTCAGTAGGGTACCATACCATACCAAAAGAAATTCTATAAGAAAAGAAAAACTTACTTGCTAAATAACTTGTCAAGGCACCAGATTTTCCATTTTGGCTTAAAATGTTGTAATTGTTCACATTAGCTTCTCGGAGTAGTAATTCTAATGTTTTTCTGTAAAAATTGATATATATTTTGTTCCAAGATTCTAATCTGAGCAATTGGAATATAATGCTAGCTAAACGTAAACAATCACAGAACAACTCTATAGTTAAATAATAAATAAAATTCAAGATATACATATTGTTCTTACTTGAGATTCATATTCATTTCAGCTTCATCAAATATTCTCTTTAATATGTAAGTTGATATTTCAAATTCTTCTTGATTTTTACAAGTTTGTAAAATTTCTTTCAGTTCTTCTAGTGAGATGCCAGCTCTTAAAAGAGCATTTAATGCTGCAACTCTTACACTGCTATCATAGGCTCTTATATTCTGATAAAATATTCTAATCAGAGATCTTCGATGCTGAAAATAAATGTTAAAGAAATTACCTATTACAGAACATTATGGGCACTACATAAAAAAAAAAAAACTTAAGCAGAAAGTCAAAATCTATTTTCCATGTTTCATATACTGCAGTAAGCGCAGTAAGTTACTGATCATACTTGGCTTTATCAACCTGTGAAGCTTGTAAAGTGTTCTGTGGTAGAGCTGGGTGATATTTTGGATTTTCGATATAAAATCGTCACAGAAATAAAAATAGTAATATTGAAAAAAAAAAAAAAAAAAAATGAACATACCACAATATATCAAAAATTTTATTTTTTGGGATGATTGTAACATAACTGAAAAAATGTCTTTCTTTTTATGATATTTAATATATTTTATTGCTTGATGATGAATAAATAGCAATAAATACTGTTATAAACTCCTGAGTGTTCATTCCATGAAGTTTGCAAACGCTGTTGAAGAGCTTTGTTTACGTCATGTTAGAATTACCCCTGCTTATGTTCAACTTCTATGCATAGATTCATGACAAACTGTTTATACCGATACTTTGATTTCCAAAGGAATCGTTGATTTTCTGATTAAAATAAATTTTAATAGATCAGAAATATAAATGAGGCCGACTACATTGCAAATACTGGAAGAAGGAATATCCTTCACAATTCAGTGTAGGGCCTGTCATGACAGTTTGTGGTCTGAAAAATGCATTTTCAAGAAGGCATACACTTGAATGAGAAAAGGAGTTTGCAAGAGTAAATAAATAACATCCAATCGTACCCGTAGCAATAAAAACATGCACGACTGAAAGAACATATTGTTTTTCTATGGTTTTTTTTTACTTTTTTGTGCCTCTTAATTTCAATAAAATTTGCTAATTAATATATTAGAAATTAAAATTGTAATAAAGAACATAGAGCAACATTTTTAGCAATGTTCGAATCAACTGATTAAATTTTGTTTAAAAATTTGTTACAATATTTATGCTAAAAAACAAAATTAAAAGTGATATCATTGTGATTTACCAGGAACATCAAGTCTTGACTTAATATGTGTTTTTGAATGTTATAATATACACAATTACTTGATAGTTCTTGTCTAACACCTGTAAGTAATAGCTATAATTCATACCTCAGCTGTATAATATGATTGTGATAATCTCCTTAATGAATTAATAGCAGTAAATGACATCATAGTAGTTTTAGATTCTTCTGCATATTTCAACAACAACACCATAGATTCTGGTAATGCAGCATTTCCTAGAGCTCTTAGAAACATCAGTTCACAACCTTCATCTTTACAGTTTGTTATATTATTTAATAACATGGATTTTATATCTTTAACAACCTGTAATCATAAGGCAAACTTATGTTTATTCAGACAGCATGATAAAAACATCTCAAAAAGAAACATTCACCCAAAACAATGGCTTAAAAATGTTCCAGATCAATAATGACATGAATAATTATAAAGCTACTCTTCAGTTTCTTGCTATGTCTCAATATGAAAACACAGTAAGGTATTGATGTTCCAGCAATAAAATTTTAATAGGTTGTTCTTTAGAGCAAACTGCACAATCAAAGTAAATTCCATTTTAAAAAAATCCTCTCACCTGTACACAGTGTGCACAATAAATTTTGTAAAATTCAAAGAAGCTAAACATATACCTGTTGCTCTCTTTGTTGAGGTATTTGACAGTATGTATATAAAACAGCACTCATTGACAATAATAATGGTTCTTTGATAGGAGAATCTATAGGTATCTGAGTCGATATTTTCTATGCAAAAAAACAATAGAATAGAATTAAAATTACATTTACATTCAGAATTAAGCAATATCACAAAATATAATACAATTTTAAAGAACATAAAAGTTTATGAACCATAAAATATTTAGTAAGACAGTATGAATTACAAAATCAATATGCCAAAATCACAATCTCAATATTCTCATGAGAGGAAGAGTTGCTTGCCCATCTCACTCCAGATATCAAATATACCAGTAATTTATTGCACACAATATATGTTATAACTGTAACACATGTTCTAAATTCAGAGATTCTGTACAGACCTTGATAGCAGTGAGGGCCATGAAAAAATAAACCCCTGACAATGCTTCCCAAGTTTCAGGCAGCTCTTTGGTGTAATGAACAAATAAATCCCCAATGTACTTTTATAGTGCATACACATCAAAATTGCCATATTCGTCAATTCTGGTGCACTTATGGTTTATTTAGCTGACAGCATTGTAAATCCATAAAATAAACACCATGTACATTGTTAAACCATTTATCCATAATATCGATAATGATACCCTCTCTAAATCTCATGAATATACCTATTTGTTTTCCACTGTTTGTCTAATATTATAGAGAATGTTGTCAAATGGTTGATTCCCATAGCAATATTTCAAAAGTAAATTATAACAGATAGTTAATTTTTCCAGTGTCATATTGTTTAACATATCACAAATCATTAAAAAAGATATATATAAACTGATGTATAACTGCCAGATAAAAATGGTATAAATAATATTAGAAGATTTACCAGCATATCTTTCAGTATAAATTCATCAGGATGAGTTACATAAGCAGCAGCTAGAAAATATCGTTCAACATAAGCTAAACCAGAATCATCATCAAAGTTTA
This sequence comes from Patella depressa, assembly GCA_948474765.1. Lineage (NCBI taxonomy): Eukaryota > Metazoa > Mollusca > Gastropoda > Patellidae > Patella > Patella depressa. Next base: position 49,060,212 of record OX419718.1, read on the forward strand.
ATAGCTCCATCAAAGCTTGATGTGCTGGACCTGTTTGAGTAGCTGCTGCTATATCTATTAGCTGAGGTCTAGAAATAAGAATAACAGTGCATCAAAATAATTCAATGTATTTCTGACAATAAAAAACAAACAGGTTTAAGGCAATCATATTTGAAAAGGTAGCACAGATTTTTTAGGATTTTTTATAAACAATATTTTTATTCAGGTAACACAGATTTTCTAATACTGATTACCATTCAATGCAAAAGCTCATAAACAACCATGACTCACATGATATAATAACTCTCAGGGCTTGAAAAAACCTCAGCAATTGTATTTTTTCCACTGTTTCTAAAACTTTTAACCATTTTTAAAAATGCTTTAGCTGAAGAAAGACTGGCCATTTTATCATTTACTAGATCATCTTTTAAAGAAACAGCTAATGATGTAGCCTGAAAAATAAAAAAAATTCATTACCAGTATTTAAGTCACTGATAAATAAGTGTAATGTTAGCAATCAAAACTATATTCCATCTGTGACTCCTATTGTGTTGATAATGCAGTACCAAAGAATGCTTATGCAGTATTACCATATTCTTCTACATGCCTCACATTTGGCAAAGATTTGACAGCTCCTCTGTTAAACATCAGCTGATGACAAACAGCAGCGGAAGATCAACTACATAGGGCAAAAAACAAAGCAATTATACAATTATGTTTAAATTACATCTAGTTGTAATTATTAGTGGAAGAACTGATGATTTTCTGTCAGTGTTTAGTGGATCATTCATCAATCCTTGGCTAAATATATTGTGGTTACACTGTCTTGCTTTGCATTGATATTGGCAGACCCTGAAACCCACATGCACACTGGAAAATAAAATATTAAATGCGCTTTCTTACCGGTTGACATTTAGGACCGCACTGCCAGATTTCTGATCCACTTGGTAACAGTGACAAAATTAGACTTTTCCCAATTTCTGCAAATTAATAAGAAATATTATTTTTTTCATTTTATCAGTGAAACTGCATTCTTTTTTTTCAAAAGATAGGGTTGCCAGGCAATGAAACATATATTTATTTGCAGGTAATGGGAGCCTAAACTTAACAAGAGTTACAACTTTATTAGCAATAAACACTGTGTATCAATTTCAAATCAATCAAAAAAACAATTTTAGTCACTTAAGTCCACAGGATTTTAAAAAGTGATCAAGGGCAAAATCTCATAGGATTCATTATAAATTTAAAGATAGCTTCATCATCATCCACAAATGTTTTTTAAGTTATCAAAGGTAACAACCCTAAAAGTAATATTGAAAGTTGTTGGAAATCTATAAGCTATCTTTAAATAACAACTACAAATAAATTTCACGCCAATCAGATGATAATTTTGACCTCTTGAGGATACACAAGATTTTTTAAAGTGATCAAGGGTCGTAACTCTTGTAGCAATTATCAGAAATTGTTGAAAATCAATAGCATAAATTCAGAGATGGATCAAGGTTCTGATGGGCCCTAGGAAGCTCGACCAGCTAGGCCCTTTGTGGGACTGTTTTGACGTAGTAAAACTGTAAGAGAAACGAAATTTCCAAGGATACACATCAATACTTTTCTTTTCCTACTACATGTATCTTCAGGCTGTAATTTTTGTCACTTGTAGTGAAGTACCTTTTCCTTCTTAATGAACAGCTGATACAACCGAATGGGGTTCGCCATAAGCGTTAGTCTCGTGAATTAAATAATGTAAAAAATAAAATTTAAAAAGGTCGTCGAAAATTTTATGGGCCCCATTTTTTTCTTGGGCTGCAACTGCCTACACTGCCTATAGGGTAATCCGCCCCTGCATAAATTGTGTATATATCTAAAGAAGAAATAAATGTGAACAAAAAATATCAGATCAACTATATAATGTTCTAGTATTGTGGACTAGGTGCATCTTACAATATATAGTCACACCAATCAAATATAAACATGACCTAGTAGGTCATTCAACACAGCCACTTACCTTTTTCTGCTACACCGACAGCTTCTTGTATGGAATTAGCTTGGATGATATTAAATGTAGAAGAACTGTCTTTTAATGTAAAAATCTGACTGAAATAGCAAATTCATACATTATATACATGGTAGGTATTATTAGGCAGAAGCATTTTTTTAGCCCTACAATGCAATACCATTCACGGGCGCATGCATATTCAAAATTATATTGGTCAAATGTATTCATTGTGTGTGTTGAAACTGTTGCCTGTTTCTACATTTTCCAATGGATGTGGAGTCTAAAAAAGAGATTTATGTTTCCAGTTAACGCTATCCCATACCGACTTTAAATGAAGTAATACTGAAATGATCTGAATCTGGATTTTTAATAACAGCTGAAACTGAATCTTTTTAATATCTGTAAATCCAGCACACATTATTCATTGTGATAAAAAAAACCTTTACATGGAATGACATGTTTGGTTTGTTATTCTAGGATTTATAGATTATATTAATAAGATTTAAAGATACAATGTCATGTTTCTTACCATATACAACACAAAAAGATATTTCTTATAACAAAACTTAAACAAATCTTTAAATATATAGTAAATAATTGATAAACTTACCTCGATGTTGCAGCTCCATTGATGGATTTCCTTATATTAACTATGCTTACAGCAGTATTCAAACTGGAAACTTTATTTATAATACCATTGCTTAGATCATAACTAAATGTTGTTGTACTGTTAACAGATACTTCAAGTGCCTAAAATAATCAAAAGAAAATTTAAGAATAATAAATAATTTGTCATAAAATTGTTCATGATTACTTATTTTGATCATACTAATATAGTGGTGTCTTTCAGAAAATTAAATTGTAGGAATTATGTTTATGCACTGTGTTCATGCACCGTTAATTTTTAAAAGGCATGGTCAGCGTTGAGACTTGAATACAGTAAATACTCCATTGTGTTAAAATAGCATTATGCAAGAGCAAAATCTGCTTACTACAGGTCTTTCTTTAGGCCTGAAATGTTATCTACATAAACAATTGGACATTAATTAACATATCCAGACCATAATAAACTCTCTATGTGAAGGCTAGCCTTCGATGTTGGCGGATTATATTCCTATATGCCGCTCAATGGCCGTTGATAATTAAATCAATCAAGTGGATAATCGAGATTATGCTGTTTATATTAATGATTTGAGTAATGATGACAGAGACTATGTGAATATTTCAAACGCTTTTTTCTTGGCTAATAGTGGATCAATTTGACTGAAATTTTCAGCAAATTACCTTTACACTATCTAGTTTTTAACTATTATAGTGAGAACTGCCATCTCTTTATCTTATCTCCCATAATGTAACTTTAATTGATGAAGACCTGAGTACCGGAGCCATTTCATGATATCATCATCCATGTTTATTGTAATGTGTACTATCTTCCAATGTAGATTAGAGGGGCTACTACTAATCTCTGTGTATAAACAAATATGTACTATCTTTCCATGTATATTAAGGTACCATTAATCTCTTTGTGTATATTAGAATGTACATGTATACTATCTCTATGTGTATTTTAGAGTGTATGCTACAATTCTCTTTGTATATATTATATTAATGTGTACAACTATCTTTCCATGCGCATATTAGTAATTTCTTTGTGTATATTAGAATGAGTACAATCTTTTTATGTATATTAGAGTGCATACTACTAATCTTTTTATGTATATTAGAGTGCACACTACTAATCTTTTCATGTATATTAGAGTGCATACTGTAGATTAAATTGTGCACGAATAGCCTTTCCATGTAGGTGCACTAATAGCCTTTCCATTAGAATGTGTACTAAAGCTACTATTAATCTCTTCATAGAGGACGTGGCAAGGAACAGTTCCTACTCATTCAGATTGTACAAAAAAACTGAGGTCCAGTACACAGGTTGGTGTGCACGTAAAGAAAGAAACCTTGACAGTTGGAATTTCAAATAAGTGTAAGCTGTAATACCACACCCCAGGCAAAATTTCTCTCATAGCACACTGTATCATGTCTGGTTGGTGCAGAAAATTCTAACCTCATTGCTTGAAGAAAATTGTCCAGCTATTTCTATGTTATTACAATCTTCCTTTGTTTTGCGAATTGAATTGGAAGATAATTTTTCGTATACTGCTGAACATTCTCCTGATACATCTACCTGTAAAATATACAGATTAAAACATCCCTTTATACCCCCCGTCAGACCTTACCGCGCTTCTACTGCAACCGAAATGGTCTCAGAGCGAGTCAAGATCGCCATAAGCGTGGTAAAAGCGTGGTGGAAACGCTAGATATCGTGCTGTGGTCTCCATGGTCGCCAATGATCGCCGAGCCACGATGTTAGTTTTGAACATGTTCATATGATCTGGAAAGCTGCGAGAACGTGATGGGGTCGCAAAGGTCCCCACTGCGCAGCTACGGCGACAAAAATGGTTTCAGAGCGTGCCAAGATCACCATAAGCGTGGTGAAAACACGAGATATCGTGCTGTGGTCTCCATGGTCGCCAATGATCGCTGAGTCATGGTGTTTGCTTTGACTTTTTTAAGTTTGTAATTTTGGGACACTTTTCCGCGTTGTGTTTGGTCACCACTCCGGTCTGACAGGGGCATTAATATCAGGGAGTACTAACTACATAGTTTATGATGGAAAACATGGAAAACAATCACTGAGGTTATTTCACACCACATTTTAATATTATATACTCAATTACTAAATGCTGTATAAGGATTTCAGAATGAACTAGTAAAATGTTTTTATTTGTAAATTGTAACAATAATCAGAGAATAATATAACAATGAAAGCAAACCTCTGTTCGTTTTCCAGATTCTTCTTGTAACTGGAAAAGTGCTGCTATACCTTTTTTAATATTTGTACAGAATATACAATCAGGTTCTGTTAGATACACACTGTTTACTGTATCTTTATTCAATTCAAAATATAAAGGATACTTCAACAGAGATCCTAATATCTTTTCTTGATTTACTCTTGAAGCACTTGTGACCTTTGCACTGGTTATCTTATAAAAAAATGAACTGATAATCTTAATCACATTATATAGGTTACACAATAAGAAATAAATATGCAAAGCCATGTTATCAAAATGAATAATATTTTAACACCAGGGTAAAATACTACAATAAATAAATGATTGGAAAATTCTCTATGTCTTTAAAAAAAATCCAACAAAGTTTTCTTTTCAACTATAGTCAATTAAGGAAGACTCAAGTTGGGGGTCATAATCTTATCCATTATAGTTTTTCATTTATATGATTTTATTTCATTTTGTATGATTTTATACTATCATTGTTAAGCGCATTCGAACACTTTATAGTGGAATCTGCACTATATAAATTATGTAATAATAAATAATAATTCCCAAATTTGGAAAAGCTTCTTTCGTAATCAATCACATAACAATATTTGATTAAAAATCAAAAATTGATGAAAACATGGATAATCACCTTGTTTGCTGGTATGGGAGAGAGAGAGGTCATTTCAGAACTAACACATGGTTCAATTTTATTTCAAAAATTCGCTTGCACGTAGGGGTCTTTAAAATAGCAATGAGAGGAAACCGGAGGACCCAGAGAAAACCCACCAGTTGGACAGGCGACCCTACTCCTTGTCACGTATAACCAGGGAATCGAAAACAATGATGCCAGTATGATTCGACTGTCTTAAAAATTGACAGAAATTGACTTCAAGCAGCAATCATATTGCACTGCAAAAATTGCACATTTTAAACTATTTTCAAAGTGACCAAATAATCAACCTCCATTGGTCCACACATGAAAGATATTTCCTTACTTTCACTCTGAAAAGCTGTGAATCATCTAACTGAAAAACAGGAGAGACATCAACATCCATCTGTAAATGGAATCCAGTTCCTTTCTGTGAATATTTGCTTCCTTTATTGTCCAAATCGTTGAAAAACACTGATGTTTCATAATTATATCTGTAAGATCTTCCATTTTCATATAACAGTGCATCACCTACAGTATTGGAAAAAGTAAAATAACTTAAAAATATACATTTCCAAAGATGAACCCAAACAACATCTCACAAACGACATGCACTATTATACGAGGATTTTCAGCTTTAAAAATAAGATACGTAAAATATCCTATATATTCATCAATTCTTGAAAAAAACAAAACTTTTCATGTATTTAATAAAAATAGTTTACTGTACCATAAATATAATCAACAGTTAGCAATCTTTTCATCGTTTAGTGTAAATTCATTGCAATCTGACATCCTCCTCTAAAACTCTTATTTTTATTTGAACATAATACGGTACCTTGAGATAGGTTGCCAGGCAACAAAACACACGCCCACAGCAGCTAAATTGTCCGGGCAGTCAACAAGGGTTGTCGCATATTTTTACTTTTTTTCGGTAATGAAACATTTGTAATACACTAAAATCTGATTAAGAGTAACAACTCATTATGTAATTATCAGAAAATCATTAGAATTTGTTTGCTTTTTATAAAGTTTTGCCCCACACTAACAATTAGTATACGAAACATTTAATATCACGGATTTAGCTGTTCAGTTATCAAAATTCATTGAAAATCAAAATACTTGTTCGTTTCAACACCTTAAACTCTGTGTATCAATCTGTGGAAACTCTGTGGAAATTGCTGAAAAACAATAGGCTTCTTTGTCTCATGCCCTGAAACACTGTGTATAAATTTAATGTCAATCGGATATTAACTTTAGCATATAAAAATGATGCTCATAGTTTTAAAAGATCTCAATACTACTGCATCAAAACTAATTGAATTATAATGTTTGAGGTAACAAGTGTAAGAAATTATTAAAGGGCCAATCCCGATAACTTTTTGGGGAATAAAACTGCTTAATTTTGTGTTAAAACCCTTTAAAATCCATAACCTAAGGCCCACCTACTAACCCGATATTTGTGATACGCTTGTAAATAACTTAAACCTGACAGTCTTCATCTGGAAATGGAGACCATTGTATTATACAGTATCTGGATAAAACCAGACTTTTTTCTATAAAAATAATATGTAGGTGAAATTTACCTTTTGTTATCAAGTACAGTGCATGGGTCATTCACTGTATAGACCTCTCAAGAAACGTTAATCGATTATCAGGTCACCCAATGAAAAAATTGACCCGAAATCTTAAAAGGGTTACGTGTCCGGATAAGCAGTGTTGACGTACACGCCCAAATGACTCAATATTTTGAGCTGAAATTTTGAGACAAGGTAAATACACCATGCCACTATATTTTGGTCCATAAATTTCATAAATACTCGGACTTTAATTTTTGAGACTCTGTTCTTATCGGGATTGTCCCTTTAACCTATTTGAAATTAGATAACAATTTCATTTTTTCTGATTTTTACAGTGCAGTGTAATCTAACCAGCTTTCAAACATCACCATCTTTTACCAGAAAAGAAAAGAGACAATTGTATTTCAAGTGTTTATGACCCCATAACCACTCAAAATCATTTTCTTATCATTTCCCCATAATACATACACTACGGGTATGTACACCATTACAGTCAATTTGATTCACATAATCTGAACAGAGACTTTAAACAATAATATGTAGTACAACAACTAAAAAATGAAACAGTTATAACATCTGATTTTGATCAGCTTGGTCACATATCAAATACTCTTTGAGAAACACAAATACAACGAATCAATTAACTATGGGACCATTTACGGTTGTCAGCAGAATTGGGAATAGGTGTCTGCTATTTTCCATTCAGTGTAAACTTTTATATGTTTCTTGAAACACATTGAGAGCAAAATTGGCGAGTAAGGAATATTGCTGTAATTATACAAAATATCATCTTGAACACTGATATTATATTTAACTAATTAATTCTTCTCCGAAAAGAAGGTGATTCATGCAAATTAATATTATGACAATTCATTTCATCAGTTAATTGACCTTTGAATATTGTATGTTTTAGATAACAGTTGTTGTAGTTACGTGTCATTAGAACGATTACAATTAATTCAAATCAGGTAGTTGATCCACTGAAACTTACATTTATATCCTTTAGGTAAAAAACAAAATCTATCATGCACCCCTGATCCCCACCCCTACCTCCCCTTGAATAATTTAGTTTTCTAAATTCCATAATACTATATTTGTTGTGAATAAGCATTACGTTTCTGTTGAAATTTGAAAGTGAAAGGCATTAAGTTAATGACTTTCAAAAAGTGGCATACTATATTATTTAGCATTTTATTACAAATTACAGATAGGGCTATGTTAATGTAGATTAAACTTAGACCAGTGAATGGCTCCATGCTCCCTTCCCATCAAAAACACACACACACACACAAAAAAAATATTATTGGCCTATGTCATAATATTGCTACACTTTCCAGTACCATTAGAGTTGAAAAAAAACTGTATAATTTCTTTCCTTCCAAACAATTTATAAATATCACTTCAAATTATCTTGCAAATAAATATTTTTAGAACTAAGTAGCCTATCTCAACAACCCTTATCTAAAACTAGGTTGTCATAGGCCTAAATATTTTTCTATGATTCAAATGGTTATTAAAATGCATTGTACTAAAACTAAAAAGTTTCCTTATGTAGAATCTATTATTCTATATCACCTCTGGGTCTTCTGTTATAACCGTTAATTATATATATACCAATATATTGAATTTAAATCTCACATTATGAAATAATAACGTTTACAAAATAACGGTACCGGGTACCGGTAACAGTTTTTGTAATTATGCCATTCAAAATCTAGGAGTTACCGCTAAGTTTTGACTACTGTACTGGTCCACGTAGTAGTATACCTTAAGAATTCGGCAACTGGGGCAATAGTCACAACCAGGCTTAGTTCTATACGTCAACAGACATGTTATATTATAAGACTAAGACCATTGTTTGGAAGTTGGCACCGTCAAAGATACACTAAATTTGGTGTAGAATTAGATCCAAAAAACGATTTCAAATCGTGCAAAATGTTCAATAATCACTTACTTAGTACATAGGTTATTGTTAGTAATACGAGAACTTTCACGCCACGAGCCATTACTGGACTAGACGACACAACTGAAGCCGTTGATACAGAGCTTCCTGCACGTCAGATGTGCGAGGCTGAAAGGATTTTGAACGAACGGACAAAGTTCATTAGTACAACCACTATACAAGAGTTATCACACTATCAGCATTTGAATTATCGCATTGATAAGTAATTAGATAATTGATAACAATCATTCAAGTATGAAATTTTTCTATTGATCCTAAATCTGTGAGCACGATAACTGCAAAGCAATACAATTTGCCAATAATTATTGGGGGAACAAAGGAACGTAATTGTGAGGAGTTTTTGTATTAGCATTTGGCCATTTTTTTCGGAATCCCAAGTTATCTATAATAAGCACTGCGGGAATTTTTGTGCTATTCATTTTTAACAAGTCAGTATGTTATTAAACATACATTGTATTACATAGTATTTAATAACGATAACTTCTTGCGCGTGATAAATTTAGCAGACGATGCTGGGAAATATCGCGAGACCGCTGAAAATCACACGAGATTGAAGATGTCAGCCCCCATTAATACATGATTCCAGATTACGATTATTAATAAACAAACATATTGAGTTATTAGATTGTGAATTGAAATGGCTTGTTTGGACAAAAACACGCCTGAAACCGAAACGACCCCTTCACCCACTCAAATCAGTGAACAAATGAATTCAGATGCACCACATCAAGAAGGCTCTGACCAAACTGAAATTGAAACGGAAGCAAAGCCACTTTCTAAAAATCAACAGAAGAAACTGAAAAAGAGAGAGAAGTGGTTGCAGTTAAAAGCAGTGAAAAGGTTTCATTAAATTTTATATGGATGCCTGTTGTTATCCCACCAGTCCATCCTGGCCATGGTGACTAGTCTGGAGTGGAGGTATAGGGTGTTTATCCCTGCATTGGCCAATAATGATAATGATAACGCTCATCCATCCAGTGACGACAGTGATACAAGATGGAGGGCTTGACGAAACATAAAAAAATCCCTTGACAGTTGGAATTTGATATGAAAGTAGGCAGCGGTGCCCCTGTTCGTGCAAAATTTCCCTTATATAACACTATGGTGTATGCCCGTCTTCATTATAGCCCAGTTTGTAGATTAAACCCTATTTGAATTTTATTTCATTTCACTAGACCTTCCTTCCATCCACTCACAAATTAGGACTCTACGCAGTGGTTTAGTGATAAGGGGTTTGTCAATTGCCTGATGTTGGCAGAGAAACTCTGAAAGTTTGTCGTCGTTTTAGGCCTACAATGGTGTTTCACCTTTTCAGTGGTGGAGGATGGAGGGCATGACAACAAACAGCATCTAGTCATTCAGATGAGATAAAAAAAAAATGAGGTCCCGCTGTCATGCACGTAACTTGACTGTTGGAATTCAATTACCGTCCATAGTGTCAGCGTAGATATATTTCAATTGTCTTCATGACTAATAGTCGAGTTGGTGGGGAAAAGTAGGACATTTAAGCCCCTTTTCATTCATTCAAAGTATCTACTAATTATGGGAGATGAGTTGACAGTTCTCGTTATTTACGTAAATAGAATATGCTGAAAATTTCTCCACTCTGAACCGAGTTATTAACTTTAAAATTTTTAGGCTAGCCGCGAACATCGAACTAAAGTCAGTACAATAAAAAAAACCCAACAAAGTCTTGATTGTCCATTTCTACGTTTAATTATTTTTCAGAAAATGTATTCCAAAGGCTAGCAATTGCATCAAGAGTTGGGAAACCTATTTCTCTCTCTCCTCTGACAAAAATACTATATATTTGCATATAATGTGTTCTTTTGTATAATCACTTCAGGGCAGGTGAAAAAAACAAAAGAAAGAGAAAGTATGCAGAAGCAAGAGAGAAGGGTGTAACTTTAGGTCCAACTAGAAAATCTTTAAAAAGAACAGGGATGAAAGATTCCCAGTGTAAAGTTAGAGTGGTGATTGATTGTTCATTTGATAACATGATGACCTACAAGGTAATAAAAAAACTGCATGATTTGCATTTTTTTTTCTTTTTTTTTTTTTTTTTCTAAAAAATATCAAATTTCTCATGACTTTATTTATACTATTATGTACTCAGATTCATTATTCAAGTTACAATATTTTAGTTTGCTGAAATCATGCTCAGAGACTTTAAGAGTTATCGGTACTTTCCCTTTGACGATCTTTACTATATACGTACTTAAACCGGCCACAGGACATCTCTCTCACAGTGAGTTTAGTGAAATCTTGCATCAGGTGTTCCAGACAGAATTAGCTTACCTGCATTATGTTTGATACAACTTCTAGCTATGAAGCCTAAACCAGTCTGTGTTTTTTAGGCACATTATCCCAAATTTTCATAGTTAGATGAATTTGAGTTTATTAATATTATGATTAAGAAGTTATATAAATTACTCAATAAAAGAATATTACGAGTATTGTGTAAGTTTTCAAATTATAAAATATATTTTTAATTACAGGACATTATACATTTGACACAACAGATACAACACAGTTATGCAGCCAACAGAAGAGCGCAAAATGCTCTTCAGGTAAAACAGGTTTTGAAACTTTTTGATTTGGCTATGAACGACAAAATTATTATACAAAAAAAATGTAAGAAACAGAAGAATAAGGAAGACAGACACATGTTTTGTGTATTTCTATTTTGAGAATAATATAAAATTTAAATTAAATGTATGGGGTAATTTAATTTTCTAGAATATCAATGTAATTAGTTTATCCACGGCAATAGTTTGTTCATAATGCCATCTTTGATTTGTATTCACAAACCAGTGCATTGCCGTTCATCAGACATGACAACACAGTAAACCTGAATACTGATCCAATGGCAATTCAACTCTTAAAGGAGATGGTTAATATGGTTATATATAAATGCTACATGATTCAACTTTTAGAAAATTCTTGGTGCCCATGTTCAAGCACTACCCTTAATTAAAGAATGTAAACTAGTGGATATAGTATCCTCAAGCTTAAAAATGTTGATATTTTTAGTGAATTGACCAAATTTGTGCAGGGAGAATTGCAGGGTAGTGTAATTATCGCATCTTGCATGTGCACTTAGTCTTTTGTTTTTAGGGGAGGGGGAGATTTTCTTCTTACAAGTGACATCGATGTTTATTTGTGGATGGTGGCATTTTACATGTGTCACCACATGTGAAAACATACTGTTACATCTGTAGTCACAATTTTTATCTGATTTTGATGAAACTTGATAGATATGCTTATAACCCAAAGATCTAACTTCCTTCCTGATTGTACAAAAAATCACTTTTTTTAGCTTGTTTTTTATACACCTCTTGCAAAATGTTCGAATATCTTACCTGGCAACCCCTGGTTCAAATTGTAATTTGCTAATGTGACCTTTAAACTGAGGTGACTAGAAAGGTTTTAATACCAATAGTCGATTCTTTTGATAGAATGTAGAAACAGGTGGACCATTTAAAGTCAGAGGACGCTGAAAGTACACTGTAATTAAATATTTATTAAATCTAAAGTTTTTTTTATGAATTGTTTTATTTTATAGTTTTATGTGAGTGGAATAAATGGTAAATTAAAAAAGAGATTAGAAGGTATTGGTGATTACAAAGGTTGGGATGTAAGTAAAAAATATCTATATTCTAAATAAATATCAGAAACCAGTAACAATTCGTGTAGAAAAAATAAACCTCCAACTTGTATTCTGACCCACCGGATACCTGGATACTACTGTTAAAGTGATTATCTATTAGCAAAACATATAGTTTATATAATAACCCTTATTTGAGGATTAATTATCAAAACAATTGATAAAGGGCTCTGGATTATAAACATCAAATTGTCTACCCAGTTTGTTGCATAGAGATTATTTTATTTGATTATTTTTGGAACACTGCTTCCTTCTCGCCACCAAGGGTAAAACAGATATCCATTCTATCCAGCACTACTTCAGGGATTCTTCCACACACTTTATTTACTAGGAGTAAGGAGTTAATGAATGTGTTGCAGTCTTGGAAATATTATTACCATATAATATATCAGATTATTGATGACAGTTAATATTATACTATATTTTAATTGATATCCATATTCTTCAGTTTTCTTTGTATTTTATGTGTTTATATCATTTAAAATTAATCTGTGCAATAGATCTGTGTTTAGACCAGCTCATTAAATTTTGTTTAAATTCAGTAGCCTGTATATAATAGGCTAAAAATAACATTGTCTAGAAATAATAATATTGACTCCAAAGTATCAAGTGAATACACCCAAAAAAAAGTGATAAACTGAAAATATTGACATTATATACTATATTGCGATATCTCCCAACTCTACTACAAATGCACAAAACCGAAATGTCAGAGAACCATGAAACAAAACAGGGGTTAGCTAAAGTCAGTATCCGGTGTGTCCACCCAGAGCTCTCATGTATGCCTGAAGTAGCCCTTGCATGGACTGGCACAGATGTCTCACTACACGCTGTGTGATTGTTTGCCAATGGTTTTGGAGTGCCTGGCCTGTGCCAACTCCGCAACAGTTTGTGGTGGCACAGCTTGATTTTGAACCTGTCGTCCAGGTTCATCTCAAAGGTGTTTGATCGATCGGGTTCATGTCAGGAGACACAGCGGGCCAATCCATAATTGTTCAGTTCAGATAGTCTCTTGTCAACCTGGCAATGTGGGGTCGGGCATTCTCATGTTGGAAAACCATCTGTCTACGGATGCCATGTTAAGCCAGCGTGAGAAGCATCACCTGATGAAGGATGGCGTCAACATAATGTTGAGCGTTGAGATTGCCATGGACCACAATCAACTGACCTTGGTAAGGTCGACGGCAACATAACCCAAGAGCAGCCAGACAGACACCTTTGGACTATTTGAGGGCTGATCTGACGTTGCTGTATTCCAACATTTCCCTTGACAGTAGCTGACTGGAACCTGTTGCGCAGATGCTGTAGTTGAATATGGCGATCTTGATCAGTGGTTGTTAGGTGACGCTCCAGGTCAGGTCGATCAACAACTCTTCCATTGGCCTGGAAGCATTGTTTGAGGCAAGCAATGGTCAATGGGTGGACATTAAAGTGTCTGGCGACGACAACCTGTGAAGCCGGCTGATCCAGCATGCCAGTAGCTCTGTTCCTGTTTCCTTAGTATTTTTCCAAAGTGATGAATGTTGAAATTTTTATCTGTATTTAATGGGCCAGTGTGCAGGGAATTCACATGCAAAACGCTGACATGGAACTACTTTAAATCGTGAAAAAGACAAATGTTGCATTTGCACGAACAATGTTCATTACCGAAAACTGATATTGGGTTCAAACCCAGAACTCCACAAAAAGAGACCCATCACAAGTTTCACTTATTGGCCATAAGATAGGAAAGTCCCCTATATGAACGGGGTGTTTTTTTTGTAATAAAATAAGAAATCTGCTAACCAGTTTAAATTTTTACAAGATGCAACACTCCATATTCTTAAAAATGTACAAACTAAAACACGGCGCGGGTGTTCTTCTGGTCTCACTAAGAAAACAAAGAAAACCAAGAAGAAGACAAAAGTATCATCATCATTGAAAATTGGTCTCTTGAATGCACAGTCAGCTCGTAATAAGAGTGTTGAAATATTTGACTTAGTAATTGATTATGACCTAGATGTATTAGTCGTCACAGAATCATGGTTTAAACCTATTGGTGACGAAGCAATAATTGCTCAGATAACACCCCCCTCTTACACTTTCATCCATCAACCTCGGCTTACATCTAGAGGAGGGAGTCTTGCAGTAATCTATAAATCCGCAGTTTCAGTAAAACTCAATGCATCGTCAGTTTATCTGGCCTCGTTTGAGGATCTCAGTCTGACAGTGAGCGCCCAGAGCAGATCATTTCACCTTGTCTGTATTTACAGGCCTCCACCTCCGAGAAAGAATAAATTCTCATATCCATCGTTTTTGGAAGATATTACAAAACATTTTGAACAGTATCACAAATTGGATACAATATTTTTGGGAGATTTTAATATTCACTGGAATAAATCTGATAAATCCGATGTGAAACAGTTTATTTCCATTGTTGACTCTCATTCCTTGCAGCAACATGTTCAACAACCAACTCACAGGTCTGGTAACACTATTGACTTAATCATTACCCACGAAGATTCGGAAATCATTCAAAGTGTCATAGTAGAAGATAAACAAATCTCTGATCATTTCCTGATCCTTACTGAATGTAAGATTCAGAAACCAGAGAAGCAACAAAAACATCTTGTATGTAGGAATCTTAAAGGTATTGATTATAGTAAATTCAGATCTGATTTGCTAAATTCAACTCTCCTTCAAGATCCACCACAATCTGTGAATGATCTTGCCACTCTATACAACAAGACACTGGCCGACCTTCTAGACTCACATGCGCCTCCAAGAAACAGAACTGTAACTGTCAGACCTAATACACCATGGTATGACTCAAATGTTCTAGAAGCAAAACGTTTTCCGCGCCGAGCCGAGAGAAAATGGTGCAAATCTAAATTGGAAATCCACAGACAACTGTATTGCTCTCAGAACTCTCACCTAACCAACGTTATCCGAAAAGCTAAAAGTAACTACTGTTTAGCTAAGCTTGAGCACTGTGGCCAAGATCCACGCAGGATACACACATTCATGAATTCTCTCCTGGGTAAGAAATCTGAAACGAAACTGCCTTCTTCTGATAATTCAAAGAAACTAGCTGACGAGTTCAATAGTTACTTTGTTGACAAGATCAACGGCATCAGAACCTTGCTACTTGAATCTACTGACCATTCAACCTCAATTGATTCAACAGTTGAATTTTCTGGTGGCGCACTCGAGGAATTTCAGTTGTTTTCTGAAGATGATGTCTTGAAAATTATCCGTTCATCTAAGCCAACGACTTGTTCATCAGACCCCATTCCCACCCCTCTAGTGATCCAACTTGTAGATGTGCTTCTTCCAACAATAACTTTGATAATTAATATCAGCCTTCAATCAGGAGTCTTTCCTGAAATTTTTAAACATGCCTTGGTTAAACCCCTACTTAAAAAGCCTTCGATGGATAAGGAAATTTTCAAAAATTATCGTCCTGTATCCAATTTAACATTCATTTCAAAGATATTGGAAAAAGCTGCAAACATTTGGCTGAACGATCATTTGACTCGACACTCACTGTTAGATCAGTATCAGTCAGCTTACAGACAAGGCCATTCAACCGAGACAGCTCTTCTAAAGGTCATGGATGATATCCGACATATTGTCGACAGAGGTAACTCCTGTTCCTTAGTAATGCTGGATCTTTCAGCCGCATTCGACACGATCGACCCAGTAGTGCTCAACGATGATAAAACAGAGGTCATGGCTATTGGTACCAAACAAGAGCTTTTTAATAAATCAGCATATATCATCCACATCGCTGACTCTCAAATAAATATTGTTAACTCAGTTAAGGATCTTGGTGTCCACCTTGATTCTGAGCTTAGTATGGAGAACCATGTTAATCATTTGTGTAAAGTCTGCTACTTCCATCTCCGATCTATTCGACAAATTCGACATCTTATTACAAAAGAAGCTGCGCATACTTTAGTCAGATCATTAGTTTCCTCACGACTCGACTACTGTAACAGTTTACTCTATGGTATAAATCAGAACCTACTAAACAAACTTCAAACAGTGCAAAACACTGCAGCCAGGATCCTCTGCAGATCTGACAGAAACTGTCACATCACACCTATTTTAAAAGAACTTCACTGGCTACCAATCACCCACAGAATCAATTTCAAACTCTTGTGTATGGCCCATAAATGTATAAATGGAACAGCCCCGGAATATCTTAGTTCACTACTATCTGAATATATACCCAAACGCACCCTAAGGTCACAAAATGAACACCTTCTAACAGTACCAAGTTATAGACTCAAATCCTTTGGGTTTCGACGATTTTCACACAGTGTGCCAACTCTATGGAACTCTTTACCCGTTAATCTCAAAACTTCGCAATGTTTGGAAACTTTCAAATCAAAACTTAAATCTCATATGTTCGAATCCTATTATAAACTGAAGAGCTAAACAAACCTGCGCCATGAGCATACTGTTTGGATGGAATGCGCGCAATATAAATATTCATTATTATTATTATTATTATTATTAAATCCCCAAATTACCATACTTTCATCTATACAAAGATTATTATATATGAATGTTTGTTGCAATGCAAGTATATTTGATTTGATTTTTTTTTTAACAGATTTTTATGAAAGAAGAAGGGTTTATGTCATTATTTGATAAAGAGAATATTATATACCTATCTAGTGAATCACCTAATATATTATCAACAATAGAAGATGATAAAGTTTATATTATTGGTGGACTAGTTGATCATAATCATCATAAGGTAATTACAAGTTTCAATATCATTTCTGTTAAGTATCAAAAACAATATGGCTGTTAGGTCACATGGCAATTTTTATAGGCCCACATTCGCCCAACATTTTCATGTGAATGTATTATGCCATTTCCCCTGTCCATCCGGACGTCCGCCTTGCCACACTTTGTTTGTGGACAATCTACAGGCCACAATTAGTATATTATCATATATTAGCATGTATCAGACCATAACTTCACGGATTATGCTCCCTGATTGTACAAAAAAGTGCATTTTAACTTGGGATCCCTAGAGGTCACACTCACAATTATTATTTGATTAAAAAAAAAACGGTTGAATATGTCGCCTTAACACAGTAATGTCGGTTGAGTCTGAATTTCATGAAAACCAGACCTAAACTGCTCGACAAAATTGCCACTCCATAAACGCAAATATATACGGTTGTGGACCCACTAGATGTCATAATCTTTGTCCCATTTTGATGAAACTTAAAATAAATGTTTATGTCCCAAAGGTCGTGGTTACTTTAGATATTTGTGCATATCAGACGGTAACTTCCTGTATCATGGCCCTTGATTGTACAAAAAATCACATTTTTAGCTTGCTGATCCTCTAGAGGTCACAATTTTTATCTGATTTAAAAACCGCTAAATTATATCACCAATACACCACAATGAAGGTTGAGTTCTAATTTCTGAGAAAGGAAAATGCCTGACAAAATGGCGTCCAAATCATATAGAAGTATGTAATACAAAGACTGTGAGGTCACATTTTTGTCTGATTTTTATGAAACTTAGAATATATCTATATATCCTGGATTATGACCCCTGATTATCTGAAAAATCATGTTGGGTTTTTTATACGCCCACAATTTCATGTGGACGTATATTGTCGTCGCCCCTGTTAGTCCGTCCGTCTGTCCGTCCACAATTGTTTGTGAACAGTCTACAGGTCACAATTTTTATCCGATTTCAATGAAACTTAAAACATAGGTTTATCACCTTAAGATATGGTTCCTTTCGATATTGGCATGTATCGGACTGTAACTTCATGGGTTATGGCCCCTGATTGTACGAAAAATCACGTTTTTTAGCTTGTGAACAGTGTAGAGGTCACAATTTTGAATCGATTTGGATGAAACTTGAAATGCATGTTTATAACCCAAAGATCTTGGTTCCTTTCGATATTTGCGCCAATCGGATCGTAACTTCCTGAATTATGGTCCCTGATTGTCCGAAAAATCGCCCTTTTTAGCTTGTGGTCCCTCTGGAGGTCAAAATTGTTATCCGATGTAAAAAACCGTTTGATTATATCACCGTTCCATGGTTATGAAGGCTGAGTTAGAATTTCGTGAAAATCGGACCAAAATTGACGGACAAAATGGCCGCCATTTGTACGCGAATAGTGTGAAAATATGTTATATCAAGGTTGTGAACAGTGTAGAGGACACAATTTTGAACCGTTTTGGATGAAACTTGAAATGCATGTTTATAACCCAAAGATCTTGTTTCCTTTCGATATTTTTTATTTTAGCTTGTTCTCTATCCATTTCTGGCAAAATCTGAGCACAGCTTGCCTGGCAACTGCTGGTTTCTCAAATTTTGAATACACTCTTGTTTGTACATCCCAGGTGTGATTTCACAGTCAAAATATAAGATGCTCCTTTAATCACTGGTACTGCAAATATTGAAAATACATCAAAGTCTCATATTGAAATTTAGTCAGAGATTGAAGAGTGCAGTTTAAACGTATTTAGAACCTGAAGTAATGTCTGTGATTTATATAACATCTTGCATACCAAATTTGATTTCTTCGTTGTAGTATTGCAAATGTATAAGGTAAATAGAAAGAAAATCCTACAGCTAGATGGGTGCCTGACACAGCTAATGAAAATTGACCGTACACATTCTACTGAAAATCCCTCAAGGGGACGCAACTCCAATGGCATATTGAAAAATATCTAAACAAATGGATATAGCTTAGGAAATACAGTATAAAGGAACAGTACTGATGTGATTTTTTCACTTGCCTGAGTGAGTGCCTAATCCTAGCTTTTACATTCGTCATGGGCAAGCTGGCAACCATTGAACTCCATTATGTGTTCATTCAACTGTCTAACTCTGTTAAAACTCTATTTCAGGGGTTTTGCCATAATCTTGCAGAAGAGAAAGGGTTACAGCATGCTCAGCTACCTATTGGGGAATATATTGACATGAAAGCTAGAAAAGTTCTTACTATTAATCATGGTAAATAAAAATTGAAGCTCTCATCAAACAAATGTATACACATTCTTTGAAAAGTGAAAACATGAAGGACCTGACAGATTTGAAAAGGACAAAATTTCTTCCAATAAATAGAAGATTTTTCAAGCAAAATGAACTAGCTAATTGTTTCCTATAATGTCCTCTTGTCAGTTCAATCTGAGTAAGAGAATAAGTTCTCGAACACATGTTTTATCTTGACTTCCAACATAAGAAATTCCTGTTTTTGTAGTTATCTCCATTATATAAACAATGACCATCCACTATAATGTTTTGCTATTGATGATATGAACAGCAAATTGATGAAATAATAATGTTATCACCCACATTTTTTGCTATAAATTTTCTTTCCAGACCTTTACTAAATTTAATTCTGTAAATGTATGAACACCACCTGCCAGGACAACAATTCTTGTACCCATCACTCAGACATTATTAGCTCACATGAACATTGTATGTAGAAATATAGGGAGACCCATAATGCTTTGTGTTACTAATCATTTACTTTTTTGTTTGATCTTTCCAGTGTTTGAGATCTTGCTGCGATATACAGAAAGCCAGAGTTGGGAGAAAGCCTTTTTTTCTGTTTTACCCCAGAGGAAAGGAGCAATGGTAAAGAACAGTCAGGTTTCTGAACAAAGTGAAATTGATAAGGATGAAGATACTAATGAAACTTTAAGTGTTAGTGACAATGCTAAAGAAACAATCAGTGACATTTCGCAACACCCTGATGCAAAAAATGAAAATGATAATATTTGTGAGTCAGATCCTAAAGAGGACATAGATACATAATATAATAAATCAAATTTTATGATTTGTCGTTTTACCATGGTTAATTAATTCATAGAATATATCTTTATTTTATATCAAGTCAGGGTATGCTTTCACCTACCTCTTTTTTTCAAACTTTACTTTTGCTGATCTTCAAATAGGCATAAACTCTTTGGAGTTCTTCAAGAGCTATTAAGAATATAATTGACTACACAGTTACTTCCAGCATATACAGATTAGATTGTATGCTAAATCTTTAATGAAATGAAATGATATGGGGTTTATTTCCTACTGTTCTGCACCAACTGGGCTAATGAAGACAGGCATATGTCAACATTGTGTTATGAGGGAAATTTGCTTGGACAAGGGGCACTACGGTGTACTCTACGGCCCACTCTAAGGTACCTATTTTGAGAATTTTGTTCAAGTGCAGGGAGTTCGCTTATTAGTAACTCTTAATTTTATTGAATCATCTTTCTTAAACTGTATATCCAATTCCAACTGTTGAAAGTTCTTTGACAATTACATGTACACCAATGTGTACACGGGACCTCAGGTTTTTATCCAATTCACAGGTCCTTAACCCTGCACCACAGACAAAAGGGAAAATCTAGATGAACTTTCCTTGTCAACTCATTGATCTAACACTGGACCTTGAGCTAATTCAGTGTCACTTTCAATGAGGTATACACATTTTAATTTTCATTTTACATGTTTAACAAATTTCGACATAATTTCAAAGTGAAACATACTTTAATACAAGTATTTCTAGATTATATATATAGAAATTTTCCAATTGACTAGGGCCTGTGATTAATAAGAAGACATAAATGGTTGTGGCCATTAGGAGGCGGATGGTCGTAGAATTATGATACCATGATTAAAAAAATATACACATAAAAAAACCAAACACCTCAGTTCTCACAAAAGCTTTATGCATGATATGTATATTCACAAATCTATTTACAACAATGATATAGCAAGGAACATGTTAATATATACATTATATACAAGTACACAGGCAAAGGGATATCAATTTTCACAAAAGGATAAAATGCAAATTTGTTAATGCTCGGAAATGTATTTTAGTGGGAGACTAGTAAACAGCAAACATATTAATATAAAGGATGATATTATGTAGTTATTATGCAAGTAAATATAAATCCATGAATGATGTGTACTTTAAGATATCACAAACTTTATAAAATGACTTCTATACAAAAAAAACTCTTTTACAACAAATACTGGCTGGTAATAAATAAAACTATAATATTATATATATAAACACTTCAAATATATACAAATACACAAATAACAATGTTTACAGTACACAACAAACTAGATTGATTATTGAAAAGAACTTATTTTGAGTTATTAAATACTCTTAATTAAAATCGTTACAATTTCGTTTCGGTTATTTTTTATTGTATAACCAACTTTCTGTCATTATCGTGTTCTTATTCTCATAGGACATTTATTTCTATATCAGGAAATGGTAAATCATTTAGAATCATACACGTAATATAGACTATGCTTTCCCACATATTACCAGCCCTGTTTACCTGTACCGATCCGTCTTTATTAGCCCGGTCGTCTTCATTAGCCCAGTCGGGCATAGCAGAACAGTAGGACGTTAAACCTCATTTCAATTAGACCTATACAGACAATTTGATAAGTCGAGAAATTCGCACGATCTGAACCCCTGACTTTACCTAATTAACATCAGATTTTTATCAGAATGCCTTTAATTATATCAAGCATTAAACATCGGATTTTAATCTAAATGCCGTAAGGCATTAGTTTTTATGGGAGATTAATCACTGTTTTTATTCTAAAAAGGAGGGTGTTTGGATAAGTATCCCATTATGTAGGGGATACTAGTCAAAACGTCGTGCTTTTAGAATAAAACCAGAGATTAATCTCCCATGAAAATTGTGTTCTGTTTAATGTGTTCCTCAATGCTAAAGATTATATATTTCAAAGTTTGAAATGTGCCTAATTATTATTATTGAAAGTAGTTAGTATACTACTTTTATTAAAAATTGAAAATCCACTGCACTATGAAAAAATCTCATTTAACCAGGAGAAATATTTTCTGCCACGAAGACAAGTACATGTAAATCGGTTAAGATTCAGTTAAAAAGCTAAAGTAATTGTATTTTTAAAATGTGTTCTGGCTGACTGAATTAAAAGGATTCCAAGTTCCTGTAGGTTGTGATGTACTGTTGGTGTTCATCATGTCACCAGTTGGAAGCTGGGCTTCTAATGGTTGGAACTGACATTGTGGACCCTGTGTAGCTGGTCGAAACACTTCAGTAGACGGTGGTTGTACACCATTGTCTATTGATAAAAGAGAAAAAAAAATCAAAATTGGAAGGATAGACCCGATTTTATTCTGTTATAATATTTCAATGCAGTTTTACCTTCTGGGAAATATAAGGGTACCAAAAAAAGTTTTCAATACGTTGGAAATGAAAACTTACTATCGTCGGTATCTGTAACAATTGGTTTTGAAGCGAGTGGCGGATGTATTCCAGCAGGCATTTCTAAAATATCGTCTGCTCTTTGTAATTTACTTGGAGACCATTTCTGGTTTTCGTCACCATTTTCTACAATTAATCTGAAAAATGCAATCAACAATAAGTTGGTGTATACTATAATATAAGAGTGAAATCCGTATTGTAGCTTTCTACTGATGGCTCTCAGTACTTACCTCGGCCTCATCACCGCAAGTTTCGTTAAAATTTTCGACCCCGGTGCAAACGGTGCTAAATCTTAGCATTAAATTATATAACCTTTTTGGCAATATCGTCCTTTTAGCTTACGAGTATATTATTCGACTATCCAGGAAAAAACAATCGGTTGCTATTTATGGTGGAAATTCGTGAAAGACCATTGAATTCTTGTCGCATAATAAAACCTATTTTTTTATCGGCAAATGTTTGTTGATAATGATCTTACCTGTCTATTTTACTCTGTGTTCCTGCTAGTCTAGCATCACCATTAATTAAACCATTACCCTCATTTATTGGCGGTAAAAATGATTTAGCTGGATCTTCTTCAAATATCTGTACAGGTTGCTGTTGACCGTAATATTCTTCCTTTCCCGCCATTGCTGCTTTTATTAAATCCATAACAATTGCTTTTTCTGAAATAATAAAATAATGGGAATTAACCATTTGCAGAAATATGTTTATTGATTTAAAGACGTACATGACCTGCATACACCTCGTAACATTGGCGTGCACGTAAACGCACCCCTGACAGTTGAAATTCGAAATATGAGTTGTTCGGGCAACATTGTCCTCATTGCACACTGTATTGCGTATATGAACGACGGCCAAATTCGGATTACATATGAACGATACCGTGTCGATGGGCTTTTAAGCATGTGAATTATATGTACTTACCCCGTTCACCAGCAGAACATAACCAGGCTTGTACAGCATTAGTATCTTCTGTTTGTAATATCTGACATAACATTGTCAATACCTGAACAAAGTTAAGAAAATATGATCATTATATTAATTGTATTAAGAATCTAGAACTTGACCGCAGCCTTTTTAAAACATAATACAATATAGAATACCAATCTATCTAAAAACAAATACATTCAAATGTTTAGTATGTTGGGTTTCTTTTTATTTTGATGCGTCTTGCAATTTGGCCATATCCGGTGGTTCTTACCATATTTTCGATATCTGGATCTGAAGAAATGTGTTGAAAGCCGCCAGCAAAAGGTGTTCTTTGGCCTCTTCTGGAGGCTTGACGTGACATTGCTCTAGATGGAGGAGGGATAATACGACCAGTGTCCCTAGAATACATAGTTGTTCTTGGTCTATCTTCTTCACGTTTACCACCGACTACATTATCATCACCATTCAGTTGATCAGTAAACATCTTTAACTGGTCTCTCCAAGATTCTGTCACAGGCACTGAGGAAAAGAAAATATAGCAACATATATACGTAATTATTAGTATGTTTTTTTAAAAAAAATTGTGTGACAATATGCCTATTGTTTTTCAAAGAGAACAATATTCGGAATACCACTGGAGGTAGATTTTTTTTTCCACGCAGGGGCGATTCTACTCACTATGACCTCGATCCATCATCCAGGACTACAACCTGACAGATCTTCATGTAGTGTAGGCCATCGAAAGTAAAAAAAAACCCAAACAAACGAAATATAGATCTTTCTTTTAATCAAGTTGTTTAATTCCGGAAGGCATCCCACAGGTAGTCCACAATGTTTAAAAACTTTAGGTCTACTATAATGGCAATCTAGGGGTGAATAACTTCTGTTTTATAGTTGGGTGCACTAGAACATTTTAGATTGAATTAGGACTTGGGAATTAAGTTCACATTGATTTAGACGATTGAAGGGCGTTGTGTTCCATTTTTATATTTATGCCATGGAAAACCCCTACTGAAGAAGATAGAATGATTTTTCAACGCCGTTGCTTGTTCTGGAGGGTCCTGATAACAGTTCAAGCTCCAGGGCCCAACAAGTAGGTCTGCCAAAGTTTTCACTGCCGGTTGTATTGCAGGATATTGAACTCGGGTTTAAGAATGCCGGGTCCTGAAAAAATTTCATAAGCAATGAGTGTGTCAGAATTTGGAATGAAATATATTGTAATCAATGCAATTTACCAATAAGACCATTCTTGTAAAACGAAAACTATAGTTACACGACCGACAGTGGCAGGTTGGCAAAGGTGAGCGGTAACATTACGACGCGTGAAAAATTCACCAGATTGAGTGGGAAAAATAGCATTGTAAGAAATAAAGAAGAAATTCGGTAGATTAATTCACGGGGGAGAGTGTTAGATATAAAGAGTATGTAAAAACATGGTACTATTTGAACCCGCAGTCTAATGGCGTTTCAATAACTTCATTAAATTACGAATGACAACTACTCTTTTCTATTTTTTGTATGTAAATAACATATCATATATAAATTTAATTAAATGTTAGAGCGACCACCTGCATGTTTATTGTTTACCAAATTTCATTTCAAACCTTTGCTGTCAGCGTGACATATACAACAAAAGGACTATTTATGAACACACCAGGCCACGTTAAACCCACACTAGATGGCGAACATTCATAGTGTTCTGTACAATATAAAATATTTAAAGTTACAGTTTCATATGTCTAAGTTATATTTTTAAAATAAATTGAAATAAAGCCTTAAAATAGATGGCATCTATAAACAGTTCTACCTTGTTAAAGAATAATCCTATTAATCCTATAATTCGCTATTGCCAGTTGAGAAATTGGCAAAAATATCATTTTCAAATTTCAATTCAAACGTTTGGAGATAGCCATTTCATGGATGGCATGGGAAAACAAAGGAGGTCATTGTGTCAATGATTTTTATCTCTGGGAAATAATGCCTATGATCGTATAATAATGAGCTGACAACCCTTTGACTTGAAATTCTCGCTTTAAAGCGAATGTGGTCTTAAAACTATTTAACGCCCGTATAACGGTTAAATATAAAGTTGAAACTGTACACAATCCAAAATTATCATAATTCTTTTGTAAGTCATGACTACTCTCTTTGTACTGACTGCACATCTAACTATAGGTATGAAAATAATCATACGTAAAGCCTCGTTCAGACGATCATACATTGTCCAAAACATCAGTATATTTCTTTGAAGGGTCAACATCACATCATTTGACATCTGTATGACCACAGGAGTTTGAATTTCTATGCGTATTTAATACCTCATATGCCCACTAGACAATACGGTATATTAATATTTGTCCTCTATTTATTTTGGGGTTGCGGTGCGGGACATCAGCCTCGCTGTTGGCTAAAGTTGGCTTGTTATCTTTCTTTTTTTATCAGAATGTATAGCCCCACTTCCCTTCGGGAGTTCGGTGGCCGATTGGTCCAACGATCAAGTTGTAAATTATTAAGGCCTGCCATCTTCGATAGAAGCCTTAACTAGAGGAACTGAAGGAACACGAAGAACTGTTATCCATGCAAATTAAGCTGAGGAACTAGTTAGTGTTGAGTGGAACCTATTTACATTTCTGTCCACTTGTATCGACGTTTCTATATTCTCGATCCCTGCATTGGCCGAGAAAATTCATCCATATTTTCCGTCATGGTTTCTCCTTGTCAGTGATACAGGAGCCTGACAAGGACAGCTGTCTAGTCGTTCGGATGGTAAGAAAAACCGAGGTCCCGTGTACACATTGGCGAGCACGTAACAGATCCTTTGTCAATTGGAATTCGATATAAGAGTAGGCCACAGCGCCGCTGCCCGGGCAAAATTTCCCCCATAAAACACTGTATGTCCGTCTTTATTAGCCCAGTCTAGGAGCAGAACAGTAGGACGTTAAACCCCATTTCATTTCATTTTGTTTCTATATTCTATCATTATACATTATAATATTCTGCTTTATTTATTGTTTACAGTGTGAATTTTATCAACAATAGCCCACCGTGAATAAAAAATACATCAAAGTCTGAAGGACAAATAGAATATCTTACATTCATATACACAGTTATAGGGCCATCAATGGACATTTTGGTCATTTCATATTATATTTTGATTATTTGCTAATGAACTACCCCATTCATTTTAGTCTATATACATAGATTATATTAACATATTGTCATAAACGACTGCATTATAATACGTACAATACTAGCTTTTTTCGGCTATAAGTTGTCGGTAACAACGGCGTTATTTTCCTCGCAAATATGAAACAAAAAGTCCAAGGACCTTACTATACAACCCCATTCGGATATCTAATGGTTATTTTATTCAATATTTACCTAGTCCGACTTTTGGTACTGCTTTCTCCCTAAATGGATAACTATTTAATCCAGTGAAGTAATTTAATCCGGCCACAGTATTTGTTGAATGACGTTGAGAATCTACGTTAAGTGAATTAACTGGTATACGTCCATTCCATTTGTTTATTTTTGATAAGTTATAACTGTTTGGCGGGAATGGTAGACTATACTTTGGAGACGCAAAAATTCCATCATCGTTCACAGAACATATTGGCACATCTAATAAGCCTGTGGGTGAAAAAAACAAAGTAATCATAAAGTAATTAATATTTTAACCAGGCCCGTAGCCAGCCAGTTTGCTGGTTGCGGAGGAGAAGTGAAGTTTTGAGAGGGGAGGGGGGTACACAGTCTACATTAAGTATTTTAGAGCTATGGTTGGCAACTTTTTTCGGATGGGTGGGGGGGGGGGCAACCTCCTTGTCCCCCACTGGCTAAGGGTCTGATTTTAATTGACCTCAGGGAACTTTGCCTTACAACAAAAACATAAATATCATTTACTTATACCACAAAGAAAACGCAGATTCTAAACCTTATAAACGATCAAAAATCATATACACAAGTTGGTGAAAGCTGAAATTGTAGTGTGTTTGTATTTTCTGTGTGTTTGGAAACATTTTTGTTGTATAAATTGGCAGACTACCTTTATATCAATCGGTTAACATACCTTTAAAATGTCTAACTCGGCTAGGGTGAGGGTTGTGTCTGGTGAAGAACTGACTACGACTAAGTTGACCAAAACGATTTCCTCCTTGCGTTGCTGGACGTTGCCGTAAAAAACTATCACTTGCTACTGGTACACCGTTGGATATATTATCTCGAACAACTAGGCCACCGGGTCCCGTATTCGGACGAAAAACTTCTGAAAGACTCATCCTGAAAGACACCAAAAGTCATTAATATTATTGAAACAATTGTAAGAGACTACACACACCTTAATATTGAACCCCCTTAGCGGAAGCTTAGACGCTTTACCGTACTTTACGTTGATAATTCGAAAGCTTATCTTTGTATAACTTCTCGTTGCCGTTATGGTTTTTTCCGCATACGTGACGAATCCACGTGTTTTCGATACACTGGCGCTCGATGCCATCATATTCGTCCAATGGCCTTAATGGCTACTGATTAGGACCGATTGTGATTTTATTACACTGTGTTATTATTTGTTAGTTACCTTCAGCATTTTCACAAAAGTAGTTTCTGACCTTCTGTGTCTAATTGATAGATTATCCATATAAGGATTTGACCGTGCTCGTATTCAATCCATATAGTTAAACTTTTGATCAATTTTCATCAAATTAGTATTGGGTAAAGATGTCGCGGTCTCCCCCAAGTGTTTACATGTATTTGCAAAAGTAAGACTCTTTAATCGACAAACTCCAATGTTATGGAATATGTTTTTCATTACGCTACTTTTAAAAACCGATTGAAAACACGTTTATTTTCACCGATTTCCATTGATATTCATTTACTCCATGAGCAAACTTTCATTGATTTTCATTTACGTAATGAGCAAACTTTCATTGATTTTCATTTACGTCATGCGCAGACTTTCATTGATATTCATTTATTGTTCCAGTTTAAACCTTTTATTTATTTATAGAACTGTATCATTAACATACACAGTTTTTACATGTAAACATTCTGTTTTTAACTCGATGTCAGATCGATATGAACTTTGTACATACTGTTTAGATAGGGTAGAGTGGTTTGTTTGTAAGAGGATTTAATATTATCGTTTGTTTATCATTCTCTTATCCGTTGTTCAACTACCGGTTATATTCACTTCATTATTATATATACAACGGTAAAGTCAGAAAAACCAATCAATCACTTATGGTACTGAAAATCTCCAAAATAATGATGCTTCCATGTTATCATAAAATAAACCATTAGCCCAGCCAGTGCAGAAAAGTGGGACGTTAAACCCCATTTCATTTCATGACATAAATTATATTCACGATTGAAAAGATTATTCTTTTAAAACACTACATTATGCAGGAATCAAAATGAAATGAAATAAATTTGTCGAATTTTTTGATTAAAATTATATTTATAATATATACTTATTTAAAGGGGTATGATATGTAAATGAAATATATACTATAATATGTTGTTTGTTGGTTGGAAATAATAGACCGCGGCTTGCAATGTATTATACGAGATTGCATAAATTTGTGCCTGTCAAATTTGCGGCATGTATGAAGGGAATATTTTTTGATATGAGTAAGAAGATGGCGTTAAATTGGCTATGGTATGATCGGTGCCACATTATATTATACGAAACGCTCTAAACGGAACCTAATCTAAGTGTGGCCTTAGAAACCATAAGCACTGAAGATATTAATAGTAATAAATTGTTATTAATAAACATAAATGAATATTAATACTACACGATGTCATCGTAAATAAACAAAAGCAATAAATAAATGAAGGCACATTGGCTTCTCCCATGGAGTAATGATTGGCCCTACATGTATTATAGATAACGGTATGTCAAAGGAGATGTGTTTTTCTGCACTAAGGTTTTAAGTTAACCCACACGCTCGATTAATATTCCATTTAAATAACACGGGGTCGTAACATTACATTTATTATTATTTATATTTAGGTGAATTGAAAACATGTCAATACATAGGTTTTCAATAGAATCTTATAAGTATTATATAGTATGTAGTAGTGATAGAAATGGTACACTATTATTATCATAGTTCATTGTACTATAAGAATTCTACAATATATGTTTAATGAAACGAACACCATAACAATGTCATAATAGTATTACAATTTCTGTTTTTCGAGCTCCGGCGTTGTATATCGCGTGATCTTCACTCAATAGGAAGCAGCTAGATTACGATATTTTCGTCAAGAAAGTACAATTATCAAGTCCTTTTCAGTATTGGACAGGTATTAGATCAATATTTCGTCTTGCTATTACTACATCAATCATTTTTTATTGAATGATATAGACATATGAAACATTCATCTAAAACAATGACAACTTGCCATTCTGTCTTTACCATTTTGGGAAATGAGAAGACTATCAGACTCCTTCGGGTGTAACATTAAAAAAAAAATGTTATGCTGAATAAGTATTTAATTATA
Organism: Patella depressa; assembly: GCA_948474765.1. Lineage (NCBI taxonomy): Eukaryota > Metazoa > Mollusca > Gastropoda > Patellidae > Patella > Patella depressa. Next base: position 49,090,573 of record OX419718.1, read on the forward strand.
TTTCGTCAGTAATGACCTTATTTCACACCGACGGGTGAATTTGTTTGTCACGTTAATGGGTACAAGAAGGAATAGGGTTTAAGAGAGCCTTCCACCATAAATACATTTATATGCAGTGATTGCATGTCTATAAATAAAAGTTGTTACAGACTGTTTAATCATGTAGATTTAATACGCAAACTATGGTCACGCAATCGTCTTAAAGTCTGTATCGTGGGCTTCATGAAATCTCAACATGCCCCCAATTGATCTTTACAAATAATCGATTAATGTACAAAGGAGGAACTTTAACGCAGGTTTTCTTGAATATGTAAAATAAAAACAAAATAATAACTGAATCCTGGCTTAAAACGTTTGCTATTAAATAAGTAGGCCTATATACTGTTCCCCCAACCCCATTCAGACAACCTGAATAAAATACTGTTTTAAAAAAATAAGTCCATTTAATCTAATACGAATAGGCCAACACCACCCAGTTTGTGAAAAGTAAAGTGTATTATTCTACACACGATCTGTTGTATATACGATACTTATGTCTAATATTGTACATACATCATAATATAGCTTAGTAAATTATTTTCTGAATATCAAGCGATTAATATATTATTGTAAAATACTTATACATGAAATAATCATTTAAGTGTAATAAAAACATGAATGTAATATTATACACAGAGAGAAAAAAGTGGATCAGTTGACTCATTTGAGTGAGTATCCATAAAACGACTCAGTAACGACTCAGTTTTCGTTGACTACCTTGGGACTAACTTGGAACTTACTTGGGACTCAAATAATGAGTCAAAAGACTCATTTTTGTGACTCACCAAAAAATCCATAAAACGACTCGTTAAGTGAGTCAAGTGACTCGTCAGGTAAAGTGAGTTCTTCGACTACCTTAGTGAGTCTAGTGACTACTTTGGTGAGTCTAGTGACTACTTTAGTGAGTCTAGCGACACAAGAGATGAGTAACACAACTAGGTACAGTGAGTCAAGTGACTAGTAAAGTGAATCAATGCAAATATATTTGAGTCACATAATTAGCCTTACGCAACGAGTCAAATGACTCCACACAGACTGGAATCCTAATAATTAGGATTTAATTCTCCTTTTTTAATAATTCTTTGGTTGGCATTGCACAAAGTTGACGAAAAATATCTGTAAAAACGAATACGAAGATGTTATTTTTTTCAATTAGATTACACGATTCGTGTATGCTTAGTTTTCCAACAACCTTATGCCTGGTGTATTAACCTCCACATTTGCACTATATGATTCCGCGTTCGTCTTTGAATTGACGATCTTATTTGCCGAATAACATACCGTTTCTCCCGATGTGATCAGCATTATGTCAGGTCAATAAGGAAACAATATTAAAACAAAAACTTAAAAATACATTATGCGAGATTACGAAAAGCTGAGCAAAAAATCGATTCCTAATCCAGTAAATATCACTGGCTAGTGATAACTTCATTAATGTCCAATTAATAATCTAGATAACATTTCAGGCCTAAAAAAAGGTCTGCAACAGGCAGTTTTAACTCTTGCATAACGTATGTTTAAATTAAAAATAAAGCACTCCATATAAGTTATACATATTTTATTCTATTGTCTAAAAGTAAAAGTGGTTGTCATGCAATATGCGGGCACAATTGGCAGGTGAAGAACAATGAAAATTAGAAAGCGCTTTCACCCATTTGCCTAATGCTTCTCATGAAATTCACTGTAACATCTGGAGATACTCCAGAACGTAACACTAAATATCGATATGGTTCTTACCTCGTGATCCGAATGCCACTCACCAAATATGAAAGAAATCCGTCAAATGTTGTAGCCTCTATCGCGAACCGTTGTGTCAAACCAATTTTGATAACCATAATATAGATAAAGCAAGGGCCCCTTTCGCGTTCACAAGGTTTTTGGCAAAGAGAGTATAACTCCGTCTGAAGGTCTGATTCGAACTCATCCCACGATCTTTGGAATATAAAGTATTTTAAGTTACAACAAAATCGGATGGAAATAGTGACCGATATGGGGTCCACAAGCTAAAAATGTGGACGTATAAAATAACTATTTCAACTTAGTTAATAATGACATGACCTTTCTTGGTATATTAATTTTGTCCTCGATTCCAAGAATGATTTTTTTGATAAAAGTTCATGTGTTTAAAATCTTTAAACAATATTCGATATTGAATATATAGTACACAGCGAATAACACTTCGACTGCCGTTAGAAATTCTAACGCACGAGCCAGAACGATGTCATCCATTAAAATTTCGTATGTAGTTTCGCCATCCATGATATCCCCTTGGTGTAGAATAGTGGGAGTTGTTATTCTCTCTGGTCTCTGAAATGATACAAAAACAAACATCCAAAACTTAAAAAATATTTAGGGGAACCACGGTAAGACATGGATTCGCTAGGATCGGACAAATACCATATAGGTATCGTGTACACGTATAAAAGAAGACTTGGTATAGTTGGAATTTGAAATAAGTGGATCGCTTTCATCGCACCCCTGCCCCTTAACATTGCGGCTTATGCCCGTCTTCATTATCCTAGTCGGTGCGGAATGGTAAGGTTTTAAAGGCCTTTTTTTCATTTCATATTTTTTTTATTGTTTTAATCGAAGTTTTTAGTTGTAGAAGGTGTTAAAATGACAACCCAATCCCACCTCTGTAAAACTTAAAATGTTTTTTGCTTACCACATCTGTTGGACACAGCATTTTTTTTTTAGATTCTCTTTAAGCAGAATAGGAAGGGCTGTAATTGAAGAATATCCAGCTCGCCCTGTAAAAAGAATCATATTATAAGAGAATTTCGGAAGGCGATTAAAGTGCGATTTAGTGAACCAAATAGTGCATACATTGTGTTCAGTTAAAATACCTTCAAAAGTTGTAAATTCCTGACAGCCCATAAATGTTACACGTGCGAAAAGCCTACCACACTCAACGAAAAATTTTCAGTATTCGAGGCAGCAACACACAAGGATAATTGTGTTCGTGTGCACTTCATATTTGGATTTTCCACAGTTAGAGGGTCTTTAACATGTGCTCTAAATTGCACACGGAACTCTCTTTCCCTGTCAGACACCCTGGCCTGCATCAATGACAATGAAGAAACCGTATTTGGCAAATTCCGAGTATCTTTCTTCGCGTCCCTCACTGATATCAATAAATGCCCTGCCGATTTAGTGGTACAGCGTCATACTTACTGGGTCATTATAATTCAATTTTAAGCAAACCTTCCGCTCCACCAGGACATAACAAAACAGACATAATACATATATAATTTTGGTAACACGTTGGCTCGCTATTCTGGAAGACGGGTGTTCGATCCCTGCATTTGTCGAGAAAGTTCATTTTCGTATGAAAAACCGAGGTACCGTGTACCCAAAGATCCCTTGGCAGTTGGAATTCGATACAAAAGTAAGCCGTAGCGCCACTGTCCGGACAAAATTTCCCTCATACCACACTGTATGGCGTGCACCCGTCTCCATTAGCTCAGGTTAGGAGCAAAACTGTAGGACGTTAAATCCCATTTCATTTCATATATAATTTCGCTTTTTACCTCTGCTTTTTTACGTTGCAACCGTACGGCGAAATCTAATTGTTGCGTCTTCACTTTGCCCCTTGCCAAAAGAGAATCCGACCATAATAAATACTTACTGTTGCAATCCTTAGGTACATGTACATCTTCGGTTGGTTTGACTTCACGAACCTTTGCCCCATTTTCTCTTTTTGGTTAAAGGGGGTTGACGGTAGACGATGACATTCGTTTATAATCTGGGGAAAAAACACTTTGATCAGTATAAACCTACACACATAGAAGCCATCTATTGGCAAATTCAGTGACCAATGCCAGAAAGGGTTAAGTCTATTTGAATTAGAATTAATAATAGGATACAATATAGGGAGAACTCGGTATTTGTTGAATTTTGTGTGATTTTAGTATGTCAAACTACAACACAGTCTTAACTAAGTCTCGTGATTTTAAAATCGTGATCTACTATTGACCCAGTCTTGACTCATTTTCATACGCTTTTGTGGAGATATATATATATGACTTATCTATGAACCAATTGGCGACTCGGTTTTGACTCATGCCTATAATTATTCGAATAGCCAATGCAATGCGGCAATACTCCACCCAGGCCTATCAATATGGTGAAATTTTCAACTCTATTCATATTATTTTGAATATCAGCTTAAGATTTCAATATAAAGTACTAACTGGATCATGGACCCATCAAGGTCTACACACGTCGATTTCATAAATTTGAATCTGAATTTTTAATCAAAAACAAAATCAGTGGTCTATTTCACATATGCTACCTAATCTCTGTAATATAGTAAACATAATATTGAATAAGGCTGTATCCTTAACAAAAACACCAATAATTTACCTTTTCTGTGACAGATATCGGCAGATGACTTCGATTTTCTTTTAATCAAACAAGCGTCCAAACTTCGTCTAACTGCCGCCATAAAACGTCCACCCACAATTCTTTTCACCGGAAGGACTCACCCATGACTCACCCTTGACTAGGCTGTGACTCACTTACAAAAATTTCATCGCTGGTTATTTATTAACTGGGAATTATCCCACATGTTTTGTTACAAAAAATATATATAATTCACCTTTTCCATTGTTGATATTTGCAGATGCTATAGATGTTATTTTTAGTCCAGGCTTCGTCTAACTGCCGTCATAATACGTGTGACCGAAAGGACTCACACGTAACTCACCCTTGACTAGGCCGTGACACAATGACGTCAAATTCATCACTGAATATTTAATAACTCAGAGGTGACTAGTTAGTGACTCAGACGCTTCGCACAAGTTTCAATAAACTGAGTCTTAGCTGACCTATTTGCCCGCAATCTGAGTCAAAATACTCATCTAGCTGAGTATTTTCTCATAACTCACCCAAATGAGTAAGTTTTACGCGTTTTTGACCCACTTTTTTTTCTGTGTGTAGTCATACCGAATCAATAGCATTGATCCATACAACTAAAAGTATTTGATTCAATCAATTATACAATTTTAGCGTGTAAACTATCAAAGACACATTTTATAATATTCAATTTTTAATAGATACTGCATGCAACGAAATGTTGCATATTAGCGCTTGGCGAGTCTTTGCCAATTGGGATCTTCTTTTTTTAGATTATATATATTATTCTACCCCACCCGTAATTTATCATTTGAATACCAGTTATCAACATCGTTATTGTTGGCGAAATATTGGGGGGGGGGGGGGGTGCTAATTCGATTTTTCCCGGGGAGGGGGGGGGGCTAAAAACACCCGTCACCATCTTCTCAGTACATTGAATGTCTTATTATACACACATGTTGTTCAATCGAAACGATAAACCCATGCCGTTGCTTGTCCAGCAAACACAGAGGTTACCGTTGAAAGTTAGAAATCGGCTGGAAAATTTCTTAAGTTTCTTCTGTGGTCACGCCGATATTCCAACATACATAAATAAAATACCCCAGATGGTATATACTTATACGCAGTTGAAATGTATGCTTACATTTAATTTTCATTTTGCTTTACATTTTGTCATCGAAACCATACGATTATCTATAGGAGGTTATCAGTTAGTGTACAACCAGTTGGTAATACCTTAAACACGTGGTAACATGATTCTCTATATTAAATACTCGTCAAGTATAATCTATATCTAAACGTGATCAAGTGTGACCAAATAATATAACAATAGACCTATATTAACAATAGACCGTAATTATTGATACACGTATATAATAGATTTTAACACTAACACAAACGTTAACAAACTTTAAAGATATATACAACCATACCAATTTTTCAATCAATGAAACTTTTAATGATAGGGCCTATCAAATCTTTAAAATTGATAATGATATAAATTAGACCATTAATCATTTTGTCTGTAAACACCTTTTCCTCGGTTTTTTTTCTGGATTTGAACATTTGTTCACGTCCTATAATTACAAAATACAATTTATTTTCAGTGAATTATTCGTTTATATAATACCCGTTTCATTGACTTTTAATACTATTATATGAAAACATGTTAATTGGTTCCAGAATCGATACCCGGTGTCACATATAATATCTTCTGAACTATTCCTGATATAAAAAGCCTCGTCAATATCATCGATTTAATTCAAACAAAATGATTGATGGAACTGACATATAATCTATAATAAGATTTTTAATTTAGTCTACTTGTAAAGTTTTTGTACCACAAGTAAACAAGTAATCGCCAAACCTGATTGTGACTTGATGAACCCTTGTTACGCTGTTGACGTTTTAATTTTACAAAAAAAAAAAAAAAAAAAAAAAGATTCGGAGAAAATTATATCTATTTTGTGTCAACTTTAAATTATTCTCATGTTCGGATTAACGTAACGATATATGGTACTCAGGACAGTGTCATTAATATTATTACCGGGTACATAAAAATTCAACGTTCCAGTAGTCTTTAAAACTCGAAATATTTGTCACCGTTCTATTGAAATGAAGGAACCATAATATATAGAGATTGTTTACCATTTTATATCATAGAAAATATCATATTGTGTTAAATATATATGGAATATTAATCATTTTCATGAAGCCACGGATGTTTGTTTAATGCACCAAGGATATTTGTTTAATACGGGTTAAATAGAGTAGCAGTTATGTCACAAACAATCGAAAATCAATAGATTGTTTATCTGAAGAGATTTATTTCCCTAATATAAGTTAGTTGCTCTTTTTGTTCTCAAATAGCACCTATTTATCTACTATCATTTAAAAAGCGACTTAAATCAAACTGTTAAATGTACATTTTATCTTGCAACAACCAGTATGGTATATACTGCATCGTACCCTTCATTGCCAAAGATTCTCAAACGGTATAAATGTAATATTATTCTTCCACACTGTTCTGTAATGGTTGCTATTCAGATTATAACATAACTATTAATCACAAATAAATATTTTACTAGCATTTTAATATTAAAAATATATTTGGCTTACCTGTGTTATTAGTTTAGTTGTCTCGAACACTAAACACGATGCAACGGTGACCGTCCTTTAGAAGCAGACGACAAGCTTTCAAGACATACAATTCCCCTTTTTGTAGCTTAGTAACCAAGGACGCTATATCTATATCCGGCGAGTGTACACTACATTTTAACAATACGCACACGAGGATTAATGTTCTAATCGGATAACATAGAAATCTAGGTGTGCGATAACATCAAGATTACAACGCTTGCATATAGACGTAAAGCAGGTTTATTATATTATAAAATATACATACAGATTTGTTCTGCTTGATAAGACGCATTTGACTCAAAACTGGTAATTAGTCCACAACAACATTCCCGAGAACCGATATATTGGATACTGCAGTGGGGGATTATAAGATCTTAAAATGAAATGACATTTTATCGATAGTTCATTTCCTCTGTAGGTAATACCAAGGTAAAAACCTGGATTGTTCATTTCAGAGAAATATGCCAACATGACGAGACGCCATCATGTCTATTTGAATTAGATACGTTATTATAGAACCCCAGAAAGATCACCGCTTTTAAATTCTTACAAAGTATGGTCTTCGATACAGTTAGTAAGAAGAGGAAAGACAAATCCGATCGCCTAAAGGGCATGGTCCAAAACCAAACAAATTTGCCTGGGCATGGGGTGGGGGGGGGGGGGCTTTCAAACCATCCCTTGTTTTGGAACAAGAGCCAGGTTTGTACGACATAGCCTTGATTCAGAGTATCAAGCCAATAGAACGGTAGAACGGAGAATGCTTTTCTGGAGCACCCGCAGATATATTCCAGCTTGGATACGCATGGCCACTTATTAATCCACATAGATATGCAATAGCATAAATCAGTACCGATCGCCACTATGGTAACTACAGGCGTTTGTTTTCATTGTCAAAATAGTCTATACACCCTCTAGTTCTGTTAACTTTTATTACATCTGCATGCAGGTCTGTTTCCATGTTTAACATACCCCTAAAAAAACCGGACACGTGGGAATCAGGAAGACCACTTTAACATAATAATTGTAGCAGTGGTTAATATTTCTCCCAGGTATTGAATATGAAAATCCCTGGCTTTATACCTTTCCAAATATTTCAGAACCAACCAGCGAGTTTTTGCCCCGACTTCCGGCCAATATAGGATTTGTGTCAGAAAATTAAAAAGCTGTCAGAAAATTTAACCCTGTTGACAAAAAGAGAGAATGTACCAATAGAAAAATAAATTCCTTTATACCTGGAATTCTGAATTTTGCCATTTCAGTGATGAAACATTTATTTTGAAATTAAGCCCAGGGCTTAAATTCGAAAAGTGGAAAAAAGACAAAGATTTTAATTGTCACATTCATGTCTAAGATCTTCACCTGTAATTGGAGTCCAATGCGTTTTAAAGATGTGCATGTTCCTGAAGCAATGGCCCGAGAATTCCCTCTCTGGCCATTGCTGGATTAGCGTCTGATTCTTGAACTTTTGCGGGAGTATGTCTATTCTTCCCGTTCAATCAAAGCTATCACTTGGGTACACCAACATGGCAGTCCTGCGTTTAATCTGGGTTTTCTCTAAAACTTTGGACAGTGATTTAACAGGCGCGGATCCAGAGGGGGGGGGGGGGGCAGGGGGTCCGCCCCCCCCCCCTGCTCAGGCGATTTTTTTGGCGATTTTTAGACCTGTAATTTTGGAATTTACCTTCCGGAAATACGTCAGAATGCACCAAATTGAATCTAATTTACCAAATTTTTCTGGGGGAGAGCCCCCAAACTCCCCCTTAATTAGTTGAGCGCCTTAGTTGAGCAATTATCAAACCTAGATCCGCGCCTGTTTAAGGTATTAAAAACGGTGAAAGTATGTTCGTTTCTAAACAGTATTGTTTACATTCATTCGACTTGATAGCCTCGTTTGTCATGCAACTAGTTTTACTGCAGTATTCTGCTATGCATGGGTTAATTGGGCATAATAAAGTCGTGAGCCATGACGTAACGTTATGTAAACATATTTGGTCCAATATTGGCACTCGTTTTAAATGTAAAGCTTTTGTAGAGCATCTACTCATTGCTTGGTAGTCGGACTACTGACCAATCAAAATTTAAAACAACAATATCCACAACAATATCCAGCAGTGAGTAGTGGGATTACCTCAAATCAAACGAAACACTGCGCGGAGTATGAAAGATGTGAAACTCTCTCACGGCACTAACAGTATAATGTACCCCAATTCGACGTGACTCCATCAGTGGTTTAAACGGGGGGCTACTTTAAAATAAATTTTAAATTTAAGCCCCTGGGGAGAGCTTAAATACGAGGATTCCCGGTGGTTTGTATTTGACTTTCTCTTTGTCGCATTTCAATTACCTGGACCAGATGTTAACGAATTACAATACGATCGCCATTTAATGACTTAATTTAAATTTCAAAATGGAGAGCGAGGCTACGGTAATAAATAAGCTATGTCAAAACTTCAAACAGTGATAACGTCGTTCGGAATAAAGTAATTTGATGAAATTTTCAATATATTAATTTTGAATTGTCTGGTTTAGCACGAACGGCGAAATCTTTATCCAAATCTTACATAATGCATCTATAATAGGACTGTAAGTAAGAAACTGGTTAAATCTGTAATTTACCCGATGGCAACTGATCGGAGTTTCAATAATTGGCAAACTTAGATCATACGAAAACTAACACTTTTAAACAATTAACAACAACAATATTACATTTCACACTAAAATAAAATATAGTGAAAGTAATACTTTTCTAAAGTTAAAAATAATTTGAAATCATAGCCTACAGTAACCTATCAAAAATTTTGTTTTATACCTCCATATCTTATTGCCCTTACATTGAGCTATAGATGGAATTTATCGATTTGAAACAAAATTGGCCTTCTAAATCGCAACATACTATGGTGATAAGAGACCGGATATCATGAGCAATGCTTGAACTAACTGATAACTCATTACTGTCGACAGCTACCTTTATTATTTTCTGCACACCTTTTGGCAAATAGAACAAGCTGTTTCCAAAGCTCCGGTATTTATTTCACATATATAAGCACATGAACGAAGTAAAGGGCAGAAGGTTATTACCCATGTATCATTTAAATATCCTTATTTTCAATTTTGTGAACTACGATTCTTAAATAAAGCAATGGATGAAAAACCCAGATCTGTGTAGCATACTTGTAATAGTTGGAAATGATCAGTTTTCGTAGACCTCGTGGTAAAACCAATGCATTAATATTATTTTCTTTTGTTACCTTGCCTGTGATTTTTATCATTTTCTGGAAATGGAATAATTTCCATCGCGGATGCCAGACTATACACCAATACATACCATTGACAACTACATCAAGGCAAAAAACAACATTAGATGTAACACCAGTTTATATCGTAGAGGAACATCATGAAGGTATGTAATTGTTATAATTGAGTCTTTATATCTTGGTTATAATTAATGTTATAATAAATGTCCGAAGGGCAACTTCGGTTGTGGAAACGTTAGCACAAATTTTGTATATGTAGTTTCATTTTGCCAAATTAATTTTCTCTAAAGAGTAAACTGTATATCTAAATTAATTGAGATATAGTCTTTGGACATCTCATAAGTCTGATAATCTTTCTCGGTGTTATTTGATTACCCCGCGCGTTGTGCATAGTTCCAGGTGAAAATATGCAAATACGCCAGAATGTGTATATACAATGTATTCCCAATGAAAATTTTCATGAACCAGGTGCACATGTGTTTATATTTACCCTGTACAAAAGATCAGCCATTAAAAAATTAGAGAATACATGGTTAACTATGCTTGTAATGCTGTAACTTTGTCCATTTTCAGTTTTGCCATATTGGTTTAAATCTGCAGATAGGGGTTTAATACCGAAGAAAGGAAATGTTTTGGTAAGCCTTTCACAGATTATCTCCAATGTATGTTTCTAGTAGATTAGAAAAAGAACGTATCTGAATATTTCTGATTTATTTCAGTTTCATATAGATGGTCATTCTGATGGCGCACCACCAGATAGATTTGACATCATATCGTTGTTTAAATATCCTAAAATAAAGGATGAAATTCGAGCCTTGATGCAAGCAAATGATGTATTTATAGCGGTAAGTTTATCCTTCGCTGTTATTCTTTACGCCATACTATATTTAATTAACCAAAAACAGAAATGATATTTGAAAACAGTTTGTTGTATATAGTAGATTTTGAAAGAAAAGTGCATCTTCTGTCCCTACCAATTGCTAATCCATTATTCCATTTTCTGCGACCGACATTTCATTGTACATGTTTATCAATCAGTCATATTATAACCCAAAACTACTATTAATGTGGTTTTACGTCCGCTTCTCCAAATGTGCGTACGTAGTTTATGATATTTTACGCCAGATTCCACACAGGTGTTTTTCCATCGAGGTTTGTTGTCGATTTTGATTGTTTTGGTGATTGGATCGATTTCTATCAATTGTGAATAGAAATCCCCATCGCCCCATCTTGTTGTTTTCTGTTAGAGTAACTGGGTACTCTCCTTATAGTGAGGATCTTGGTGATCTTGTCGCTATTCTTCTTTTCTGTAGCATTCCTTGTTGTTTTCAGGAGGTTTACTGTCTTAATGTATTTCTTCTGTAACTTAAGACAGTCTGTTTGACTCCATTGGCTTTTTTTCGTTTGACATAAATTGGGACTGGGCTCGGAGCTGTGGGGCTGTGTCTCTGTCATTCCTATTTTGGTCCACATAATGTGAACATTTGTATAGCGTCAATTCTCACTTAAAGTGTTCTCTTTGCGCTTTCTACGCACAATTTTAAATTAAATTGTAACATTTCCTGCTAAGACCATTGATATGACTGTACACCTAAATTTCTTACCGAAGAAGAAAAAGTAATTTCGGGTTCTTCCGCTACTATATGTTTAAAATTAAGTTTGTTCACACGAGTCTGCAGCCGAATGGCTATCGCTTCTGTCTTGTCACCGTTTAGACTTAGTTTCAATATATTTTGTGTCATCTATGTCTTGGATACATTATTCCATGTTGAAAATATCACACTGCTGAGCCGAGAAGTCTATTTTTCCATCAGTTATGAATTCATAAGCTAGACCAGCATCGTCAATATCCTTTATTTGTGGAAGAACGACATTTTACGAGTTCCCCAATAAATTAGATTAAGTTGCGTACGAACCCTTGGATCAGTAGATTTTTATAATATACAATGTACTCTTCAAAAAAAGAAGCGCACAACCCATTTTTCATCATTTTTTTATTTACACGAAGTCGTTCTTTCCATAAATCTTACTTGTTTTAATGTCATTATGTAAGGATAAAAGAAATTCATTGTTGGTTTTAAATGTAATGTTACTAATTGTGACTGGTCACCATTTTTGTCGAAATTTGTTATTGTTTGATTGCACCAAGAAACATGAATTTATCAACTTTGCAAGCTTTTCGCATGGAACCTACATCTAAGGTCTTTAAAATCCCGGGGTTCTTGGTTCCCAAATCAGTTGCAAGTGATGCCATATCTGAATGAAGACTAACGCGACAACGCTATTGGTCGATTACAGGCAGGTGAATTCAAGACAGATGTAGCCAGCCTGCTGAATGTTTCCCTTAATTTCATTTCTCGCCGTTGGGATAGGTACCGACAGTGAAGTTCAACACGTGACCGCCCAAGTTCAGGCCAAACAAGAGTGACCCCCACCTGTCCTGGATCGTCAATTCTGGTTACGTCATTGGCGTAAATGGTTTTCATAGGCGACCTGTGCTGCAGCAGCAATTCCCGGACGGCGTAAAATCTCGTACCAGACAGTCCATAAACGCCTACGTGAAACCGAATAACGAGGCAAACGTTCCCGTTAGAGCTTCTGTTTTGAAATACGCCGACATCATGAAATCCAACTTTAATGGGTTCAGACACCGAGGGTATGGCCACAGCAACGCTGTTCTTGTTGCAACAAGGCAATGGTACAGCCAGGATATACCGACGACGAAACTTTGCGTTTCCTTTTTGGGAGAGTATATCTTGTTGCTGTAATAAGGTTTTCTGATATTTCGAAGAAGATAGTTCACACTGTTACGTTCACTCACAATTTGTCGATAAACTTCTTTATGTCCCGACTTTCCCCACCCACGTTCTGCTAAACACCCGTGGGCCTTTGCATCAAGAGGTTTGTTGCAATACCAGGGTGAATTAGGCTTCTTTCTAAGGAGTTTGACATACAATCCAGTCTTTTCAGACGTGACCAACCTTCTCCAACCCTAACCATACAGAAATTTGTTTTGTCTCTCAGTATCAGATGCCGTATATCTTTTATTTTTTGTTTGGCGAATATCATTCTTGTGTTTAAATACTAGATGATTGGACACCGAGAGAATAGGGTGACTTGATAACTTGAACACTGACACGAATGTCAATTAACGTTGTTGTAAATAAGGATATATTACACCCCTTTCCACCTAGGTAACAATGGGCTTGCTTATTCTCTCTGCTAGTTTCCCGTTTTGACGTTTTCTAGCTTTTTAAGTGTCTGGTCGATATCTATGGCATGTATTCCGAAAATAGCAACTTCTTTGTTATTTTCGGTTGGGCAACTGGGTATCCTTTTATTGAATAAAACCCTCTTCTTTTTTTCTTATATTGCGTTGATTTTAGTGAGGGTAGTAATTGTTGATTCTGTTCTGGGATGGACTGATGTATTGTCCTGCCTTTCTTTGGTGATACTTATTAATTAACAGATGAAAACCCCCCTTTCATAAACTCGCCGTTTCTGTTTTAAATTCCCAAAATACGCCATAAAACTAGGCCCGTATATTAATGCAGACAATGCGTTTGATTGGCCAATAAGTTTACTAGATCTGATCACCATCACCAAAGAACATTGTCAGATATCAATGTAATACTACATGAGAAACAAAACTAAAGGCAGATTAGAAGCATGTTAATCCTTACAACCCAATTGTTTCAACCCAGTAACTAATATAATCTATATTTATTACTTCCAGGGAGCTGCACAGACGGGGTTGATATCTCGCTATATCTGGGTGTGGCCACCGTGGGAAACGTCAGTGAGTTCAAGTGGAAATGACCATCTGAAATTTAATCTTCTAATGGGCATAATGAAGGGTATTTCACCAGATAGCAAAGTTCCAGTCTGTGTTTGTTTTGAATTTCTTAAAGACGTTAACGGTTGGACAAACAACTGTGCTCACTTAAAGAAGTCAATGAGAGAAAACCTTGCTGTAGAAGAACTTGAAATATCAAAAGACAAATGTGACATTAAGAAGACAACTTTTGTAGAAATTGTTAGTGAGGATAAAGCCATAGAACTCTCTAGATCAGATAAATGGCTATCTCCCCTTGACCACATAATATTGGATATTGATGAAGATTATTACGGATGTGAAGCAGCCATTATTACATTGTACGACGTGGGCATGACATCACAGCAAGTTGATAATCTGTCAACTTTAACTCAAGCCACATTCTGTGGAGGTAATAGCATACAAGAAAGCCACTTCAATAATTTATTTTATGATTTAATACAAAATGTCAAGTTCGTTAAGGAATGTCGAGTGGGAACGTCTACTGATAAATTAGCTTTTCGGTTGAATGAAACAAAACGATTATCAGAAAAATTATATGTTACGTTACAAAATCCGATCTTTGGAAACTCTGTGTGTAAAAATGAAAAGCATTCTTTGAAGTCTATTATATTTGCCTTGGTAAAATTCCTGTCTAATTTATCTATTTCTCAACTAACTGCCATTTCAAAAGTTGGACTATGTCTTCCTGGTTCCGCCCAACTGTACATGTTTTCACCTGATATGGGTATGCGACTGTGTGTTGGTTTTAATAGGCCAAATCATACCATGGTAATATTTCATACACCAACTATGAGAGAAATTGAGATTAGAACAGCTAATATGAGGAGTCTATTAAAGAATGTACCAGCACCGTCAGTAGTTACTGTTTGTCGATCAATGCGCGATGGTTATACCCCAGTTAAATATTTTAGTAAAATAGAAGAGGATGTACTTAATACATTGATAAATACTTATGAGAAAATATCGTTTGATTCAATACATTATGATTCTGATTTATTAGGTGGTAAACCTGGTTTACCAGAACGCCATTTTGTTGTTGAATAATATAGTATTGCCTCTTGTGTTAAACATCCAAAATGAATAAAAGTGTGAGATATTTTGTTGGGAGATAGTAAACTGATCGCGAAGGACGTGATATAAAGTAACGGACACAAAGACTTGCGTAAAGATAACGGGGGTTCAAATTGGGGACAATTCTGAAGAGGACGGTTGAACCTTCGAGGTATTGCTGTCTTACAATGTGCAGAATCAATAAGTGTCTTACGAATAAATTGTTTGAATAAATAGCTTAAGGAACAATGTTCTAAACGATTGCATTATTTAGTTTTCTTAATACTTGATTTATGGTTTTTATCTTTCACAGAGAAAGAGAGAGAGAGGGGGGAGAGAGAGAGAGAGAAATGGGGTTTAACGTTCACTCGATACAAACTAGGTCATTTCGGGACTAAAATATTAATATGCTTTGATTTTATTTCAACAATTCACTTGCGTTTAGGGGTCTTTAGCAGTGGGAGGAAACCGGGAAACTCAGAGAATACCACTGAGGTTGTGCAGGTGATCACACTCCTTGTCACGTATAACCAGGGATTCGAAAACACGCCAGTTGACTCAATGACAGGCTTTATGATACAGCACCGACGTGCTAACCATTCGGACATCCATCACCGCCCCGCCCCCATTCACACATAAAGTGGGTCTGTCCGTTTGACTTTGAAAAACACAGTAATATTTTTTAAAATTTTAAACCTGTCTTTTATTGTTATTTTTGGGATATAACCTAGTGGGGGTTTGCTGTACAGTATTGGAGTTGGATAAAGAGGATGGCATGGGAAATTTGCTAGACATATCTGCCCTCAGTGTGTACAGGACGTGACCATGCCGTGATCTCATTTCAAGAGAATCACATCCCACAGAAACAGGGCTGGGCTAAACTGCCATGGTCCCCTGCATGGAGGGGCAATGCTGGGCCGAAGATCGTATAACCACGCCCACCACAACAACACGACCCCGCACATAACAAACAAACAGAAAATCAGAAGGCAAACTTGCAGATCAGACATTTCATATATAGCCATAAGCAACAAAAAAATACAAGTTATGAATCAAATCTTAAAAATCTCCACTTGTTCCCGCCACAAAAAAGGCAGAGAAGATATATCCCGATCAAATTGCAACCGTCAGTAATATTGTAAATCTTGATCGGGATAATATTATTAACATTCTCGTGAATGACAGCCATCAATACTAGACTTTATCACACAGACTGTTTTGTGGAGGCGAACTGACGAATTCAAATGTGACCTGGAATGTACAGGCTACATTGTTAACTTCTTAATATTTTCGTGGGGGGGGGTTGGGTGGCCGAATGGTTAGCGTGTGCGCGCTGTATCATACGGCCTGCCATTGAGTCAACTGGCGTGGTTTGGAATCCCCGGTTGTACGTGGCAAGGAGTAGGGTTTTCTCCGGGTACTCCGTTTCCTCCCACTGCTAAAGACTCCTACGCGCAAGCGAATTATTGAAATAAAATTAAACCATGTTAGTCCTGAAATAACCTAGTTTGTTTCGAGTTTACGTTAAACCTTATTTCTCTCTCTCTCTTAATATTTTCGTGTCGATTTGGCTTGTGTAGCGTACTGTCGCCTCATGTTTCGCCGTAACTTCTACTGTTCCACTTTTCGTCTGTTGCTTTCTGACGGGGCGAAGCGTACCTCGCCCAAAATTGGTGGAAGGGCAAAGGCTTCTAGAGGCGTCGATATACCTACACTTGTCGGACGGCCCCCAAGTGGCCCTGAATTTGCGATATTGGTGTATTATGATATTTTGAACATTATAAAAATTTGAAGGAAGGAATACCACTTTAATGTACCTGTAATAATCTATGAGAAAAACGAAAAGTTAGGAATCGGGTAAGAGTGCGATTTGTTTGGACTTTGGAGATTATCACGCTGTTTTGGGGGCCTAACCAATCTCCCTCGACATTATGGATGCCCCACCAATTATAATATGAGTGCCCATGATCTCGGCATTATGGGCGCCCCTCCGGAATGAGCATCCCGCCATTAATCCGTTTTGGGTGCCCCATTGATCAATTTGTGAGTACCCAACCAATCTTACTCGTCATGATACATTATGTGCGGCCCATACTGATATGGGCACGTTGGTCGTTGTCTTCTTATTGTGTCCAATGGGAAAGGCGCCTTCGCCGCTCATTTGGGGCGCCGAATTTTTCCAGGGGGAGCAGTATAGTTATTTTCATAACTGTATTTTTGGGAGCGCTACGTCTGCTCCCCCACAGTTATTGATCCCTCCTAAAGGCAACTAGTATGAAACTAACGCTTTTTCACATCTCGGTTCTAAGGCTATTTTAGAATCCTTACCGTCTTATTTTCACGGAGATTAATCTTTGATCACCAAAAGGAATCATTTCCTGTCACATCTGACACAAATTTATAATTATCCAACACTATTTTCATGTAGAATTGTGCTCTAAAAAAAAGTACACAACTTTCATTCAAACCCAGGCGCCATTTTTAACTGACGTCTGCGCAGACCGGTTCATAGCTGCTCTCAGCCAGTATTCCAAATTTAGGAATGGAATTTTTACCGTAAACGAAAATTCATGCTATACACCAATTGACACTGATTGACAACAGACTAAACTAGCTATCTGATACCACTAAAGTTTTTTTTTCCAACATACATGAACAATAATTACATAAAATAATTACAATTTCTACGGTATCATTTCATTCCTAAATTGTGGTACATTTTTATTTTACTTGACAAATATCATTTAATTACCTTGTATTACTTTATCAAATTTAAAAAAAAACCAACATTTCCAATACTTTTACATTCCTCTCTTATTTATTAACTGTATTTTTAAAATTTGTGGGTTTTTTTTATTTACATCATTTTATTTATTTATTGAATATTTGAGATACCTTTTTGATAAAACATGTTTTTCCGTTTGATAGGTTTTATGTAATAATTCTTCATGTGTGTTGAATGGTTGGGGTACATTTTATTTTACTTGACAACATTTAATTATCTGATATTACTTGGGAGATTTTAAATATCTTATAAAGGTCAATATAATATTTTTGTTCAATTTTATTTAAAGATTTTATGTAATTATTGTTCATGTATGTTGAATAAAAAAAAACTTTAGTGGTGTCAGATAGCTAGTTTAGTTCGTTTACGATAAAAATTCCATTCCTAAATTTGGAATACTGGCTGAGAGC
The DNA here is from genome assembly GCA_948474765.1 of Patella depressa. Lineage (NCBI taxonomy): Eukaryota > Metazoa > Mollusca > Gastropoda > Patellidae > Patella > Patella depressa. Next base: position 49,108,945 of record OX419718.1, read on the forward strand.
AGCTATGAACCGATCTGCGCAGACGTCATTTAAAAATGGCGCCTGGGTTTGAATGAAAGTTGTGTACTTTTTTTTAACGCACAATTCTACATGAAAATAGTGTTGAATTATTATAAAATTGTGTCAAATGTGACAGGAAATGATTCCAATTGGTGATCAAAGAGGAATCTCCGTGAAAAATAGACGGTAAGGATTCTAAAATAGGCTTAGAACCGAGATGTGAAAAAGCGTTAGTTTCATACTAGTTGCCTTTAGGAGGGATCAATAACTGTGGGGGAGCAGACGTAGCGCTCTCCAAAAAAACAGTTATGAAAAAAACTAGGGGAGCAGCTGCCCCCACTATCTACGGGCCTGGGTAGTTATAGACTTCCAAACAAAACACATTAAACATCACAGAAATTATATTTATTTGCATGTTCTTCATCTAAACTTATTGTATACAATAATATAATGTGTTAATCTGAATAATCCAATATTCCACGAGGATGCTCGATTCACAGTCCAGAACGTCCCGAATCGACAGAATTACAATCGAGTGACGCGGAATTCAGTCCCGTCACAGTTCTGCCAGTCCCGACAGCTGAGGTGGAGTGAGTAGAATCGTGACGTATTCCTAGCAAAAAATATGTTTATTGGTTGAAATATTTTCTATACCGTTGACACATGCGTTGTCCTCCGAAATTCTCTATTTCACTCGATTGACACCAGTTTAGGAATTTAATTCCGGAACTGTGAATCGAGCATCCCCCATGTGTGCCTTGAAAGGGGAGATAAATGGCGTAAATGAAGTATTAAGAAAGTAAAACACTTCATTCGTTTGGGTTGCTTATTCAAAATAACTGTTTACATACTTTATTCTATAAGATGCCGGTACTCCGACGGGTACCCGTACAACAAGTAACATCCCTCTTCTTGAGCACTGTCCGCCATTTGAATACTCATTATCGTTACACACGTCGATGAGACCATTTCCGAAAAATAAGCTCTCTCCTTTACGATATACAGTAAAACTACCCCCCCCCCCATTATATCTAGCAAGAGGCAATATTATATTATTCCACAACAAAATGGCGTTTTGGTAAACCAGGTTTACCACCTAATAAATCAGAATCATAATGTATTGAATCAAACGATATTTTCTCATAAGTATTTATCAATGTATTAAGTACATCCTCTTCTATTTTACTAAAATATTTAACTGGGGTATAACCATCGCGCATTGATCGACAAACAGTAACTACTGACGGTGCTGGTACATTCTTTAATAGACTCCTCATATTAGCTGTTCTAATCTCAATTTCTCTCATAGTTGGTGTATGAAATATTACCATGGTATGATTTGGCCTATTAAAACCAACACACAGTCGCATACCCATATCAGGTGAAAATTCGTAAGTGCTCTGTGAAACTGGTAGGCATAAGCCAACTTTTGATACAGCAATCAATTGAGAAACAGTAAGTCTGAACAGATAATTGACAAGAATTAGAGTACGTGTCTTCAATGAATATTCAAATTTTTTACACACTGACTTTTCTAAAAAGGGGTTCTTCAAAGTATCGTAGAAATCTTGATATATCACTTTAGAAGCATTCTTTTTAAATCCTAAGCCATCAAGTGTTTCTCCTTTTCGCTGATTCAACTGCTTAACCAATTTGATTTTTTGGATTAAATCGTAAAATAAACTGTTTAGTTGACTTTCTTGACCAGCGTTACTTGGGCAGAATATGAGTTGAATTATTTCCGACACCACATCAACTGTCTGTGAAGTCATCCCAACGTCATACAAAGGCATAATGGCGGCTTCACATCCATAATAATCTTCATCGATATCTAATATTATATTGTCAAGCGGGGATAACCAGTTATCTGATCTAGAGAGCTCTAAAGCTTTATCCTCGCTAACAAGTTCTACAACAGTTGTCCTTTTAATCTCACAAGCATCTCTTGGTATTTCTGTCTTTCTAGTGTCCCCGATGTCCATTAAGTCATTTAAATGTACACAATAATTGGTCATATTCTTAAAATTTTGTATAAAATCCAGACAAACACAAACAGGATATTCATCACCTGGCGACAAACCTTTAACTAAACCCATGCGAATATTGAACTGAACGTGATCATTTTCCATTATAACCATACTAGATTCCCATGGTGGCCACACCCATATGTATCGCGATATTAAACCCGCCTGAGCTGCTAGCTGGAAAAAATGATGGAACATTTTGTTAACAATGAAAACGTATTTCATTAATAACGATCAAACAGGTGAACAACGAGTGAAATGATAGTAAAGTATAAACCGATAAGTAGTGATAGTACTGGAAAATCATATTATAATAATAACATTATTAAAAAAACAAAAATGAAATGAAATGTAGTTTCAGGTCCTACTTTTCAGAACACACTGGACTAGCGATAAGGAAATTTTTTGTCCGGATAGCGGTGCTAGTCTTATTTCGATTCCAACTGTCAAGTAGTGTCAAGTGTACACTGGATCTCGGTTTTCGTACCATCGGAATGAATATATATAGCGGCGTTACGTGTACGCCAAGTCAAACTACCAGACTGCTGTCCTTGCCAGGCCATCCGTCCTGGACAAGTATTAGGAAGATTGAACTTAAAAAAGAATGGGGAATCTTCCAATGAATAGATTGCATGAAAGCACAACACCTACCGTGCACTAAGACATGGATAGAGGAACACTTGTTCTACTTACAGCTATAAATACGTCGTTCTGTTGCATCATGGCTGTAATTTCTTTTCTTGTTCTGGGATATTGAAACAGTGATATAATATCAAATACCGGTGGAGGCGCACCATCAGAATGTCCATCTATATGTAGCTGAATAGACACAATATGGTTGTTAATGACAAATATACTTTCAGCAAGGAATAAATGTTATTAATTTTATGTACTTTCGTGATCAAATAAATAACTGTTTAGAATATAGGTTTAAATCGATCGTGTACAAATTCTTAAGAAATGCACATTTTGTGGCACGAGGCCCTTGTCCTGAAGTAAAATGGATCCTCACCTCCAATTCAAAGGCACCCTTTATGGCCCTTTTCCTGCACTGGCGGTCCCTCTACCTTGTTGGCCCTGTCTTACGGGATTCATACCCCCCCCCCATTCCCGATTCCGTGTTTTCTTTTAGTTTTAGTTTTGGTGAGTTTTACATTTTTAGGGATCAGACTCAAAGGATAGTGCCTCGGGCGCCTCCGCTATAATCCGCTGCTGAGGTTTAACGCCCTACTGTTCAGCTTCGAATGGACTAATGAGGACGGACATACGCCATATAGTATGTCATGGTCTGAATTCAAGCTGCCAGGGGTTCTTTCACGTGGATGCCAATGTGTACGAGGAACCTCGGGTTTTCCTTCCATCCGAATGGACATACGTTGTCCCTTGTCAGACTCTCTGCCCTGCATCACTGACAAGGGGGAACCGCACCGAAAAATTAGAAATGATATTAATAGTTCATAATACTTACTAAAACATTTCCTTGTTTTGGTATTAAATTTCTTTCCGAAGATCTAAACCAGTACGGTAAAACTGAAATAAAGAAATGATTTTAATCAAATTGTAAGAAGCTTGGAAAAGAAAGTCAATAAGAAGATGTAAAGTGCCAGGAATTCAACGCAATTAGCTTTTAATCTCTTAAAATCAACGAAAATAATTGTATTTCGCGGAGTTAATTGTTTTAAAAACAATTTAAAAATGCTTTGCAGAAATATTTAATTTAACTGCTTACCTTCATGATGCTCTTCTACAATATAAACTGGTGTTACATCTAAGGTTTTCTTTACATTTCCTTTTAGAATAAATTGTTGCTGCCCATACTGACACCACTGGTTAGAATGACTGTCCTCGTGTATATTCTTCCATTTCCAAAAGAAAATAAAAACCACAGACCAGAGGATGAATAGGGCTAATAATAATTCATTTGTTTTGCATGGGAAAATCGTGGATCTACGAATCCTGAACATTTTAACAACAAATATCAATGATAATATAAATATATTATAAAGTTGATAATAAATAGACCTTGCTCCTACTCACTATATTTCTAATAAACAATTTCTCTATTTAATTATAATTATCTATCACCGACCAAAATCTGGCAATCTGATATGTGCAGAGGAAACAGCTTGCATCAATTTTGCCTGGAGGTGTGAAATTCTATTAAAATGATCAATCATTCCATTTCAATACTAGTTGTTGCTAAATTGTTCTTAGCGCTAAATCTATATGCAGTTTGTCAAGTCTGTGAGAGCTTGCGGATGTTCTAAAGCTATTCGTGTCAACCATGATACAAAACGGTTGACTTAATGATGTTGCTGTTAAGGGAGGTCCTAATAAAATGAACAGGTGGCCTCTTAAACGGGTCGCAACAGACAAACCGACAGATAGAGTGATGTAAAGAGAGAGGTTTAATGTCCATTCGACACAAACTAGGTCATTTCGGGACTAACATATGGTTTAATTTTATTTCAGTAATTCGTTTGCGCGTAGTCTTTAGCAGTGGGAGTACCCGGAGACAACTCACGAGTTTGGACAGGATATCCTACTCCTTGCCACCGGGGATTTGAAACCACACCAGTTGACTCAATGACAGGCCGTATGATACAGAGCGCGCACGCCAACCATTCGGCCCTCCAACCCTCCAACAGACAAACAAGGCAGTATAAAAAAGGGCATCGGAATAATTGTAACTTTGTCCGCGATATGACCTAGGTGGTTTCTCATTCCTCTTCTGTCATATTTGTAGGAGCGGGAGATATTCACACGTCCATCGACGACAAAATACGTTAGCGAGGTTCTGGGCCTGCCTCCGTCGGCCCCTGACGTACGAGCCTCTCTCTACGTATATACCAGCAATCTGTTTCACAGAGAATTACTTACGAATTATCTCTGTCGGGTGAATCCGGTGATTTTTTCGGATGAAATTCGGAATCCCCATTGCAGGATCCTGAATTCTGGCCCACACCAAGCACACCCGGCCCAGAGAGTCTATTATACCAGCCCATTTCATTTTTTGTCCGACCGGCCCTTCGGGCGATCACCCGATGTCCCAATCCGCCCCTGGTCTTGACCATTACTACAAAACACATTTATTAATTCTTGGACATAAATATCAGCGTACAGTATTTTGATGACGAATAACAATTATACATGTAGCATTCACCATAATATGCCAGGGCTTCAAAACAGATTCGCAAAGATCCAATTAAAACCAGACTCCTGATATGTTTTATAGACTCAGTGGTGGAAAGAGGAGGGTGCGACGGGAAGAAACTGGCTGTTAAAAATTTGATTGGGACAGATACATACAAAAAAATGTACTGGTAATCATAGTATAACTGGCTGTTAAATACACTTTTTCTTGTTGTGACCATAAACACTGGGTATTAATATTTGAGCGTCCACCCAGGATTCTAGCTCTTTATTTCCTCATACCTCACCAAAATATGTAAGTGTTACTGATTTTTGACAGCACAGTGTTATAGTAACAAATTATTATTTTTTCAAGTGTCCGTGTGCAAAGCCCAACTTAACGGGAGCGGGGCCCTGGGCCTGGCTAGAATCGTGGGGCCCCCAACGCGACGAGAAGATTTTTTCTATATACAAGAAAAATTACATAATGTCAGTTCCGAATGGCAATGCGCGGAAATGACAGATATCGGCAGAGAACTGTTATAAAAATATAAAGTGAAATCGCCGCTAGAAGCCTAGACCGATCATCGAGTTGAACTTCACAGAGAAGGATTAAGGCAGTGATTCTCAACCAGTGTGTCGCGGCACACAGATGTGTCACGAGATCATCCCATAGGTGTGCCGCGAAATTTTCAACGGCACACTACTAAAATGAGAAAAACCATGTGATCCCAATTGAGTATTCACTACCAGTTCATAGCTGAGTTTTTTCTTTATTTAGTTTGAGTCATTCTATGACTAGTCTGAGTCTACGATTCTATGCCTTTAATGACTTACCATGTTTTTATTTTTCAAAATTCAGATATATTTCATATATATTAGCCAGGTGTGCCGCTATATTTTTATGTGTGGCAAAGTGTGCCATTGACAAAAAAAGGTTGAGAACCACTGGATTAAGGGATACCACAGTCTCCGCCGCCAAATCAATTTCCGTGAAACATTCATCTGGAATTTGAATTTTTTCTCTTTTTGCCACGAACCGCGGGGCCCCATAAGCTGAGCCTGTCCGTGTGTAAATAATATACAGTAATATGGTAAAACCTATTTCACAATAACCACTTATTGACCAACCTGATTAAAATACAGATCTATATTTCACAATAACAACTTATTATATTGATGGATGAAACGTGAAATATTCACATGATCTGTCCTTAAAATGGGAAGCTGTCTGGTGTTTAAACATGTCCACCGGTTAAAAGTAGAGAAGTCCTACCGTCACATCTCAGTCTTCGCAGATGGCTGTTAAAAGAAGACTGACAACCATACTTTTTCAAAAATGCTGTTTTTTTCTCTGGTTAATATGGAAACTGACAGAGGCACAAAGAGCAGATGGAACTTAAAATATATTTCTATATCCCACAGATTGCGATACCTTTCGATATATTCGAGAATATCATACCGTAACTTCCTGGATTAGGGCCCCTGATTATACGATAATTCGCGTTTTGAGCTAGTTCTCGGTCCATCTCTTGTAAATTTGGGCGTATCTTGCAAGACAACCATTTTTTTTCATTTTTTTTTTGAAAATCATTTTTGGTCAAGTCTGTATCATTACATCGATTTTGCTCGCATCTGAGTCCATTTTGGGAGGATATTTACTCTTTTAAATGTACAAGGCGCCTGATTTTTTCTCGTAAGGAAAAATTAATAGATTGCAGATTCAAATTGCGCCCATTTTTTCAAAATTCCTGTTTAAGCGCCTGGAGGTGGTAATTCCACTCAACAGAACCTAGGCAATTTTTCTACTGACATATTCTTATTTCAATAATTTGTTTGTGTATATGGGCCTTTATTAGAGGGGGAATCGGGGATAACTCAGGGGATGGGACATACAAAAATACTGTGTTACTGTTAATATTAGAATGTGCTACAGACCTATAGCTGCATAACAAAATATTCAACAAAATACTTTTCAAGAAAAACAACTGTAAATTGCTGGACTTATATTTGTCATATAAATGATTTTCACTGATCAATAAAAGATGGTCAATAATAGATTTAATTTATTTTTTAGGAGTTGTATGATCTATTTAACAAAATAAAATCGAGGTGCACATTTATAATACCTCGTTTAGTAATCAGTCAAATACCCGTCAGATGTATTATTGCACAGTCCGGCTTACATCCGGTTTGTTTCCCGGTGATCTGAATTGTGGTTCTAGATTATGGAATGCCAAACTAACATAAATTCGATTCATTACCCCTGGTTCCTCCGTCAATTGAATGATTGTATGTGTGTTTGTCGTTCCATACAGTAACACAAGCCAAGTCAACTGGTAGCGATGAGTAGTTTTCAGATTTAAACAAAGACAGAAACCACCAACTGTCCTTCACTTTCAAATTGGACGGCCGAGTGGAAGCGTCTCTTCACTGTGGCCAAATAGGGCAAGTCATTCGCCTCAAACAGGTTAGTAACTTAACTTTTAAACTTATTTATATTACAAATTACAGGCATATCTCAATGGCCACGTGGCAGTTGTTCCTTGGGGAATCAGCGCTGTTTTTTTATATAAAAGATCTTTACCATGTTATTATGTTTTTATCAAACTGCACAATATCGGAATTATCTGACATTCCTTCAACAACGAATATTGATTTGAGTTTAGGGAAAGTGTATAGTATTAATTCTTGGTTTTATTTTCAGATTACCCGACTAAAGGAGATAAGAAGTTTATGGTATCATAGAGAGGTCCACACACGTTATTATTTATCTTATACTGGGCCTGTCTTTATATTTTGGTTTGTGGATGTTGTATAAGCTTGGCTTATGCACCAATTTCTTTTTGTAATACCATGAGTAGTGACGACTTCCATGATGTATTATTAGGTTTTATTTGGTTGAAAGTTGTAGACATGGGGAGTAATTAAATTGGGATATATTAATATATGGCACCGACTAATCCCACATCTCCTTTCTAATAATATATTTTTTTTCTTTTTGCACGTTTTTCACTTTTTACACCTTTTTGCATTTGCTTTCTAAGTAAGGGGTGCTGTATTTAATATATTCTGATATTTGGTTTATCTTAAGATTTTTAATGCTTTTAACGTATATTGCAAATTTCTCCTGAGGGTCCAGAACAGATAATGGGATATAACGTGTTTCTATGACAAGCTTAGATGTGTTTTTGATAGCGGGGTCTAGAGAGCTAACGGATGCAGGTGAGTTATGCATCACCATTGGTAGTTTCTAATATTCTATAGATAGTCTTGTATAATGTGTTTCTATGATAAACTTAGATTGTTGAACATACAGCTATGTTATTATGTATCGTCTGGTCTACATTATTATAACTTTGAAATATGCTGTGTGTTTTTTATCAGTGCATAAACAGATTGATTGAAGGGATTTCTAATTATGAGCATTAAGTTTGCTAAAAAAAAAAAAGGAGGCGGGGGGGCTAGACAGCACATGTACTAATCGCTTTCTCCCCATATATGTTTCAGGGTCCTGTCTGGATAGATATGGGGCTACAGATTATTAGATGCAGTGGCAAAGGAGGAGCACCAAAATGATAGGTGATTGTCTGTTGGGTGATTATATAAGGCAAGTACATGTTTCTGACAGACATTCAGACCCTTTGTGGACTAGACTACACATGTACTAATCTTTCTCCCCCATGTTTGTTTCAGGGTCCAGTCTAGATAGATATGGCTCTACAGATTGTTGGATGCAGGAATGACAGTGGCAGAGGAGGAGCACCAAAATATAGGTGTTGGGTGATTTTATAAGGCAAGTACATGTTTCTTACAGACAATTAGATCGTTTGTGGACTAGACTGCGTATGTACTAGTCTTTCTCCCCCATGCATGTTTCAGGGTCCTGCCTGGATAGATACAGTGCTACAGATTGATGGATAGAGTGGTGAATGCAGTGGTACAGATTGTTGGATGTAGGAATCTCAGATGAGGATTTTTGCAGGCAAGTACATGTTTCTGACAAACATACTTCAATGCGGTTGTGGACTCCCTCTCTCTTTCTCTCTTGGTGTCTTTATTAAAGTAATAGCCAAAAGTGTATTTTCGTAGCCCAAATTTGGATATTTAAACAAGACGATATTATTATTATCTGTTATGTAGCCACCTTGCTCTTGGCGTGTGTATAATTGTTCTATATAAAGATATATTTAGATACGTGTTCGAGAAGAATTATTTTTATAAGAAATAAATGATGAAGTGGATTTTTGTCACAGGGAATTCGGTAAAATGGATCTAAAAATGACACTTTTAAATAAGTTCAATCTAGTCCTCCATTTAGATATAAAAATAGTTTTAGTTGACGTTACAAGAGAGGGGTAGCTTATTTTGTTAGAAATTCCCATGCCACTTCTTTCCTGGAGTTCACATAGACTACTTCTTGTGTGTTATGTGTGTAATTCACTGTTGTGACTTATAAAACATTAACAACCCATACATGCTTTTTCTGGCGTGGTTTCCCCCTTATCATTGATGTAGGATGAAGGGCCTGACAAGGACAACTTTCTATTTCTGATGGGACGAAAAACTGAGGTCCAATGTACACCTTGGCGTGCACGTAAAAGATCCATTGGCAGTTGGAATTCGGAATTAGAGTAGGCTGTTGCGCCGCTGCCCGGGCAAAATTTCCCTCTTAGCATACTGTATGGTGTATGCCCGTCTTCATTAGCCCAGTTTTGGAGCAGAACAGTAGGACGTTATACCCCATTTCATTTCGTTTTGTTTTCATACCTGCTTGTTGATTAAACCATTCCTTTGTCCGGGTGGTACTGCGATAATTATAGTCTTTGGCTGTTGAAACGTAACTTTAGCAAAATAAGGCTTGGTGGTATAAATACAAAATATAAAACTGTTTTACATTTTACAGGACCACATATGAAGGCGTCAAATGATTTATTTCATGATGGTCACAACAGGCATAGAAGAAGACAGACATGGTAATTCTTTTACTATAGCATTTAAGGCCTGCAATAGGTTAGCTCATGCACGTTGTATCATAAGGTCTGTCATTGAGTCAGCTGGCGTGGTTTCAATTCCCTTGTTGTATGTGACAAGGAGTAAGGTCGTCTTTCTAACCGGTTTCCTCCTACTGGTAAAGACCCCTACTCGCAAGCGAATTATTGAAATGAAATTGAACCGTATGTTAGTCCCGAAATGACCTAGTTTGTGTTGAGTGGACGTTAAACGCTGTATCTCTCTAACCGTATCTTCTAATTACAAGATAGTCAGAATATAATTGACCCTTATGGTCTTCCATAGCTATGAGATATTCAGCTTGAATAGTGAAATTCTAGATTGGCAATAACAAGTTTCTGTATATATATATTGTTTGCACCAGATATAATTCCTAAATTCTTCATTGGTCCGTCTAATATGACAAGTTTGAAACACATTTTAATGTAGGAGTCCTTGGAAACATTGACTTTTAGTGGCGATTGAGGTGTAAAGCTACTTGGGGGGTTGAGTCTACTTGTTATGTCTAGGCTAGATAGGTTTGCTTCGAAACAACAGACTGAAGATGTTTATCTCTTTCATATACAACATTGTTGTCTTCTGGCTACTAGCCGAACAACAGATTTCCGGTGTGCACACCTCATTCATTGGTCCTCGACGAGACCAGTTATCTTTGATGACTTGTGGTTGGCCACCCAGTTATCTCTGGTGACTGGTAGTTTGCAGTCCATATTAGGCTATGGACATCTGGTACAGATCAGAAGAAGATTCATTAAAACTCGCGCATTGGTCCTCGACGAGACCAGTTATCCCTGATGACTTGTGGTTGGCCACCCAGTCATCTCTGGTGACTGGTAGTTGGCAGTCCATATTATGCTATGGGCTTCTGGTACAGATCAGAAGAAGATTCATTAAAACTCACGCTTTGGTTCTCGACGAGACCAGTTATCTTTGATGACTTGTGGTTGGCCACCCAGTTATCTCTGATTACTGGTAGTTGGCAGTCCATATTAGGCTATGGGCTTCTGGTACAGATAAGAAGATTCATTAAAACTCACGCATTGGTTCTCGACAGACCAGTTATCTTTGATGACTTGTGGTTGGCCACCCAGTTATCTCTGATGACTGGTAGTTGGCAGTCCATATAAGGCTATGGGCTTCTGGTACAGATAAGAAGATTCATCAAAACTCAAACATTAGCTGGTGATATATAGGCAGTCTGCTTCATTTCTCTAGAACATTACATTTGAGGTTCTTCCATCATGTAGTTTAAACCTATATTCTCACTAAAAGTCTATCAAATCCCTTCCCTATGTAAAAGTATGTCCAAAACATGTTAGCTCATGTTTCTTTACTGTAACTTTTTGATGATTCGTTTGTAATTTGGATTTAACTATTGTTATATCGCCAACGGTCATCAATTTATATGTTTATAATCTTGTTATTGCCAAAATAGTATTTTTCTAATGAAGTTGTAAAACTGGCGTCGTGTCTACGCAGTTAATTGTTCATGTTTTTCAATATTTGCTGGGGTTTGGGTGGTCGAAAAGTTATCATGTGCGCGCTGTATCATAAAGCCTGTCATTGTGTCAACTGGCCTGGTCTCAAATCCCTGGTTGTATGTGACAAGGAGTAGAGTCGCCTGTCCAACCTCGTGGGTTTTCTCCGGGTCCTGCAACTGCTATAGACTCCTACGCAAAAGAGAATTATTAAAATAAAATTAAACCACATGTTAGTCCCGAAATGACCTAGCTAGTATCAAGTGGAGATTGAACCCCATTTCTCTCTCTTATTATGCTTTTTTGCTTTATACTATAATATGATGATACCAGTCTGTAGAGATTGCCAGAAATGCCGACAAAGATTGACAAAAATATTCACATTCTAAATTTTCAATTTTCCTAAACTTGGAATGTAAACCGTTATGGGAATTTGAATGGGGACAGAATTTTTCGAAATTTTCGAAATACAAATATGACGTGATATGGGGGTTGGGAAGATGTATTATGTCTGTCCGGCCATTATGCTACAGGTCCAAAATACAAATTTTCCCTTTTCCCTAAACTTGGAACATACTAGTTTATGGTAATTTGAATGGGGCCAATTTATTTTGAAATATTCGATATACAAATATCATAAGGGGGAGGTGGTGGGGTCAAGATTTTTATAATATTTTTTCGGGCAACCATTTATTTTATTTTTTTTTACCTATACCTACTTATTTCAAAATATTGTTTAATGTGGGCCAACTGATCTTCAGTTGACATAAATTACATTATTTCTTAATCAATTATATACTTATAGATTAGAGCTTTTCATTTATATTCGTATTTCAATATCTTGTTTCAAATAAGTACGTAATATGATATAGAGATTGTCAGAAAAGCCTACAAAGTTCGATATAAATTTTTACATGCTTTTATTGTCAGTATTTGGGTAACATAACCCAACCATTTATTGATAGTGCATATAAATCTATATAATTTCTCGGAGCAGAACAGTAGGGCGTTAAGCCGCATTTCTATATGATTTGCTTAAAGGTTTGATTCCACATATAACTTTATAAATGTTTAAGTTGTTCTGTTCGGTGTTGCTGCTGGCTTTTCTTTCTCTTTTCAGGTAACTTTACTTGTAAAATGTCTTCCACAACGAGAAAAACTTTAACGGACTGCAGACTATGAATTGAAACATTGAAATGACTTGAAATTTTAATCGCACGAATAGTTTTTAATATATATATATAAATAATCTACGGGTCCAGCTATGTGGTTTTTACGGCGAGAACTTCGCTTTTCCACATAAAGCAAGCAAGCAGATTTTTTTCCCCACGGGTTTTTTTTACATACATTGATGACACCAAACATCAATCAGCTGGACCTCCTGTTGTAACTTGTTTTTATTATGCCCTCTCTTCTCAGTCCAATTCTCATGTTTGAATTTTACCATCGTGTTTTAAAGTGACATTTTTATATACATGTACAAGAACTTGTTATTTTAATATTTTTACCAATTTTTTTTAAGCCTTGATATGTAAATGGCTCGAGACCATGAAACAACTTAAAATACAAATACTCCGCACATGCTTTTACAGTGAAATGCGTCACGCGAATCCCTTTTTTCAGTGGTATAAATAAAGTACGATTTGCAAATTTTCCGTACGATTATTTGAAATAATGGTACGCCAACATCAATGGGTGACGTCACATCTGTATTTTAATTATTCTTATTATACGCAAAATATTAAACAATATTTAGATTTTTTTTTATACGCCCATATTTCATATTACAGAACAAAATTCTAAATTTTCCATTTTCCTAAACTTGGAATGTAAACCGTTATGGGAATTTGAATGGGGCAAAAATATTTTGAAATTTTCGGCATACCAACAAGATGTAATTGGGGGGGGGGGGGGGGGTGTCCGTGGGTCCGTCGTGCTGTAGGTCCAAAATATGAATTTTCCCTTTTCCCTAAATTTGGAACATACCCGTTTATGGTAATTTGAATGGGGTCAAAATCATTTCGAAATTTTCGACAAAGAAACGTGTCGGTGGGGAGGAGGAGAAGCTTTTTTTTTTCATATTTTGTTAATATCTATTAAAATATTGTTTAATGTTTGGCAAGTGACAATTCATTAGTTAAAATAGATTATATTATTTATTAATCATATATTACGCATAGATAAGAGATATTAATTTTTATATTCGTATTTCCCGTTGAAATTGTTTTTTGTATCTATGAACAAAATACATATGTTAAATTAGACACATAATAATCTTATTGCATAAATAGTACTTTTTTTATGAAGTTGTAGAACTGATCTCTACTGTTATAATTATTGTTCATTTATATTATATGCATGTTTGGTTTTTTTTTACAATGTAAGGTCAATAGTGAGTAGACACTATGGGAGTAAGGGTGGGTAGCCGAGTTTCAATACTGACCACTCATATCTACATCTTGAATTAATTATTTACTTATAGATAAGAGATTATGATTCGAATTTCCTTAATTTTCATACATTTTTTTAGCTTTTTTACACGCCCATATTAAACAATTAGTTATTTTTATATACCCATATTTCATTTTACAGAACAAAATTCTTAATTTTCCATTTTCCTAATGTAATCCATTATGGGAATTTGAATGGGGTCAAAATTGTTTGGAAATTTTGGACATACAAACATGACGTGATATGGGGGGAGGGTATTATATCTGTTCGTCCATCATGCACAGGTCCAAAATATAAATTTTCCATTTTCCCTAAACTTGGAACATACTAGTTTATGGTAATTTGAATGGGGTCAATTCATTTAGAAATTTTGGACATACAAACAATATAAGAGGGGGGGGCGAGATTTTTATATTTTTTCATGCAACCATTTATTACCCACATATTTTAAAATATTGTTTAATATGGGCCAACTGATAATTCATCAGTCTAAAAAGATTATTTCTTAATCAATTATTATTTACTTATAGATTAGAGGTTTTCATTTATATTCGTATTTCAATATATCTGATGTTAAATTACACAAATTATTATCTTGTTATTGCCAAAATAGGATTTAAAAAACCCAAAAAAAACAAAAAGTTGTAGGACTGATGTCTACTGTTATAAATGTTCATGATTATATGTTTTATAATGTAAGGACTGTAAACACTTTCACTTGATCAGCTCCCTTTTCGGGAAAATCCCCACCTCTCCCTTCTTAGATGTGATTTAAGGCTAGGTAGCTCATATCTATAGCTTTGTTTCAAATAATAAGTATATACTATAATATGATAAAAAAAACCCAGTCACTGAGATTGTCAAAAAAAACTACAAAGATTGATATAAATATTCACGTTTATATTATTGTCAGTTGAATTTAGGTAACTGGATCAAAATTCAAATAATTCTTCAGTTGAGATTATATTATTTCTTAATCATACTTACAGATAAGAGAATTTGATTTAGATACATATTTCTGTAATTATTGTACATTAGTTTTTTTATACGCCTATATTAAACAATAATTTGATTTATTTTATACACCCATATTTCATGTTACAGTTACAGAACAAAATTCTAAATTTTCTATTTTCGTAAACTTGGTACGTAAACCGTTATGGGAATATGAATGGGGTCAAAATTATTTCGAAATTTTAGACATAACAACATAATGATGTGGGTCATGGGGTAGGGGATTTTGTCCGTGGGTCCGTTGTGCTATAGGTCAAAAATTTAAATTCCCTTTTCCCAAAATTTGGAACACCGTTTATGGTAAATTGAATGGGGCCAAAATGATTTCGAAATTCCTGACAAAGAAGCCTGTTGGGTTGGGCGTGGTCAAGGATTTTTGTGTCCAACCACATTTAATATTTTCTTATCAGTTATACTGTCAGTAGCGACATAATATTGTTTAATATGGGCCAATTGATGTATGTTTTCTAAATCAATCATATACTTATAGACGTAGTTAAAAATTGTTTACAAATAAAACATTTTACCAGCTTTGTTTTTACAGAATCTGTGATTTTGCTCTAACAAGCTACTCCTTAAAGATACATTATGGGCGATTAGATAAAGAGTTGGCAGTTCTCACTATAATAGTTAAAAACTACATAATGTAAAGGGAATTTGCTGAACTAAACCCAATTTCCATATCTTACCCCTCCCCTGCGCCCTTCTCGATATAAATTTTCACATGTTTCTACAGTTGTATGTTTTCTTGCATAACTAAATTTTCGACTTTCTAATTTTGGGGCATACTAACTTTATGCAGCCAAATAATGGTTATTTTGAAACTTTCGACATACCAGCATATTCATCAAAATTTCTTATGTCTCGCAAACACCATAGATATGGAAAGGTAACATCCTATTTCACCCATCTATGGTGTTTGCGAGACGCATATGAAATTTTGATGAATATTTATTTCTAAATAATAGAAATATTTTATGATAAATTAGACAAATGAATTATGATACATTTTAGAAACATGATTTATTTTATTCATTACACCCATATTTTATAACTATTCTTTTATGGTTAAAGCAATTTTAATTTCACAGTGTATCGCTAAAGGTCATCAAATAAATTTGTATTATGATTTTGTTGTTGCTAAAATAGTGTTTGTCTAATGAAGTTGTAAGACTGCTGTCTACACAGTTAATAGTTAATTTTTATTATCTGCATGATTTTGTAAAGTGATATATTATATATATTTTCTGGTCAATAGTGAGTAAACACTTCCAGTTGGGCAGGATACTTGGAAAATCCTAATCCTGACCACTCATATCTACATCCCTAGGTCACTTTGATATAACCCTATCACATGGCTTATAGTCTTTATTCATCGAATTTTCTCACCAACGGCTGCCAGACAGGATACGCCCAAAATTTGCAAGAGATGGATAGAGAATGCGCAAAAAATCAGGGGCCATAATCCAAGAAGTTAAGGTCCGAAATGTGCGAATATTGTAAGGGAATGAAATCTCTTAGATATAAAGATATAATCTTCATAAAAATCGGACAAAAAATGTAAAGCCAAGAGAATGGGCCCGCAATTTTTTGGAGGGGCTAAGGATGTGGCCGGCTAAGAAAACTCCTAATTGTTGGCAAAATATTTTGGGGGAAGCAAGTAGGGTTTAACGTCCACTCGACACAAACTAGGTCATTTCGGGACTAAAATATGGTTTAATTTTATTTCAATAATTCGGCGTATCGGTCTTTAGCAGTGGGAGGAAACAGGAAGACCCGGAGAAAACCGATGAAGTTGGACAGGCAACCCTACTCCTTGCCACGTACAACCGGGGATTCGAATCCATGGTGTTACGGTGATATAATTTAAGTTTTTAAAATTGGATAAAATTCATGACCTCTGGAGGGACCACAAGCTACAAACATGATTTTTAGTACAATCTGGGGCAATAATCCAGGAAGTTTGGGTCTGATCTGTGCAAATTTTAAAAAGAACCAAGATTTGGGGGTCATATACATACTTAATAAGTTTCATCAAAATCAGATTAAAAGTGTGACCTCTTGAAGGTCTACAACCTTGATATACATGTACCATACACTATTAGCATATGAGGGGCAGCCATGTGGTCCGATTTTCACAAACATCGAACTAAACCATCATTATGGTGTAATGGTGATATATTCGAACGCTTGTTTTAAAACGGATGAAAATTGTGACCTTAAGAGTGTCCACAAGCTAAAAGATAGGGTGCCAGGCAACGAAAAATACACCCACAGCAGCTAAATCGTCCTGGCAGTCAACAAGAGTTGTTGGATATTTTGACTTTTTTCGGTAATGAAACATTTATAAAGTTCAGAACCATGCAAACGTTTAGCTGTTCAGTTATCAAAATTCATTGAAAATCAATATATACTTGTTCGTCTCAAGAGCTTAAGTATGATAAGTTTTGCCTCCAGAGCGTCAAAAGATTTTTCAAAGTGATCAAGGGAGATAACTTTGGTAGTAATTATTTGAAATCGCTGAAAATCAATACACTTTTTAGTCTCATGACCTTAAACACTATCAACTTTAGCCTCTCAAGCGCCCACAAGATTTTTCAAAGTGATCAAGTGCCATAACTCTGGCAGTAATTATCAGAAATCGCTGTAAATCTATAGGTTTCTTCGTCTCATAATCTCAAACACTGTTTATAAATTTAAAGTCAATTGTATATTAACTTTAGCCTTTAGAGCGTCCACAAGCAATGCAATGTGGGCGTATAAAAAGTGATTTTTCGTACAATCAGGGGCCATAATTCATGAAGTTTTGATCCGATACATACCAATATCAAAAGCAACCGAGATCTTTTGGAGAATAACCTATATATATTTCAATTTTCGTCCAAACCGGATAAGAATTGCGACCTGTAGAAAGTCCGCAGACGGATGGAAAGAGCCGGGCGACAACCCATTCAGAAAAATCACCGGCTTTCTTCTTCTTTTGGATCAACTAACAGTGTATTTTTAGTTTATACCAACAATTTTTTAAAAATCTATTTGAATTTGAATTTTTAATGAAAATCAAAATCAGTGGCCTATTTCATATATGCCGCTTAAAGGACAATATTGGTGCCAGCTATTATTACATATGTGATAGAACTGGTTAAATACATTCCAAATATAATTTTAACACAGAGATCATTGCTACGGGAAGTTACAATGAGAGGATATCTCACAATTCAAAATAGTAGGGGATCACGCTAGTCTGGAGGACGAGTGTTCGATCCCTGCATTTGAAGAGAAAGTTCATCCAGATTTTTCATTGTCAATGATGCAGGACGGAGGGACAAGGACAGCTGTCTAGACGTTGGGATGGCACGGAAAACCAAGATCCCTTATATACATTGGCATGCACATAAAAGATCCCTTGGCAGTTGGAATTCGAGAAAAGAGTGACACAATATCATACGGTCTGACATTGAATCAACTGGGAATGGTTACGATTCCCCGATTGTACGGGGCAAGGATTAGGGTCACCTGTCCAATCTCGTGGGTTTTCTCCCTATCTGATTAAAACACAGATCCTTCTTCGTTTTACTTGTCTTTGCAAGACTAGGATTTGGAAGAGTTGTTATCATGGTCTGTTACGGCGAGCTTTAGGTGTGTTTTGCATGAAACTGTGGGTATTCCACAATTAACATTAATGCTGATTGGTTTATTAAATGTCAAAAGCAGCTCATATGACCTCTGACGTGACCTATCGAAACAACAGGTCACATCTTCATGTTGTGTAGACCATCAAAAGTATAACAACATTGAGGCTGATGTCCCCCACCGAAATCCAAAAATAAATATAATATGACACATGTTAACTAATTGCATACTGTAAGTTTCATCACTCTCTATCAGACAGAATAAATGTTATTTTGTCCCAAAGCATCAGCCAATGAAATTTCTTAGTTTTAGCTCTAAATGTTAATCATTGACTCACATCTACATCAAGTTTAAACAGTCTACCTAAATTAAAAGTAGAGTTGTTATGTTTCAAAGTGATCAGTCAAATTGCTTTAATTGCTCCTAAGCCTAAGCAGAAAATTCTCACCATCACACTTTGCCAAGGTAATGGCATAATGAATATATATTTGGATATTTGTCGCTCTCACTTCATTATTACCTAAGTTATCGTGCCCCAAAGCATCAACAAATCAGATTGCGTATCTCTGCTTACCGTAAGCAGACAATGCTCATCGTCGAACTCTATCAAGCAGGGGCGTTTTAAGGATTATCATGGCGGAGGCTATATTATTCTGAGCGCCCTCTTTCGCGGGATCCGGGGTGGGTGGATCTTGTCTTGATTGATGATTTTCATACCAGAGCAATGACTGCATTCCCATTTAGTAATAAGGCTTCGACTTAATAAAGTCTCGGCCAATCAAATTGCTTATCGCTCTGCCTATGCTGAGAAGAAAATGCTCATTGTCGAACTTATAGTCAAGGTACTGGTGTAATGAATCTATGCATCAAGTTTCATCACTTTGACTTAATTAGAACCAAAGTTATAGTGTCCCATATCAACCAATCAAATAACCCTAGGCAGAAAATGCTCATCTTCAAACTCCATCAAGGTATTGACATTATAAACACCTAAACCAAGTTTGAACATTCTAGCTCAATTAGAAAAAGAGTTATTGTGTCCCAAAAAGTGTGCCTTTCACATAAGCAATTTATTTAGTTAAGACTTTGGAACAATCCCACTGCTAAAGACTCCTATAGATCTACATTTTAATCAGATTGGTTTTCTCCCACTGTTGAAGATCCCTACGTACAAGATAGTTATTGAAATAAAATTGAACCATGTGTTAGTTCCGAAATGAACTAGTTTGTGCCGAGTGGACACAAAATATTTCTCTCTTCCATCCTAGATGTTATCCCGTCTATTATTGAAGGTATCAATTTTCATGTATTTTTCATCCCCAATAATATGTCCTAACTAGAATGTATGAAGGCTTTGCAAACCAGAGAGAGAAAGAGAGAGAGAGAGAGAAAGAGAGAGAGAGGGAGATAGAGAGAGAGAGAGAGAGATTGGTTTAATGTACACTCGACACAAACTAGGTCATTTCGGGACTAACATTGTTTTATTTTATTTCAATAATTCGCTTGTGTGTAGGGGTCTTTAGCAGTAGAAGGAGATTGGAGTACCCGGGGAAAACCCACGAGGTTGGACAGGCAACCCTACTCCTTGCCAGTGGCGGATCAAGGATTATTTTTTTTTGGGGGGGGGGGGTGACAACCCCATGTTTTGTCTCACCGACCGCGGTTTACGGAACTAATTTCTGCCGCTAGTAACATAGATGCTGATTGTGTGTCTGATAAGATGCGCAACGTGTGCTATATAATATATGTACGACCATGCGTGCATGTCCCGGTGGAAGCTTGTGTGACCCGGGATTCCTATACACCGCTAGTCACCCCCCCCCCCCCTGGATCCGCCCCTGCTTGCCACATACAACCGGGGATTCAAAACCATGCCAGTTGACTCAATGACAGGCTTTATGATACAGCGTGCATGTGCTAACCATTCAGCCATCCACTCACCCCCCCCCCCCCCCCACACACACACACACACCCGCCCCCAACCGCTCACCTCAATTAAACAAATTACAGAACTTAATTTAAATAAATTGTAATTTTACACAACTACTTAGTGCTGGACCAAATAAACACCAATTCCAAATTACTAGAATCGAAATTCCAAATTTAAAATGCCAAATTTCAAATCTGATTCGATTTCCTTTGACTAATCAGATAGAGTATTCTAACTTGCAATATGTACTTAAAGAGTTAATCCCAAGAATTGAAACAATACATTTTTATGCAATACGAAGCCGATTGGTAGGATCGAATGCCAGTCAAATCGTCCATAAGCAAAGTCTGATTATGTCGTCCACACCCTCTGGTGGAGTCGTCCTCACTCGTTGGTGGAGTCGTCCACAAGACATAGTTTAATTTCGGGCAGAGGCGGATTACCCTATAGGCAGCGTAGGCAGCTGCCTAGGGCCCATAAAATTTTTGACGACTTTTTTAAATTTGATGTTTTACATTATTTAGTTCATTGAACCATAGATCGTATATAATGAACTACGCTTTCGACGAACCTCACACGGTTGTGTTGACCATTCACTGTGAGGGAAGAAAGCCCACACGGTCAGCGACTCCATAGCGCTCGGGATGAGCTTCAGAGTGATCGATCACTCCAGCTGGGAGACTGGTCGTTCGCTTGCCCGGTTCCTGGTCTCGCATTCATTTTTAAAAAGGTTTTGCTATATTCTCCTGTGAAGGCCGTGTCATTTCAACGTAGGCCAGTTGGTCGTTGATATGACCCAAATTCAAAGGTGTGGATGGAGAAGAGAGAACAGAAAAAAACTAGCGGCTAAAACTACGCCAAACGTTCACTGCTCAGTCACAATCTGTTTTACAGAAAATTACTTACGAATTATCTCTGTATCAGATGACTGTCCGCAACATGTGCGTTGACTGCACGCGGCGGTAGTCATTGGCTCAACGGGTCGTGCAATGTTTACTTAACACCTAACTCCTTCGGGCAAAATGATGCATTTTACTCATTTTAATACCCATTTACACTATATAGGAAATATTTTTTTAACTACAAATACTTCAAACGTCTTTATTTATTTTTCTTTTACCTCAAAAAAATGTTTGAGAATTTAATTTGTCGGAGTAAAAAAGTTAATATGCCGTACTTATTAAGCCTCGTCGATGTCATGCTTATCAGTGATTGTAGCGGACAAGCGAATATTCACTGCGGGATCAGTTTGGCTCAGTCAATGGGGATGCTCGATTCACAGTTCCAGAATTACATTCCAAAACTGGTGTCAATCGAGTGAAAAGGAGAATTTCGGAGGCAACCCATGTGCTAAATGTATAAAAAATATTTCAACCAATCATGACAGCTGTAGGAATACGTCACGATTCTACTTACTCCACCTCAGCTGTTGGGACTGGCAGAACTGTGACAGGACTGAATTCCGCGTCACTCGATTGTAATTCTGTTGATTCAGGACGTTCTGGACTGTGAATCGAGCATCCCAATGTAAACACAAATTAATGATATCATCGAGAATAACGAGTTGCCGACCGACCAGGGGGGAGCGATTTCTAAAACCAGTTCCGCAGCTGGTCGAGCTGCCTAGGGCCCACCAGAGTCTTGATCCACCTCTGATATCGGGATATAATAATACGTTGGTAAAGTCGAAACATAGTTTTCTTTCGGGACATGGGTATTCCTTATTAGTAGGGTAGCGTGGGGTAGAACGCCCACCTTAAGGGAAGCTCGTGAGCTATATATAATTCATATTTCTCAACCCTCTGAAACCAATTCAGGGTTGTATCAAACTACTGATGAAGTTCTCTTGTTTAACTTATTTTTTTTATCAGATTAGGCCTATGTCTATAATTAGTAAAGTTATTTGCAAAATACGAAAAAAACAAAAAATGGGCGGAATACCCCACACGTGGGGCAAGGGCAAAATGCTTTTTGAGCAGGGGCAGGCCGCCCAAAGAAGGCTTCCTGCCCCATCATGGTAAAATCTGCTAAAATCATACCGCCAATTAACAAACAATATAAGTAAACTTCATTAACAAAAACATCGGTAACCAACAAAACAATGATCATACAATTATACAAACAATTCGATTAACTTTATTACAAAAACATCGTCAATACTAATCAAACAATCAAAATTCGTTTTAAAAAAACCCATCGGTGAAGAACAAAACAATGATCATACAAACAATACGATTAACTTTATTACAAATCAACGGTGATTCGATCTGAAATCAAATAACAAAATAGTCAATGAGTACTAGCTATTCCTTCTATACGATTAAATTGTGTACGAGTCTTGTTCTAAGTTGTGTACGAGTCTTATTCTTAGTTGTGGACGACATCACCAATAGTTGTGACGACTCCACCAACGGGTGTTTACGACTTCGCTGTAGACGAAACTTTGCTTGTGCAAGTTGTGGATGACTTGACTGATACCGGTCTGATTCCGTCTATACGTTTTAGAGTTATCTTTCTACCGTCATGGCGTCGAATTTTAATTTTTACTCGAAATTGTGTTATTGAAAAATTAAATAACCTACATTTTACACCAAAAATGTAATTTTTTCCAATCACTTGTCATTGACAGTGAAAGTCCAAATTTCACGAGGTAAGTGCTATAATAGTGGATTGAAACAATATTTTTTTTTATGAGAAGAAAGACTTCGACTTTGAGTGACTGAAAGTTTTGGTTTCAAAATAAATTATATATAGTTGACTCGTTGAGTTACCGGCTACCGCCGATAACGTTATTATATTACTTTATTCTAAAAGATCGAAGCCGACAAGAATCTGTTACATAAATATAGTAATACTATAATTATTGATATTGCCTTGCTCTGTTCCGTTTAAAATGTCGGGCAATGCAATGCGTACCGGTAACGAAGTCTTCTTGACTCCTTAGCCTTAGACTCCTTAGCTAGTACACTCTCTTCATTACTGGCAAGTCCTAATGACAACTAATATGAAAATTATGCTTTCCCCCATCTCGATTCTAAGTCTAATTTGGAATCCTTGCTGTCTAATTTGGAATCCTTACTGTCTATTTTTTACCGTGATTCTTCTTTTTTCGCTAACAAAAAGAATCATTTCTTGCCACATCCGACACAAATTTATAACACAATTTTCATGTAGAATTTAGCGATTCAAAAACACAGTCAGTGTTCCAAATTTAGGAATGGAATGTTACCATAAACGAAATACTTCAAGTAACTAACAGACAAAACTAGGCTATCGAATTGGTGATGCCACTAAAATTAATGAATTTAAAGTTCCAATTTCACTTTTTTCTAAGAAAGTCAAAATATAATTATTTCTATGGTTTTTGCTCAAAAGGTTGTCAACTCACTATTATACGATCATGGACACAATTTTGGGGGGGTTAAAAAGGGTGACACTGGTTGATTGAGGAAATAGTTACTCAATTACCTCCCTTGTTTTCCCATTCTTCTACATGGACGGCCATCTTCAAACGTTTGAATTTGAAGTTGAAAATGATATTTTTGCCAATTTCTCAACTGGCAATAGTGAATTATAGGATTAATAGGATTATTCTTTAACAAGGTAGGACTGTTTATAGGTTCAATCTATTTTGGGGCTTTATTTTAATAAATTTTAAAAATATAACTTAAAAAAATGCTATTGGAACTTTAACATACCTTATAAACTTATATAAACAATCATTACATAAAATCGATTAATACGTAATTAAAGTATAGCAAGAATTTTCATTACGGTAAAATTCCATTCCTAAATTGGAATATGAATATACAGACTACAGTTAACATGATGTAAGAAACATTATAGTAAGAAATGATTTTAATTGAACTCAAAATGTGAAGAAGACATCAACAGAATGACACATGATTGTTTATCATTAAGGTTCTGGGTATTCGAGGGGGGGCTAAATAATACTTCTGGTATTCCAGGTACCATACAATAATATACTTCCGGTATTGAGACAATTGAGTACCGGTATTTTGTAATAATGAAATTACAAGACAAGCATTATTAATATACTTTAAGAAACCACTGTAAACTTTATTCTATGTTGTTTGATGTTTATTATTGTATTGTACTTTGTATTGTATGCTTTACCATACTCATGTACATGTATTCCATGCAGTTGTGTAATAAAGCATTATTATTATTATTTCGTAATGCTGTATAATCGTGCATATTGTATCGATCCTGTGTGGAAATCCATATTCCTGAAAGCGCAAAGCGGGAATTTCGTATTATCTTAGAAAGTCAAAACATAATTTTGCTCAATAGGTTGTCAACTCACTATTAAAAGATCATAGACATTATTTCTCACACTTAAAAAAATTTGACACCGGAAATAATAACACAATTATATCTCTCTTTTTTATGTGTTCCCCCGCCCCACCCCACCCCACCATGCAATAGATATCTTCAAACGTTTGAATTTGAAGTTGAAAATGACATTTTTGCCAATTTCTCAACTGACAATAGTGAATTATAGGATTAATGGGATTATTCTTTAACTAGGTAGGACTGTTTATAGATACTATAGATCTATTTTAAGGCTTTATTTTAATACATTTTGAAAATATGAAATTGTGGCTTTAAGCTATGGCCTGAGAAATCGAGTCAAACGAAACACTGCAAGAGTGTGATGGATTTGTAACTTAGCATACAATTTGATGTAGCTTCATAATCCTCTTTTTTACAGATCAGTGAAAATGTTGATGAATTTTATTTATTTTTTTTACAGTGAAACTACAGACTGCCTTGATGTAGCTGTATAAATCTTTTTTTCTTTACAGATCAATGAAGAAGTTTTATTTTCATTTGCAGTGAAACTACAGTCTGCCTTATATGACATGTACATTATGGCAAAATCACTTAGAAACTGGTTGATTCAACATGCATCTGTGAAGTCAATAACAGTAACAGTCCTTGTCTTGACTTTATTTGTAAATGAATATTTGGTTTACTGGGTACAAAGTTCAAGATGGCCAGTATTTCCAGAAGTTGACAGGTAATTATTTACACTTCTGTTATATAGTACAAAATTATTTATTTTTGAAATATAATGATTTCCAATTTGAAATATCTAAACCTGTATTTATAAAAGTAGCAATGCGTCATTTGCATTTTTTGCTGAAACATCAATTTCTCATTGGTTAATCCATGCTAATATGTACTCAGATTTATTTTTTAACATTTAATTATGTTTGCAAAATCAAAGTACAAACCCTAGATCAACCGAATTGAACCATATTTTGAACTGATATTCCTACTAGAGATTCCTTTTTCACAATATTGTAGTTTGCAATTGATAATTCTAAACCATTAGAATCCCTGGTTGTATGTGGCAAGGAGTAGGGTTGCCTGTCCAACCTCGTGGGGTTTTTCTCTGAGTACTCTGGTTTCCTCCCACTGCTAAAGACCCTTACACGCAGGCGAATTATTGAAATAAAATTAAAACCATATGTTAGTCCCTAAATGACCTAGTTTGTATCGAGTGGATGTTAAACCCTATTTGGCCATTTCTGTCTCTCTCTCTCTCTCTCTCTAAAACCATTAATTTAATGCATGAAGACTTTGTTAGTTACACTCAATACCATTTTAAATATCACATGTTTCTTTTGTTTAAGGAAAAAAGAAATGGTTGTGTTGCTAGTGTCAGATCCACAGTTACAAGGTATTCAAGATGAACCAGGTTTTCCTGTTGGCATGGTGGCAAGATGGGATGTTGACAGGTAAGCTGATAAATTAAAGGAAGTAGTAACAGAAAAGAGGAAGAAGTAAAGAGGCTAAGATACATAATTGGTACATGTTATAGTATTCTTTTAAAAAGTTGATGCTAGTATGGATATCTTGATCTATTTATGTAGAAATAGGTGGACAATCTCCATAATGTATTCACATGCGTAACACAGAGACATCTATGTGTTAATAACCCTAAAAGTATAAACTTAAAATATCATTTCAGATATCTTAGCAAGACATTTCAGCTAGCCTACAGTTATAGTCAGCCTGATATAGTAGTCTTTCTAGGTGATTTAATGGATGAAGGTAGTAAGGCTAGCCCAGATGAATATCAAAGTTATTTTACTAGATTTAATAGTATCTTCCATTCTGCAAAAAATTCCAAAGTTAGTATGTGCACATTTCAATGATCAGTTGGCCCAGATTTTCAAAATCCCCATTAAATGACTGAGTTACATTGGCAGTGAAATAATATTAAATGACTCGACTTTGATTGTTGAAAAATATAGTGTTTTCTTAAGTGTTTTTATGAGCTCACATTTTCATGTGGACGTATATTGTCGTCGCCCCTGTCCGTCCGTCAGCAATTGTTTGTGAACATTCTACAGGTCACAATTTTTATCCAATTTCAATGAAACTTGACGTATAGGTGTAGCAGTAGCACCCTAAGATCCCGGTTCCTTTCGATATTGGCATGTATCGGACTGTAACTTCATGGGTTATGGCCCCAGATTGTACGAAAAGTCGCATTTTGATGAAACTTGAAAAGCATGTTTATTAAACAAAGATCTTGGTTACTTTCTATATTTGCACATATCGGAATTGTGACATCCTATATTATGGCCCGTAATTGTACGAAAAATTGCGTCTTTGGCTTGTGGTCTCTCAAGAGGTGACAATTTTTATCTGATTTAAAAAACTGTTATATCACCGTTACACCGTAATGAAGGTTGAGTTCGAAATTTTGTGAAAGTTGGACCAAAACTGACGGACAAAATGGAATCCGCCGTTTGTACGCGTATAGTGTAAAAATATGGTATATCAGGGTAGTGGACCCTGTAGAGGTCTCAGTTTTAATCCGATTTTTATGAAACTTGGAATGCATGTTTATAATCCAAAGATTTTGGTTCCTTTCTATATTTGCGCATCTGATTGTCAAAAAAATTGCCTTATTTAGCTTGTGGTCCCTAGGAGGTGACAATTATTATCCGATTTAAACAAATGTTTGATTATATCACCGTTACACTGTAATGAAGGTCTAGTTCAAATTTTGTGAAAATTACACCAAAATTGCGGGTCAAAATGGCCGCGAGTAGTGTAAAAATATGGTGTATCAATGTTATGGACCAAATAGAGGTCACAATTTTAATCCGATTTTGATGAAACTTGGAATGCATATTTATAACCCAAAGATCTTGGTTCCTTTCGATATTTGAACATATCAAATTGCAACTTCACTTTCTTTTTAGCTTGTTCTCTATCCATGTCTATGAAATGTGGGCGTATCCTGCCTGGTCCGATTTTTACAAAATTTTGAAACTCAACCTTCATTACGGTGTAACGGTGATATAACAGTTTTTTAAATCAGATAAAAATTGTTACCTCTTGAGAGACCACAAGCCAAAGATTTGTGAAAGTTTTCTTCAGCATTTTTTTTAAATTCAAGATGTGGTATGTCCATAATTGAGGTATTAAGTTGAAAAGTGATAAGAATAAGAGTAACACATTGATGCCTTCAAAATGGCATGTTAAAATATTTTGTGACGGCTTCTGGAAACTTCAGGAACTTACTGATATCTGCGCATTTTCCGAAACATAAATAGTTTTCTCCATTTTAAAAATAGACCAAAAATGACATGGTCATGTTAGCCCCAGATATTATATTTCATTTTCAGAGACCTTGTTTGATAACATTTTCAATTGTTGGCCGCCATATTGGATTTTACTAAAAAGCTTCAAATTGATATGAACAGCTGTTGTTTTGATTCCGATTTTCAAAATTTTGGGGGGTTTGAACCTACTCCACAAGGCAACAGTCTTTAGGGAGCTGTTTTTTGTATTTTGATTTTGTTTACTTCTGGTTTCACTGACCTAACATTTCAATAACCCTTGACCTTTGTATATGATCCTGTTGTCTACCAACAATATACAAAAAAATTTGGTCTTGAAGTATAACTTCTGGTTTTATTAAAGAGTTCAAAATGACAGGTCCTTCCACTTTAATAGGTATTGGATCTTACTGTACTCAACTTGATTGTTGACGGGACAAGGTGTGGCCTTACGTGACCTGACATGACCTGATGTACCGAAACTCATCAGGACTCCTTCTGAGTTCTAGTTTCTCTTTATTTTTTATTTTAGGTAATATACATCCCTGGCGATAATGATATTGGAGGAGAAGGAAGGGATTTCAAGACATTTAAAAAAGTTTCTCGATTTGAAAACCATTTTGGAAATGTATCGGGGGTTGTCAATACACGATTTATAGATATTTTAAAGGTTAATTATTATTCTATTGAACTTTTGTTTAAATATTTGATTCATCGTCAAAATTGTCAATGTATATATTTTAGTTTTACATATGTGTAATAATATAATTATGTCCATTTCATATTTTAATCAGAGAGAGTGTACTGTACATGAAAGTCTGTAGTGTTCACAAAAAGTTAGCTAGTTATCCTGAAGTGCTCTGTCTGATGTTAGCCTTAATTACACTTGTGTACATTTAACACAAAGTCCAAACGTAAATATCCTGGGTTAAGTTAAACAAGCAAAGGGAATAAACCTTCTGAAAATCTAGTAGTGAAATGGCACTTTTATAATCTCCATCTTTGCATTAAGGTGACAACATTAAGCTAGCTTAGCTAATACTAGCCATTTTATAGCAATGGGTAGTTGTGGATTGAAAGTACTGAAATGTTAATAGTGTAATTAATGTTTTGATTATAATTTCAGTTAGATATTAGCCTTCATACAGATGTTCCAAGAGGCAGTGAAGAAAAATTAAAAGAATACAGATCGAAAATGAACTCACCATTCCGCATAATAATTAGTCATGAAACCATGCTTCCAAAGTTAAAAGTTTATATTTATCCTGTAAGTTGTTTTTCTTGTAATCATTTTTAAAAGTTAAACTTTAAGCATTAAATTTCAGTTCATGGGTTGATTTGTATTGTGAAGTGAATGTTTGTTTACATTTAATATTGTAGATCTGCAAGTCAATGTCAACACTTTCAGCCACCTTTGAAAGAGGACTTTGTAAAAAACAAATGACTTCCAATAATGAATGGTATACAGTTTGCCTCACAAGAATGATGTTTTAACATCAAAGATACTCCTCCCAACAGTTGCATCACCATGAAATATTTTATTGTTGTCTTTTCTTTTTCTTATTTTTGCTTAATCATTTTCTACAGATAATAAAAGAAATTAAGCCCCAACTCCTCTTCTCAGGTCATTGGCACAAGGTAAAGCAAATATAATTTTATCTCATTTGAAGAATTCTTTGATTTCCAACTGTCATGAGTTTGTTTACATCCTTACCAATGTATACACAGAATGACTTTCATTGAGGAGAATCCAGTCCAACAGGTGCCACAGCTAATAAGTTAAGGCTCAAAAACCCCTGAAGTTTCTTCTCATCACATGCTCATATGATTCACACCCAGGTCATTCTTATCAAGAATCTAACACCCTGACCATAAAATTACGATGCCCCACAGTCGCCTTTGTGCTTGTTTAAAGACATATTTACTCCAAATGTTATAACATATAGCTAGATACAAAAGTCTAGGATGAAAATTGACTACCATGACATGATGGAAAAAATACTCCAAAAATAAAAATACTGATTGTTCATTTTATAATTTCAGTCAATGCATTTTGTGTGTGATAGCTGTTTATCAGATAATGCTGATACGAGTCATTGGCCTGTACATCGTAGAGAATTAAGTGATATAGATGATTATATGTATATGGATCTAACTAACAGTCAAGGTATACAAGAAATAATGATACCTACATGTAGTTATAGAATGGGTGTCACTGATATTGGATATGGTGTAGCATTAATAAGTAAGTAGAACAACATTTTTATTCTTCAATATATATTTTGATGGTCATATATTTTCTTTGACCCTGTCTGTTTTAGAGACAACAATGAGCATTCAATTGTGCACTTATGATGATGCTGAAGGGCTCAGTAAATCCCTACTGTATTTTTATACGCCCACATTTTTATGTGGACGTATTTTGTCGTCGCCCCTGACCGTCCGGACGTCCACAATTTGTTTGTGGACTCTCTACAGGTCACAATTCTTATCCGATTTTGACGAAACTTGAAATATAGGTTTATCCCCAAAAGATCTCGGCTGCTTTCGATATTGGCATGTATCGGATGAAAACTTCATGGATTATGGCCCCTGATTGTACGAAAAATCACGTTTTTAGCTTGTGGACCCTATAGAGGTTACAATTTTGAACCGATTTTGATGAAACTTGACATGCATGTTTACAACTCAAAGTTCTTGGTTCCTTTCGATATTTGCGCCTATCGGAATGTAATTTCCTGAATTATGGCCCCTGATTGTCCGAAAAATCACCCTTTTTAGCTTGTGGTCCCTCTGGATGTCACAATTATTATCCGATTTAAAAAACAGTTTGATTATATCACCGTTACACCCTAAGGAAGGTTGAGTTCGAATTTCGGGAAAATCGGACCAAAATTTCCATACAAAATGGCCGCCGTTTGTACGAGAATACTGTTAAAAAATGGTATATCAAGGTTGTGGACCCTGTAGAAGTCACATTTTTAATTTGATTTTTATGAAACTTGAAATTCATGGTAATAACCCAAAGATCTTGGTTCCTTTCGATATTTGCGCATATCGGAACGTAACTTCCTGAATTATGTCCCCTGATTAT
Organism: Patella depressa; assembly: GCA_948474765.1. NCBI lineage: Eukaryota > Metazoa > Mollusca > Gastropoda > Patellidae > Patella > Patella depressa. Next base: position 49,140,321 of record OX419718.1, read on the forward strand.
ACGCAAAATCGCCATATTTTAGCTTGTGGTCCCTCTGGTGGTCACAATTATTATCCTATTTAATAAAACGGTTAATAGTATTACCGTTACACCGTAAGGAAGGTTGAGTTCGAATTTCGGGAAAATCGGACCAAAATTGACAGACAAAATGGCCGCCGTTTGTACGCGAATACTGTTAAAAAATTGTATATCATGGTTGTGGACCCTGTAGAGGTTACAATTTTAATTCGATTTTGATGAAACTTGAAATGCATGGTTATAACCCAAAGATCTTGGTTCCTTTCGTTATTTGCACATATCCGATCGTAACTTCCTGAATTATGGCCCCTGATTGTCCGAAAAATCGCCTATTGTCCCCCTGGAGGTCACAATTATTATCCGATTTAAAAAAACGTTTGACTCTATCACCGTTACATCCTACGGAAGGTTGAGTTCGAATTTCGAGAAAACTGGACCATGATTGCCAGAAAAAATGGCCGCCGTTTGTACGCGAACAGTGTAAAAGTATGGTATATCAAAGTTGTGGACCATGTAGGGTCACAATTTTAATTCGATTTTGATGAAACTTGAAATGCTTGTTTATAACCTAAAGATCTTTATTCTTTTCGATATTTGCGCATATCAAATTGTAACTTAATGAATTATGGCCTTTGATTGTAGGAAAAATCACTTTCGGTATTGCTTGTTCTCTGTCTATCTCTCGAACAATTATTATCTGATTTAAAAAAAAAACCTCTGATTATATTACTGTTGCACCGTAAGGAAGGTTGAGTTCGAATTTCGTGAAAATCGTACCAAAATTGCCGGACGAAATGGTCGCTGTTTGTACACGAATAGTGTAAAAATATGGTATATCATGGTTGTGGACTCTCTACAGGTCACAATTCTTATCTGATTTTGACGAAAAGTAACATTTCTAGGTTGTGTACCGTCACACCATAATCATTGTCGGCTTCGAATTTCATTAATATCAGACTGGAACTGACCAACAAAATGGCTGCTCCCAATACAGTATGAAATACAGGACTTAATGAGGAAAAATCACTTTCGGTATTGCTTGTTCTCTATCCATCTCTCAAAAATGTGGGCCTATCCTGCCTGGCAGTGCCAGCCTATCTTTCAGATTTCAGACAATTTGATGATGAATCTGCTGTTAAGAAATAATTTTGTTGCCTGACAACCAATGCTTATATTTAGCTCCACTTCTAGTATTCCATTTAATAATTAATTAAATATTAAACCTAAAGTCCATTACAACTCAAACGATGAATGATTACAACATATAATGCAAACAATCTTATATCAAAGGCAGAAATATTATTCGTTGTCAGTCAGAAATAAAGCTTTTAGATTTGGGGCTTATTTAGGCAATATGATGAGATACTTTGGATAAAAATATGTTATTTGGGTGGGTGAAATCATGAACTTTATTTTTATTTTAGATAAAAAGAAAACAGTAAGATATACAGTACTGTGGTTACCTAGAAGATATGATGTATTATATGTGTATATTTATATGTGTATATTTTTATTGATATTTTATATATTTGGTAGATTGTGTTTACCAAAGCTTCTCTATAGTTCTGTTAAAAGACCATATTATAAATACAGATAATTAGTTAAACAGGTAACAAGATGAGATGCTTTAACTGTCGTGTCCAAATGATGTTAAGATTTGAAATACAATGAGCTTTAATGTCCTACGTTTCTGTTCCAACAGAGTTAATGAAGACAGGCATTTTGCCCACACTTTCTCCAATTTTAATGTGTCATCTCCTTCAAAATGACTAGACCATCATCCTGGCCAGGCTCCCCGCTCTGCGCCACTTACAAGGAGTAATCGGACTGCAAAATCCTAAGGGACTTTCTTGGCCAACACCTGTATCTTCTGGTTAGTGAGCCAGCAAGGTTCCATGTAAGGGTTAGCAGTATTGTTTTGGTTGAGATGCAATTTTGTCAAATTTATTCTATTTATTTGAGGCTCTTTACATTACCAATTGGCCATTACTATTGTTTTACTTTACAAACACATTATCGACATATCTTTTTATAACTTTTTTCAGTTAGTATATTACAACTTAATTGGTAATAATAGGCTACTTGTATTATATTTTGTTTTATGGTGTATTTTTATAAAGAAAATATTTTAATCCAATTTACGTCTAAAGATTTTATCATTGATCTCATGTTTGTATGTATCATGTTTATAAATATAACAAGGTTTTTTTTAAAATGACTATTTATCTATTATTCAACGATATTGTAATGATTCAAAGTTTCTTGTTTTCATTGATAATTCATATTTTCAAAAGAAGCTCACAGTCATACCTCATGAATGAGATCCTTAATGTACATTACATGGGGGTCGATTTAAGGGGTGGGGGTAGAATCGGAAAGGGGGCAAAGATGGTCAACTATTTTGAAGACTTAGCAGCCATGGGAATATTCCATTGCCTGGCAATTTATCTTTATTTTTTTTGTTGTCTTGCTCTACCCGTAATCATATGATAAATGGGCATGATCCATTGGCTGGTTGCCTATCTATATTTTTATATTAAAAAAAAGAAAGGGTTTGTTTGGTTTTGTTGTTGTCTGTCTTTTCTGGGGTCATTCACAAAGGTCTTTAGTGCTTGAAAGTCTTTGATGTACCTTTTAATTTTCTAGTAAATTGTTTGATCTTAGGAGAGAGAGAGAGAGAGAAATGGGGTTTAACATCCACTTGGTAATTTCGGGACTATCATATGGTTTTGATTTTATTTCATTAATTGGTTTGCACGTAGGGGTCTTTAGCAGTGGCAGGATACCGGAGGACCAGGAGAAAACCCACAAGGTTGGACAGACACCCCTCTTGTCATGTACAACTGGGGATTTGAAACCACGCCAATGACAGACTTTAAGATAAAGTGCACACATGCTTACCATTCAGACATCCACCCTCCCTGTTTGACCTTAAAATTTCAAGAATATTTTAATCACCTGCAAAATCAGAGGAACTTTGTCTCTTTTGCCCAAGTTATTAAAATCTTACTGTGCGGATTCATTGTTATTTGAAGCAGTAGTGTGTGTCGAAATATTGCTTTCAATCATAGTGAAACCTGCATTACAAAAACCAATGCTAAGAAAACAACTTCCAATCAACTTTACAAGAAAGATGAAATAAATTTCACACACAGTAAGAATTTATTTATCTGTTACCAAATCAGCTGAGGCTTTAATAGGTTTATCAGAGAAATTAATCGATTATTGACTTGACTGATGTGATAAGTCATTTGCAAGAGACGTGTGACTTGTTTATAGCGATAATCGATTGTAAAAACTCTACCAGTTATTTCATTGAAGTTAAGGAAATAACTAAATAAAAACAGTACTTCAAATTTTAAAACATTTTTAAATGTATATATTAAAAATTCACATTCAGATTAAAATTGCGGGTAAAAATTCAACATAATAATAAAAAAAAATGTGACTATTTCAGGTAAAATTTTACTAGATTAATAATTAGAATAGGAATACAGTTTTAGATACACCAAGCTCTCCTTAGACACACATTTAACATGATCTGTTCATATCTCACACTGTAATAAATATATATTTTAACAAGACAGCATTAAGAATGTATTGTGTCGTGGAATGGCCAGTTTTGTGCCACTGTGAATGAATATAGCTTGGTTTCCTCCTTATGACTAGTTCTGAAATCATAGATAACTTGAAAGAAACAACGCTGAGCATAAAATGTGGCCTTAATTGTATAAAGTTAAATGCCAAAACAATTGGTAATCTAAATGGAGATTCATACTACTTTCCTTCAAATTCATGTGTACTACTTTCTGAATTGCTGAGTTTGGAAATTTAGAGATCATGCTGAGGGTCGAAAGCTTATTAATTCTTGGCTATACCCATCTATGGGTTAATCCATAGGGTTTCCACGATTTCAAACTATCTGAATGTAGTTAGAGTATAGGAACCAATCAAAAACCAGGCGGCTTGTTTGATCGATTATGAGAAAGTTTGTAAAAGATTTAATATAAAAGAATTGACATGCACACAAAAAGATGGCAGGGAAAGTTCTGCCATGAAATTCTTAATTGACACTGATTTTTCTACAACACGGTAGGTATTTTTCCCAAATGACATATTTGTAAAGTGTGCAAGAACGGACTAAGGTAGCCATGTTTTGGGGGTTTTCTTTGTTGGAACACGATGAGAGTTACTTCCCTTCGCCTATTACCTTTCCAAGTAACGCTTTATGGGATTGGATGATAAAAATATCACAATCCGACAGGGCAGATAATTTGAAATCGTGGAACAACTGGAAATCCTATGGATTAACCCAGGGTATAGTGGAGTAAAACGGAATGAGTACACTGGGTAACCGAGGATGAGTGTAAGTGTATAAAAATGCAGATGTGAATGCATAATTTACTAAATTGAACTGTAAAAATATACATGTCTAATTCCACATTCCTAATTTGAAACTCTTGTAATAGCAAAACGTGAATTGCATTATTCTTACAAAAAAAATAGGTTGCCAGACAACGAAACATACGTCCACGGCAGCTAAATCGTCCGGGTAGTAAACAAGAGTTGTCGCATATTAGGTAATTATCAGAAAATCATTAGAATTTGTTTGGTTTTTAGAAAGTTCTGCTCCATGCTAAGGTTTAGTATACGAAACTTTTAATATTATGGATTTAGCTGTTCAATTATCGATTTTCAAGAAATTCAAACTCAAACCTCATTAATGTGTAACTGGGATATAATCAAACGTTTTTTTAATTCAGAATAAAATTGTGACCTCAATTAGGTCCACAAGGTAATAAACATGATTTTTTTGTACAATCCCGGGCCATAATTCAGGAAGTTATGTTCCAATGTGCCCGAATATCGAAAGGAACCATGATCTTTGGGTTATAAACTTACATTTCAAGTTTCATCAAAATTGGAATAAAATTGTGACCTCTACAGGGTCCCCAACCTTGATATATCATATTTTTACACTATTCAGGTATTAGCGGCAGCCATTTTGTCTGTCAATTTTGGTCCGATTTTCACGGAATTCGAACTCAACCTTCATTACCATGTGACAGTGATATAATCAAACAATTTTTTAAATCGGATAATAATTTTGATCTCCAGAACTAGGGACCACAAGCTAAAAGGGCTATTTTTTCGGATAATCAGGGGCCATAACTCAGGAAGTTATGGTCCGATAGACGCATATATCGAAAGGAACCAAGATCTTTGGGTTGACAAGCTAATAACAGGAAATCAGGGGCCATAATCCATGAAGTTTCGATCTGATACATGCCAATATCGAAAGCCGTCGAGATCTTATGGGGATACAACTATATTTCAAGATTCGTCAAAATCGGATAAGAATTGTGACCTGTAGACAGTCCACAAAAATTTGAGAACTGACGGACGTCCGGGAGGAAGGGACGACAGCATAATACGTCCATGTGAAAATGTGGGCGTATAAAAAAGTTAATGTCTTCCTGACCAACCTTCTAACCCACCCAATAAATTAATATCAAAATGGACCATGTCTTTTTCAAATCCAAGGAAGGATGATCGTATTACTTTCATGATATCTGACTCTATTTTAAAACTCTGCTCTCTTGGAGTATAACCATCTCTAACAGAACGGGTAATTGTAATAAATTTGGGAGTAAGATTTTTCGCTGAAAACAAAAGTTCTAGTCTCTTTGTTCTGTGTTCAATTTCTTTGGTGCTAGGGGAATGGAAAGAAACAGTTGTGCTGTTTGGCAAGTTGTAACTTGTACACAATCGCATTTCTGGTTGATACTCAAGGGTCCTGGGTGAAATGGATAGGCAAATTCCAACATTGGCTAACACTTTTAACTGTGGAATTGTTAATTTGACCATATTTCTTAATAGTCCTTGAAGAAAGATATGATTAATTTGATCATTGTCGGAGCACAAGATGGATTCTTTATAATTCTTAACATTCTGTGCCAAGTCTGGAATCATGTTAAATACGTTTTGTTGCAATTGTACATAAGTTGTACACTTATTTTTCAAAACCAAGTCATGAGTTGAACGTCTGCAGTTGAGCATTTCTGTTTTTGCAGCCAAAACAATTTTGATGACTGAATTATAAAAGTTGTCTGCTATTATTTCCCCTGCTACTGTAAATGAACAAAACATATTATTTATAATTGCTGCCATATTATCTGCAATAAAGTCTTTCACACCCGATTTATAAAGCTTGGTAAAAACGCTTTCACAACCATAATAATCTTCATCCACATCAAGAATAACTTTTTCACCAGGAGTGATCCAATTGCCAGATTTCAATAATTTAATTGCTTCCCCTTCGCTGATTTCTTCGTAAATTCCAGTAATATTTTGAGAAAATGAGCATTCATCCTTTTTAATTGGTATGTAATCTTCATTAATAATGCTAGTGTAGTTCATCATATAGCAGCCTTTTTTATCAATGAGTGTAGTAACACAAGCACATAGAACTATAACTTCTTGACCAGTTTTTGGCAACAATTTAACAGTACTACCAATCTCTAGATATGCTGTGATATGTGGATTATCATGATTTACTTTATCCCATGGTGGCCACACCCAAATAAATCTCTTTATTAATCCAGTCAAACTTGCACCCTGAGAATATAAATAAATCAATCATTTCAATACAATATTGTATTTATCAAACTCATCTACTGAGCTATGTCTGAGAAGTGATTACAGCACTATTGACTCATTAATTCTGAAATTTATGTTAACCATTATAAAAATAGGTTGCCAGGCAACGAAACATACGCCCACCAGCAGCTAAATCGTCCGGGCAGTCAACAAGAGTCGCATATTAAGTAATTATCAAAAATCATTAGAATTTGTTTGGTTTTTTATAAAGTTCTGGCCCATGCTAATGTCTAGTATACGAAAAATTTAATATTATGGATTTAGCTGTACAATTATCAAAAATTCATTGAAAATCAATATATTTGTTGGTCTCAAGACCTTAAACTCTGTTTCAAGTTTCATCAAAATAAAATTAAAATTGTGACCTCTACAGGTCCACTTGATATACAATATTGTTACACTATTCGCGTACAAGCAGCAGTGTAACAGTGATATAATCAAATGGTTTTTTTTTAAATTGGATAATAATTGCGACCTCCAGGGGGACCACAAGCAATAAAAGGCGATTTTTCGGACAATCGGGGGCCATAATTCAGGAAGTTACAATCCGATATGCGCAAATATGTAACCAAGACCTTTAGGTTATAAACATGTATTTTAAGTTTTATCAAAATCAAATTAAAATTGTGACCTCTATAGGGTCCATAACCTTGATAAACATATCTTTACAAACGACGGCCATTTTGTCTGTCAATTTTAGTCTGATTTTCATGAAATTCGAACTCAACCTTCATTACCAAGCAACGGTGATATCATCAAACGTTTTTTTAAATCGGATAATAATTTTGACCTTCAGAAGGACCACCATCTAAAAAGGGTGATTTTTCGGACAAACAGGGGCCATAATTCAGGAAGTTAAGATCCGATGGGCGCAAATATCAAAAGAACTAAGATCTTTGGGTTATAAACATACATGTCAAGTTTCATCAAAATTGGTTCAAAGTTGTGACCTCTATAATATCCACAAGCTAAAAGCGTGATTTTTTGTACAATCAGGGGCCATAATTCAGGATGTTACGATCCGATATGCTCAAATATCAAAAGGAACCAAGATCTTTGAGTTATAAACATGCATTTCAAGTTTCATCAAAATCGGTTCAATATTGTGACCTCTACAGTGTTCACAACCTTGACATACCATATTTTTACACTTTTCGCGTACAAGCGGCGGCCATTTTGTCAGTCAATTTTGGTCCGATTTTCACGAAATTCGAACACGACCTTCTATACAGTGTAACGGTTATATAATCAGACGTTTTTTTAAATCAGATAATAATTTTGGCCTCAAGAAGGACCACAAGCTAAAAAAGGCGATTTTTCGTACAATCAGGGGCCATAATTCAGGAAGTTATGATCCGATATGCGCAAATATCAAAAGGAACCAAGATCTTTGGGTTATAAACATGCATGTCAAGTTTCATCAAAATCGGTTCAATATTGTGACCTCTACAGTGTTCACAAGCTAAAAACGTGATTTTCCGTACAATCAGGGGTCATAATCCATGAAGTTACAGTACGATACATGCCAATATCGAAAGGAACCGAGATCTTGTGGTGATAAACCTATATATCAAGTTTCATTGAAATCGGATAAAAATTGTGACCTGTAGACTGTTCACAAACATGTGGGCGTATAAAAACATGTTTCAAATAGAACACAAATTTTATATAAAGACATGTTTCATATAGAACACAAATATAAAAGATCAAATATTAAAGATAAAAGCATGACTTAAAGGGTTAATGATAATCATGTAAAATTTAGATAAAACATGGACGCTTCTCACTATAATAGTTAAAAGATAGGCTGGCACTGCCAGGCAGGATACGCCCACATTTTTGAGAGATGGATAGAGAACAAGCAATACCGAAAGTGATTTTTCCTACATCATTAAGTCCTGTATTTCATACTGTATTGGGAGCAGCCATTTTGTTGGTCAGTTCCAGTCTGATATTCATGAAATTCAAAGCCGACAATGATTATGGTGTGACGGTACACAAACTAGAAATGTTACTTTTCGTCAAAATCGGATAAGAATTGTGACCTGTAGAGAGTCCACAACCATGATATACATGTACCATATTTTTACACTATTCGCGTACAAACGGTGACCATTTCGTCCGGCAATTTTGGTACGATTTTCACGAAATTCGAACTCAACCTTCCTTACGGTGCAACAGTAATATAATCTGAGTTTTTTTTTAAATCAGATGATAATTGTTCGAGAGATAGACAGAGAACAAGAAATACCGAAAGTGATTTTTCCTACAATCAAAGGCCATAATTCATTAAGTTACAATTTGATATGCGCAAATATCGAAAAGAATAAAGATCTTTAGGTTATAAACAAGCATTTCAGGTTTCATCAAAATCGAATTAAAATTGTCACTTCTACAGGGTCCACAACTTTGACATACCATATTTTTACACTGTTCACGTACAAACGGCGGCCATTTTTTCTGGCAATTATGGTCCAATTTTCTCGAAATTCGAACTCAACCTTCCGTAGGGTGTAACGGCGATAGAGTCAAACGTTTTTTCAAATCGGATAATAATTGTGACCTCCAGAGGCGATTTTTCGGACAATCAGGGGCCATAATTCAGGAAGTTACGATCCGATATGCGCAAATAACGAAAGGAACCAAGATCTTTGGGTTATAACCATGTATTTCAAGTGTCATCAAAATCGAATTAAAATTGTGACCTCTACAGGGTCCACAACCATGATATATAATTTTTTAACAGTATTCGCGTACAAACGGCGGCCATTTTGTATGGCAATTTTTGTCCCATTTTCCCGAAATTCGAACGCAACCTTCCTTAGGGTGTAACGGTGATATAATCAAACGTTTTTTTAAATCGAATAATAATTGTGACCACCAGAGGGACCACAAGCTAAAATAAGGCGATTTTGCATATAATCAGGGGCCATAATTCAGGAAGTTACGATCCGATATGCGCAAATATCGAAAGGAAGCAAGATCTTTGGGTTATAACCATGAATTTAAAGTTTCATCAAAATCGAATCAAAATTGTGACCTCCACAGGGTCCACAACCTTGATATACCATTTTTTAACAGTATTCGCGTACAAACGGCAGCCATTTTGTATGGCAATTTTCGTCAGATTTTCCCGAAATTCGAACTCAACCTTCCTTAGGGTGTAACGGTGATACAATCAAACGTTTTTTTGAATCGAATAATAATTGTGACCTCCAGAGGGACCACAAGCTAAAAAGGGTGATTTTTCGGACAATCAGGGGCCATAATTCAGGAAATTACATTCCGATAGCCGCAAATATCGAAAGGAACCAAGATCTTTGGGTTACAAACATGCATGTCAAGTTTCATCAAAATCGGTTCAAAATTGTGACCTCTATAGGGTGTACAAGCTAAAAACGTGATTTTTCGTACAATCAGGGGCCATAATCCATGAACTTTTGATCCGATACATGCCAATATCGATAGCAGCCGAGATCTTTTGGGGATAAACCTATATTTCAAGTTTCGTCAAAATCGGATAAGAATTGTGACCTGCAGAGAGTCCACAAACAAATTGTGGACGGACGGACGTCCGGACGGACAGGGGCGACGACATAATACGTCCACATGAAAATGTGGGCGTATAAAAATGGAGTTAATTATGGGTCTGGCCAGTAAATAAATGTGTAATTAATAATTTATAAAACCTCTGACGTCAAACGAAAGATTTGCATTAGACAGATTTAACTCTTAAAATATGCATCTTAAACAATTCTCAGTTTTTGCGTTTATCATCAACAGGCTTTGAACAGCAGATGGCATGAGTTGATTATGGTCAGAAATGAAATTTAACATCCTACTCTACATAGAGATAATGGTCAGACTCAAATCAATTGAAAATCGGACAGAAAGGATGGCATCGAGGGTTGATTACGGTCCTTCAAAGTTAATTAATATCTAATTAATAATTTAGATAACATTTCAGGCCTGAAGAAATACATGTAATAAGCAGATTTACCTCTTACAGAATGCATGTTTAACTGAACTATTATGGACAATAAGATGCATTATGTAAGATAAAGAGCTGGCTATTCTTTCTCTAATATAATAGGTCAAAAATAGATAAATTATGTGGCTTCAAAATCATTGTATCAGTCTAGCAATTCATAAATTTAACATCATAACATTAAAATGAAAAGTCATTTGAGAAAACAAAATGCAAGGTGTGTCATTTTATATCATGAAGTAAGAATGTCCAGCCTTACCACTACAAATACATCATTTTTCTGCATTAGTGTAAAAAGCTGGGACAAGGACCTTGGCCATTGAAACAGTGGAAAATTGTTTCTCACTTCTGGTATTCCTGTATCTGAATGTCCATCCACATGGAGCTGAAATAAATTATTTGTCAATACAATAATTTTATGTTGTCAATTGAGATTTATAGAACTTCTAAATAAATGCAGTTACTGATGAAGACATGAATTTCTGTTGGTCCTTTTAGCCTGAATCAAACCCCCATTTTAGGCCATCTAGTCCACACATGCAGATATGTCTTCACCCCTCGCCATCGACATGAATGTCTACAGTTTGCCCAACAACACCAGCAGTGGCGACACAAGCAACAGAGAACTGTTCTGTTCACAGATAAGAGTCGGTATTGCATATCAACTGCAGATGAAAGGACCAGAATATGGGGTGACGTGATCAACGTTATTCTGACCAATGTGTCATGGAACAAGACTCATGGGGAGGTCCAAGCATAATGGTTTGGAGTGGAATTGGCCTGACCCAGAGAGTGGGAGAGGAGTCCAGAGTTACTCAGGACTTTCTGCAGCAGAACGGTCTCAACTTTATGGACAGGCCAGCCCTTAGTCCGGACTGAAACCTGATTGAACATCTTTGCGAGTGTGGTTCCAGGTGCCAATGGTGTTCATCAATTGCCTGGTCCCATCCATGTACTGTATAGACGGTGTACAGACTCTAATTTCTAAACCATCTCGTAATGTCTTGCAATTGTGATGAAGTATAATGTGTCAACATACTGTTCACAAAAAATTGCATTGATCCATTTAGTAGGTCGTTTTCTAGAATGAATTGATTAAAGTGCCTCTCTGATTTTGCTGTTTAAGTATATTTAATGAGAGAGAGAGAGAGAGAGAGATGTACATACAATTGTCACACCATCTCTAGGTATTAAACTGCTCTCAGCTGCTGCAAACCAGTATGGGATAACTAAAACACAAGATATAAAAAGTATGCATAGTCTAGTACCATAACAATACATTGTGTGAGCTAGAAAAAAATAAATAAATGAATTAACTAAGTGGAAAGTTCATGAACCTTCCATGTTATTGTAAATGCACAAATACCCTCAACAGTTCCTCGACATGGGTGCTATGGCCTTGTCTATTTTGAATTTTAATTGACAAGGGTTGTTTTAGGTGCACACGGCCTCGATTTCAACCCCATTTGAATGACTAGCTTCGACACTAGCCTTTGTTCATTGCCAGCCACCGGACCACAGTGCCTATATTTTGCATTTTCTGTCCGCAGACAGTTCCTATCTAGACATATTGCGCAATATGAAAATACTGCCCTTTCCCACCTCTGTTGGAATCGATACCTATTATTTTTCACCTTGATTCTACTTTATTCGCCAAAGCAATCATTTTTTGCCACAGCTGACACACATTTTTAATGATTCAACACTATTTTCACGTAGAATTCTGCGATTAAAAACATACACAAAATTAATACGTTTGAACTAATGAGCCATTGCAAGTCTTGAACATGCGCAAACTGTATGTTTATTTCATCGCTAAATTCTACTTGAAAAGGGTGTTGAATCATTATAAAATTTGTGTCAAATTAATAGAGTATAGTGAGAAATGATTCCTTTTGGCAGAAAATAAAGAATCATGGTGAAAAATAGAAGGTTAGGGTTCTAATAGTTCAGCTCTGAACGTCGGTCTCATTACACTCACCCTGAACGTTCAGGGACTGGCCCATTCAATCAATGTCGAAAATAATTTGACCCCCAATTTTACTGGGCAACTTTTCACTGCTAAACGATGGGTGTCACTCCGTGTGGACGCGTGTACAGTGTAAAGGAACATCTCAGTGAGAAAATAAGACCTTGCTCATTTTGCTAGAGTCAGTATGAGCATCACAACACGCTGTGTCATGGTGGCGAAAGGATAGTTTGATAGGAGGGGACGTATTTTAAACAGCGTGTTGTTTCGCTCATACTGAGTCTAGCGAGGTAAGCAAGGTCTTATTTTGTCACTAAGATGTTCCTTTACATTGTACAGACGTCCACACGGATTGACACTCCGATGTTTCGCAGTGAAAAGTTGCCCAGTAAAATTGACTTATTTTCTCACTGAGATGTTCCTTTACACTGTACACGCGTCCACACGGAGTGACACCCATCGTTTAGCAGTGAAAAGTTGCCCAGTAAAATTGGGGGTCAAATTATTTTCGACATTGATTGAATAGGCCAGTCCCTGAACGGTCAGGGTGAGTGTTATGAGACCGACGTTCAGAGCTGAACTAGGGTTCTAAAACAGCATGAGAATAGAGATGGGGAATAGCGTTATATACCGTATTTTCATATAGCAGCTATACAAGGCCAGAGAGGAACTGACTGTGGACATCGTCTGCTCAAAGACAATAACAGTTCCAAAAGGAACTATCTTTGGGCTAGCCTACATCATTATGTGAAATTTTGTTAGATTTTTTTAATAAGCATGAGTTTTATAATTTATTACCTTCATGATGTTCTTCTACAACAATAACTGGTATTTTAGATGAGTCCCATTTTGCTGTTCTTAATATTTTGGGTGGAATGTATTTAACAACATCATAGATATCATTAAAATTTACACGGTCTATCTTATTTTTTACAGCCATAAAAATGATATAAAAAACCCATAATACCACTAACATACTACAGATGGTCAAAATCCTTTTTCCTTTCATCCTCATCGTGTTAAGTTAGTACTACTAGCCTAGAATCGCTTTGCCATACACATTTTGACATTGATATAAATCATCTTCCAGGACCTAAGTTTAAGTGTCTTTTGTCACTAAAACAAAAGTAAATCAATTTCAGATTTCAAGGGAAATAACTCTAGAGTTTAGTCCAGGACAGCAAGACATACATTAAATATTAGTTCGAGTCTGAATTTATTTTTCAATTTCCACATAGGCTATATCTGACAGACATTGAGACAATGCTTACTAGGCTCGAAATGTAATTCAATAGTTAAAAGACCAAAGAATCCCATGTTGATGTCCAAAACCTCGACAAATTGGCACATGCAAATTTCAAGAAAAACACGGCAGTTTGAGTTTGATTATGTTTTATTTTTGTCAGACCGCTATTGGCTTGCACAGAATTATGTATACATCTGTTTGTATTTAGTGTTGACCCTTAATTCTGTTATGTTAATTCATTTGCATTGTTTGTGCCGTTTCCCTGCAATGTAGGATGCCATAAACCATAGTAATAGATGATATAAATACCAGATTTTAGTTGTGCATCACGAATTCAATCAATTCAATGCATTTTATCTAATTTAATTTGTAAGTAAGCATTTTGTATGATCATAATCAATTGTGTATATAACCTGGACAGTAACTAATTACTGATTTACACTATGTCCAGCTTGTTTTCAACATTCTCATATAAAAAATAAATAAAAAATAAAAACTTATTGTAAGTACAAATTTTATTCATCCATTCAATAAAGACAGACGTTAAACTATATGGGGATTTATTCAAATGGGGAATAAGAATAACATCAAAATATATTTTTTATGGTCATATATACAAACATGTAGGAAGAAAACATGATAAATTTATTTTACATTTTACTTATATTGATAGTGTTGTAAATAGCACAAAAAATTTTTTTATGTTACTGAATAAGCTTACATCTAATGGCTGGCAACAAAATATTTACAAACATATTCTAATCTCTATTTATATGTATTTTATCTTTTCAAAAAGCACTAAAATCCTCTTTCTATGTTTTACCATAATTTCTAGCAAAAGTTATTCACATTAAAAATTGCACCGATTAAATAAAGGCAACTCCTTTTTTGACATCATACTTGGTCCACAGTGTATTACAGTGTTTGTAATTTCTATGATAAAATATAGAATATTATAAATATGATGAGGTTACTGGTACAATGATTAAATACCAATGTCTACAACTGATCTATCATCAAGATTTATTTGATTTGTTGGACTTTGATTTACGTTGTAAAGCTTCTCGTAGTAAACTTAGTACATCATTACTATTATCCTCTTCATCTAGAAAATAAACAGAATTAAAATTAAGAATAATTTGTAGCTTGCAAAGAGTTAAAAGATTTTTTTAAAATGATATTTCACACAAAATATTTCAAATTTCTGACAGTTCTGATATGATTAACACTACGGTACATACCTATACTTGATGTTGTGACATCTTTTTCTAGTTTGAGTTTATCTCTAGCAACACGTATCATACCATCTTCTACTGTACCTTTACTTATTAACCTAATTATATTTACATCTCTACAAAACAAATAATATACATTCTTTCATCGATATATCTACATAATAAATATTGAATTTTATTGAAAGAACTGATGCCTCAAGTCATCTTTTCCTAGAATTTATTTTTATTGTAAAGAAACTTATAAATAAAGAATTTCACTTCTAATTTACTGAGAGCAATATTAGACTCCATTATAAAAGAGAGTTTCAAATGTTCAAATTTGTCTAACAAACCATCAGATTCAATCTGATTAAAATACACGTTATCTCACAGTTCTGTGCAGAACACGCCCAGAACTCACCGTAACAGACCATTTGATTGGTTAATTCCCCACATCAATTAGAACCCATGTTATATAACAACTCTTCCAGATCCTAGGGTTGTGAAGACAGGACAAGGGGGGAAAATGGGGTTTAATGTCCACTCAACACAAACTTAGTCATTTCAGAACTAACACATGGTTTAATTTTATGTCAATAATTCGCTTGTAAACCCAAGTAAAACAAAATTTTGAACTATAAAAAACATATGAAATAGGATCTGTGTTATAATCAGATTTTAAGAGAAAACAATGAATATATAAATTTACCGTTTTTGTCCCATTCTATGACATCTGTCTTCAGCTTGTTTGTCATTATAAGGATTAAAGTCTATATCATGTAATATAACAGTATTAGCAGCTGTTAAATTAATACCTAAACCACCAGCCTTCGTAGATAATAAAAATATAAATACACTTCGATCATTGTTATAGTCGTCTATTAACTTTTGTCTGAAAAGAAAAAAGTATATTAATATTAGTAGTTTATTGAAGATGAATTATGTAAGATACAGTTTAAGAATTTTTTGATTTTGCTATTGCAGTTAAAAAATAGATAATAAAAAATGAATGTATTAAAAATTTCAGTCAAATTACTTTATTCTGAGCATTTGATGTTTTGACAAAAAAATAGCCCATTGTCAAGTACCAAGGGCAGTTCGCTTGTCAGTCCTTTATCAAGTGATGTTGAAATTAACAACATTAACCGATTATTTCGCATGGATGATCTAATCCATTCAATCTCTCAGTCATCCGATGTTCTAGATAGTTGTGAATTAATGTCTAAATAGTAATTTATCTAACATTTGAAGCCCCCCCCCCCCCCAAACGAGACCAGCTCATGCTTAATGCATCTTTGAGTACGTGTATATATATATATATATATATAAATTAAGCCTTCCTTTCATTTAATCTAACCTACCTCTCAGGTACCGGTGTACTGCCATCCAATCTAAAGAATTTATACCCTTTATCTTTGAGAAAAACTTCCACTATATCTAACATCATGGTGAACTGACTAAATAGCAATACACGATCCTCCTGAAATTAAAATTGTTGTTATTTTTAAAAATCCAACATTTTTTGTGCACTATGAAAACAAAAGTTCATTTCTTTACATCTTGACTAGTCCTGAAAATTTAAACAAATCCTCCGACCCATAGCTGTATATTGAATATTAATAAACATAATTTGGTTATTGTCCTCTAAGATGCCTTTCTAATGATGCAGTTTGGTTCAACAGATACCCATCATATTTCGTTAATCTTCATAAGTATAAAATATCTATTTATGAAATAGTTGCATTGTGAACCATTTGATTTATAAACACTGTTTTAGTTCTGTATTTAATCAAATGATTTTCATGACATTCTTTCTAAGAAAAAATGAATGGGTCAAGAATAATGTCTATTTGCCAAAATATAATATAAACCTACCTTTTCTTTCATATCAGGTAACAATGTCTCTAATACCCTAAATTTACCAGATTCATTTATAGTAGATTGGTCTAACATATATTTACCTACATGGCTCTAAAATATAAAACAAATACAAATATTTTCCTCAGATTAAAAAGTATAGAAGGCTTACAAATATACAAGACTATAGGGTACAGGTCTCAAAAGGAAAAATATAGTTTTTACATCATTTACATTTTTTTCTTAGCCTTCCCAAAAGCTTTGCAGATAGGATTATATTAATGGAAAATTTTCAGATCATTACTTGAACAATTGTGACAGAACTGCATAATACAGATTGCTATGATATCACTTCATGTTTGTCTAACCATCAAGTGGGTCATTAATCATACCTGGACGGAAATACAGAGAAAGACTACGGGTGATGTACTAAACTTTGTGTACAGAATCGGTTATCAACTATAAATTGAGTTTAAAAAAATTAATAATTATTCAATATTAATCAGATACCTGCTTGTCTTTACATACCTTGTAATGTTTACACACATTATGGATATCAAAATCATTCATAATAGACATATCTTCTTTTATTAATTCTGGTAAAGCACCCCGTTCTCGATGTGATGGTTCCTGAAATTAATATTTTGCATAATTAGTACAAAACATTTTGATTACAAGTTTTCTTTATCTCTGGATTATTTTCCCTTTAAGAGCACTGTTAATGTGTACACATAACCAAGCCATACACAGGAATAACCATTTTATTTTATTTCCATAGCCATTTCCTTCAGTCATGTTAGCAATAAGTAAGATCTACTGTGAACCAGTTTGACATGTGATATCATAGAAATAAACAGATGGTAAAAAAAAGTTATGAGGTAAAGATTATCAAGAATGACTCTAATGTAGTATCTATAACATTCTCCATATTCTTTTGTCAGGTTAGACTATCTGTGTTATTATGTAATATATTTAATACTAAATTAAATCAAAATTTCTGTCATACCTTGAAATTTGTATACTAACCTTAGATAGATCTTTAGCTATACGTGTTAATTATTTGTATACTAACCTTAGATAGATCTTTAGCTATACGTGTTAATTTTTCATCATCATAATGTTTTCTGATCAGCAGTGGATGATTGGCAGCTTTACGTAACTGCATGAACATAGAGGCACCTCCATTTTGTATCACTGCATCAGTTCTATCTTCTATTTCTTGATTAAACTTTTGAATTAAAGAATCATACAATTCCTGTTGATCTGGTATCATGACACAGTTCTCTGTTCTTTCATATTTCTTAGGCATCTGGCTCAATACCTGGAAGAAAATGGAATAAATGCAAATATATTTTCATTAATGTGATTCGAGACACACTAAAAATCTCTGATCAAACATATTTTGAGCAATTTATGAGAAATACTTCAGAATAAAAAGTTTCCATGGAAAAATGTAGGCATATTACAATTATTGAACAAATAACTCAAATCTTTAATCAATTTAAACTTTATACATTAATTAGCAGTAAAGCCACTCACATCCTTTTTCAATCTCCTTAAAAGGAAGGGTTTCATTATTCTCTTAGCTTGGGCTATTTTCTCTTTTTCAAACCTCCCACTATCTTCATTAGATTTCTGAGAGAAAAAAAATGCATCATAATATTAATAATTTAATAAACAGCAAATATGCAAATAATTATCTTTTTATGGAGATTAAGAAAGAGATAGAAAAGACATAAACTGTCATTTCGGGACAAACATATGGTTCAATTTGATTTCAATAATTTACTTGCACAGAGTCGGCAGAGGACACAGACAAAACCCACAAGGTTAGACAGACCAGCCTACTCCTTGTTACATACAAGTGTGGGATTGAAACCATGCCACTTGACTCAATGACAGGCCCTATGATATAAAGCATTCAGTCAACCAACCCTCAAAATGTAAAAGAGATTAAAATATTATCTTACAGTCATCATAGTAAACATTTTTTTTAATGGTTCTGTTTTACCACTAAATATATCTGGCATGACAAAACATAATAACGACATGAGTTCGACTAGATTATTCTGTAATGGTGTACCAGTAAGTAGTAATCTTCTATCAGCCTGTAATATAATAAACAAGAGTAAATTTAGAAATGTAAAACAAAAATCCACATCCAACAATTCATACCCACACCTTTTACGTCACGATGAGAATTAGATGACAAGATGACTAGTTGCAGAGAGTAGTTTAAACATTACATTAAATGGCAGTTTACTCATTACATTAAATGGCAGTTTACTCATTACATGGCACTGTTAAAAACAACCCTTATCCAAGGACATAAGAATTCAAACATCCATATTTTAACCAATCTCAGCAACAAAATATAGTTGGCTTTTTGTGAAGAATGTAATCTAAACCGAATGCAGAATTGCTTTGACTGTTTGTAGAAGTTGATTCTTCCTGGGGATTTAAGATCAAGACCAATTAATTGTCAGTTACAAAAAAACATTTCCCTTGTAAGTTACCAAGTGGGATGCTTGGCCTTACAGGGACGAAAATGGCGATGTTGTTATCATTGATGCGGTTGTCGTCTTTGAACTTCTGTGTCTGTCCAAATTAGCGAACTTGATATATAAACTAAATATTGTTACAACTTACCCTGATTTTCATTAGATTCTGGAATCGAAGAGATGACATGTTTTTCAACATGTGACCTTCATCAAAAACGGCATATTGAAATTCTAATTTTTTGAATAATGATCTATCTTCAACACTACCGGTAGCCATATTGTAACTGTAAGTATAAGACAAAATACTGACCTAGTAATTGGTTAAATATTCGTCAAAATTTTGATACCCTTAGAATATATTTTGTGTTTTGTATGTTTATATCAATTGTAACAATGTTAGATTAATAACTAATTGAAAAAATTTGAAAATAATCTCCAGATCTGAAGTAATTGATTTTGCACAATTTCACAACAGTATCTTTGTCATGGAATGTAAGGCCACGCCAGTTCAGATGAACAATTGGTCTATACCAGAGACAGTAATTCAATGCCAAACAGAATTCGTCTAGACCTTATAAACACTGTGAACACATTAAACAGAACAACTTTTTAGCACAATGTATACTTACGTTGTTAGAACAACATTATATTCTACACTGTTACCATATAAAACTTGTTGTCGTACAACACGTCTCTCTTCCTGGGATCCATAATATATAACTATATTTAGACTAGGACACCAATCCTGCATTTCACGCAACCAATTTTCTAAAACAAATAACGATCATGTAAAATTTCTCCTGTGATTCTCTTGGAGAACTGGGCCCCAAGTGTTACTAATTAATGTTCTTGTTGTTCTTCTTCTTGGAGCAAACCTCTTTGTAAAAAGACTAAGGGACCGCCAATTCAAGTAGAATCCACAAACTGACATGCTTTCTCCTTGGATAATTTAAAGACTTTTGATTTTTGATATACATGGTGGCAATTACATTACGATTGGCTCCTGTGTTAATAGCTAGATTTAAACGTTATGAAATAAGTGAAGTTTAAAATCTCATAAATATTAAGCCATAATAGTAACAAATTTAATTTACAATAAAAGAGAAAGGTTGACATTTAGACCCAATGTTGATTATTACATACCTATAGTAGATGATGGTACTATAATAACATGCGGACCAGTTTCACCAACTTCTATTAGATGTGCAAGGAAAGCTATAGTTTGTATAGTTTTACCTAAACCCTGTAATCAATGAATATATATTATAGAAACTTATTAGAGTAACCGCTCCTTATCTTTACACATGGTATCTTAATAAATTAGAGTAAGTTTAATTCACATAGTCCTGATTCTCTGATCTAACACACATTTAAAACGGCTGCTTTTTGAACATTACAGGTTATGCATGACACTGCATTAAGTTTATAGATAAATCAGTGAATGACAGAGATTTGGTGTGATCCAAATATTTGTGTGCTGATTGGCTGCTTACACCGAGACATATAACAGGAAACAATAATAAAATATTTTAGACTTTAAGTCAAAAAAGCTAGGTAAAATATGAACATAAGATGAAAGAAAAATGAACTTAATTTTCTCTGTAAAAAAACTATTTACCATTTCATCAGCTAAAATACCATTTAACTGCTGAGCATGCATGACTCTTAACCAGTTTAATCCAATCATTTGATATGCTTTTAATTGTTTACTGAAATATAAAAAGACAACATTTTCTAAATTACAACACTACTGTAAAAAATTTTCATAACTGGTTCTCTAACAGGTTCGTTTCTTCAGTACTTAATCAATCAATGTTATCTGTAAAAACATAATGGAATTTGGTTTTATATATTTAATTTATCAACCTGCATTTTATAAATATAATTATCTAGATTATTCACGAAATTTTGTATTAGAGAATTCATAGATCAATTCTTTTCCATCTCATCACAAAATTACCAATGTGATATTGACACGCAGTAACAAACTTCAAAACGCACATCATTGCCACAATCATGAACACCAATATGTGAGAACCGAGATTTTGACTTACGTATCAACTAATAATTTAGGTTGATTAGTGATATTATCTTGACTGTCTTCAATTGTTTCACTGTTAGTTAACATAGATACCACATTCTCCATTTCTTGACCAATACGTTCACATTTCTGCATCAAGTTAGTAACAATACTTTGTAGATGTATAACCTCTAAACATCCTGGTATCAATCCATAAGTTAAAGACTTGGCTGCGGTAATCTTTTCAACCTTGAGATAATATACAAATAGTCATGTATTACTTATGACTGGCCAATGGATCTATTCTCTTGATCTGATATATAGGTTTGTTTGTTGCTTGCAATCTTTGTATAGTTTGTATCTTGTGTGTAGTGCAGTCCTTCTGCAGTTACGATTATAACTCGAAAAGTGAACCATAAATAAATCTCAAAATAATCATTAGTGTGTTGACAAACTATGAAAAATATTAAAATTGTATTTTCAGATGTTGAATGTTTAGCCGTAGCTTTAATAGGATGACAAACATATTATTTTAACAGCTTCAAAAAAACTTACCAAATCATCAAATGATGTAAATGGACGTAATTCTACTATACTTTCAGCCTTCTTCTTAGAACAACCTTGTATTGATGTCAATTCTTCAAGTTTTGATTCTTGGAAAAACTTGAGAATTTTATCAGCATGAACAGCAGCATTATCAGAATCCTAATTGATCAAAATTAATTAAAGATAACTAATCTTTGCATTTAAAGTTCCAATTTCACTTTTTCTAAGAAAGTCAAAATATAATTATTTCTATGTTTTTTGCTCAAAAGGTTGTCAACTCACTATTATACGATCATGGACAAAATTTTGGGGGGGTTAAAAAGGGTGACACTGGTTGATTGAGGAAATAGTTACTCAATTACCTCCCTTGTTTTCCCATTCTTCTACATGGACGGCCATCTTCAAACGTTTGAATTTGAAGTTGAAAATGATATTTTTGCCAATTTCTCAACTGGCAATAGTGAATTATAGGATTAATAGGATTATTCTTTAACAAGGTAGGACTGTTTATAGGTTCAATCTATTTTAGGGCTTTATTTTAATAAATTTTAAAAATATAACTTAAAAAAATGCTATTGGAACTTTAATATTATAGACAAACACTTGTTGGTTATTTACAATAAAATTGTATGTTATTCATATGTATTTATAATACTTCAAGAAACTTAGTATTGAATATACAGATAGAACTCGATGATAGAACCCGAGAGGTTTCCAATTGTTCAAGAGAGTGCATCCATGCGCAAGTATTCCACGAGGGATACACTCAAGTGAACCATTGAATAACCTGAGCGGTTAAAATTCATCACAGGTTCCGCCCTATTTTCTTTCCTTTTTACAAAAATTGCCTTTGCTAGTAATGACGTCATTACGGTTTGACGTAATTATGAAAGTGACGTCATTCTGGGCATAAGTAGTACGTTTTCAAGCCATTGAATACAACCATAGGTTATTCAATGGCTGTATTATATACTTACGTAACTATCATCACTATCATAATCAGCACCACTATAATCTGCATCTTCATCTGATAAATCAACATCTTTCACTGTAATATAATCAATAATCATCTTAATTATAATTATCTCATTACATAGTACGATAGTCTTCGATAGGACTAAAGTTACAGCATATGAAAATACCTGCGATAAGATTATTTGCTAAGATCTGATACTTTAGTGTACCACAGACTGAACAGGTTCAAAGATTTCATATCATATCCCATTCGATCTTAGCAAATTACAGCATACCTTGGTTAATTCTAGTGCGTTTGAGCATGTCAGTTGCGTTTTAATTGGAGAATTGTTCTATACTGGGTGGGGTTGGTAAAAATTGAAACTCCTTAACACTATCATGAGCAAATAGGAGTTACAAGCTCTTGCACTCATATCCATAATGTGAAGGAGACAGAACCCCAATTGTATGTTACTGTAGCAGATACAGTTATAATTGCAGAATTATGACATGATTAGCTAGAGCTGGGCGATATTTCGGTATTTCGATATAAAACCGTCAAGGAAATAAAAACCGTGAAAAATACCGTCTTCAGAAAAATATCGAAAAACCGAACATATCGCGGTTTGGATTTTTTTGGATGATATTTTACCTACATATTGAACAAAATGTTTTCTTTTTTATGTTATTTACGATATTTTATTGCTTAATGATGAAAAAATACTGCTATAAACTCCCGAGTATTCATTCCACAAAGTTTGCAAATGCCGATGCGGAGCTTTATTTACGTCACGTGACTTATCGTCCACCTTTCCACCGGTTATAATTATCCCTGTTTCGGTTCGATTTCTACACATCTTGACGAATGGTGAACACCGATACTTTGATTTTCGAAAGAAATCATTGATTTTAAGATTGAATTAAATCTTAATAAAGCAGAAATATAAATAATGCCTATCACATTGGGAGTTCCGGTAGACTGATTATCATTCAGCGTCGGAAGTGTCATGGCCGTCGTGATCGGGGAAAAATATTTGACGAAAACAATGGGCACTTTTTGACATTGCACTTATGTTTTATAGTTTAATTTAGTATCCCTGTATTGAATAATGCATTTTCAAGAAGGCATAAGCTTACTCTTGAATGGGAAAGAACGAGTTTGCAAGGGTAAACAAAGTCCAATCTTACACGTAGCTATAAGTTACTATAAGAATATGCACGACCGAAAGAACATAAACTTTTTTTATGTTGTTCTGGCTTCCTTCATTCGAAATACATGTATTTTTAATTTGAATAAAATATTATAATTAATATTTTGAATATTAAAATTGTAATAAAAAAACAACTTTAGCAAGTTTTCATGGCTATAGATCTGTGTTTGAACCAGCTTGAATTAATGTTTTGTTAATTTTGCACTGTGTATTTTAAAAATAATATTGACTAGAAATAATAATATTGAGGGGTATTTCCAACTTTTTATGCATGTTTATTTACATTTAAAAAGTGATAAACTGAAAGTATTGACCTTTTATAAAATATCGCGATATAGTGATTATATCGCGATATTTTTTGAAAATATCGCGATATCTGTTTCTAAGTATATCGCCCAGCTCTATGATTAGCTGTGAAGTTTGATATGCCACAATTAGCCAAGATGGACAGAATGCAATATTCCACGGAGAATAGCAGTGTGTGTGGCTAGCTTGCGGTGTCTAGTGAAACCTAGTGAAGCACTGTACGGGGGGAAAAAAAGACATTGACTTTATCACTTACTTTTGACTTTCTTTACTGTTTTCTTCATTTTAGCTGAATTTGTTTTTAAGGAGACTCTTTTTTCTAAAGTTGCCATTGTTGCATCTACAGCATATTTATTTTCTTGAAAGGTAGCTTTGATCATCTGAAAGAAATTAGAAACATATTCAGGTGTTGGTTGCTAATCTAGCTGTCACATATCATAAACCATAATTTTTGCATTCATAGTTTGAATTATACAATATTATCAAATATAGGTGTTTATTTTTAAAATTCATTAACATTTTGGTTTTAGTTTCGATCTTCTTTGCATTGTGTGCAGTCCATGGACCTGTACCCCGCACTTACAATTCTTTCAATTTGAATTCTTTTAAAGGTCCCAAACCTAAAGGAAACTAGATATCTAATATTATGCATAATTTCATATTTTCAATTAACTAATAACCAACCTCTTCTGTATGATTTGGGAATGCTTCATATAAAAACTGTAAATTTTTTTCTTTTGTACTAATTGTCGTACCATTGTTGTCAGTTGAGGTAGGACTGTCTTGCCGTATTCGTTTCTTTGACGGTTCTTGATTTTCTATATCCGAACCTTTACGTTTTGTGTAAGTACCTAAAGACATACCAAAAATAAAATTTAAAAATTATTGTATGTTTAACATCAGTCCGGAAAAAATATAGTACAGTATCATAGCTGCCGTGAAGCCTTAAAAGTATCATCTTAAAATGACGTAATTAGTATCAATATCAATTCCTTATGGATCCTGCTAGTGAATTTTCATTTATTACCTAGTTAAAAAACAAATATACTACAAGCTAATGATATCTGCGTTCTATGCGTCTAATACTATTACTAGCGATGCCAAGCTGGCTGTCCTATTACTGGTACGCTAAAAATCCTGACCGAAAAATGTACCGTTTCTATTACGGGGTCTCATGAATATTCGGGAAGTCAAAAAGTGGTCAAGTGGCATTTTTCCGGAAGCTAGTGAGCTGAAGTTCGCGGACTGCACTATCAGGTAAGATTTTGATCGAATTTTCGCTTATTTTTAATTTTTAAATGTAATAGAAACTTTGAAAAAAAGAGCATTCCGCTCGAGCTTTTGTTTTGCCAAAATCCCCCATAGGAATTGGCAATAGGACGGAAAGTGAAATCGGGGAGGAATCGGGGAAAGACAACTCTTGGTAGAACATGTATGGTATCAGACCACAATGAATAATTATTTGTATCTAACCCTTTGCAAACCGTACTTATATAAGTGTGAAATGTTTAGATGATTTTTGCAAAATGTCAGTATCAATTTTTATTTTATTTTGATAAAATTACTAGTACAAACAATGACTTTTAAGAAAAATATATTCCCAAATAAGACTGACTTGGCATAGGCAAAATGAAAATGTGCCATTAGCTATGATATTTTATCATTGTATGCATTTTTTTTTACTCATTATGTATTGTTGCAAATCTTTTTTTTTAAATTTTATAACCAGATATAGTTGTTATAATTTATTTCCAGAGGAGGGGTGATTCTGGTAAATAATGTCATAAGATTCGATTACTTTATCTTATACATCTATATTTTTTGTATTTGCAAATGACTTTGATGACGTCCAGTCATGAATGCCAAAAAAAGAAAAGATTTTGTCAATTGTAATCCTTATGATTACATCATATATTGTTAATTTTTTTTAAAGTTTTAATTTTTTAGTTTTGTTTTGTATTAAGTACTTTTCATATGATTGAGGTTGAACATGATACACAGTTTTGTTTTTTGTTATTGTTTGATTTTGGTCAGAAGTTTTGACCCATAAAAATTCTGATATTTTATTTATTTTTGGTTAATTTTAAGTTTGTTAATTGAAATAAAGATATTTTCATATTGGTCAGACTCATAATTCTTGTGATTTTCAATTCCTTAAAGCTCCAATAGCATTTTTTTAAGTTATATTTTTAAAATGTATTAAAATAAAGCCCAAAAATAGATTGAACCTATAAACAGTCCTACCTTGTTAAAGAATAATCCTATAAAACCTATAATTCACTATTGCCAGTTGAGAAATTGGCAAAAATATCATTTTCAACTTCAAATTCAAACGTTTGAAGATGGCCGTCCATGCAGAGGAATGGGAAAACAAGGGAGGTAATTGAGTAACTATTTCCTCAATCAGCATGTGTCACCCTTTGTAATGCCCCAAAAATTTTGCCCGTGATCGTATAATAGTGAGTTGACAAGCTTTTGAGCAAAAGACATAGAAATAATTATGTTTTGACTTTCTTAGAAAATATGAAATTGGAACTTTAAACAACTAGTTTTGTCAGCTAAAAGATGAACACAGTCTATGTGTTTTCTCATGTATATGTATCCAGGAAGAGACTCTGTGAATATTCCATAGCCCCCGGACCTGCAGTTGACCCGTGACCTTACCCTTTCTGTATGACCTTGACATGGTATAGACAAAAAATGCAATTTGAGTAGCTAGTGTCTAAAAAATAAATACGATAACAATGTGATTGTGAGTTTTTCTGTATTCATCACACCAAGAAACGGATTGGGTAAAGATTTCAAAGCCCTGAGACTTCTACATGGTTTGTTATTAACTGACAGGCCATTTTTTTGCTGTGACCTTGAACGAAAATTGTCTCGGTCGTAAGTCGAGAGTCTATAGCATAAATACAATATAACCGAGGAGTCTCACGATAATTTTCTTCGAACAAGTTCATCCCGAACTTCATATTCTGCAAGTTTCATGGATCTACCTATTATAGTTTCTGAGATATAAGCTTCGGTCAGTTTTTTTTTTGCGTTTTTAAAAAAGCTGTTTTTTAATGCCTCCAATTCGCCGTCTTCAAAATGCCATAACTTTCTAAATTTTCAATATTTATTCAAAATTCTTTCAGATTATTGCATCTAAATAGTTGAGACATTTTGTGTATTTAAAAACCCTTTGGCAATGCTACTATTACTACCGCTATTCTGAAATGTTACTAGTATACTAAGAGATTAATTTTTAAAAACTGTGATATTTATATTTCAGGTAAAAAAATATGTTACCGGGTAAAGGAGGATATATCAATTCATCAACAGCACTGTCAAAATTATCAGGATTATTTTTCAACACTGTGATTAATCTGTCTTCAGCCATTGTGGGAAACATTTGTTTCAAATTAGCTAAACTCTCTTCAAATTGTACACTTGATTGTTGAGTATCTGTTGCTGAACTGGAGTCATCACATTTTACCAGTGATGGTTTTTCATCTTCACTCCCACTCTCGGATGAAGAGTGTGGTCTAATAATTCTTCTTTGTCTTAAAACAGAATGAATAATTTCATAAAAATAAACAATTAATATATTATAATGTCATATAGTAATGACACTATATGTATTGTTCCTTTAATGTAAGGTTGTATGTATGTGTGAGAGAGTGTATACTCCAGTTAGCTTGAGGTTGTCTCTCGGTAAGGACATCATTCTTGTGTTTTAAAAGTTCATCGGAATAAACGCCTCAAGAACTTATATACTTGTTTCATCATCTACTTTTCATAAATAGGCCAAGGGCCTATTTGACAATAATATATAATATTTTCATTGTCGTTAGTAAGTAAAATGTCCAAATTTATTCATTGTTATGTATGTTTTAACTTTTTTTAGTGATATAACTTATCATAATTATGAAAATCCAAACAAAAAGAGAGAGAGAGAAATGGGGTTTAACGTCCACTCAACACAAACTAGGTCATTTCGGGACTAACATATGGTTTAATTTTATTTCAATAATTCGCTTGCGCGTAGGGGTCTTTAGCAGTGGGAGGAAACCGGAGTGCCCGGAGGATACCCATGAGGTTGAGAAGGCACCCCTATCTCCATGCCACATACGCTCACACCAGGGCTCGAAATCACAGCCGCAAGCCAGTGGCGACCGGCCAGCTAGAGGTCGAAGCACGGTACTCTAGACCACTAGGCCATCCCAACCCCCCAAATCCAAACAATGGAGTAACACATACGTGAATGCATCTGATAATATACATTTATACAATAATAGTGCTGCAACAACATGTAATTCACATACTTTTTGGGTTTAGTTTTTTGAGTCTTTACATGACCATTTTGAATTCCCCTTTCCTTTGAAAGCCAGGAATTTGGTGTGGATGGACTTTCAGCCATGCTATCTTGTGATTGTGAATCACTGGATATGCTGTTACTTCTTTTTATAATTTTAACTTTTGTTGAGTTGAAAACTGGAGATAATGGCAAAGATGATGTAGTTGATTGTGGTGTATCTGGAATGACTGTAGTACTATTTTCACTGTTTACTGAAACAAATACAGAAACACTGAATTAATAGGCAACAATGTTAAGAATTGAAAACGTTTAGACAATTCTATATTACAATAATAATATAAGGATCATTATATAAAAGCTAAGCTTGTTAAGAGTATTTGCATACCTATGGCTAATATATGCAATGTGGTAGTTACTGAAGCGACGGGTAAGAAAAACAGCGGTCTTAAAATCTGGAAAACTGACTGTCACCTTAATGTAGACTTTATATCCATGCATCTAATAAAACCCACAACACAATTTGTTTATCATTAACTTACATTCATCCATCGGCAAGTCACATATAATAGTGTATTTATTCTGCCAAGAAAGTTCACTGACACAAAACTAAGAGTAATACAGTGATCACTAAACACAACAGACAAATAAAGTATTGTACCATTTGACATTTCAAAGTACCTTAGCTAGATCCCTCTAAATCTTATCACCATTTGAGTCCAATTAGTCAACCAGAATTACCTTGTTCATTGTAATACGAATTACCATTAGTATTATTTTCACTGACTAAACTGTTACCATTGATATGTTTCTCTTCTAGCTGTGGGTCTGTATTCTGATCAGATGTTCGCTTCACAAAGCGATACTGAAGCAATGTGGATATTTTAGCGCCGGACATTGTGTAACGAGATATATAAATAGTGCATTATTAACCTAACCTAACGAAAATGGTGAACTCTAGGTGGGTCGAGCAGTAGTTTGTTAAAAATAAAGAAAGATTTAAGAATTTTCTTTTCTTTTTCCGTTCTTCGTTGTTGATCTATCCCGCGCGGGAAATTCGCTACTACTTGATTGAATATTACACCAAAAATCAATTAAATCAACTATAACAGACTAAATAAATCGTTTCTTGTTGAAATTTACTTTTTCCTTGTTCTAATTATTTCAATTTATAGAATAGAGTGAATTTTTTGATGAAAAGACAAAAAACATGACATAAATCGCTGACTGTAAAATGTGACTTCGTTGGTAGAAGAAGTTTGCAAGGGAGGTAATAGAAATTGTTTCTCGATTGATTCCCTTTCTCGATTACCCAGACAAATTACTAGTTATAAATACAATTTGAGGATTAATTTAGCTCGTTTAATGTTTTCTTGATCATAATTACGTGAACGTCGGTTCATCTTTCTAAAGTTGTTTTTATCTGAAAAGGCAAATGGTCAATTAAATAAAATTATTGACTAGACTCGAACTCGAACCACTAATTAACAATAATACAAACGGCGTCAACCACCGAGTCTGCCGGTGACATCTTTGCGCTTGTATTTCTTTCATAGGTGTGTGTGTGTGGGGGGGGGGGGGTGAAGCAAAGTGAGAGAAGGGTGTGGTAAATCTGTATTAATCATCGTTATGATACTGTAGTAGTCTACTCCAAGAAGGACCGTAAAATTCTTGCCTGCATATTGACCAAAAATAAAAAAAAATACCCGATTACCTTTGAGAAATAATATTATGTTAGTTGTGCATTTTAATTTTTAATCGCGAAATGAGAAGTAATACGTTTTCACCAAGTATCATTGACGACCGCTCGAAAATGTTTAAGGCCTACTTTCTGCACCTAACCTGGGCTAATGAAGACGGGCATACGCCATACAGTGTGAGATGAGAGAAATTTTGCCCGGGCAGCGGTGCTACGGCCAACTCTTATAGGCCTATCACATCGAATTCAAACTGCCAAGGGATTTTTTTACGTGCACGCCAATATGTAGACGTGACCTCGGTTTTTCGCCGAAAAATCTGGATGAACATTCTCGGCCAATGCATATAGAATAGTAATTGCCGTAAAATCGGATTGACAAACGGTGTAAGGGGGTTGAATGTGTGTCGATTGTACTAATAATTATGTAGCCTAGCGGTGTGTATGTGTCTCTGTGTGTGTGTGTGTGTTGCGGGGGGGGGGGGGGTCTGGAAGCCCATCCCCCCACCCCGAAAATTTTGAAAATTAGACTGTGACAAACTCGTTTTCTTGTCCTCTAAACTAGAACTAGTCAGAAATACCAATAAGGCCATGTGGATTGGGCGACCAGAACGCACATCTCTAATCATGTCATTTGGTGGCAGCGCCTCAAAAGCAGTGGCGGCGCCAGGGGGGGGGGGGGGGGGCAAGGTGGGGGGCATTTGCCCCCCAAAAAATCTTGCCTGCCCTCTCTTTGCCCACCCCCCCCCCCCAATAATTTTCGGAAAAAAATGTCTGAAATGCTACCTGGCTGCATTCTATTTTACAAAATATAGTGGCGAAAATATTCATTCACTTTGAGTCACGCTTACACTGCAATAAAATTTCCATTTTTTATGTCGCCGAATTCCGTAGTTTAACACCTTTTTTCTGTTAACTGATGGATTAGTGTTTCGAGACACCCTTTTCTCGATGAGGGGTATTCTTATAATGGCGCAAAACGGTGTCGGAAAAATATCGGAAACCGACGTTAAATAAAGCTACTTCGCACACGCTTATGAAGTCAATGGTTAATTCAATGAAATTTTTATCATTTTCGAGTCTAGGAAACAACCAGTATTTATTTGAAAATGGAATTTATGTTAAATGAGGGAATTTCTGTAAATTACAGGAAAAATAAATACGGATAAAATTTTCCTGGTAATTTTTGTTTCCGGAATTTTTTCCGTTTTTTCACGGATATTTTTGTTACAGTGTACTCCGCCCGCTCGACACTTTCTTCTGTGGTCGGATAAACTAGTGATTTGGCGACAGGCGGTATCTGTTAAGCTCTATTTATCTCGACGATCAATGCCTGAAATACTGCCAGACTGCATTTCGGGCCGTCTACTTTTCAAATTTTCGTTAAGGTTCACAAAATATAGTGGCGAAAATATTCATTCACTTTGAGTCACTCACTCCGCCCGTTTGTCACTTTCTTCTCTGGTCGGATAAACTAGTAATTTGGCGACAGGCGGTATCTTTATCTCGATGATCAATGCCTGAAATACTGCCAGACTGCATTTCGAGCAGTCTACTTTTCAAATTATTGGGGACTTCATTGAGTTTCATGTGACACTTTCCTCTCTGGGGTCGGAAAGACTAGTGATCAGGCCACAGGTGACATCCGATCAGCTCTATTTATCTCTACGATCGCTGCCTGAATACTGTCAGGCAGCATTTCCAACAGTCTATTTTTCAAATTTTTTGGGGGGAGGTCCCCAAAACCCCCACAAGGACTCGTTACTTTAGCGCTCACAAAGGTACTTCGTTGAGGTTCGCAAGTCCGTTCGTTTGCCATTTTGGTCTCTGATCGTATAAACTAGTGATCAGGCTACGGACAGTATGTGGTAAGATTTATTTATCTCGACGATCGGTGTCTGACTGAATACGCTGTCAGAGAGCATTTCCGAGAGTCTATTTTTCTGGAGGAGGTCATCCATATCCCCCATAAATACTCCCGACAATGGCGCTCGAAAGTGGGATTCGTCGAGGTTCGCAAGTCCGTTCGTTTGACACTTTATTTCAACGATCATTGCCTGAAATACTATCAGGCTGCATTTCCGGCAGCCTGTTGATACTCGTGCCTTTGCCCCCGTAACCTTGGACTTTGCCCCAGCTTTGCCCCTCCAACCACCGACGGCTGGCGCCGCCACTGCCCAAAAGACCGATGGGACCCTATCAGATGTGGATGGGACGACCAAGACGAACCCTCTAATGTCATGTGGTGGGTCAGGCGGTGACCCAGAAAGAGGTGATTCATCTATAAGGGAGGCACCCATATCTTGGGTCCTCCCTCCGAAAATTTTGAAAAATAACGCTGCAGGAAATAAGTTTTTTGCTCCCGGTGCCCCGCCCCTTTGATCCGCGCATGTGCAGGCGTCCCATAGCCTCCAGATAAGTGATATGAGAAAGTTTGGATCAGGGAAAACGAATCATAGGTACCCATTGGCGTGTGGTCGCCATTAAAACCGACCGATTCATCAGTGGCTTAAGAGCATCACTGTGTGATATTAAGCAAATGTATTATTTCATAATTGAAAGGTAGTCAAATTTTTTGAGGGGCGCCATTTCTTGGGGCGCCTTTTTTTTCTGGGGGCGCAATGTACCCCCTGCACCTCCGCTAGATACGACCGTGGTTTCAATAGAATTAAGTTGTATAAATTTGCCACTGCAGCTTCAGGTCGGATACACCAACTGCATAGAAAATTAATTTCTAATTTGACATAGTTTTCTCCCTTGGTCTACATATCATTAATATTATATTTTAGACAATTTTACCCTACGTCATGGTAGCTTGCATTGTTACGTCATAATAGCATGACAACATAAAGCGAAACAGATCTGTTCACACGTTGATGTGGCTATGGGGATGATTTAATAATCATGGCTTCCTTACAGAAAATATTGGTGAAAAATGATTTTCTGGCACCCGATGAACACAGAAAGCCAAAACTGACCAGAGAGGACATCAAAGACAGCAAATACGCATGGATAGCTTGTATTTGTGCTGTCATAAATCAAGTATTTATTTGTGGACTACTACAAATTTTCGGAGTATATTTTGTAGAATTTGTTAAGGATTTTAATTCTTCCCAATCGCAAGCAGGTGTGTTAATTTTACTTTCTTGAAATCAAATATACACGGACACCTTGTCTCCCAATTTTAATTTTCTATTCATTACAAAGCCTCGGCTAATAATTGTCAACTGTTTTTACTAAAATCTTCTTCCATAACCTTTAACTTTAATTAAGAAATGTTCTTTTACAATAATTATTATAATTTCAGCTCGCCTTACGAAATATTGCACTAGGCCTACTCTATGTATACCCTGTGTATAATTTGCTGTAAAATACCCGCTGGTTCAGTCATTACGATTTTTTTTTTTTTTTTCGTAATTTGATGTAGGCCTACCAGCAAAT
Organism: Patella depressa; assembly: GCA_948474765.1. Lineage (NCBI taxonomy): Eukaryota > Metazoa > Mollusca > Gastropoda > Patellidae > Patella > Patella depressa. The sequence goes on from OX419718.1 coordinate 49,174,245, forward strand.
TTCTGAAAAAACGTTAAAGGAAAGTATGACATTAAACCCTATTTCATTTTCTGGAAGACAGTATGGGTATCAGACATAATCATTCATAGAAGCCTTTTAAAAAGAAATCATATTTCCATACCGGTAACTCTACCTCATTGTAATGTTACAAAAACGATCAAATTTGAAACCTAACGTCGATGAAATCACATACATATAATATAGATATCTAGATCTGTGCTGTTTTTTTTTTATTTCAGCATGGTTAGGATCATTAACATATGGTATAATGAAGCTTTTTGGTCCAGTCACTGGGTTCTTTGTCGTTCGATTCAGCAACAGGGCAGCCATGTTTACTGGATGCTTAGTGTGCGCAAGTTCGCTTTTAATATCCTCGTATGTTAAAACGATGAACGTGTTGTATGTCAGCTTTTCACTTTTATATGGAATAGGATCAAGTTTTGTTATCAATTGTGCAATGGTTTTATCTAATGAATATTTTGATAAGCATCTTGGGTGGGCAACAGGACTTATTTGCGCTGGAAGTAGCATGGGTACCTTAATACTGGCACCGAGTGCTCAGTTGATGATCGACCATATTGGCTGGAGAATGTCTTTTAGGATTCTAATGGCAATTTTCATTGGTGTTGCCGTCCTTAACGTTTTCATTCGACCAATGCCCAAAGACAACGATGCGCCTCAGAAAGAAAATGACACCCAACAATCACAATCACAACAAAACAAAGAACTTAAAAAGAACAGTTTTTGCAGTTTATGGAGAAATAGATCTTTCGTATTATGGTCCTTGGCAACATCCTTCGCAATGTTTGGTTATTACATCCCTTTTGTTCATTTGGTAAGAAAAAACACTTTCTGGAATTAAAGAAATGAACGGTATGATAATCGCGCAAATCTTCAAATTTTATTTTAATCATTATTCGTTGTAGCATAACTAACAGAGAACATATTCCCGAAACAATAACGGATATTACCTGTATAATCAGCACATTTAAATGGTATCTCTATATTTCGTTCCGGAATGAATTTTGTTTTGTTTCGCCCAACAAGACTACAAAGCCATAGCCTCTGTTAAAACTGGGGTCCCGCGAAGACGTTGGTGTGCACGTAAAGGAACCTTTGGCAGTTGGAATTCTATTACTGTCTGGGAAATATTACCCTGATATCACGCAGTTCTTCCTCCACCGGGCTAATGAAGACTGGCATACGCCATGCAGCGTGTGCTATGAAGGACATTTTGCTCGGACAGCGCTACGGCCTACTCTTATGCCGAATTTCAACTGTTATGGGATCTTTCACGTTCACCCCAATGTGTCCTTGTCAGACTCTCCACCTGTACCACTGATAAGGAGAAGTCACGCCGGCTAGCGAGTCAGCATCTTACTCCTTTATCCACCGTTGCTCTCTATATATTAGGTTTGGTAAGGTCATATGAATACCAACTTCTTAAGGATGTAGTTAGACCTTGTAATGTTAATCGCATAAAAATGAGGGGGAAAAACGAAACAAATAAATTGAGATTATACCCTAATTTTTATTTTAATGTTGTTAATAAATCAGCTTTAGATTAACTAATTGTTTGTTTCTCATGACCCATCCACATGTTCGTAAAACAATCAATTAATAAGTTAAAATATAAATAAATTTTTACAGGCTTTCCACATTCTTCGGTTTATATACTTGTCTCCACTTGTAATATTACCAATTGATACTTTCTTTTCAGGTAGCATATGGGATCGATGTTGGTATTCCGGCAGCTAAAGCCTCTTACTTTATTATGACCTTAGGTGCTTCTACGACCATAGGAAGACTGGTTTCTGGTAAAATTGTACAAACTGGTTATTTGAATTGTCTTCATCTAAATCAGTTATGTATGATATTAACTGGAACCCTATATATGATTTTACCACTCATACGATCTTTTGGCGGCGTAATGACATTTGTTGTAATCCTGGGACTCACAGATGGTTGTTATGTGGTTTTGCTACCTATACTCACGTGTTCTTTAGTTGGAGTAAAAAATGCCATTTTAGCATGGGGAATGTTAGTTTGTGTCAGTTCTGTTACATTTACCATCGGCCCCCCAGTCGCAGGTAAGCTATATATGTTATTTAAAAGCATGGACATATCTGTCTTTATAGTTTCTAATCGATATCTGTCTATACCGGTCGTTATAACTGTTGCCTCCATGTTGCCCATCGTATACTATTACTGAAGGGATTTGCACTGGACAGCAGATCACGCGATTCAAAATTATACGTTTACAGCGTTTGTATTCGGGGGTCGACACTCAGCATGGATGGGTGTTCAGCCAAATGGTGGTAAACGAAGTTAACTTTGGAAAAATATGCTAAAATTCATAAAAGGAACACACCTATTAAATGTCATATTATTACCGAACAATTAAAAGTTACATTTGAATATAATGTGGATATGTTAATATGTTTTACTTCAAGTCAATTTTTAGGTCTTTATATTATATAAACGCGCAAGCGAAATATTGAAATAAAATTAAACCATATGTTAGTCCCTAAATGACCTAGTTTGTGTCGAGTGGACGTTAAACCCCATTTCTCTCTCTATATATATATTATATAAAACTGTTGTTGAGAAATAACTTATTTTATGTTCCACTGTCGAAAAATAGTTAATATTGGAGTTCCACTTCATCTTATAAAAATATTTTTAATCATTTGCCTTGATTGACCAAGAAATCATGTTAGCTATGTTTTGTATACGTTAAAGATCACCTGAAGATCGTCATTAAAGACAGAACTTCTATATTCTTTTGTGAACGCGTCTTTAATTTTATTTGTTTTTGTATTATATTTTTACCACTTCTGTTTCAGGATCAATGTACGATCTTTATGGGAATTATAACATAGCTTTTCATATAGCAGGTATTCCAGTGATCTGTGGAGCTTTGGTTTTATTCTTTATTCCGTGGGCTAGGAGAACTACAAGGGCGGTTACAGTTCTGGATTTTATTTCTTACCAAGAAACCATTGATTCTGGCAATGGTCTAAGCTCCAACTTATCTGAGGAGACAATTCAGTTGGATATTTTGCGAAAGAGGGGTTACCTTTTGCCAACAGGAGAGGTTGTTCCAAATGTTCCAGAATTTTTGGACACCCATTTTCAAAACAAAACAGACCAAACATTGAGCACATCTTTAGGAGACCACAGAAAACAGACACAAGATTCGGGCACCCTACAGACCGAATCGCTACCTGTACCACTTAATCTTATGTGTGGACCAGATGGAATGCCAGTATCAATTCCGTCCAGAATGATTGCGTTTGTAAGCGTATTTTTCATTTTGTCAACTTGATCAACAAGTTATTTTATTCGACAAGTTAGTACTGATTCCGATGTTCCCGTGATGTTGCTTTCATATGTATTAGTATTAAAAAATGAATAACTTTTATCGATACATGTTTTTTTTTAAATTCCAGAACCCTCAAACATCATATTCAGTAAATACAAGACAAAGTTTGACGTCTTCAATAAAATCGCGATCGCCGTTTAATACCAGACGAAACACAGCACCGCAATCAGTTGATGCCTCAACACAGTACCAAGATTTCCACAGTGTTTCATATTTAAATACTAGAGAAGGTCTTGAAATGACGACTATGAACACCAAAAATGAATGGAATGGAAGCAGTAATCTGGACACAACTTCAGATGCCGCCCCAAGTGAATGGTCAACAAGAAACAATGTTGGAGTTCCAAACGTAGACACAGGTACAAATACATCGACAGACCTACCTGGTTCTGCAGAGAGACCAGCACAGTCATCCTTATCGGAAACATTCGAATCGATAAGTTTAATATCAGACCCTAGTATTGGTGCAAGGAACATTCCCTCCTCGGTGTCTGCGATAACTCGCGACGGAGAAGAAATAGATATGTTTAAACACATTTTTAAACAAGATTTGAGTGATACAAGTCTATGCTGAAATTTCTTCTATTTCTCTCCACACTCGTTTAAAAATGTTTAGTCTTTTGTGTCTTTTTGTGGACAAAATAAATCGTTGGATGGGCACATTGCTAATGAACTAAGTTTTATGTTTGAATTTTAAAAGATTATTTGAAAATGCTGTGTTATTTTGGTGTGAGTTGAATGTTTTCGTTTTTAATAGTCAACAAGAACTTCCAACTTTACTTCAATTACGATTCACATTCAAAATATAAGTTCTATAAACTTTGAGATGTTACATGTATTCTGTTTCAAGAAGATGTTATTCTGTTTCATCCTTTTAAATTAAAGATATTATAAGTTTATTGTTTGATATGGGTTAGTATAGCGTATCGTTAATTCCCGAACGTTCTACATAAGCTACCAGGTTTTCATTGACATCACACACGTAATTGTTATACAGTGGCATATTTTACATCTTTGAATGTATTAAGTTCATATAGCGACCACACATATTGCTCCATTTTTGTTTACAAGTAGGTTTTTGTGATCATAACGCACACGAATAATTTAAATCAGATCTATCGCTGTCGAGTAGTACGCAGTTGCATTAATGGTTATTTCACATGATAATACTTATCCATACAACCTTATCGCAACAATGGTTAGCTGTGTGATATTCCCATCTTATAAAATGGCCACCTGCGTTCGTCTTATTCGTTGCATGAGATCGACCAGAAAACGTAGTTACGTTTTCACCCAGAATTTTATTTACGCATTGTAACGTAAATAGAATAAGCTGAAATTTTAAATAAATTGCTCCAGTCTGAACAGAGATATTAGATTTTCAATTTTAGACTAGCCTCAATCATCATTATTATCCAATTCTACGTTTAATTATTTTTCAAAATATGTATTCCAATCCGCTAAATATCGCGAGTTGGTTATTGTCTAGATACGTCAAATTGCAACACTCTGAACCGAAATACTAGATTTTAGATTTTCAATTTTAGACTAGCCTCATTACTAAAGTCGGTAATTTACGTTTAATTATATTTAAAAAGAATGTACTCCATTCCGCTAAATATCACAAGCTAGCGATGGCACCGATAGTTGATTATGCTCTAATATTTATTATTAATAATTTAGACAACATTTTAGATCAAAGTGAAAAGAACTGCAGCAATAGGAATATTTAATGTATGTTTAATTGTCAAGACTATTTTTGTACAAACGCGATACTGATTTAAAATATCGAAAGTTTTAATAGTTTTATGTGTAGTTTCTTTAAACCGCTTTATTTATTTTTAAACTTTTAAAAATTGATTAAAATTCTTATCAGTTTCAAAATTGTCTGCCACTTTCCTTTATATACGCAATCAACCCCATAAAGTAAACATTGATACCGCACACGATACATTTCACCCTACAGTAAATGCAGTAAGTCAATTGAACGCCTTACAGCTAGCTATTAATTTATTAGCATAATGACAATAGATTATCTGGTGACATACAGCCGCAAGGTTTAACTGTAAATAAAACGGTACCCTTAACCGCTTAATCTAAATTCTACAGCACTTTGACAAACGGTGACGTAAATCATATTATTTAAACCAATATTTATTTAAATACATGTATCAGAGTTTATTTTCAATCTTTTCATTTTTATAAAAGTTATATATTTAGCTAAATACCGTTTGAACTGTAATGTAAAGGTGTCGGGCTTAAATTCAAAGCAAATCTGTGGATGAGTGACTTATACAGGTAAAAAAAAAACCTATCACATTCCTTTATTATGAAACATAATCTGACGACTTTGCTTCTAGTGAAAAAATAATGAAGGACACTGTATTAAAGGTGAACAAGATTTCCAAACACTAATACCATGGATAGAGCTGCCATCATTATTACATTTAAGTCACTGCATCAAGTGTAGACAAGACTAAATGGGACCAAGAACCAGCCCCTGTAGAACACCAATTTACTTTTTGTTTGCTCAATGTTGTCTATATATTTAATTTAACAAATTTGATTTTTGATTACATTATGGTACATTTATTAGCACTAAGTTACTAAGGAAACATCGAAACTAAAAGAAATGCACGTGTAACTTTCTTTGCACAATGGCGGATTTACAAGTTAATTTATCGGTTATCTATATATCATACACGTGACATATTTGTGTTTGATGTTTATTTAATGTATATTTCTTTGAAGAATTCTAAAATATAAACCAAACATGTCGGTAACTAAAAATTGTCAACAAAGTCCTGCTATAAGATATTAAATAGGTTGTTTACTGTACCATGTCATCAGATCACCGATATTCACAAATCAGTTCTTGTCGAGCACATGATCTTACTTTTACGATACGTAAATACGTATCACCAATCACAATAACTATAAAAAAATTATGAGATATAAGTCTTTGTGACGGCGTGGAATGAGTGTGAATTGACATGGGTTTGTTTTTACTGAAAGCGACATTAAAAAATTAGTAGTGCTTAGAATCTTCAAATATCAAAATGTTGCGCCAATCCTCTTCTTGATTTTATTTGATTACAAAATTACCCGATGCGACGAGCCTATCTAAGTTTGAATTGGAATTATACTTTTTTGAAAAATTAAAAACCAAATTTGATTGTTAAATGATTCGGGTCTTATTATTAATCACGAAGTCAAAAATTATCCGTTAAAGACGAACAGTCAGGTTATCCAACTTTTGACTTTAAATAGCGTAAAGTGTTCAATGTTATTAAAATCTCCTTATTTTGTGGATATTTATTTATTCATAGTTTAATAAGACAGATAATGATCACACTTTAAGTCATGTTTTATTGCACCTGATCTTCCACAGTCGATAGATCTGGACCCCTGTGGGCTATTTTAGTAGATTCTATCTATGAATTTAAATTTTATTGACTGTGATAATACCTTGTAATGCTGTCTTTACTTTGATAGCCTACTTTAACCTGACCTTGCAATATTTTAAAAGAAGGTTAGTCCTATATGCCTTATACCTGCAAATCGTTTTACTGAAATTAATGTCAGTGTTTCTGCACCCAATTTTCTTATTAAAATATAACTTACATATTTCAAACTTGGTGATTGACATTTATATACTTTTTGAATTGACTTTTATTCATCTGTAACTAAATGCAAACAAAGGAACTCAAATTGCCATTCCATAATAATTTGGTTATATGATAAAGGACAAGAAAAGAGAGAAAGATTCTACTCTTAGCGTAGAAAATATATGGTTACACAAAAATTGTTTGTTTAAGTAACTAAGAAGACGTTTCTGATATTTTTCTTCTTTTAAAACAAATACATGTTTTAAATTATTACAACAAGTAGAAGTACAAAGAATATTTTGTCTTCGTGTGACTTTTACTACTTTCGGTGGTCGTAGATATTTTAGTTATGTTTAAAATGTTTCAGGTGACATGAGCGAAAGTAAACGTATTGCGTGCTTATTATGGTTTCTCCAATTTGTATCATGTAAGAAATGTTGCGACCTTTACCATGATTATATTCTTAAACTTGTGGTTTTAGCATACGTTCTAGTATTGTATCTATTTCTTTTATGTATCCTTCGGTGACTTTTGTACTTCAATTGTAATGTTCCTATATACTGGAAGGAAGATAAACATCTTTATTCATGGTCGGTGCATAACAGAGCAATATTTTATTAAAATGTACATTATTGTGGATGTGGCAATGCTATGGGTAATACATACACGAGAGTATAATAATCAAAAATATATAATACATGTATATTACTCGCAAAATACAGAAATGAAATGAAATGAATTGGGGGCATAACGTATATTACTGCTTTGCACCGACTGCAGGGCGAATGAAGACGGGCATACGCCCGTACATGTCTTTCAATTTCATAGAGGTATACAGTGGAGTAAGAGGGAACACTTTGATTAAACTACCTGTAATGTAAGGAATGTGGTGTTTGACTTTTTAACAGAGACCAGCAACTCTAAGTGCACATAAAATTGATGTTCTTGTGTTAATCTATGGATGTCTTTATCTCTTCCCCTAACATTAAATAGAGATAGATTCCCACATCTACCTCTTTACCTACGTGTTAAATCGTGATCGAGGTGTTTAAAGTACACGAGGTCAGCGTAACCAGAATTCTTCACTTTGATCGTAATCAACTAATAAACGAGAGGGAGAGGGAGCGAGAGAGGGAGCGAGAGAGAGAGGGGTGTTATTTTATTTTCATGCTAGTCTATATTGAAACCAAACAACTTGATAGATTGAGGTACCATATTAAAATTATTATTAAATACGTGTAAAATACTTTTTTAAATGCATAGAACCATTTTGAAACCCGCATGTGCGAACCCCTTGTCCCTTGAACACGTATTTTATAATTTTAACATGCAATGACAACATCCTTGATTAAATAGAATTTACACGGTCAGATATACGAGGGTACGCCTTCTGTAGCTAGGGGAGATGGTTGTAGAGAGTCTCTGTTAGAGGAACAGAGATGAGCTTATTGAGTCGCCTAAGCAGAGAAGCGGATTGTTTGTACCGAGTTAATGTTATTGTTTCCTGGTGTAGTTTACTTACTGTTGTATTTATGTAGCTGTTTCATTTCTGTTCCTGGTGTAAATAAAACCTATATGCACGAAACTGATTTCTATTATCACTACTAAAATAGTGTTATACGCCTCGTGTGCGGAAGTATAACTCCGTTCGTCTTCACTAATTCGGTACAATACCTGTATGCCTTAATATCAGTCTTTGAATCAAGCCAAGTGCTTTAAATACCTAGCTTGTGCATGACAAGGAGTCAGATAGCCTTGCCCAACCTACTGGGTTTCTGTGGACACTCCGTTTTCTTCCCACTGCCAAAGACCCCTACGTACAAGCATATTATTGAGCCCAAAATTACATAGTCTGTGAAAAGTAGACATTTAAACTCTCTCTCACAGTGTTTACAAATAAACCCATTAGCACACTGTTTACGAATAAAATCTGTAATCACAGTGTTTACGAAGAAAATCAGTAAACATAGAGTTTACAAATAAAGAATATTATGATATAGGATTACTCTAAGAGCCGCTAATATAATTAGGATTACCTTAACCCTATCCAAGCCTAACCCTACTGTAAATACAAATATCCTTTCTTTTTTTATTTGCCCGGAGAATGATATCTTTGCATATTCGTCTTCAAATTTCTATAGACAGGTATCTTTTACTTGTTCCAATACGGGGCCCCAGATTTTCGCCCCAATTGACAGGTACTGACTCGGCTTGAAAAACCTCAAAGGGGCTTCTTCATCGGGAAACCAGCAGGAGACATTCTGTTTGTGAAAATATATTGGACCTTACATTTTGTATTCCATTATTTTCTCTTCATTTGCTTTCTTTCTTGACACACTTTACTTTATACTTCGCACTGTCGCACCTGTTATTTCGACGATAGCAGACGACAGATTTTCCCTCGACACGTGCTCAATTGCGCATGCGTATCCGCACTCAGCAAATATACCCTGGAAAGAAGAATTATTTGATATGCTGTAGTCACTTTTTGTTCAGTTCTACTTTTTACTGTCAAAGAAGATACCGTGACATTTACCGGGACATTTACCACGGAGACTTTATTTGATTTAGTGTCATGCTGATAATAAAGTAAGTTTCGTTTTATTCATTTTTCAACACCATTCATCACACTGCATAATTACACTTGAGATTCAAGTTTTCCTATTATGCAGAAAAGCGTATCTTAATTGATAAGGAAACCCTTGTTTAAGGAATGTCTTGACAAACGGAAAAGATACTTAAAATCTATATATTTATAGATGATTTTAATTGCCCTTGAAACGCAAATGTTTTCTACGAACAAGAAGTTTAAGAGAATGTTTTTATTTATTTTTAACAGGTTATTGTCACTTTATTGCTTTGAGAGAGGCCATTTTCATACATGTTACTGCAATTTACATAGGGGAATAATATTACGTGACTTCATTCAACACGTAAATAATTTTAATCGCCAGTAAAGAACAAAGAAAGAATCTGTTCTTTATCTGCTGGTTAAGGAAAGGAAATACTCGGTGTAATGTTCAACAAGTAACATTTACATCTAGCAGATTGTGTTCAAGTTTTAATGCAATTAGCATCATTCTTCCTTTAATTACTCTGTCTTCAAATAAAAACAAATAAACTTTTAAACTGACTTAACTTCCAATGCAAAGATGACATACATTTACAAAAGTATTACCCCCCACTATTAAAGTGACAGATCGTTTAAGAATTGGCATTGGTATGATGTCAACAATTTTTGCATAGCGTGCTATTAAGAGTTTGTATTTCATTGAATTTTGCTGGATATTGAGATACTCATGATTCTATTTCAATACAAAATCAATCTGGGTTTTTTTTTGGTTTTGTTTTTTTTGTACCAAACCCAATTTTCACGGACCACAAGGAATATGTGTCTAGCGGCGAAGATTGAAATCCCCGTCCATAAATTCGTATCGTACAGAAAAGATCCCCTTGCAGTTGGAATTCGGAAAAGAGTAGAGAGAAACGACAATTTCCGGACAAACATCACCACCCACAGTGAAATAATATTGTATATTAGTCTCATTAAAGCCCGTGAGACGTTGTCAGTAGATCAATTGTTAAATTAAACACTCCAGTGTTTTTACGAGAAATTGGCCTTGTGGTTCTGACCGCAAAACCGTATCACATTAAAGACCGTGAACGATCATTTGAAGCTATGTAAAGTAATAAACGGAGGAAAGATAATATATAAAGTGCATCGGAAATTTGTTAGTTATTGGAGCTTTAAAAATCAACGAGTGGTGTTATCGGGTAATCTTGAAAGAGCGAACATGCCCTGCTTAGTGCCTTAGTGCACGATCGCCGCCACCGCTTTCAGCTAGATGCAACGATTGGATGGAGGAGGCGTGTCTAACGAGACGGGCTTTCTCTAACCAAACAACCTATTCTCAAACTAATAAAAGTTTTATTCTGGCATGTTGGGACTTTAATCTGCATGCCTGTAAACAGTATTGAATACCGAGAAAATGTTATGTTTATAGAAAATTAAAAAAAAAAAGTCGACATTTCCAAAAGTATCTTTCCTTCACTCAAATGTCAATTTTATGTTATGCTCATTTTCACTTCATGAAGAAGTAAATATGTTTCCCTTACAACTTATGTTTTATGGGAGTATGTACCTGTATATTATTCTTACTTTATGTACTAAAATACTGACAGGTTGTTTATTGATAGATGACATAAATTATATCACCTTTTTACTACATGTAGTTCTAATGCCTTGAGTTACTAGTATTCTAAAGAATTTTATGCTGTAGGCCATGCATGTGTTTGAAGTCTATAAACAGTTAAATAATCAATCTTTTAATATATTGTACAATAGTCTATTAATATGACCTTAAAAATATCCATTTAACCAATGATGAGGCTTTTTCTCAGACGGATTTTGACGTCACCATTTAGAATGAAATAATATGATTTATTATCGAACTGCCTTTTTTGTTTCAAATTCCGAATTTTAATACAAAGTGCAATAGAAGGCATTATCTATCTGTATTTTCAATTGATTTGTCTTAAACAGTCAATGCTACTTGGGACAAAGACCACTTGCATGACAAGCAACTAAGTTAGCGATGCTTCCTAAATACACGAGAATTGATATCAGCAGCTTAAACTTCTTTTATGGGGCTTAGGTACCTTACAGATTAAACTGGGTTTGTGAAGTCCGAATGTCTCGTGATCCAAAACTTGTCGTATCTGCGATATCATCATCGGTGGAAGCGTACATTAAACACCACGTGCAAAAACAACAAGCCTGTAGATCACCATGCAGTTATCCTCGGGAGAGACGTACTATAAGCAGTTTCGGCGGAAAAACTGAGACAAACAACCATGTAAACCTTAGAAGGTAACTTTGGCAGTTACCAGAATGTGAGAGCGGACTGAAAGTCGGTAGAAATACATTATTTCAAGTTTTTTGGTAAAATAACTTATGCTTTCATATATAAATTTGTGTACAATATCAAAACTGTATTTGTAGTTTCTTGTATATCACCTTTTATATTAACAAGGATTTTAGAACAGTACAGTCTTCCATAATCCATAGTTTTGCTGATGTGACACGGCATACTATCAAATTGTTTGTCTGGTGCCGCTAACCAGTATGTGACAGCTTCAATAGGTGACACCATTATGTAATAGTTGTTCATGGGCAACGCTGTTCGAAAAAATACGATCATTTAATATACAATCTACATGAAACTTCGATTTTTAACGTATCATCATAATTACAAGATGGCCACAATGGCATCAGTTCCTGGTCCGTGGTACCCTCGTACTTGTATAGGAACAAATATGGGCGTGAATTTGAATGATACTGATACCATTTCAAGACATTGGTAGACAAGTCTAATTTGATAATTATATGCGGTTATGCTTAATTAAACCCAATTTGTAGTCTGGTTATTTTTGAAAAGCTCGGGTTTTAATAGTATGTACACACCTTGACCAGTTCTATATTGCCACTTAAATCTATTATAAACCAACAGATTGGTGTGTATTGTGCGTTGTTTAACCTGTTTCAATGTGTTGAATCGTGTGTTGAAGATAGTAATTGGTCTGGTACGTACTAACGTATACAGTGTTAATTAAAATGTTTCACGACCTTCGTTTGTTTTATGTATACATCAATTTGTAAGGTACTTCTTGACCGATCCAAGGCCAAACAAGACAGCCCGCATACAGCAGTCCCGTTCTTGCTTAAGACCTTGGTTATAATCTATTAGATCAAGATTTTCTGTGTTGACTGACTGTATTTACCTGTGTTAGGGAGGTATTTGTCGTGTGGATCATATTTTAAAACGTATAGATATATAATACAAATATAAAACCACTTTTCTGATAAGATTAATTCGAGATTTTCGTGGCTCTAATTATTTATATGAGGTCGATCATAAAAAATGATTATGTGTTGGATGTGTGAGATTTAAACTGCTACTTGATTACAAATCCTGTTGATCTACACAGCCTTACAATAAGGTTCCGAATAGTCCCGGTAAGGGAAAATATTTAAGCGCCTCCTTTAAAATCAGATAGTTAAACTGTTTACAGTCCTTACGGTTTACCTTAAAGAGTTGAAAATGTTTGGTTGCTGGCGATGTTATAACGCCAACCAAACTGTTCAAGCAATAGATAGTGTATATGTATCCGGTGGTAACCACCCTTCTCAATTAAGTAATGTTCTTGATTTGATGTTTCATTGATTCATTCCACCTGTCGCAATCTGGGTCGTATTCTTCCTCTCAATCACAGTCGTTTCTAATGTTTGCATTGTCGAAAGAATACCACCTTTTTACGAAGTTTGTTCAATCCTATCGATACGTTATACAGATTTATTTCCAAATAGAAATATCATTCATGTGATAGTAGCTTATTTAATATAATGACTTTTTAAAATATTAACCATATATTAACTTTTAAAATTTTCGTCATTCACAGTCCAGTATACCAATACTGCACAAATTATGGCCAATTAGACCACGTGCTCTTACACTGTTTTCAAAGGAAATATACCAGATATCTACTTCACACAACATGAAAAAACACGAAACGTAATTGGTTTTTTTTTTTAGAAATGGGGTTTAACGTCCACTCGACACAAACTAGGTCATTTCGGGACGCTTGCGCGTAGGGGTTGCAGTGGGAGGAAACCGGAGTGCCCGCAGGAAACCCACGAGGTTGAGACGGCGCCCCTATCTCCACGCCACATACGCTGACACCAGGGATCGAAACCACAGCCGCAAGCCAGAGGTGAACGGCCAGCTAGAGGTCGAAGCGCGGCACTCTAGACCACTAGCCCCCCCCCCTCCTCCCCGAAACGTAATTGACGTATGATTGTAATTAATTCAGATCTATATCGAAGACATTATGAAAGCAGACGTCGCTAAAAAGAACTTGATAATGACTAAGGTATGAATTGTGAGAATTTTAGCAAGCTTTCGCCATCCGCATCCTTGTATTATTGTTTTCTAGTTTTGTATTTGTCACGTGTTGTGTGTGTATGTTCTTGATGCATTTAATAATATGGGATAAGCATTTCCAGGGCTATCACACTTATTTTTCCTTCGATGATCATCATTTCAGACCATGTATTTGAAGCCAGAAACAGAACCCAAAGACCCTATCATAATTCAACACAGAGAACTGTTTTAACACTGAATCAGTTGGCCATAACCTTTATGACCTTTGTGTCTCATCTAACCATTTTTGATGATCTTTTAATAAACAAGAAGTATAACAGCTCATTTCACAAATTGTTAGCGAAGACCTATCCTTTGTCAATTAGGTTTTATGGACTCACAAACATAGTAATGACCTGAAAAAAATCTATTTTTAATCTTAATTAAATTATATAAACCATTGTCAAAACATGACAGAAAATCTGTATTTACCTATCTACGTCACAGGTACGTCATTTTTGAGCCGATTTTCAAGCAGGTTAATTTTCAAGTGTGTTTTTGTATATAGTAATATAATGTGATAAACTTGTGTAGGCAGGTCTAAAAGAAAAATACTCCAATATAATCAGTACAGCATTACAATTGTAACGGGTTTAACGGGACTAGTTACATAAAGGCTACTTTAAGTAGGGGTGGGTGTTTGTTTGTTTCAAAAAGATGTCTGTTGTCATCTTTGAAATTATATCCGACCACTTGAAAGACGGTTGACCCGAGCCACAGCTTAAAGATACCCGCTAAGGAAATCATCTGTAATAGACAATAAAATCAGATATAAGAGAAATAAGAAATTGGTCAGTGCACATCAAAAGTATGACGGACATTAATGGCGACTACTTGGCAGTCCAATTATGACGGGAACCTCATAAACGTTAGACCCCACTGGGTGATACTATAACTATGTTAATATAGGCCAATGATCCTAATGATCAGAATTTATTAGATACCGACGGGTCCGTCATTGATAGACACCAGTAATCAAATACTTAAACACCTTAAATTTAATCGTATAAATGACTATTGTATTATTTCTCGGAGGGGTTGAAAAATATTGTGGAGTGACATGCTTTGTCGACAGGGTCAACACGACCATGACCTCTAAGTTAAAACATATTAAAGGTTTAGTTTGTAATAAATATAGTAATCATATCCGATAAAGATCAGTGATTTGTTTTTAAATTGATCTGCGAATCTTCCATGTGTCCACCTATCTTCAATAGAACGCATGATCTCGCACATCTTATAAAGCTACATAGTGTAAAGTAAAAATTGCAGCAGTTGTTTCATAAACACAAGGTTGTCCACCTTATGTTTGCTGCCTTCTGTGAGCTTCCACCGAGGACAAAGTGAGAGGTTATTTTGACCGCTTTCTTTTACAATAATGACAAGTCCACAAAAAGATCTAAACCAATGTGCGATTAGAACACAGATTTTAAAATTATGGTATGATTTTACTGTCTATTCTTCTTTCGCGTGTACATCATCGAGTGCAATGGTGAACATCAATTTTTTGTACAATCCGAACGATTAGATTCGTTTCCTTATCAGACTCTCATTATAGATGATATTTAATTTGTCAAACATACACAGAATACTATCTTGTACCACTGAATAGAATTCTTTGATAATAATAATTATTAAATTCCGGTTTTCCCCCACCATGTAGGCTTTTAACACACACACACACACACTTAACAGTTGGCATCCACCCCTTACCCACGCCCCACAAAACAAAGAAAAATAACCAATACCCATGTTTATATGATTATGTAATGTCGAGTAAAATCATTGATGAATCCATGGTTTTATTGAGAATATTTCCAATGCCACACAAAAGAAAAATGAAATGAAATGGGGTTTAACGTCTTACTTTTCTGTAAAGGCTGAGCTAATGAAGACGGGTGTACGGTATACAGTGTGCAGGGCTGTTTTAGGTGTGCAGGCAAACGTGGACATTGTACATTGGTTTTGGTCCCATCCGAACGACTAGACACTGTCCTCCACCAGTGACAAGGAGAAACTACACTGGAAGATCCATACGAAAAAGCCTGTGCTATCAGGTATGGAAACTTATTGCCCGGGAAGGTTTCTTTTACGTACACATCAACGTGTACACTGGGCCTAGGGTTTTCGTCCCATACAAACGAGAAGGTGAAACCACACTGGAAAATCCATACGAAATAGCCTATGAAAACTTTGGATCTGGGGTTTTAGTCTCATCCTAACTACTAGGAGCTTCCTTCCACCACTGACATAGGGAAACCACATTGGAAAATCTATACGAAAAGCCTATGTTATTCTTATAGAAACTTACGATTTGGATGCTTCGTCTATAAAGAGAAAAGCTACGTGATTGGATAAGTGTGCGGCCAAAGGGCACCAGTGGGGAGACATGTGCGATAAGGTGTACTCTATCAATACCATGCGCCATAATGGTTCTGTTTAGCCTGGCCATCGTAGAACTGCATTTAAAAGCGATTATGTTTTATTTTTTTATCATTGACTTTAAACTTTGAAAATCTTTTCCACCCACATTCAATGTACTCATTCACCAAAAAGAAGTTTACACTAGTTTCGTGCTAATCGGAAAACCAAACAAATCAATGATTGGAAAGCCAGATGTTATAGAAAAACGGGTCGGTCTCCTCACCTCACCTAGGTGTTAGTGTAATTCATTACTCTAACTTTCTCTACCTGTTCACAAACTACTCGCCAGTTTTTATTTAAAGTGAATTCTAAACATCTTCACCGAGGTCAGCGCATCCCTTGGTAAGGAAAGAGGGAATGAAATGGAGGGGGGCCGGGGGGGTCATACTTTATGCAGCAATCGGGATAATGGGCAACTGTCCATAGCGTATCGTGGATATTCTTTCATCATCATAAGATAATTTTGGTAGATTTAGATGTTCTGGTACTGCCCCACCCTTTATCGCAATAAACAATATACCCTATGAGACAGTGAATCGTAACAGGTGAATCCCAAACAGTGTACTTTGGCAGGCGAACCCGCGACAGTGCCCTTTGACAGGCGAATCCGAGACAATGTAATTTGATAGGTGAATCCAACAGTGTATTATAACAGGTGAACCCGAGACAAGTGAACCCGAGGCAGTGTTTTGTAACAGGTGAACCCGAGATAGTGTACGTTAACAGGTGAACCCATTCAGGGGCGTAGCCGTGAAATATATATTGGGAGGGGGGTCCGCAACGGTTGGGATGGGGGCTGGTACCCCCATAAATTTTGTTTTAAGTCTCACTCTCCTGTAAACATTGTTTGGCATATTTTACGGGGTTAAACTAAAGCATCACACCAATACAACGTTTATCATGTTGACAGACAGCGGCACCGGTCTTCCCCGAGAGGCGAAGAAGCGTGGCTTACCCCCACCTAAGAAAATTTTGCAATATTTGACGGCTGCAAACACCTTTTTCTGCTATTTCAGCCCATGAACAAAGCAATTTCAAAGTGGTCTAATATTACCTAATTAAGGTGGCTTGCTGACTCGAATTCCAATCAATCGTTTACACTCATGAAGACGGGACCGTTGGGAGAAAATTTTGAGAATTTAACTGCCACAAACGCGTTTTCCTACTATTCCAGTCTGTAACCTGTGAATAATTTAATTTGGTTCAATATAACCTACCTGGCTGCCCAGAATTCCAAACAACCAATCAATCGTCGCGGGCTATGGGAGCCTCGCCCTCCCGAAGAAAATTTTGAAAATTTAACCACCGCAAATGCGTTTTCTGCTATTCTAGCCTGTGTGAGCAACTCCAGAAGTATCCAATGGTTTTGTAACCGAAATCCCACTCTGAATTCCAACCATCCAATCACATGGTTGCAGTTGCATTCACAAGTAATAATCGATGCCCGAAAAATGTCGCACAAAGTAGAGTGGCCCCAGACAAAATGTTTTAATCAATAGTCAACTCAGTACAAATTCGTAGTATTCAATTAAAAGAAAAGTGAAATTAGTGTTTTATTAGGAAGTTAGGGAAGCAAAACTAGAAATGCCCAAAGCAGGTTTAAGGGCTGCGGCCAGTTTGTTTTCTTCGCAGGGCGAAGAAGCGAAGCTGACTTTGTATGGACCCCCCAAGAAAATTTTGGAATATTTTATTTGTTGGCCGCAAACGCGTTTTACTGCTATTCCAGTCCTAAAATTAGTATTTTAGATTTCGGGCACTTTATTTTGCCAAAAAAAAAATTTTTTGGTGGGGGGGGGGTGTCCAAGTATATTCAGACACCCCCCCCCCCCCCCCGGAAAACAATTGGGGTGGGGGGTTAGACCCCCCATGTGTGACGCCCATGAACCCATGAAGAGCCAGCGTACTTTAACAGATTAATCCGGGTCAGTTTATTGTAACAGTTGAACCTGGGTCACTGTATTTCAAAAGATGAACCCTTCAACAGTCAGTGTACTTTATAAACTAGAGTATCTAATATTTTAACATTGCATCAATATACTTCGAAAGTAAATCAGTGTAAGCAGGGTCAGTACATGTATATACTTATGAATAAATTGATCACTGAACACTTTAGTACCAGCACGTTTTCAGAACACTGCAAAGCAGTTAAATTGTGTTTGTCCTCTGTTATCGTGGTCACAAAAGTTGCTCCTATGATTTAAAAACTATGTTTCAGAACTCTTGCATCCGATCAACATTAGTAAGCGTTGGTGAATAAGTTATTTTCCACAGAACTCTATATCGCAAAGAACATCTATATTTCCATTGCGATGCTTGTGCATCGTGCTTCTGACATTTCCCATGCCTGAAATGAAGCAGTGTCATAGATTGTGATATATGTTGGAATTTGCAGTGGGTAATAATAAGTTTACAGACCTGGAGAACTGATAAAGCGTTAATAAAGGGCGTTTGTTTCTATTGTCATGTTAATGTATATGGTTTTGATGGTGATTAGCCTAGTCACTTACTCGGTTAGCTGTTTACATCATGTAATACAAGTGTAACGTTGTCTCGATTCATGTACAACTTATAAGTACGTAGGAAATGTTGTACCACCTGGTTCATGTCGCCAATAATACTCAGGTATTCTCAAGATAAGACAACAAGTCGTTTTACCTAGTTTACTGTAAGCTCGTTATAACAGATAAAGGGTCAATTTAAACATCTCCTTTCTTTCCTTTATACAAAACTGTAACAAGAATTCGTCCACATCGCCTGACATGACACAACTATTAATGAAGCTGAAAGAATGGCGGAATTTAACCCATCAGTATATGGAAAATATCGGATAACTCCTGGTTATGATATTTCAAAGGCAAAAGTATAACACACATTTGTTAGCTAAAAGATACAGGTGTCCAATATGATTTTAATTTTAATTGTTAAGATGTAATCTTTAAAATTTACACAAAATTCGTTGCTGTTCAGTAATAATATTTGGTCAGTGATAGGAATTCTATGTCGTGTTTAGTTTCCAGTTTGCCGTTGGTCGATCTAATTATCCTAAGGATCTGCATTGTCTATTTCCTATCCCTATTCCGATATTATTTGAATAAAAATCGTTTGCTTAACGTTTGCTCTATGGCGTTTCAATTGAGTGTACTACGGTTTACACGTGGATTTTTGAAAGACATGGGGACTGACATTGTGTCAATTCCCAGCTCGTACGTAAGAGGGGTAGATATAGGGATCCCCTCTTTCTCGCTTCTGGGGAGCATGTCTGTATTCGAACCCGGGATACAACCAGCGCAGGTAATATTGACTTGTATTTTCTTAATGTGTCATGTCCCTACTACAATATTAATGATTCTGATGTAAACATATGACATTGTTGAAAATGACACTATTTATCAAGATATGTTCATCCCCAATTCACGCCAGTTACAAGGAAAATAAGCCACACAAAATGTTACTAACCTTCACATATTTCCCATTTGGATACAAGTTATTTCATGCTCAGAATGCCCGCTTTACGTCAAGAGCGTTATAAAATCAGTCAGCATGTTACCGTACATGTTTTAGATGACGCGAAACAAACACTTCAATAGTGACAGGTTGATAGTGCAGAAAGGGGGGGGGGGCGGTTCGGTGACTCATCTGTTAAGATTCTGTTTGATTTTGCACCCCCACCTCCACTCACCCCCTAAGTACTTCGATCTAAACATCGTTATAAAATGTTTTGGGACCCCATCATGCTTTGCCACTCGGCCTGTCACTGGATTTAATAAATTTATGGATGTTTTCTATGTGTCAAAGTTTGTTTCTGTATGGGTTTGCACCAGTGAGTACTTATAGTTTAAATTGTAATTTTATTTTACAAACATGTCATGAAATCTGATACATTTTCTATTGTTTGACTTACATTTTAACATTATTGACATTAAACTTAACAATCTCTACTTGTCGTGCAATACTCAAGGTATACGGCATGTAGCAAATCTTTTGTTCACTGGGAGTAAGCCGAAGGATTTGATAAATGTATTTCCTTGTTTTATATAAATTATCTGTAATTATTATCTTGTATGTAATTGTTTATTTGCCCCTGGAGGAAGCGAAATTGATTGTGGTACGAAACTATAATATGCCGAGGGTTGAGAGTCGTATCCTGCTCCTAGCGGATATGCAACACAGACGACTTCACGGGTGATTCGTCAATTCTTTAATATACCGGAAAATAAATATGCTCTTAGTGTCATACACAAATGACAAAAGCATGCTAGTGACATATTGCAAATGTACAGTTTCGTTGTAGGAAAATCTAAAAATAGAAGTTAATACTAAAGTTTTATTTAAAGTAAATAAGTCTCTCTAACTCTATATCATCCACGGCGCTTAAAATTAAAGACACGAATTATTTGTCAATTTAAATCAACATTGATGTTGTCATCTTACCTGAAGATGGGCTTCTGCTATCCAATATTTAAGACAATAAACATTTTATCATTAGTACACGAGTTTCTGCGCTATTTGTAACAAGGAACTTGAAGAACGACACTATAACAAGCAATATTCTTATCTGAAGCATGCGTTGCGACCTTTTTGAGTAAATTTCTAGACCCCAATATTAGCGATTTAGCTCCTGTAAAGTGATATGTTGCTAAAGTGAAAGTTACATATATACAAATTATGAATAATCATTTTCATGAACAAAAACGATATATGACTTTACTTCTCTAGATCGTGTGCCAACATGTCGGACGAAAAACACTATCGGTAACCCGGGAGTAATCTGAAACCCTAATCATAGACAGGTTTATATATACAACTTTAATCAAATACGACAAAACTAGAACTTAATAATATTAGGATTTAATAAAAGACAATCAATTTAAGAAAAATTTTTGGGGGTAATAACATTATAAAGTGTGTTTAAAACTACCGCCAAATTCTGCAAATATCATTTCCATGTAGAATCATTTTGATAAATTTCCTACATTTGTTTCCAGATCTAGCATAATGGAATGATCAAATCAAACTCTTGCTCAGCATTTAATGTGCAAGTTAAATTGACCAGAGTAGACACTGTTCACACCGAGAGGTGTCCCAGTTGCAGTGAACAGATATCAGAAAATGACGTGTTTTTGTTGCTTATGATCTTGTTTAAAACCGTAAAGCCTGTTTATTATTCATGTGTATACTCCAGTACTCATTGACATAACACGATATTCATTGATTGATTTCTTGCTTCAAGTGTTCACAACATGCTAATTAATATTAATCAATTATGGTTTATCCCATAAATAACACACATAGTCAATCCCGTCAAATGTTTTACTATAATATATCAGGGGATACAATTTTTACTGTGGTGAGGTATTTCCTTTTTTTTTCGGTGAGGTAAACAACCTACGGGAATAGCAGGTCTAAAGCACTAAGTGAGCTCGAGGACCATAATAAACTTGATTGCCCGAGGCTTTACGTGCATTTGCAACCCTTCTAGAGTAACTTAGAAGTGTGTTTTTAATACTCCAACAGTAAACATTCAGACGAGGGCCACCAGGCGACGAGAAACTTGCACAGGTTCGGTGGATTTATACCAATCACTTAACAAAAAAGGACAAAATATGTTAATGCATTTGGGGATTTCGTCCCACCAAGGAAGAATGTGGAGTTATATTTATAGCACAGTTACAATTCTATTTGTAATTAATGTTTCTCATCCTCTCTTTAAGTACAGTCTGGGTTTAATTGGCTACATTAAAAGATTGAACAGCCGTTATTAACTTCCCAGTTTTGGTTTCTATAAATAGCTCAATTTCACAATTAAAATAATACCAGCTATTTATCAATGAAGATAATTCCCAACACAAGGAAACATACGAGTTTCGATAATAAAGTGCACAATTTTGCACATAAGTCATTCGGAACCCGTACGCGATTGCATGATATGCGCTTCCTTAAATTTGAGTAATGTGGTTATCTTTTAAATACGTGCACACAAGTTTTATTGCATTTAATATACGCTGTGTTAAAGACATCATTACTTTTGACGACTATTCTTTGTAAGTATGTTTAAACTCCACATTTTACTTTTCACATGTGTATGATAAAAGTATCAGATCGTCATTTGTCAACAATTGACATCCACTGCAGACGATATGTCAAACGTGGTCAAAATCAGTCAGCCACATCGTTTTTGATTAGATTTTTGATATTTTATGATGTTTTGATTTTGTTACATAATCACCGTGCTTACTCCGTGAAAAAATGGGTATTGTCCACAAAAATTTAATAACGATCAACGACTTTAAGAGAGAGCTTATCCATTCCATTCACTAATCGAAATAACCCATCAGGTCATCACATCAGACGAATGATCATAATCGATTCATCAAATTATTGATTCGTTTAACTATAAGTTGCTACATGTGTCGCGCAAGGGCCAAGTAATTACTATGGGTGTTGCGCAAGGGCCAGGTTACCTAATCCTACACACTCTTACAAATATTCCTAACCATTCATTGGGTGAGCAGTAACGTTTCTCGAAATTAAATACCATTTCAAGCTTTTTTAGCAAGATTGTTACAATGTAAGACGAAGAAACTAAAATGAATTCGCTTCATTTAGAATGATAAAAGTCGCTAAGGGTTAGTTGGTCGGGTTTGGTTTTTAAGTTCACCACGTTATACTATAATGTTTGGTGTTAAAGAATGTTAAAGGCGTAGGTCCTTGTCTAATACCGGTGTGCATTCTATAAGGCTATTTACCGTTATTTATCAACGACTCGACAACTTGTCAATGATGTTATTGCATTTACATTAATTCAATAGAAACCACGGTAAGACCCTTTAATATATGCCGCTCTGACGCAATGTTAAAAGTGTGTTAGATATAATTCAGATCGAACCAAACAAAATCATTTCTTTTTTTATTGATACATAACACGTGTTTGGAGGTATTTATGGCCGGGCTTCGTGGCGTCAACCCCTTTTTACAGGATAATGTATGTAGGCTACTGAGTGTTGAATGGCCCAGTGGATCCTGATTCTTGAATGACTGCACTGCTACTTGTGTTTAATTTCTATATTTCTAAAGAATAAAATAAGATCAATTTAGATTGCACTGTGTTAAATGGATGAATGCATTAGGTGAAATCACAGACAGGGTGATTGTGTTCGATGTCAAGTACACAACAGTGTATGTTTATTTCTAGTTATAGAGGAATTCAATATATTTAAGCTTAGATCCCGACATTGTTAAATATTGATATATAGCCGGATTGGGTACAGGCGACCCCCAATGTACCTTCACATCACCAAAATCAGTAACCCACCCTATCTTGTAGAAATACTAACAGTGGTAAGGGATTTCGAGAACTATCATGATTCTAATGTGATTCTAAGATACTCAAATAATTATTACCGGAAAGTCCACTCTTTCTTCAGATTGCAGTGTTAATATTCGTATATTATATTCAACATGAAGTGGAGGTTCATTGATTTAGTAAAACAAAAACATCGGTTATTTCCATATAAAATATGTCGAAATACCTGTAGCGTTTCATTGGCCTACAAAATGCCTTCGGGTATCAAAATTTCAAAGTTATTTTTATATTATTTTCTAGAATGAAAATCGATCCGCCAATTCACAGCATACGGAACAAAATGACTGCGAGGGCATGCAATGAGCTCATGATCGTCCATTATTCGTACTTGGAATCTTGGAATAATAGGAATTCCTCCGTGTTAAAATCAACACCTAGGTCACCTGTCAAACAAAAGCAAATAAATTAAAAGGTTATTGTACATGTTTGAAACAATTGTAAAGTTTTATCAACATTATAGCTTGATCCAAATTAAAATGAACTAAACTTGTCAACAATTACCCACAATAAATTGACATTTAACTTTAACCCACTAATGTAAGTGTACATATTACATCGTTTCGTTTTGTTTTTATTTCTTGTGCTAGGGGGTGGGGGTCACGTGGCTAAGCGGGCAAGGCGCTGGCTCGCTATTATAGTCTGGAGGTCGGGTTTTCGATCCCTGCATTGGCCGAGAAATTTCATCTCGATCTAGTCGTTCGGATGGTACGGAAATCCGAGGTCCCGATTACACATTGGCGTGCACGTAAAAGATCCCTTGGCAGTTTGAATTCGATGTAAGAGTAGGTCGTAGAGCCGCTGTCCGGGCAAAAATTCACCCATAGCACACTGTATGGCGTATGCCCGCCTTCCATTAGTCCTGGTTAGGTGCAAGAGAGTAGGGCGTTAAACCCCATTTCATTTCATTTCACTTGGGCTAGGGGCGGGTAACTTTATTACCGACACTACTTCAGACTGATTTAACAACTATTTGATGACCGATTGCACTTGTGTCTTGTGTATAAAACCACAAGACACATACATAAACATGCAAAACACAGACACGATAAGCTGCAAGAGAACTACATAACTGTACAATCAAGAGACGATTCCGGGATGTTTTTCAATGGCAGAGGTTGGTTAGGTACTGGGACAGTTATAATAAAGTAATAATCACGTCAGTTGTTTATTTTAAGAGCAGTTTACATGTATATTAACTTCGTAAAAATATTCTTCATATTTTTCGCAATTCAGGAGTAGATTTTTTGGTTTCTAATCTAGTCTACACAATGTTTATCTAAAATTTAAAGACACTACTTCTATGCAAGTCTGACCCCATTTCTAATAGCAACGGCGATGGAATTAATGAACACTGATGGGCAACCCAGACTATAACTTTTTACTTACCTAAACGAAACTCAACGGCACACTATTTCCCGAGAACTAAAACAATAACCACAACTAATATATTAAAGGCTAATTGTTTAAGTTATCGTTTAATCATTGGAGAAACCTATCTTTCATTAAATTTCATTGGTTATAATAGTTCCGGTGTCTAAATATGAACAGATATTTTATAGATAATGGAGAATTTAAGGTGTGTGCTCTATTTTTATCACTGGTAATGTACGGATTTGTTCGTCTTTTATTATTTTTTATTAAACCGGACGTTTGTAATGAGATACTGAAAGGTTCCTATTACTATTCTTCCATTTATAGTATCTTGAAATGAATATGGATATCTTCTAATATATTTGCATCGGGGGCGTATTTATGACGTGTCAAGTATTTGAATAAACCCCCTTAAATAGTAAAAATAGATAAATAGATGGAGTATAATAATGAAGATATGAGATATTTACGTCATTTTTGTGGTTAATGGTTAATGGTTAAGCTATCCAGGATGTGGTTATATCCGTTATCATGTTTTAAAAATCAAAATTGGGTTTAAAAATTCAAAAGTTAAGTTTAACTGCTTAACATAGTTTGCAGTTCGCAATAATATCATATTGCTTTTTAGCAAAATAGTTTTAAATAGATATAAAAAAAAGAAGTGAAATTTCTAATTGAAAGCATTTTTTCGTAGACATAATAGTCAGAACGACTTCCTTATAGCTATTGTCTTTTTTCAAGGATATATTGTAGTTATTATTTGTTAATTAGGAATATAAATTTAGAAATGATAAATGGGTTGAAGCATTTCTAGGTTTGTAGACAGATTGACATAATTATAATTAGTTGTTTCTTTAAAGTTAGACTAACGTCTTTTTCATTTCATGTACTTAAAGAGACATTATGTAAAATTTAGATAAAAGGCTATAATATTTAAAATGTCGATAATGCATAATTACTATAATATTGAAAATTTCATTCAAATTACTTGATTTTGAGCAAAGTCATCAATAGTTGTAGTTTTGACAAGATGTGCGCATTGATCGTAACAGCCGTCCTAGACATTCGAGTCTTAGCCTTGATTCTCCATTTTTAAACTAAATCATTAAATGACCAAAGCATTCTAATCTGCTTAAAATCGGAGCCATTCGACGACATCGAGAGTTTGGACGTGGGGAGGGGGGCTTCGTAAAAAGAGTCCGGTTCCGCCAATCAAGTACGACCGACCGACATGATAGATATAAAAAAAGAAGTGAAATTTCTAATTGAAAGCATTTTTTCGTAGACATAATGTCATGACGTTAGCGGCGACGATGTCGTATGAAAGCAAAGTTATTTTGCGAGTAATACCTCTTTATTAAGCGTTTTAACGATGATGTAATGCTAAGCCTTGACATTACTGTAAAAAAGAAACAAGTTTTATACTATCTGATCGACATTTGAGACATTATTCTGACAGTCATTATTCTGAAAGGAATATAATTATCAGTCTAAAAAAGCTTCTGTTCCGTTCAGTATTTACAAAGGTATGAAGAATTTAACATTTGTAAACATTCGGCGCCCATTGCTGACGATAGCATATAATCAACATAAACCAGTCCTACCAAAGACTTTTGTTGAAATATTTTTAATCCGATTGAAACGACACCAGGAGATTATCTACCGGTGATATTTTCTTCTCTAATTTAAAT
Source organism: Patella depressa (assembly GCA_948474765.1). NCBI lineage: Eukaryota > Metazoa > Mollusca > Gastropoda > Patellidae > Patella > Patella depressa. Next base: position 49,201,067 of record OX419718.1, read on the forward strand.
ATTAAATAACCAGTTTAGGTATATTTTTGAGTGGATTAAGTTGTGGAAACTTTGACATTTTAGTTTGTGAAATCTATATATTATATGTCTTACAAGGTTTATGTTTAACAATGTACAAATTAAAACACAAATACTTATCACTTATGTTTACTGTTTGAAATCCATTTATATAATACATGAATTAAACATGATCAACGTTGTTTTGGTGTGATGTTTTTTGATATTTTCCGCAGGTTAATCTTATAGGTTTATGTTTTTCGTGTAGTGCGGTCCTCCTGCACTTACTATTAGTTTAACTCCGTAACACATGCCAAAAACAGTGTTTACAGAAGACTGAAACTTTTTTTAAAAAGAATTATGGGGGGGTGCCCCCTCCCCCCAGTCGGGGGTGGGGGTGACCCTCCCATTCTCTACTTATCGCGCTACATCGGCTGCCGCGCAGCCTCGTGCCTCCGGCGTCACAGATTGTCAACATTTTATATAATGTCATTTGCGGACCCTCCCCCCCCCCCCCGAATATATATTTCACGGCTACGCCTCTGGAACAAATGCGGGGATTGTTTCGTTATGTAATTCATAAAATGATTGATTTCAACTGTAAAAACAAAACAAAAAGAGGGTATTTTTTATGGAAGAGATTTATGTTTTTCAGTTCCGTCTGAATGAACAATATACATAATTACCCTTCCTCACCTAAATACTTTGTGGTTGGTTGGTCCAGTCAGTCAATCGATCAATTTACTAATCAATCAAGTATCAGTACCCTCATTTACATATACATATGAGTATTTTACAGGTCTGGTATTAATTAATGAATGGAAACACCGTGCATTGCTTAACATGGCCAATCTTTTTATTTTGGATATAATAAAGAGTAACGGGTGTCGTATACGGGAAAGCTTACCGAAAAATATTAATACTTTATTAATCTGGTGCAATCCATGCGCAAGCAGTCTAAGAAATTTGGATACACAGGCATTCTATACTATGGGATTTCTTAGTTATTACACTAATATATTAAAGTTTTCAGTTTTATGAATGCATAATACACTGTTGTTCAAATCTAAGTAAACTTAGTTACATAAAAGTAACTAACCTCGTCCACTGTCAATAATTGAAAAATATAAAATGGCGAAGCTCAATCTGGGGCACATTGGATACAGACCACCATCGATTACCATTACCCACAACTGTTGTTACATCCATTACATCTACCAGGTTCTGGTGAATGTTCATGTTGTTAGGCGGAAGGATAACAGGGCTAAAACATTGCTTTCATACATGCATTATGCAATATAATTGCTCCATTTATGGTAAGTATCGTGCAACTCGACAACAATTTGGAAATAAGTTAGAACCGGTTAAAGTAGACGGAAAAAAATATATTGTGACCCGAGACCACACGTATGCATAGGCATACCGTTATGTTTTGTAGCACCTTTATATTTCCGCGCGGCAGTGACGTATGCGGTAAGTGAAAACAAAGACTTAATGTCGCCTATTCTTCAAATATAATGGCGATAAAAACGCGATAGTGAAGTCCCTTCCGTATACATGATTTACTATTTCGAATTATTATGGAAGACATCGATCAGATAGTCTCGTATTTCCGTATTGTTTGGGAATAAACTGCTTAACGTCACTTTAAGGTGTTTTAAGGTCGTTGCGGTTGTCGAAGACTTCTTAGTTTTATTTCCGTCACCTGAAGGCTTGTAGGAACGTCAGTATATATCATTTATCAAGTTCATTAACACGTAGAAAAAAAACAATACCCAGTTCCTTTTCCTCCTTATACATTATAAAGTTATATTATTTATCTATAGTTTTAGATAGATATTTTGTCTATAGTATACACCTTGTGGAATGTTAGGTATTATTGGATAAAGTGGCATGATGTCCGTGACACAACTGTCATTCATTACAGCATTCAACTACTGTAAAAGTTATATCTTAGAGCAAATAGGGAAGACGTTAAATAAAGATATTTAGACTCTGCTTCTGAGAAAGAATCGATAACAAAAGATATAACGTGTACTTGAAGGGAATAAAATTACTGACATTATTTTGACTATAAGTTGTCCCTACTGTAGTATACTAGATAATGTAAGAAGTTTTATTAATTCTGTCAAGGGGTTACGTGATCCGTGATTGACTAGATACTGTCAGCATACAGCATACCATTTATGTATAGTTTGTTAATCTCTTTCAAGTCACCACTAACTTCAACAATCCCAAAACCGACATCCATTTCAATAATATCCGTCATAATGCTTCTGTTGGTGACTACAGAAATTAAGATCCTGGGATTAGCGGACTTATTAGATATATTCTTAAGTTTGCTTTATTTATACTAGCGTTGTATTTTTGAGGTCAAGCGTGGTAAGACATAGCTCAAATATAGCTTGAGAAAACTGGAACGTGCTGTTCTAGTTCTCTGTCGTGATTGTCGTGGTCTTCCTTGTCTGGTTGTCCACTTACAGAAGATACCACTCCTCCATAATAGTGTATATATCTACCAAAGTATCTAAGCTAAAACCCAAAGTCCTTCAAAGATCGGTTTATGTTAAGTTTTTCTTATCTTGCTGTATAAAAAAATGATCAACCTCAAATATAACTAAAAAGGTTGGACGTGTGTACAACACCTCACATGGACGTGCAATAAACTGATGGTTAGGACTTAATGCGGAATGGGACATCTTCTAACAATGTTTTCTGAAATATATTTAATGATTCAAAACCTATTTGTACCAGGGTCTTTTAGTCCTATAGACATATGTCTTCGTCAAACAAGACACATCCTTTGAATTTAGTCCGTACTTAGAAATTTTCCAGTACATAGGCACCAGTCTTCGTTTTTCCAAGGATATTTGACGACCAAGTGAGAGTCGGAATATATGGGCTACTTTTTGTTTCCATGAAATTCCATGGATTTTATTTAATAATTCGAGTGATTACTTGTTGAAAACACAGAGAATCATGTAGGCTATTGAAAGATTAATCAATTTGACCAGTTAGTTCAACCCAACCCCACACACATAAAAAAAATTTCCGATCAACCAGTCATGAATGTTTTGCCCGTCAGCATTATCGGCGTTCAGAAACCCCGCGATTTCTCAAATGAGAAGTGTCCGAGAAAGGTAAGCATGCCCCCGTCCCCCAATACTAAACTTGGGCTGTCTGTCTACTGTTAGCACTGCTTGAGAATTGCTAGTAGACCGACATTTTAAGAAGTAAATCAACGAATTTAGTCGAAAAGACTTCGAGACCTTTGAGATGTATTTATACTGCTTCTGTTTTATGGAATTGAGTGGGTTTATTTAGTATTTTTGTGTATGCTAGATGTGAAACGGAGTATAACCACATTACAAGGCAATATACTAATGTTTGGATATGGCGGCCATTCGGTACAGAGATATATTCTCAAAGTATGAAGTAGAGGTATCTCTGTGTGCAGAATGCCCCCGCACCTCCCCTTAAGCTTCCAACTTGATATCATTTCACATGAAGCCCCCCCGTCAAAGTAATAAGATAAGGCTAATGAATTCATCTATCGTGATTTCAAATTGTTGATTATTTACATATAGACGACGATGACGCAAGTTTCATGTACTGTATAAACTAGCTATAATCTATAACGGTTTGGCGACATGGTTGGTGTATATTTTTTGTTCTCGGGTCACTGAGCATCTTGTCTATGTATCTTTGAATTATCTCTTTTTTATTTACCTATTATACATTTATCTCTTCCGGCAATATATGACGTCTGCCTTTTTAGTGTGCGGCATAGTCGCGGTTTGACTGGTGGAGTAGTCTTGGTCGTTTTGACTGACATCTTCGTCTTGATGACATTCGGCTTACATCTGACGCCGTTTCTTTTAATTACCACTTGGTGGAAAGGTGTGAAACGGCGAGTGCTTGTTTTGGGACATTTTTACTTTTTTCTACCCATTGACCAGGGTTTGACTCATCTTCAATTCAACAGTTCAACATTGTGTGCTTGATTTTTTTCCCTCCTTTTCTCCTTCGAAACACCTGAACAATTGTCAAAACTTTAGCTTATGCCTGAAAAGTAGAGAAAAATATCATTTTCACTGCATTTTTATGGAATATATTAAAATCCACAAATAGGTAAGTAGAATATTAGAATACAGTTATGTTTGAAATGCACCTAACTTTTGTATATATTGTATTTATTTAAAAGTCAGTAATATACATCGTAGTCGCCACGAGGTCTATTATTCAAAACGCATGTCTAAAAAAACTATTTCAAAAAAATTAAATTCTCAAAATCAAAAGATTCATGAATAAACATAAGTTGTAAATAACTTTGGTTGACGTAAAGATATTGTTTTTGTTTTGTTGGATAAGGCTCGTATCTGCTTACTATTTTAAAACTTAAAAAGAAAATGAATACAAATCATGCGTTGATGCAGGACTAAAACAATAAACTGGTTTAAACATTAATTTGTCTAACAATAGGGCGTTGACTAATAATGTATATTTTTTTTTATTGTTTTCTAATTAAGGAATCTTTTATTATAAAATGACACGATATACGTGAAATTATTACTCACTAAATTATATGTTACACGACTATGAAGGTCGAATTTTGTAAGCCAATGTCTATGTTTTTTCAGGTAATGCTCAGTTATAATTATATTTCACCTTGCACTATCGAACGAGTACCCTTGTTACATGATAGATTAAGGTGCGTATATATAGATATGTACTTCCAATTGAGGCATATAAGGTACACTTCCCAACTCAGACATATAAGATTATTTTAGTGATATACGGTTCTTAATAAATATTCTTATCGTTGACAGCTATCTATATTTTTAATAATTTCAATGACATTGAACTGGTAAAAACACAGTTCACGATTCTATGGAATGCAATTACTGTTTATTGCATGCTAAGCAGCGTCTCTTGATAAAGACTAAATAAGCCTAGTCGAAACGCCTCTCAAGAATTATATTTCTTAGAATTTCTGGCTGTGTGTTCCATAGAACCCTGACTTGTGTATTCCATGGAATTCTGAACTGCATTTTCCATAGAATTCTTACCCGTGTATTCCGTAGAATTCTGACCTGTGTACATCAACAATGTGTACAATCAAAACTATAACCATTCCACTTTCTCGAAAAAATTAACAAAATACATTAGTACTTGTAGACATTTTGACTAGTTGTAATTGTTTGTGAAAAAGATAGGTGTTCATCATTAAACTTGAGTTGTAACTGTTGTCTTATATAAAATACTTATTTAGATATAGTATGTTAATAATACGAGGTTGTCAAGTTCACAGTTGTATATAACAGGATCTATAACACATGTCTGTGAAATTTACACATATTTCATCTCAATAATACATTATTGTTAAAAATACTACATTGACACGCTCGGGGAAATCAAAATGAAAAGGAAAACGTGCACAAATATTGCATAATAATATACTGCTTAGAATTCCAAAATAGTGATAGGATAAAGCTTTGTAAATAAAATTTTAAAAAGTTTATCCCAAAGAATATAGTGGGTATAATTTATGCATGTGGCGTGTAAATAATTGTGTTGGTTTCACTGTTTGTTTCTACGGGGACCGATAATATACTGTTTAAAATAAACCACAAAGCCAACACAATAACAACCCTGATTCTATCTTTAACTCTACTCTATACTTTACTTATATTCTGGAGTTTATTCAGAGAAATGAAATGAAACGGAGTTTAACGTCCTATTTTTCTGTTCCTGAAGACGGATATTACAATGTGGAAAGGTTCTTCATGACCTTGACAAATGAAGAATATAATCTAACTGGCCCATATTTAGGTCAACCTCGACTTTTGATTGGATTTGAGTATATCGGACAGGTTCTATGGGTCATTTCTTTTAGTAAATCTATATAACGCCGTTTCTTTAACTTCTGCGTTTCAATATCACAAGTAAAATTCAACTACAAATATGATCTGAAGGAAAATGGTGGAAACCCTCTCTCCCCCCACCCCTCTCTCTCTCCTCTCTCTCTCCTCTCTCTCTCTCTGTCCGTGCTTTGTCAAACCCACAAAATTACGTCCATTCATATGTCATGTATTCTATACCTTTAAAAAGTGTTTCTGAATAACCATATTGTCGTATCCACATACCCTGCTTTATTCAAACATTCTGGTTGATAGTAAAAGAAACGCATCTTTAAGTATAGTACCACATGAACTGTATGTTGGGGTCGAGGTTAACATCGTGGGTAAACTCAACTATTTTTGACATCTTTGTCGAATTGAAGCATTTTCTACAAGTATAATTATATCTATGTATGTAATACTACATCAATTCTGAATGTAATTACTTGTAAATAACTATACTTCAAAAGGAAATTTCATGTCATTTTTTTAATATTTACCTTTTTTTATTATATACCAAACTATGCTGTATGAAATTGATAATGACCCAGGCCGGCATGTTAGCAAACTGTGCACATGAGTGTTATTTAAATTGTGAAATCTAAAAAAAAGAAAATGAAAATAATTCTTTTATCATTTCGTGATCGATGACAGAAAACGAAAATAGGCCATATCATTATTCTTAATGTACTGACTGTTATAGATTTCCAGGACGACATGGAAAATACAATGGTACATGCTCAAATATGTGAAGATACTCTTTTAATAATTGTGCTACGTAGTATTTGCCCTGGTTCCCTAAATATAATCTTCAAGATTCACTTGTCTGTGGTGGTTAGGTTGAGGATAATAAGGATGATGTGTCCATTTGTTTTGATCAGACCCAAGGGAGTAGAGTGTAGAGATACATCCACAAGAACACTTGGCAAATTTGATGCAGAGCGAGTTGGTGGAAAACTCCCCATCAGCCCTGTAAACAGAAGTTATGATATTATACATTATAACACTGTATCGTCGATGCGTTTCTAAAATCTAGTATCTCAGATATATACTTGTTTAATTTTTGGAAATCAAGATTACCTATTACATGATTTCTGATGCCGTTTTAAAGCAAATGACTATTCCTCGCCTGGTTCGTATCCATTCTATGTAACATGGTGAGAATTATGCTTTCCAGTTATTGTTTAATATCGTTTTAAATTAATTGATGAATGCGCATAATGTTCAAGTCGAGTATTTTATCATTTAGGACGCGATTAACCCTTTGAAAATACCAGTATAAGTTATATGATTTCGGTACTAGATTATAGTAGCCGTTTTTTTATAGGGCAATAGACCCGTCGGTTTGAAAAATAGAATTTAGTTATTACCATTAGCCATTTAAATATCGTCCCTTTATTTGTTACCAAATTTATGAGATGCGATATTTTTAATACTAAAACGTTCACATTTTTGTTTTTTGTTCGATTTACAACATTATGACACCAATAAATATTTAGGCAGAAGGGACATACAACAAGATCATAAAAATGATCACTAAGTTTTCAAATACACACTCATATCAAATTGATTGATTCATTCAATTTAATTTTATTTAGTTACTTTTTTATTCCTCGTGGAGAATAGGAAAAAAAATCGACCAACGTCATATTCGAGCATGGTGACATTATACTACCTTGTCAATAAAAACTATACATCGCTATTTCAATCCATAATATACATTATGTCCCCAATAAAATGTAAAATTGTTTGATACTTACTATTTGAAGTTAAATTAATGTATGTATGTAATAGTATAAAGTAGGAAATATAAAACGCGAGAATGAAATAATGTTACTGTCACGAATAGCACTTACTTGAGTTTTATATAAAAAAAAAATGTTTGACTTTCTTTAACAATTTGCAATAATGTGTGCGATAGCAATTTATCGTATTATATTATTGTTCGACGGTTACTTGCCTAAGTTAATCGGGGGATCGTGTGGACGAATGACAGACCTTCCGGTTCGCTCCTGCTGCTAAAGAACCACACGCAAGACAATTGTCGAAATTAATTAATTTAATTAATTTGAACCATATGTTAGTTCCGAAATGACCTACTTTATGTCCAGTGGATCTCTCTCTCTCTCTCCCTCTCTATCTCGCTCCCTCTCACTATCTCTCTCTCTCTCTCACACACACACACACAGAGTAATATAAAATGGCATAGCGCCAATGACTATAGTTGTCTACGACATCACCCCTGGTGGAAGTGGACGTTAAACCCCAAGAACGAACGAACGAACGATGACTATAGTAAATGTCTTCTAGGCTTTATTGCACATGCCACTGTATGTTCAAACATGCTTTTTAATGACCACAGGCGACGATGATGCCAATGAAGTCATCAACAACTACAGGAGGATAGATTGTTCTGTATACAGACATTTATTACCACATTAACTGTCCTCCTTACTACTTTTGTGGGGTTTTATTTTGGTTGATGAATATATTATTGCATGTAAGAAAGTAATTGATTATTATTGGTCACGATTTTAGTCATTTTCTAAATATAGATTTAAAATTAACACAAATTGAATGATGTATGACGAAGGTGTGTGGTAATCGGACTAATATTCAAATTAAGAGGTCATTGAGTCCTACTTACATAATTATTATTATAAAAAGTAATTTCCCCCCAAATGAAGATTTAATATTGATTGGAATTTACAACAATAATGGCAGTATATGGTGTGCCCCCGTGCGGTTAATTAGGTCACGTGTGCCTGTTACCCACATAATGTATAAAAGGGAACTGATATGTTAATTAGATGGCTAGTGGCCTAGTGGTCTAGAGCGCCGCGCTTCGACCTCTAGCTGGCCGGTCACCCCTGGCTTGCGCCTGTGGTTTCGAGCCCTGCTGTGAGCGTATGTGGCATGGAGATAGGGGCTCCTTCTCAACCTCGTGGGTTTCGTCCAGGCACTCCGGTTTCCTCCCACAGCAAAGACCCCTGCGCGTGCGCTAAGATAATGAAAATGGAAAATAAGACTTGTCTGCGATATCACCTTCGGTGGAAGCGGACGTTAAACACCAAGAACAACAACAACAACATTAATTAGATCAGTAATAGATACTGGCTAAGTGACGGGGGAAGGGAGTTTTTTTATATTGCTAGTGGCTTAGATAGGGCAGTGCCGAGTGGGGTGGGGGTCACGCGCTGGACCAGCATCCTGACAAGGAAAGCCGTTCGAGTTGGACGAAAAGTCGAGGTCATGCATAAATGTCATTTGAGGCATCCACTGAAAATTGGACATGGAAAGTCAGGATGGCGAAGAAAGATAAAACGTTAAACCATGTATCATTTCGTTAAATCAATATATACTGAGCGCCATAGAAAACGCATCACTTAGTTTTTCGTATAACAAAATGATCGCCAGGGGGTCAAAACCAAAAGTACGACAAAGATGGTTAATGTGCTGCACAGCGTGCGTAAGAGCCAGTGGAGGACACACGTGCTGCTGACAATTAACCATCTTTGTCGTACTTTTGGTTTTGACCCCCTGACTTTGTACCGCTGATTACAGATTAAACGTCCATAAGTGTACAAATGTGTTGTTATTGATGTGTTCCCATTTGAATATTGTTCACAATAAAAATCAAAATTAATAAGATATGTTTATACGAAAAACAAAGCGATGCGTTTTCTATGACGCTCAGTATATAACAGAGCTTTATTAAAGAGGCTTTTATGTAAGATTTAGATAAAGAGCGGGTCAGCCGTCCATTCCTGATATAATAGTTTAAAATACATGTAGATAATGCAAAATGAATATATATTGAAATTTTTATTCAAATTATTTTATTCTGTCTGTAGTTTTGACAAAATGTGTGCATTGATTGTAATCATCGTAGCAACCGTACTTGTTATTCGAGACCGAGACCGAATCTCGCTTCTCCATTTTTGAATCAAATCTTTAAATGGACGAACCGTTCTAATCTACTTAAAATCTGGCCTATTCGATGACTGTGATCTTTTCATGTTAATAAATGACTACTTAATAGTTTATATGATATTTAAGGCCCAAAGAAAGACCTGCAATAGGCAGATTTAGCTCTGAATAATGTCTCTTTAAGTCAATAATTTTACCCGACAACCATTAAAGTGACAACCCCTTGATTAGAACAGCGAGATAATATTTAAAAATCAAGTTTGACTTTACGACGAAGTTATGTTATTTTTAAAAAAAAACAAAATATAGGATGTTTTAAAACAGTTTAGCCAATATTCTAATCACTATTGTAGCCGTTAGCAGTGGAGTTGATGAGAGTAAGAGTTAGTTGATCTAGACAGGTATTAACATAATTACTGTCCTGATTCTTAAAGGAATATATCTTTAAATGATAAAGCTTTGACATGTGTATGATTAATAACAATAATGTTAAGTAAAATAATGCCTTTGTCATGAAACTATTTCACGCCTCATTTGATTTACTTTTTATTAAGTTTTTTTTTTAAAAGCAACAGATCAAAATCTAGGTGTATCAAGTGAGAAAATACTGCAGGCCTTTACTTATTATCGATGTAAATATCCTTTCAAGTATATTACAGTATTACTCAGTACATCGTTTGATATATCTCCAGGTCACTTGAATGCTGGACAATAACCACAGTGGCCAAGGCATCAATTAATTGATTTTATTTTAAATTCTTGCCAGGTCAAATCCCAATTTAAATTATTATCGGAATATTATGGTAAATAAAACCCCGCCAACACATCAGAGCTAACTGTAAGTTATTACCTAGACAATAATAGTTGTATGATGTGACAGTCTCTGTAGCAGTTTTACATAGTCTGTTTCCCTATTTCATCATGAATAAAACTGTTGTTTATTAAAATCAAAACAGTCTATATACCGTATATAGCTGTGGCTTGAACGTTTCTCAACCGTAGTGGGTGTAGATTGTATCAAGGGATAAAAAGTACTGGTATCGACAGTACTGGTGCTTCGCTAGCAATTTTCCCCGTGAGAATTAAAGTAAAGAACCCAGTGTGCAACATAAAAATGTTGTAAATAATTATCTGTTAAAGCCTTATATAGGTAGTGTCTCTTATGTTTTTTTTAATACTGCGGTTAGCCCCAGGTAACACTATTTCAGAGCTTTCTTTCAAGTTTGAAATATATGTACTTTTAAGCTCTTAATGGTTAGCATAAATGTCTCGAAATTGGATGAATAACTGAGCTACAATTCATATGGGTTATATAACCATCGGTTTCTTTGAAATTCCATTTTTATTGTGTATCTCTATACTGTGCAGCCTCTTCTCAAAAATAACAATTGTTATGTTACTCACGTAACTTTTGGACCACAAGGGCTTTGCGTTACTCATGCATCAAACCGGTATTGCTTGTTAAAATATCCCATGTAAACTCTTTAAACACAGGGTGGCGGAAGCCAGTTTTAAAACAGACGTTACACCATTTTAAAATCCCCTAAAATCGACTATGGTTCGTTCAAACAATTAAACAGACAATTGGTGCACAATTCAAATAAAATGAAGCCACTTGTTTTGTCTTCGTGTATCGTCTTGGTCTAAAATTCACGTCTTAAAACAATGTTGAATACCGTACAGCTTTAGGCTACGCCTTATTGAGCTAGAGAATTTGTTATAAAATCTCATAAGGAGGTTTTCGTAAACTTAAAGGACATTGAACGTGTGCCTTATTAAAGGACAATGATACCGTCCATGAATATTACATATGTGATGCAATCGGTTAAACAGATTCGAAATAATATAATTTAAAGTCAGAATAGTTGCTATGATTGATCTGTAAAGTCTACGCGTAAAATTGCAGATGGGATTCAAATTCAGGAGACTAGTACTAAACTTCCATGTTTCCGTCCTTCAGTTTTACATATGTGATACAATAGGTTAAACATATTCCAATAAAGGGACCTAGAAATTGACACAAATGGGTCGCCACGCATATAACAATGTAATGTGAATGTATAGAAAATAATTTACATTCAATCGTTTCTGTTTTTACTCTAATTTCAAATCAGTTATGTTCGGCGAAATACGCCAAAAGTCTCAATAGAATGGCTATCTCAAGCGCCTGGTTATTCCAGTCTACACCGATAGTATTTTGCGCATGCTCCCCAGATAAGAAATAGGCGTCACCGTTTTACATGCCTTGTGGAATATGTGGAATATGTCCCGTTCTGTGGGTCCCTTATTAACAAATGGCACTGAAACGCACTATGGTACACCATCCGTATTATGTTTACTTTTTCTTAAATATCTGATATCAGAAGCCCACTTTTCCCGGTAAAATGACAACATCAGTGTTGAATTAAATTGACAAATAATTCGTGTGTTCAGTGTCGAACGCTTTGGATGATATTGAGTTAGAGACTTAACTTCTTTAAAGTAAGAGTATTTGTTATGGTTGATGCGTAACATCTTCCGGTAAATTCCGGATGTGACACAAATTCAGGAGACCACTTGTTTTTACTGACTTAAGTAGACTTTCATCACACTTAATTTGTGTTTATATTTTGATTGCCAGTTGCAAATCTGTTAAAGATTTTATATAAGCTGATAAAGCTTGATATCATATTCTGTATTTATTATATACATTTTGTAAATTTTAAATGAATAAAATATTGTTCAAATAAAAACATTTATAATCACTGACAATAACTTTCAATTTGCATCACACCCGGAACTTGCGTATAGGCGAAACGTATTAACCATCATAAATATTGGTGCCTTAATCTTATATTTGAAATTTGTTTAACTTAGTGTATCACATACGTCAATTTGGTGGGCGATAATATTGTCCTTTAAATAGGCACAGTTATATATGGAAGCGTATATATATAATCGATGACGATGAAGACATCTATATCCAATGTATTCCAAGAACTGGAAAACTATTCACCAGTCAACTTGATAAAAAAATCAATTATCCAGGTATTTTGACCTTGTTTGTTGTTTGAAGAAAGGCGGTAAAAATTGCATAGTACAAAGTTTACAGGTAGATAGTTTTGATACACTTGTTGACAGTCACCAACTTTTTCAAATGCTTGCCCTTATTTGTTTATTTTTTTAGCCTGAAATTGCAATTAATTTGTGGTTTGGTTTGCTTTGGTTTTACAACTACAATGCTAACTGCTAGAAACCCTTCACATCGGATAGTCATTTCACCACAATGTAAATGTTCGGTTTCATTTTTTTTTTCAATATTGACATATCGTCGTTGGTGCAAATTTTAACAGGTTATAATGAACATCGAGATAAATATAAAGAAATGCAGTTGAGTTGCCGTCATGTACAAATTTATCTCGGTTGATTATTATGTCTCTGACCCATCCAGGTACCTATTCGGGTTTCTTTTTCTCCAGTTTCTGCTTTCTGGTGGGTGGGGATGGGTGAGGTGGGGGGATCGTTAGAACAGAATGAATTTAATGAAAAGAATGAATAGGATGAATCAATGGAATGGAATTTCAAGTCCCACTTCTCTGCTCCAGCCGAGGGTAATGAAGACGGTGTATGCAATGCAGTGTGCTATAAGGGGATTTTTCCCGGACAGCAGTTGAATTCATCAAGATAATTAGAATACAGAGAGAGAGGGAGAGAAGTGGGGTTTAACGTCCACTCGACACAAACTAGGTCATTTCGGGACTAACATATGGTTTAATTTTATTTCAATAATTCGATTGCGCGTAGGGGTCTTTAGCAGTGGGAGGAAACCGGAGTACCCGGAGAAAACCCACGAGGTTGGACAGGCGACCCTACTCCTTGCCACGTACAACCGGGGATTCGAAACCACGCCAGTTGACTCAATGGCAGGCCGTATGATACAGCGCGCGCACGCTAACCATTCAGCCACCCAACCCCCCAATTAGAATACAATTAAAGTGTATATTACGACCCATTATTGTTTATATCATAAAATTAAAGTTAATCAACTGGGCACAATAAAATTATTTTTGTGATGGGATATGTTTCAAAAAATTCGACATAGCGTTAATTTAAAATGTTTCCCCTTATGGGTGGCTCATTTTATCTATATTGATACTTGAAAATCGTTTTACTCATTCGTTTCATGTCTGTTTGTTGTAGGTGATTCGTTTTTTTACAACTAGGATAAAACATTGAAGATGATAGCCATGTGGCGTAGTAAGAATTGTTTGAGTTGTAATCTAGACAACCTTAAGTATTTACATTGAATCTGACTCGTTAAATGGTGGAGGTATGTGGATAAAGTTTAAATGTCGCTCTCCATATCAGATTTATAGCATATTAGCACCATATTCAGTCCACACCTGGGTTTAAAGGGTGTTGTCTTGTTGACAATACCATGTTTTACCAGGCGGACATATTATAAATAGGTAACTATTAAATCGGAGACAGAAATTGACATAGGTCGTCAGCAGGGTTCGGTGTTAGCTTGTCATATATACTTTAACTACATTAATACTCGTTATAAACTAAAATTAACATGATTAGAATTTAGTCAAGTTCAACAGGTTCGACACAGATTATTAGGTTAACGAAAGGGGTTATTGAAGTGGTCTACGAAATGTCTGTATATTTTCGGATTCCCAGTGACTCATCTTAATCATACAATCTAATGTTACATATCCCATTGACAGATCATTGCCATCTTAATGTAAAGTTTAAATTCATGTCTGATATCCTTTAATTAAAATAAATTGCCACACAAGTCAGAAGTTGCAGGCTATTTTTTTGTTATGCAATTTGTTATGCCAACCAGAAGATGTGTTATAAAATGTCCTCAGCTCCCAAAAACTTTTATGGGGAGTTTAACAAACGCTGGTGCAAAGTATCTTACTAGTATATGCTCGGAAGGGGTGAGTGTGGTTGTTTTCTTGGAACCATTAGGAAATAGAAAGGTCTGGGTAGCAATACCAGATCAAGTACGTTTATACTTCACAGCCCCAATACACGATTATGACTTGACGCTAATTGTCAAAAATGATGAAATTCGCAGGCAGGCAGCATTGGATTCATATATAAGAAATTTATTCTTTAAATTGGCTAGTACTTGAATTTTGTTTTTATATTATTAGGAATATTGCATTGACGATTAATTACGTTTCTGTTCTTGGTGGAAGAGATAATACCTTTTTAAATACAAACAACCCAGAACGTTTTTGACGTGAAGTTATGCACTTCACACTTGTATTGTAATATTCGCTCAGATGTTTTATTTTAACACCAAGCTTCGATCAAATCCGCCCATACGTTTTGTTCTGAACAGTTTACTTTCACAAGATATAGAATCATGTCTATTGTTATCATTGTTAGCCCTATAAACCGAATTTGGGGTTTTACATTGTTATAGAACTATTAGCGGTGTCTTGAAAAGTATTTCAAAGATGTTTATATGTAGTGTTTCTCTGCATAAAATAAATAATCTTTTCATTGCCGTTAAGGTTTTGCGAGAATTTTAGTGGCCGTAGTCGTAGTTGAGGTTCTCTGTATTGTACGGTATCATTCTAACTAATTTTCGAGCATGCGTTAAATATCTCTATGGCCATTCTAATACTCATGCGTACTTCCCTTCTAGGAATAACACAGTGCAGTAGTTAGTAAAACACAATCTTCCGTTTAAAGAGACATTATCTCTTTGGGGATCTTCGTCGGTTTTAGAAACACAATCTTCAAATGTACACCTTTCCAACATTCAATTTACGGGTCCTGGGCATTTTAGTGATTACGTCATAGAGTCGTTATATCAAGGGCTTTTGAAAAATATTTTAATGAAATATAAGGACTAAATTCTGTACACGCTGAAAAATAATAATTATATAGCCAAATTATACTACTTTCTTGAACAAACCTGTACACTTCTGGTCCTATATACATGTAGTGGGTTCTAATAGACGGGGGTCGGGTGGAATATATGTTATTCCTGGAATTGCATTTTTGTGATGGTTGTTCGAGGATACATTTCATTTTGTCTCGACAAATAGTTGATATGTTTTATTGTGCCATAATGAAAGGTCGATAATAAGTTTCATTCTGTCGTGGCGAATGGTTGATTCGTTCAATATTACCATGGTGGATGATTCGTTTAATTATGTCATGATGAATCTTAATCTTGTTAGGACGGATGGTTGATGATGTGTTCGCTTTTCCATGACTGAAAGCTGATGATACTTTTATAATAACCTAAAGCGGTAGACACACTACGCGAATCTATCGTTCGACTTAAACGGCGCCGAATTTCACTTAGTGTGTCAAAAATCGCGATGACGAATCAAACGTGTTTGGTATATTCGTCCGAATTTTCATTCGCCGCTTTTATATTCGTCTAGTGTGATCGGTTCGCCGAAGTTATTGGCCGATAGTAGAATTCATTACCTCATCACTGATGTCGAGAAAATCAAGTCATATTTTGAAGACAAAATGGCGACTAAAACGTGGAATACTGAGAAACAATCATCGGAGTTAATAACTTTATCGTTATCGACGGGCCGATCATAGCTAACAACTGGTTGAAATTAACTGGTGATATTCGCATCAAAACTTCATAAACCCAAACGTCTCTCCGGTGGATTCAGGGTTTCGACCATTCACTCCTATTCTTACGTCTCATTCTATGCTGACGCATTCGAATAAAAACCAGCCTAGAGTGAATCTTGTTTAAAAATAACCCGGGATACTCTTGCCTCTTTTGTACCCACTTGCTACCAATGAACCCTGTGTTCGTTTAATTTCTGCGTTAAGTCATTGTTTGTTATTTGATGATGAACTATTTTTTTTTATTTAATTGACCTTCATGGAAACACTGGGTCAATATAAAGGACTTTGCAATGGTTGATGTGATGTCAATTTCAAAAATAAATTACATGAATTTGATTGATCAGTTAAAAAGAAAAACTACTTTGTTTATTATCAAAGACCAGCTATTTTTTCTATTAAAAGTAACTTTTTTTTAAATAAAAGAATGAACTATTTTTTTTATTTAATTGACCTTGATGGAAACACTGGGTCAATATAAATTATATTCGAGTACACGTATACGTCACAGATTGACATATTTTTCAAATTTTCTCAGATGAGGAACCCATACCCAGTCAACATCCCTATGAAATATCCGGCGTCCGCCACCATTAGACTCGTCTTCACGAGGATATCGTTTTCTGTGTATCTTTAATGAAAACAATCTAAAAATTACGTACTTAGACGGGATTATAGCAAACAGAAGTGGAAGTGAAGGCTCCCTCCCCTTTTGTCTTTATTACAAAAGATGACAAAATTTATACACAGCCATAGACCCCATAGTTTCTTCAATTTCATTGTTCCACGTGAATCGAGCGTTTATGTAAACCTTGAAACGTCGTACCTTTTACAACTGAAAGACGTTTGATTCATAAAAAAATATTAGTTTTACAGATAGTATCTATTTGAAGTACTTTACGTCATTGATACAATCTGCCTCTATTTTGTGCTCGTCATTTAACCAAAAAGTGCACTTCAAGATGATCTATAAATTAGATATTACAAATATTTTCTTGATTTATAATATAACTGTTCGTTTTCAGTGAATTAAATATATAAGTATAACTGAATGAAGGATGTTGAATATACCATGTAGACTTCTCATTGATACGTGAACCAAGCAAAAGGTTAGTAAACAAAGAACACGTGGGAATTGGGCCATGCGATATGTCTGTATACTACTCCCACTTTCTACTCCAGTTAATTCAGCAAATAGCAAAGCCATTAGCCAACACTAAAAGTAAGAGTAACGACACAGAAGTTGATGAATAGTAAACTTGTAATAACTTGTAACGTTTGTTTAATCAGATAAAATTCTACATCCACCCGCCACGATTATTGATACAGTTCCCGCTCGTTATAATATAATCCTACGCCCAAAAGACGTCACTATAAGCGGCAATGAGGGTATACAAGCCCGACTTTTTTGTCGCCATTGATCAGCCTTTATTTATACTGATTGCTGAATGTGTATATTAATGTAGAAACTCTACATAATTCAAGCAATTTTGTCCATGAACCAAATAGCTATGAACCGTTATTTTTGATGATCACCAATATAAATATCGGTGTTTTCAAACTTCTGAAATTCAGATTTGGAAAAGTTAATAATATCTTTCTAATTACTAATTGGCATGATTTATAGAATGATGGTCCCATTTCTCTCATAACATTGTAGTTTATCAGGGATTACATCTTACATTCAACCCAGACAGCTAAGTGTCGTGCTGAAGAAAGTGGAATATTTACAAATAATCCTATTATTAATTAAAATACTGCATCATACTACCGTCTTAACCAAAATTTAATAACCTATTGTGTAGTTTGCACAAGGGGTTGGATGTTCGCATGAACTAAAATGTGCGCTTTAGATAATAAAGTTTGTCATTGAATCAAAGGGTGTTGTTTCGACCCCACATTTTTAAGTGACAAAGATGGACCGCGTGGGTTTTCTTCGGTCACTCGGATTCCTCCCACCTCGGATTTCTCCCACAGGTAAAGTCCCCTACGCGCAAAGAATTATTTAATTAAAATTGTGTTAAAATTTAATTAAAATCTCTCTCTTTCCCCCCCCCACTCTCTCTCCCTCTCTCTCTCTCTCTCTCTCTCTCTCTCTGTAGTTTGCATAGAAATTGTGTTAGTTATGTGAGCTCATAAAAAACAAATATAGAAACAAGTTAATTCAAAGAGCTATAACGTGACATTTTTCGAAAGCACATAAATTCTAAACAGTCAGTCTTATTAGGTACATATATAATAGACCATAACACATGTTATATATTTGTATACTACGTATGTAAAATATTTAATCATGTCATGAAAATATAATAAATACTATTTTGTCAAGAGAACGCAATCATAAACTATACTATGGTGTTTTATACGTACATCTACGTCAACGGAAAACCCGTTGGTGAATTATTTTTTTACAAAAAGCATCAAATAAAGATCTTCATTTATTATATGTTTACAAAATATGGGTTAATAATTACTATGTTTATAGTTGGTGTTGCGCGATGGCAAGATATAAATAGGAACACTTTAAAATGTTATTTGTTGAAGGGTTATTATATAAACACATTAAGCGCAGGTACATAGCGGATATATTGTTTTGACGTATGTAAGCCAATAAAAGTTTTTGGTGATATCAGCTGAAATTTTATTAAGTACCTTTTATTTTATTTTTTATACGCCCACATTTTCATTTGGACGTATATTGTCGTTGCCCCTGTCCGTCCGGACGTCTACAATTTGGACGAGACTAGAAATATAGGTTAATCTCCCAAGATCTCGGTTCTTGTGCATATTGGCATGTATGGGACCGTAACTTGATCTATTATGGCCCCTGGTTATACGAAATATCCAGTGTCTAGCTTGTGAACACTACAGAGGTAACAATTTTTATCCGATTTTGAGGAAATTTGGGATGTATGTTTATAACGCTGAGATCTTGTTTCCTGTCGGTATTGACGCATATAGCACTCCCTCTTCTTCGATTATGGTCACTGATTGTCCGAAAACATAATCCCTTTTTTTAGCTTGTGATGTGTCCATCTCTTGCTTGACAATTGCTTGTCCCGAATGCTGTATATCCCACTCATTATTTATTAAACCCCACTCGTTATTTATTAAACCCCACTCCTCTGCATGTCAGCTATTTACGTTATGGATTAGTTACGATATCATATTGTGAACTGATTTACAATGAGCCCAGCTGAAAATTTTTTAAAGCTTAATATTTTTCAAATTTTACCTACTGTTTCAATAGCTATTAGGGTTGAATAGGAAAAGCACAGGTGATAGTTGTATATGAAATACAAAACGACGCTTCGCCTAGCATCTTCATGGAAAAGACAGAGAATCGTAACCGGAACATCGCTAAAAAAAATAAATAATGTTTGTTTTCTGTGTACCACAGATTTTACACTTTGTGAATTTCCCGCTAATGACTTGGTTCATTGCACGAGCAACATTGCGAAACTAGATGGCTTAAAACAAACCCCTTAAGCCTTCTTTATATCCGGTTAAAGATTATTTTGAATGTTTGAAAACAAACAGAAAAAACCCACGATATCGCTTGCTGATACTATCTCATATGGACAGTGTAGCACCCGTAAAAACTCTAAAACCGGGATAAATTCAAGCCACCGAAAGACCACTTGTACCACCTTAGGAAAAGTTCACGCAGATGTTTTGGACCACCGGACCAAAATTCCATGCTCTCTAACAAATACTTTTTTGTGGGGTTTGACAAGTGAACTTGTTTCCCTTTTGCTACGTTTGAGTTCAGCGAGGTTGTGCATAGGATTCGTTGAGAAAACCGCCGTGACACAGAGGCCACTTAAGTTCAAATAAACTCCCCCTTTAAATTACGATTTGTGAAGAAGTGACTTTGCAATGGTGTACATAAGATTTAGTATACGTATGTTAATATAAACTATAAACAAACACAACCAAACAAACTTAAGATGCTGTTGACCCAATTTCCTTCTTGACACTATTCGAATAGGTAACACTATATTTTTATTTGTTTATATACATATTTAATTATGAAAATACCATAAGTATAAAGATTTCAACAATAAGTATATCATTATTACACCAAGGTCTTAGCATTTATAAATTATGATGTATCAGCAGTTCGACTCCTGACTTCAACTAGAAAACAACAACATATCTCCCCTGCATTGTAATCTTTACATTAACTCCCAATTCAGCAAAGACTTAAGTTCAAGTTTCTTCTCTTCGTCTTCAAAGTGGTTAACGGCCAAGCTCCATCTTATATAAAAAGTCTTGTAGAACCCTATACTACCAGCAGAAATCTCCATTATCAGAAAAAAACATCTTCTAAAATCTCCAACTATTAACTTACATCTTGGAAACCCCGCCTTTGCTATGCAGAACCGTTTCTGTGAAATAAACTGCCAACGTCAATGAAATAATTAACGTCTGTTGGCCATTTTAAATCTGAACTCAAAATATTCCTGTTTCGAATATAAAAACCAACAGCACCTTAGAAACTGTTCTTCAACGCGCTTTATATGGCGTTATAATTATTCTCTTATTATCACATTAACGAACTATGTATGACCTTCGTGAAAATACAAATTTAGTCCGAGAAAAAGGTCTATTTGTCTATGTGAAATTACTCGTTTGTTTCTGTTTGTATGGTCATCTCTGAACAATAAAGCGATTCTTGTAAGTTATATTGGTTTACTTTGATAACTTAGAGCCGTGTTTAGTTGTTATATTGTATCACCGGAAATATTTTAAACATGTATGCCTAAAAGTATTCTACAGCAAATTAAAGTACTTTGATTTTGTTTTTTCTTCCAGCGTTTAGCTGCACATTTATTGACTTTGGGGCCAAATGGCTTTCCCGTGGAGAAATATCATATTTTAAAATCATTCAATTAAACTACGCGTTCTAAACTAAATGGAGAATGCCAAGTCGTTGGTTTTCATCAGATACTTATGATATTATTGGCATAATTTGGTATTAATTAAAGTATAAATGTCATCCGAGCAATAATTAGAAGCCCATTGCGAGAACTGGAGAGAAAGTTTGGCAGAAAATATTAATTCAGTCCCTGTTCGTCCATTCTAGACTAAAAATCAACAAAAATGGAAATGCAAAAGGGGAGAAAAGAGATAGAGAGAGAACTGCTATAAATAGACGAATGACAACTTGTAAATTTAATGGTGGTCTGCATCCAACTCGCTATTAGGAGTTATGTCCCCTCCTTCAGATATCAGAAGATTTATCTTTATATTACAGCTAACTGTATCAATATTAGCCTTGGTTTTAATTATCGATTTTCGTCAAATTTGCTTACTAAGCTTTGCTAAGGGTTGAGAAAATGAACACTTGTTAACAAAAAGTAATAAATAAAGAATTGCATAGGCAATATTATAGGCTGCTGTTGTAACTTAGTAAATACTCTTGTTTATTTAACACCTCATTATTATCTGATTGTGTGAAACAGATTACAATCAACAAGTAAATTGGTATTTGCCAAAAAGGTAAGTTAACATATGGGTGAGGGTGGGGGCAATAAGATGTAGGCTATAGTGATGGGTGTAATGTACACGGCAGGGTATACTTCTGGCATGTTCATTAGATATTCTCATTGTGTGTCTCAGTGAGTAGGGCGGTTCATCATATTAACCAAGAGGTGCAGAGTTCCAGTCTTCGGAAGGGACGAAACACCAAGGTCTCGGACTGTTAAAATTCGAAATATACGCTATCCCGGTAAATTTGCCCTCGTAGTTCACTGCATGGCTTATTTCCATCGTCAGTCTTCATTAGCTCAATTGACTTTGAAAAATACGACGTTATGATTAAACCCTTTCTGATTTAAGAATCGGGGGGGGGGGGGGGCGGGGGGAATTGCGTGATACCGAGAAATCTAACATGAAATTATCATTTTAAATAGCCGTACCGAACCAGTCGTTCGGCGATATTGAAGTGTTCAAGTATGCCTATATGTTCAAACATGATTCGCCGAATTGGAAGGAACGTGGAATTGGAATAGCCAGCCTAGCTTATTTGTTCAGTCTATTTTAGTTTAGTTGTCTGTTGCGTTGTTTAGCAATTTGGTTGAATTCGCGTGAATTCAATACTGTCATAATTCTCTTAGAATGAATTTAAAAGAACCTGGTTTTCTGGAATAAATTGAAGATTGTTGACTTCATGGGGATAGATATTGGAAAACAATACATGTACCGAACACCACAGGCAGTGACTGAATATGAAATTAACTTTGTTTTATATCGAAAAAATGTATATAGCACGACACTATTGCTCTTAGGTCTAAATATATCTGTTCAATGGAAACATTATACAGACGAGACAATTATATTCTGGCGTGAATTACAATTACACAGATGAATTCCCTCGAGGGAACATAGAAGTGTCAAAGAGTCAGGTCTATACCACCTGTTGCTGAAACAATGCAAGGGTTTTCACATGTTGAAAGGAAGCGTAATTTAAAACATCAAACTTAAATGGAGTTTTGTCATTGAAGTGTAAGTTAAATTGGACGCTACACACTCAAGGTCATTTCGGGACTGTTATATGTATTTCAGATGCTCATTATTGTACTGAAAACGGACAGAGATGATTTCGGTACTTTGTACAGGCGACACCAATGCTTGTCACACCCATATGTGGGATCGAAATCAAAGCCAAGATTCAATGTCTCACCAATGGTAATAAAAACTGATTGTTTTAGACGACCCTGTTACATATAGGGAGAAATGGGGTTTACTTCCACTCGACATTAACGGGGTAATTTTGGGAGTAACACATGGCTTGACGTAGAAGCCTTGAATCGTACTCACGACTCACGGCATAAATCACCCAAAGTCTACAGCGAGTGGGTTAGACAACTGAATTGGATTATTGCTGTCACGTACTGAAATCATGTTCATGTTGAGTATTGTTATTCAGCTATTCAGCATGTATTTGAGGCATCATGTTTCCATTACATTTATTTTTTGTTTAATTTTGTTATGTATCTATCGTATGTTTAATCAGCTATACCAATAGATTATTGAACACTATTGTCACCTGTTTTATTAAACAGCTTCATAAACTCGCCCACTTACATATGTGTAGTTTATATGTATAGGTTATTTTTTTTATTGAAAATGAAACGAAATGGGGTTTAACGTTGTATTGTTCTGCGTAGATTGGCCTAATGAAGACGGGTATACAATGTATTATGAGTAAAATTTGCCCTGATAGTGGCTCTTACATTCTTTTACGTGTTCGCCAATGTGTATACGTAGCTTCTAACACGGAACCCTTGGAAACCTGTATAACTAAGCTCTGTGATACCGTTACAGTTTCCATGCGGGTGGGGTGGGGGTAACGTTATATTTTGTCATCAAATCGAGCTTTGTTAGTGTTATTTTCGTCAATGACCTGGGATTGTGATCTTGTAAATGGACAATAAAGAGCGTACGGCTCTGTTTGTTATACGCCTACATTTTAACGTCGACGTATATTGTCGTCGCCCCGTTCGTCCATCCGGTCACATTTGATAGTGGACACTCTACGGGTCACAATTTAACAAAGATCTCGTTTCTTTTCTATATTGGCATGTATAGGATCGTATCTTCATGGATTATGGCCCCTGATTGTACGAAAAATCACGTTAGCTTGTAAGCACTCCAGAGGTCACAATTTTTATACGCCCACATTTTCATGTGGACGTATATTGTCGTCGCCCCTGTTCGTCCGTCCGTCCGTCCACAATTGTTTGTGAACAGTCTACAGGTCACAATTTTTATCCGATTTCAATGAAACTTAAAACATAGGTTTATCACCCTAAGATCTCGGTTCCTTTCGATATTGGCATGTATCGGACTGTAACTGCATGGGTTATGGCCCCTGATTGTACGAAAAATCACGTTTTTTAGCTTGTGAACAGTGTAGAGGTAACAATTTTGAACCGATTTCGATGAAACTTGAAATGCATGTTTATAAGTCAAAGATCTTGGTTCCTTTCGATATTTGCGCCAGTCGGATCGTAACTTCCTGAATTATGGCCCCTGATTGTCCGAAAAATCGCCCTTTTTAGCTTGTGGTCCTTCTGGAGGTCAAAATTGTTATCCGATTTAAAAAACCGTTTGATTATATCACCATTCCATGGTTATGAAGGTTGAGTATGAATTTTGTGAAAATTGGACCAAAATTGACGGACAAAATGGCCGCCGTTTGTACGCGAATAGTGTGAAAATATGTTATATCAAGGTTGTGGACCTTATAGAGGTCACAATTTTGAACCGATTTTGATGACACTTGACATGTATGTTTATAATCCAAAGATCTTGGTTCCTTTCGATATTTGCGACCATCGGATCGTAACTTCCTGAATGATGGCCCCCGATTGTCCAAAAAAATTGCCCTTTTTAGCTTGTGGTCCCTCTGGAGGTCAAAATTATTATCCGATTTAAAAAAACGTTTGACTATATCACCGTTACATGGTAATGAAGAGAGAGTTTGAATTTCGTGAAAATCGGACTAAAATTGACGGACAAAATGGCCGCCGTTTGTACACGAATAGTGTGAAAATATGTTCTATCAAGGTTGTGGACCCTATAGAGGTCACAATTTTGAATCGATTTTGATGAAACTTGACAGGTATGTTTATAACCCAAAGATCTTGGTTCCTTTCGATATTTGCGCCCATCGGGTCATTACTTCCTGAATTATGTCCCCTGATTGTACGAAAAATCACCCTTTTTAGCTTGTGGTGCCTCTGGAGGTCACAATTATTATCTGATTTAAAAAAAACCGTTTGATTATAAAAACCAAACAAATTCTAATGATTTTCTGATAATTCCTT
The DNA here is from genome assembly GCA_948474765.1 of Patella depressa. Classification (NCBI taxonomy): domain Eukaryota; kingdom Metazoa; phylum Mollusca; class Gastropoda; family Patellidae; genus Patella; species Patella depressa. Next base: position 49,226,337 of record OX419718.1, read on the forward strand.
AATATGCAACAACTCTTGTTGACTGCCCGGACGATTTGGCTGCTGTGTTGGCGTATGTTTCGTTGTCTGGCAACCTATTTTTATCCGTGTATTATGGCCAATGGTTGTTCGAAAAATCACGTTTTTAGCTTGTGGACCCTCTACTCTAGAAGTCACAATTTGTATTTGATTTTAAAAACCATTTAAATATGTTACCGTGACACCCCAGGGAAGGTTGAGTCCAAATTTCGTAAAAATCCGACGTAAAATTCCGGACAGTATGGCCGCTTTTTGTTCACAAATATAGTCTAAAAGTATGTAATCTCGGTTGCTTTCGGTATTCGAATATTTCGGACCCTAACTTCTCTTGGATTATGACCCCTTGAATTGTACGAAAAAATCACGTTTTTTAGCGTATGAAACCTCCAGAGGTCACAATTTTTATCTGATTTTAAATTATTGTTTAAATGTGTAACCGTTACGCACTAATGTTGATCGAGTTACTAATGTTGATCGAGTAAATTGTATCCAAACTGCTTGACAAAATCACTGCTACTTGTACGCTAATGGTGTAAAAGTGTGCAATACCATAGTTGTGAACCCTCTCGAAGTCTCCGAAATATATGTTTATATTATCCAAAAGTGGTTTCTATTCAATTTTTGAAAAACATATTGTAATTTCTAGTCAATTATGTTCGGTCAAATGCGTGAAGGTTTCGAACTGAACGGCAGTCGTTTACGCCGGCTTAGTGCATTCTTCACGTTTTTAAAATTATTATTTTGTCGTGTGTGAATCGGCCTTTACTAATTAATTCCACATTGTGTTTTAGGATATGCTTTTATTATAATTGTTCATTACCAAATGGCACCCGAAACCATAGGGTACATGACTGGTGGAGTGATTATAAAATGTTAATTGTGTCTTAAATATTGGCAAGATAACAACATCAATATTGATTGAAGTTTGATAAATATTGAATTTCAATTCGTGTTTTTAATTTCGAATATTATGAAAGATATTGAGTTAGAGATTAGCTCCTTTAAGTTACATAAAACAACATGTAGAATATCTTCCCATAACTGGATTATTATTTCGATTAACTGTTATTCTCCTTGCTCTTAACCGTGTTTATTTGGAAGATACATCGACAAATGTCAGAATACTGTAATGTTATATATAAGTCCCAATTTAGATGACAATAATCGGATGTATATATATTGCTGTAGACTGATAAATTATTAAAAATTGCTTGTATAATGCCACCATGTCAAACATGTTAAATTGCAGGTTCGCTTTTCAAGGACAAGTCTGTCTTATCCAATAAAATTATCCGAAATTGGAAATTGTACAAATGATTCGATTATTTGCTGCAAGCGTTTCGTGACTTTTAAAAAAAATTAAAACAAACTAACTTATGTCTGTCTGAATTGTTCACTGTAAATTGAATATTTTATAATACCTTTTTGGGGTCATCAATTGCTGCCAGGATGTTATTTTTAAATAAAATTAGTCTAGTAAATGTGAAACATTCACCAGTGCAGGCGGAAGGGAATCCATATCGAAATTACTTATTTGAAATTTAAATTATCGCTGTTACTTTTGTGCACACACTTCCCTACTTAATTTGATTGAAAATACAATGTTTCGTTATATCTAAATGTCTTCCTGTCCACTATGGGGCAGACAATCAAGGTGTTCTCCCCGGGCATCATCAAACCCCCTGATATTAATATTAATACAGACGAGAATCGACTTATCGTGTTGCTCTACTTTTAAAAAACCCCAAAATAACAGTCAGATCTACAGGGACAGCTTTTTAAAGAGTCAAGTGTTTATGTATATATCTTTGATTGTATGATATATTATTAAGTACATAGTACAAGGCTGCCATTAAATTTCTAGAACAGGGTTCCGTTTATCGACACCTGTTTACATAATATGCCCATATTTTAATACAATGCGTAAACTGCTGCTCAAATTACTTACTATAAATTCATGTATAGGCCTATGTAAAATTACTTACTATAATTTCAGATTTACATCGGAATAAGGATTTGGGAATAGGCATAGCCTACATGTCATTTATTTATAAAATTACTTACTATAAATTCATGAGTATAGAATACATGTTCTGTATAAAATTGCTTACTATCAATTTATGTACATGTATAAAATTGCTTATAAATCCGTGTATATTATAAACTACATGTTCTGTATACATATGTAACACGATCGATAGATAGTACAGCTAATGATATACTCAAAATAGCTTTCACAATGTTTAACTATCAAATTAATATAATAAAATAATATCCTTTAAATCTCAATTTTAATGGATTGCTCTCCACCTGGTATAGTTCGATATGTCTAATTAAAATGTTACCAACATCCGTGACGTTTTTTTAATACGCCCACATTTTCATGTGGACGTATATTGTCGTCGCCCCTGTTCGTCCGTCCGTCCACAGTTTGTGAACAGTCTACAGGTCACAATTTTTATCCGATTTCAATGACACTTGAAACATAGGTTTATCACCCTAAGATCTCGGTTCCTTTCGATAATGGCATGTATCGGACTGTAACTTCATGGGTTATGGCCCCTGATTGTACGAAAAATCACGTTTTTTAGCTTGTGAACAATGTAGAGGTAACAATTTTGAACCGATTTGGATGAAACTTGAAATGCATGTTTATAACCCAAAGATGTTGGTTCCTTTCGATATTTGCGCCAATCGGATCGTAAATTCCTGAATTATGGCCCCTGATTGTCCGAAAAATTGCCCTTTTTAGCTTGTGGTCCCTCTGGAGGTCAAAATTGTTATCCGATTTAAAAAACCGTTTGATTATATCACCGTTCCATGGTTATGAAGGTTGAGTTCGAATTTCGTGAAAATCGGACCAAAATTGACGGACAAAATGGCCGTCGTTTGTACGCAAATAGTGTGAAAATATGTTATATCAAGGTTGTGGACCTTATAGAGGTCACAATTTTGAACCAATTTTGATGAAACTTGACATGTATGTTTATAACCCAAAGATCTTGGTTCCTTTCGATATTTGCGACCATCGGATCGTAACTTCCTGAATGATGGCCCCTGATTGTCCAAAAAATCGCCCTTTTTAGCTTGTGGTCCCTCTGGAGGTCAAAATTGTTATCCGATTTAAAAAAACGTTTGATTATATCACCGTTCCATGGTTATGAAGGTTGAGTATGAATTTTGTGAAAATCGGACCAAAATTGACGGACAAAATGGCCGTCGTTTGTACGCTAATAGTGTGGAAATATGTTATATCAAAGTTGTGGACCTTATAGAGGTCACAATTTTGAACCGATTTTGATGAAACTTGACATGTATATTTATAACCCAAAGATCTTGGTTCCTTTCGATATTTGCGCCCATTGGATCATAACGTCCTGAATTATGTCCCCGGATTGTCCGAAAAATCGCTTTTGTTCGCTTTTGGTCCCTCTGGAGGTCAAAATTATTATCCGATTCAAAAAAACGTTTGACTATATCACCGTTATATGGTAATGAAGAGAGAGTTTGAATTTCGTGAAAATCGGACTAGAATTGACGGACAAAATGGCCGCCGTTTGTACACGAATAGTGTGAAAATATGTTATATCAAGGTTGTGGACCCTATAGAGGTCACAATTTTGAATCGATTTTGATGAAACTTGACAGGTATGTTTATAACCCAAAGATCTTGGTTCCTTTCGATATTTGCGCCCATCGGGTCATTACTTCCTGACTTATGTCCCCTTATTGTACGAAAAATCACCCTTTTTAGCTTGTGGTGCCTCTGGAGGTCACAGTTATTATCTGATTTAACAAAAAACGTTTGATTATAAAAACCAAACAAATTCTAATGATTTTCTGATAATTCCTTAATATGCGACAACTCTTGTTGACTGCCCGGACGATTTGGCTGCTGTGTTGGCGTATGTTTCGTTGCCTGGCAACCTATTTTTTTGTCGGCAGTACACTTGGGTGACCATCAGATTAAATGAAACGAGAGAGTGAGAGAGAGAGAGAGAGAGAGAGAGAGAGAGAGAGAGAGAGGGAGACTCACAGACTCACTTGACACAAACTGTCATTTCTAGACTAACATATTGTTCAATTTTGTTTCAATAATTCGCTTGCGCGTCGGGGCCTTTAGATGTGGGAGGAAACCGGAGGACACTGAGAGAATCCACGAGATTAATAAAGGAAACGGAAGAAATACAATCAGTTTTCTGGAAATATGTGTTAGGCCAGTGCATGAAATTTACTGTAACAGTCCGTCTAAAATTATTTTAATTATGATATTACCTTACACTTATTTTCTTTAGTAAGATTGATAATGCCTCTTTCAATAAGTTAATCATCTACTTCAAAGCCACTTCCCGTCAATCGCATTTGCTATCCGAATAATATCTAATTTAATCGGATTAGAATGAGGTCCATCAAACGTTTTTAGAGAAGCTTATAGTTGGCGCTAACTTGTTCTTGGACAGATCTACTTTATATCACGTGCACTCGATGCCGAATATAGACAATATTTTATACAAAAGTATCTTTGGGGCTGATATATCTTTTAATTAAGATATTCAACTTTCACAATAGTGTAGTTGGCAAGGAAGGATTAAAAGTCACTAAAATGGTGTTCAGAGACTCTGGTATGAATTCTAAACGTAAAATATTAGTTGAGGAGATTTGTTTAATTTAATGATCGTTAACCAGGAAATGAGATTCCATATAATTATTACAATAGCTACGACCATTACCAACGTAATGATGTTTTAAATATATTCACGGGAATATTGATACTATGTGGTCCAATATAATTTTAACGATGATATTAAGTCAACACAAAAAGAAGTACATCTGGTCGGCCTATACTGGAATTGTTTATATGGCAGATAATAACGTAGATCTATTATAATATGTAATATTCAGATAATATAAATGTCGTAGTGTCAACTCAGTAGTATAGAACTATAGGGTCATTATAACCCAATAATATTCGCTGAATTTACCGGTTATACTTATTATTATAGTCTTGACATTTTAATATTAATATTTACGACGTAAAACTGAACACTTGCGTCGGGTAAATTTTGCTATGTCAGTTTTATACCCTCACCTGCTTCCGTCCATCGTCTAAACACCGGTCAGGTCTTTTGACAGATAAGGCAGACAAATTATAGACTATTTTTTCTCATTTTAATGTAATCTAACGTCTTTTCTGTTCTTATTGTTTTATGTCTGACCAAAGTCCATGCATGGTTACAACTAAAATGTTAGAAATTGAAAGGACCATGAACATTTCGAAGGAGGTGATAATGCTTTCGGTCAGCGGATTCGAACGAAACTTCTGTAATTGAGCCTTGTACGAGGAATAATGTTAATACTAGAGTATCTTTGTCCGAACGTTTGCAACTGTGTTATCGGCGAGGGACGTCTTCCCCACTAAATAGACATTTGGAGCTTACAGTAAGACGCTTTTCAGTCCCAAGTTTCCTTATATGCATTCCTCTTCAATAATACCCCTTGAATTTCTGTCGATAGTATAACTTTCTATAAACCTAGGCTTGTTCAGTTTTTAAACGCTGTATTTGAGAAATACTATAATTGTAAGTTTTAGCTCCATGCAGATGCTACAGATGACTTCCTTTATGAATTAATAACAGACTAAGACTTATTCTGTCTAATTCTCAACCATTAAGCCAATTTATGGACATCTGGTAATTGTTATAATCTCTTTAAATTCAATATATAAGCAAAACATGTATTTTGTTACCATATATTGAAACTGATATAAACAACTAATTATGTCTATTATTCTGCACTAAAAGCGATTTGGCCTTGACGCCATGTTTAATGTATATTGGATTAGGTCTGCACGAAATGTCAAATAAGTAATTAGATAAATGATATCAAATCTAATAACACATGATGCATATGATTATGAAAATATACATAATCTATCTAAGTACAACTATGTCGGTGTAGAAACCAGTAATCATTTCAATTTCCCTAAATTACTTTAGTTGGCTTCGCACGTCAGAGGGGCCCATGGCGGGGCTTCCGCTCATGAATATTATACGGAAGTTAGCCAGCAATTGACTTGACGCACGTAATTAACAACGCATGAGCCCCAAAGAGCTTAACGGTTTACTTGTCAAAATATATTACTTTTAATTTCCAGTTTATTGTGGATATAGATTGGATGTGACACTAGAATGGTGGACAGATTGCACGATTATCTAAATAGATTATCCCATATATAGGCTATCTCTCTCATTTCTCGATTGATATCATTTAAAATTATACTACAAAAACCCGCTGACGTCAATAAAGTTTTGAATTGCAAAACATTAATTCAACTTCTGACAATACCAACATTTCCATATACCAAGAAAGAGAAGTGCGTAACAATTAAAGAAATTGGCTTTTTGAAAAAAACATTACGTTTTAGCAATTCCGAATTGTTTACCGTTAGACAAAAATAGCGGTTGTTTGGTATTACTTTAGACAGTGGTATAGTCTTACGTCAGTGTTACTAATACATTGAAAACAAATTCAGGCATTTATCATCACGGCTTCTTACAAATAACGCGTAATTATCAAACAACGGGGAGTAACTTTGAAATTTGCTTCGTTTGTGAAATTGCGCCACTAGGGGTAGTGGCAAATGAATATCGTCACGCACGTTCCCGGTGCGAGCGGATGAGCCACGTGATAAAAACAGACGACATTGGCATGATGATACGTTACCGTTTTAAAAATTGACGCCTGGTTGGCTATTTTCTCAAAGAGACTTCCTCTCTCTGTCGATACATCGGGATAAAAGTATTATAGTGTTCATTAATGCACCGATCCACTGCTGAAGGCCATTTAAGGAAAAAGGAAATGAACACCCGCCTTTGCAGTCGGTGCTGATGTTTAGACTTGTCTATTTGGTTGATTAAAATACCCAAACAGCGCCATAGGTTAAAATTGCAATCTAGATATTAGCCTTGATCAATAAACTATTGTTACATTAAGATAATACATCAACGTTTTAATAACATATTACTGGCATTAAAACTGAGTCACTTTCAGCTGATATATTTTATATTGCCAAAACCTAAATTTACATAATATATTTTATGTAAGTTTTTTACGTGATTTTTCTGGAGACATAATTTAGGGTAATATACACTATTATTACTGCTTACCGGTAATCAGATTTTGAAATGTATATAGGTTATAAGATGATGGGCTACATTAGTTTATTGTATCAACAGATAGACACTGGTCTCAGTACATCCGATTCCCTCGTTAAAGCGTTACTTTGAACTGAAATATATCGTCCCGTGTTTAAATCGGTCAAATATGTTTTTGCGTGTTGAAATCAATGTTGTTTTTGTTACTACGCCTTCCAGCTGTCAAGTTGTGAGTTCCGATTCAGAAAGTACATTTATTCCAAACACTATATCTCATATTGTAAATCCCAGATGATTCAATGATACAAAGGTAATATGCAAATTTTACTTATGTGAACTCTCCACATAAATAAAATATGCCACCGGGTGTTCAAGAAGGATTGTGCATATCATTCCCAATTCCCCGTGCACGACGAGAGAGATAGAGGGAGAGAGAGAGAGGGGGGGGGGGGGGGGGTAACGTCTACTCGACACATTTTGAGACTACCATATGATTCAATTTTATTTCTATAATTCGATTGCGTGCATGGATAAACCTATAAGGTTTACCATGTGACCCTACACCTTGTCACGTACACGCTTAGAATCGAAACCACGCCACTTGATCAGTGAGACCACAGACAAAGACTGCTTAACGACAACACTATACTTTGTATAAAATAAGACAATCACCCCCTTGGTGTTTGGTTTTAGATTGATTGACGTCTGGAAATAAATTGTTACTTTCTTCAGTGTGTAATAGGTCTTATTCCATCCCACAGATACACCCAAGATCACTTTAAAGTGATTTATATTTATACTGATCTAGCAGTGTTTCTGTTATTCCTAACAGAGCACGTGCATGGCAACTTTCCGCTCATTTATTTATTTTCATATTACAACTGGACTACGCAATGGGGGTTATGTTTAAATGAATAATTTGTAGAATGGGCCTCGCTTGAAATATCTCGTAGTATATATTGATTTAGGTAACACTTTTGTTAATCAGATGTGTGAAACGCAATTATGACACCCGTTACTCACACTAGCAATTAGTTTCACAAGGCTTTATGTTCAATTAAATAGGGATAGGGGGCGGGGAATAGCAGAAACGGCTGTTGGCCTTTTGACCATCAAGCTGGTCATCACTTTCGCGTATCTGATGGATTTTGCAGATATAAAAAGTATTTGTCACCAATTGTCGCAACCGTTGGTTCTGTTGTACATGTCCGTTTGCCCCTGAAGTTATCTGATATCAGTAGCCGGTTCTCTTATCACATTTCATCACTTCCAATTCCACAGCTGGTAACAGCATTCTAACACCTCGACGACCTCTCTATAATTAAAACTCTAAACAGCCAAGCGGAATATCGAGCGATTTGTCATTGATTCGACACGATTTTGATTGAAAATGTAAAACTAGTCGCCTGCAGAATACAAACGGATTGATTAGTGTTCGATCAAATTAGATCGATGCCGTTGTTGTATTCTCGGTCACCTATCATTCAAGTGGGGACGTTTACATGCCGTTGATAAATGTCATGGCTTCCAGGATCTTGTTGTGTGAAATAATACCAATAAATTTAACAGTTTGTCTAAGGATCGATGCCTTTAACAAGTACAATAGAATGAATTGAATTTAGATCAACTTGCTGATTTGAACGCTTGATTGACAATACTGAAAAGCTACTTGCTGTATTGTTAAAAAAGACCACGTGGAAGTGTAAACTGGGTATGTTGAAGTAGTCTATTAAAAGATAACTATCAATTACACATTAACTCAATCAGTATATGAATGAAATCTACATTGCATTTAAGTTCACCCACTTCCGGTAAGATTATTCCATGAATGATAAGCGAATAATTGCAAAAATGGTAGTTACGTTAAGATTGTCGATTAAACAAGCGCCTGAAAAAAAAATATTGGAAAAACAAAATGGCCGTTCCGAGTATTATCAACAGAATTGCTTTAACTCCGATGTTGAATTTCTCTTATTTCTTACATGTAATGGGTTACCTGATAAAAACAAGATAGTCACACTACGGCGTGATCATCCTGTTACTACGGGAAACTTGCCGCCAATCAAAGTAAAAATGAACGTCTACGTATGTCTACACCCGGGTGATGTATGTTAAAATACATCAACTGATATGTATACTTCCCCATGTGCCTAAAATGGGACTGTTTGGACACATATTTTGGACTCGGTTAACATAGTCCGTAGAAAGGAAGCTATTGATGTTATGTTACCGATAAATTTAGCGAATAAAATTAATGAATGTTGTGTGGAATGTTTTTAGAACCCTAGATTCCAATCCCAAAAAGCAGCTAGCAGTACTACTGTGATATTTTTGTTCAAGGAAATACCAAAGCCCGTTTACTGGTTTGATTTATGGACGAGTTTCTCCATGGTATTATCAGGTCATTTGAGAGCACTAAAAACTTACTTAATTTGGATAAACTGTTTTTGGCGATCCTTTCGAAAGTTTCAGACAAGGTAAATGGACTATTTCTTTACATGTTAGAATCCGATTTAAATACTTTAGCGAATGTGGGACGTCGCCTTTAATTGCACATTGTACCTTGGTTACTAGCAGCAAGTGAGTGTAATTTGAGTTGGACGAAAACAAAGCTTCCCAATCCTTAATTCGTAATTGACATATCAGGTGCGAAATCTAAAACTCTATCTTCAACAAGTACGTCACTTTGAACAGTAGTTCTTTAATTTGTTTCAAGTGCCGTGTCAGTCATGCCAGTGGGATTATAGCTTATTTCGCAATCCAACTTTATATACTATTGATTTTGTCAATGCATTCAGGGTCTCCGGGCTTTCAAAAAAATGAGTGTATTAATATACATGTAATATTAAAAGAAGTATCAGTCCCGAAACATTCATTATCAACAATATAAAAAAATGATAATGCAAATTGTGTATAGGATCTGAGTTTCGCGGAGTATATAATCTTGCGTTGTGGTTATATAACTCTATAAATCTTACTTAGTAACGTTAGAGAGAGAGACAGAGACAAAGACAGAGAGGGGGTGTATGTGGGGCTAAAGTAATTGGAAGGTGGGTGTATAGACGAATGTTGGTGGTCAAATAAAAATGTTTTCACAAAATAAATCTTCATAGTTTCTATGAATCAATGAAATGTTGAGATCATCTCAAGACTATCTCGACCTTCAAGACACTATTTATATATTTGTATCATAATTAGATATTGACGTATTTAATGGCCGGGAGCCCCGTTGTTTGATCCTGCTGTTGCTTTCTCTTTGTCAGTGGTGCAGGACAGAGGGCCTGTGTACAAGTTGGTGTGCACGTATAAGAACCCTTGAAAGTTGTAATTTGATAATTTCTTCCAGAGATGATACCCCCGTCTTTATTTGCCCATAGTTGGCACAGAACAGAGCGGAGTTAAACAAATTTCATTTCATTTATTTAATGGCAAAAATTAATTACTTACTTGATTGTTATTATAATAAACACACATAACACGATATATTGTATTAAACCGTTGGTGTTGATTAATTCATGTTATATATACCAAGGACATTGTATAGGACAGATAAAACAATAAGTTTTCTGAACGATTAATCAATTTGTAATGCAATCAATTTGTAAAGTAACCAAATTGTTCAAATTCACCAGTCCTCTTAATAATTTAATTGATAAGTATGACGTGAAATTGTAACTCAAGTAATGCATGCGTGGAGTTCATCTATTGTTGTGGGAGTTCAGATCACCTTTTCAGTTAGCTAAAATGTATTACATATATTAGGGTTAAGGCTATTTTTAGTCTTTCTCTCCTTTTGCTCCATTTTGCATGGCGATTTTTGTTTTCGTTTTGGTGTAGACTCGAAGAAAAGGGTTTGAAAATACATTTTCCGTCAAGTTTTGGTGAATATTTATAATTTTGAGGCAGAAGGGTACAGGAGTTTTGAAGTTGGTTTGGCTGAAATATAGGGCCGAACATTGCATGTTTATTTGTCTCTACTCAAGTTTTTCATGAAAAATCTCATACGTGCTTTTGGGCAAGAGGTTGCCACATGTTGCTCAAACTGTGGTAGAAAGCGTTCTACCCAACGACAACTTGGGAACAAGTGACAAGAATTAACAATTAAGTTAATGGGGAAAATATTTAGTGATCTGTGGCCGTTTGAACTTTTTGTAAATGTAGAAAAGGATCAAAATGCTATTTCAAGAGTTTTTAGATTTCCTCTATATCACACTTTTTAATGTGCCAATCGACATGAAACAGAAAAAGTATATAGATCGTGCTGGCAATTTGGAGATGTTTTGTTAATGGTCAGTCTGGTGTCACATTGTATCTAGAAGTTCCGGGTCATTCATGAGTTCGTGTCACTTAACGGTTGGTTGGAAATGACAACGATATTATGGTTTGTCGTGGGCGGTTCAGTTAACTGTAGTTTTGTTTATGTCAACACATGGAATTTTGCCTCATTGATTGATGAACACAATATTAATTAAAGTAGACAATAACTGGTTTATATACACGTGGAAAAACAGCCATTTTTTCTGATTATGGATGGGAGAAATGGGAGGGGGATGGGGTGGTCAGTTGGAATCTCACAATATATAAAATAATTGGAGGTGACCAATCTTTCAACCAAAATAGATTTTACCACTTGGTTCAATATTGAGCATTTCCACTAGTTGTTATTGTGACGTGTGAAACTTTCAGCAAAAAATTGGATTCGACTGTTGATAGAAATACACATTTGTAAAATATACCCTCGAAATGCATTAATCATAAAAAATATAGAAAAATAATTTCCCCCGTGTAGGGTAGAAAGCGATAAATAAACCAATCATGGATTATTAATATGTTTTCTAATCAGTAATGTATATGAAGTGCTTCAATAATGAATGAATGTTATCAGATTATTAGTCAGTTTACTGTTAAACAATCAATAATTTCTATATACACATAAAGGCGTTTTATTTTTTGGAATTTAATTTTGCTTTATCTAATCTCGTTTATCGATTGAGAGGAGCTTAAGCATTTAAAGAATAATTTTTGTATCATAACAGGGTCCCATGATTACTGATCTTGTTCTTTTGTATGATGTAAACGCCGCTTTAGGCTCTGCAGTCAATTCAGGTACCATCGACATTTTTTTTAATTGGCATGCTTTACCCTTGGACAATTGGAGGAGCCGCGTTACTGCGATATCACTTTTACGGAACCAGACGTTAAAAAACTAAAGTACTAGGCCTACCAGAACACCGCTGTCCGGACAAATTTCCCATATAGCACATTGTAGTGTATGACGTATGCTCGTCTTCACTTGACCAGTCGGTGCAGAACTGAACCCATTTTATTTTATTCATGCACAATATTGACCATCGGTTGGCGGAACTTTATTTTTGATATTTTTTCATATTTCCAAGATGGTGGCTATGACGTCATGCTTGGTTTCTGGTCCAAACATTATAATACATATGTTATCAACTTGACCTTCCCGCCGTCCATTATCTACCGAAATGGTCAAGTCTCATCTTTACTATAGTATTCTGTAGATGTGTTTGGAATAAAGTATAGAGTAAAACGATTGTGCAGCTAATCATACAATAACCGTATAAACATAAGACACCAGTTGTGGATTTAAAGCATCAATGGATTAGAAGACAATTGGTCGTTTAAGTTTTTAAAAAAAAACAAGTGCTTGAACGTGTTGTTTGAATCACAAGTGAGATCTGGGCTTGAGAAATCGCAAAGAGTCTTGTCGACCCACACTAAGATTCGATTCCGGGCCATAATTAAAACAGCGATCGCGACTTCATTTCAATAGTAATCTATATTTTAAGAAAGGGACTAGATACAAAGAGAAAAGTATTTTGATAAGCTATTATGCTTCTATGAAATAAATTACAATGGTCCAATTATTTGTTGTATGGTGACTTGTCTTTATTATTGACATCCTCTTCTTAGTACTTTGATATTGATGTTTTAATGATGTCGCAATTTTTATTTGTAAGAAGACAAAGTAGCCTTGGTTTTTATTCACTATCCACACTTGGTATTGTACTTTAAATTGCTTATCTAATTAGGATAATCTTTTGAAATGCTGGTAGAAAACAGAACATAGTGTCCATAGAGTATCGACATAGACATCTTTCTTTTAAAAAAAAGTCTAAATTGAAATTCAAGTTACCATGTACGTCATTGGCATTTCTTGGTCATCCCTTGTCGATCATCCTGCCTAATATTTTAAAACTTTCTAATCATCAAGAATCGATATTAAGTCACGTAGTTTCAAATTATCATACCGAATGAGATAATGTTTAAAGGATTAAATTATATTTCCATCCGGGGAACAATAAGAAATAAAATATAGAAGTAACATTCATTGTAACCAGATCCGGATTGTCTGGGGAAAATGAGCCATTTTTCTGAAGAAAATAAAAGAGTCACAAATGACAAATGCATGGCAGTTCCATATATAGATGACACGTAGGTGGGCGTCTCACGGAAGTACAGCTTTCACATGGGTCGAAGCGATTAAAAACTATATAATTAATAGAACGAATATAGACACAGTATTATGATGGAACCGGCTTTTGTATGTGGATAAAGCATGTGTTGTGGCATGTGACTCCAGATTTAATATTACGAAATATAACACACTGTGGAAGACCCTAACCAGGGGATTTCTTCTTCTCCTTCGGTGTTGGCCGAGAAAGTTCTTAAGAAATATAGTTCACACTGTGGGAGCCACGGTGACTCAGTGAATAAGGCACATACTCCCTAACCAGTGGATCTCTTGTTCGTCCCCGGTGTTGCCCGAGAAAGTTCCTCAGGATTTTCATGTCTGATGCCCCCTTGTCAGTGGTGCATGGCGTAGGTTCTGACAAGGACGGTGTTTGGTCGTTCGGATAGGACCAAAACCTGCGGTCTTGTGTACACATTGGCGTGCACGTAAAAGAACATTTATGACAGTTGAGATTCGACAAAATTTCCCTAATAGCACACTGTATGGTGAACGCCCGTCTTCGTCTGCCAAATCAGTGCAGAACTAAAAGTGGGACTTTAAACTTCATTTCATTTCATCTACAAGACCTTGTACAGTGAACGTCTTGTGATTATAACCAGGGGTTTCTAGAAAACAGATTGATACATTTCATAAAGTCATATCTGATCTGATTAGGTTCGTAGACTTTAAATCTGAAATTCAAACTCAGTTTTCAATGTATCTTACTCACATATTTTGCGTCTGGAAAGACATTACTTTATGTATGTGGGTTCAATTTTAATACATTCAGGCACCTATAAATCACAAATAGGAAGATTGTCTACATTTTCTGACATAAAGAATGGCTGCACTCTCAAGCTATATAAAATGATATTCAACCAGAACTGGATTAATTTTACAAGCAAACGTTGTATGCGGATTGCCATATCTACCAAATAATAACTTTTATCATAAAATATTATAAACATTTTCACGTGCTACATGGTATGTGTGGGTGTGGGGTAAAAACAGCTAAAAGGTCAAAATCAATGCTTTAAAAGTTTTGGACTATTAAAAAATTAACGGATACGTTACAGTGACATATTTAATGTTTTCTAAATTGGAATTACGCCATATGTTTACATAAAAAAGGATTCCCCTAAACGATTAATTACGTCAGTGAAATATAATTGAGTAGGAAGACTGGTCACTGAAAGAATAGCTGAAGAATATTGGAAGAACCGTTCATTGATAAAACAGGAATTGGTAGTAGATGTCTTATTTACACGAGTAGGAGAAAGAGAATGACAGAAACGATTATCTAACGATCCATTCTTCTGATACCTACAAATCAAATACACAACCGTTGGTGTTCTTATGTATCATTGACATTCTTAATGATATTGAATAATAAAATGCTTTGAGATGAAGGCATTGGGGTGTATATGTACGATTATAAATCGAGGTAGTTTCCAGCATGACAGAACAAAGGTCATGCGTCTATAGAGTTTAAGACCGTGCAGCTTTCACACTCAAATGCACCTTGATTATTAAAATCGATCAGTTATAACTTAAATTATGGTCATTTAATGTTTACATTGATTTCACTTCAAGAATTTGTGATTATGTACAAACCAGCCAATTCTTCTTGAAGTTAATACTCGGATCTAAAAAAAATAGTGTTTGTATGTGAACAATTTGGTTTGTTTATATTTGTTTTTTACGACTAAGAATCCTTCTCTTTGCGCGATTAATGATATTGATTAGTTTTAGTGGCTATTTTGTGGAGAATTGGGGGTGTGGTGGGATAAGCAGTGTTCGTAGTTAGCTTAATTACAATACTGATTATTAATCGATTAATTCATAGATCCATCAATATCTGTTAATCGTTTAAAGATCGCAGATAACTGATTTGTTCCTCATTGATAAAAATGATTATTAATCAATTAATTCATAAATACGTATTATAACCTATAGTCATAATTAAAGATCCCTGTAAATCGTGTGAAAAGATTGATCGAAGTTTTGATATACACTCCAATTTCATTATTAGATCTGAGTATAAATTAAAAACAAAGTAAAATGTAATTTATTTGGTTCGAAATATAAATGTAATGCGGATATTTAAATACCTAACTTCCTTCTTTTTTATTTATTTTAACCTCTCGAGTTTTTGGAAATAAATTTTAATAATGTTCGATAACATAGGCTAATATTAAGTAAACGTCTCCATAAATCATTGAAAACCCATTACTTTGACACCCAGGGAGATGCCACGGGCTAAACAACTAACCGAGACTAAGTAAAATATATACGATTGACATTTGAAAGCGCGTCTTAATAGTTCAAAAGACCCGCGGGTCCCCCATAAACCCGTCAGACACTCTCAATACCCTTTACAATTGAAATAGGTGTGGAAATATTTAGTGCCCCTTTATACGGTGTTATTTTGAGCGAGCCAAATGGATTCTCCTTAAACAACATTTAAAATGGCGATGTTTTGTTCAATAATTGCGACTCTCTTAAACAGTGTATTATAAACTTAACTTCATTTATAGTCCATCACTTTCTGACCCGTCCAGTTTAACCGATTTATATGATTTAATATCAGTCACGTGTCTACTTTTAAAACCATTGTATTGTCAAAATATTTACATACTAGTCTTACAGCTAATGCCAGACACACAAACCTTTGTAAAATTGACTTCTGTAACTCTATTAAAATTGGCTTAAATGTCACGTATATGAACTGCAGGACATTAACACAGCAATCACTGACGTTTTAAACATTTTTGTCATACTTGATAAATACTAGTTTCATAATAGACCAATTGTAATTTTGTCTTAAGCTTTAACGACAATGATGAAAATGACGATTAATAATATTTGAACCAATTACCAAAGATCGGACAGGGGTGTGGTGTTGTTTCAATCGATATTCAAAAAATAAATTTAAAAAATAAATAAAAAATAAAAATAACTGAATGAAAGCCCTTCCGTTAAAATTCCAACGGTTATTCAGTAAGAAATTATTTGAAATTTAGTTGCCTCGCCCAAACAATTTAAATTTAATACAAACCATATTTGTGTTTACGCTACTTAAATTGGTAACAAGTTTAGATGAATGGCAAATTTGGAATCGCGAGTTCCGTGGACTGTTTGGGCTATCGCAAAAATGCTTGTTTCGTTAAAAGACACTCATATTGTTGAAGTGTTGAACAAAATTGATCTTATTTTGAATTTTATATATACCTAGGTGTGTTAATAATTTACTAACAACGTTTAACTGACAGTAGAAATAAACCTAAACATAAAATATCATCGAACATTTTGTAGATACGGATTATCTCTAATTGCATATCGCCAACTATGTGTTATTTCCTTGTTTACGGATATACACATGTAACGTAGGAGTAATTGGAACTAGGAAATAACAGGAACATGCAATAATATTGATCGTTATGATGACGTTTTTGTAACATGGACCGTATCTCTAAAACAGGGGCTGCTGTTGCACATGCCAAAGGCGATGTCATGACCCCCAGAACGATACATAATATTTGTTCCAAATTGTTGCGCTAAATATCCCCTTATATTTGTGCTTGTAACTATGTTATCTTTACCTGAAAATTTCTTTCTGAGAAATGTTGCGTGTCCGGCATGGGAGGTCTGTCTATGTGTGTGTGTGTGTGTGTGTGGTGGGGGGGTGAGTTGGGGGTGGGGAGGACAGCGCCAGCGTCGCCCGTCTTAAAAGTATATGCTTTCACAGCAGCTAAAAATGTATTTCTTTGAAGTTTGTTTTCTGCTACATTTTTGTACCGTGAATTAATACAAAATATATTAATGGACCTGAATTTGTTAAACGGTGGACCAAAACGATAAACGCACGCATTTGGTTGATGATGGAAATCATATCATTCGTATTTTAGCCATTAATGAGAGGTGTGCGTCATTCATGACAGGTACATAGACAATATATAAAGGTGTTTTGATTTCTACACATGATAACAATTTATTTAATGAGTTGATATTAAAGTGGGCATAAATAATAATGAATTGTTTATAATAGAATAGTTGTTGTGTTACTGATTAAGTGTCTGGATGTACATGTATTCTCCATAAATCACTTCTACAAGCATTGTTACCTTTCAGTACTAAGGTTTCATGGGTTTATATCGGCAATCTAATATTGTATTTTACGGTTAATCTTCTCACAGCTGGACCAGTGTTTATCCCCTATTTGATGCCATTAAATTCAGTTTGAGATTTTAGATTTGGTATCTCATGCCCACTTTGATGAGGATTTCACTACTGAAATAAAACTAGGAAATATCACAAGCCAAATTTTCATCATCCCAGGTCAATGACTGAACCTCTACTGGATATTCTTAAACCAGACCAGTTATCTTATAACGGCACAATTATATTAACACCAAACGTTGGTGCCTGAACGTAATTTACAAAGTCAAACGAGTATTTAAAGAAAACCCTTTCCTTATCAGTGCCGCTTGCACTGCACCTGTGAATAATAACCATCGGAATAGGCATGACTCCGTGAGGTTTTGCTCACTTAATCCTATTAAGAAAACGTAATTAACGTTTTCCGATAAACAAATTAATATTTGTACACGTACACTTTCAAATATAGCTATACTATTGATATCAATATTAAGGA
Source organism: Patella depressa (assembly GCA_948474765.1). Lineage (NCBI taxonomy): Eukaryota > Metazoa > Mollusca > Gastropoda > Patellidae > Patella > Patella depressa. The sequence goes on from OX419718.1 coordinate 49,244,641, forward strand.
AACTGGTGGGTTTCAAGGTCGTGAGCTTGAAGAAAACACCACATGTCTTCAGGAACCTGTGATCTGGAACCAAGTACTAGCCCAGTTGCCAATGATAGACCAACTAGATTTTGATTAAAACAATTCGTTTCGGTAGAGCAGGTCGGTAATAGATCGCACTAATTCCAGTGAAGTCCACTTAATATCTTAAGACAAAAATAGAAGTTGCTGTCTATAGCCAATATTTGAAGCGGAACTAATTAAAGCAAAAGAAGGAATGTCAAGGGGGTCATATGTGAATGACTACTTTCTTTTGTGATGCCAATAAACATCATTGGTTATAATTAACTCATGAATTTGAAACTGAATACATGTAACTTTATATCTGGGCATAGACAGAATCCATCTGATTTATCAAGTAGAGTTGGTTTATTCCTTGTTATTGAATCTTAAAAAGGGAGTTAATTCTGGAGACACGAGGTCGTTTTGAATGTTTTATTGATGCGACGGATAACCCCATCAAGATCGTCTTAGAGTAATAACTTGAGTACATGCATCTGAAGAAATGTCACATTGCTACAATAGGAGTACTAGTATTACACATAATTCTTTATCCTGATCAATTATTGACATTGTTTAATGTAGCAAGATGAAACACTCCTTCCCTATGAGAATAATCACGCTTTGGTTCGACCACCCCCACCAAACGTGCTGAAATACCATGGTTGCGTGAGTCCAGTGCTTTTTATGTCCTCTGTGTATATGTATGTATGTTTTCATCATAATCAATAGATTGATACTAAGTATATTTAATAAATAATCACATTAATGACAGTTATTGTGGTAGAACAGGAAATAAACTGTAATTTCCTGGGACAAAATACTGTCCGCTACCCATCTGACATCTTAATTCCATTTTGATCGCACAGCAACAAAATGTCACTGGATATTGACAAATAAGCCATTGATAGCTATTATACCATTTATAATAGACGAAGGCGGTAAAGCTCCAGACCAAGACAATTGTTATTTTGAGCCATTTTTATACAAATTATTTTATATTGATCCAATGGTATATTAATGTAAACCAGAATCACAGCCACGACACAAATATCACATAAAGACCGGCTTAAAAGGTTTGAATTTTAAACTCATCGCAAGTTTTGTAAAAGAAGTGTGTTATTGGGACCATTTTATGCAAATTATATATCGAGCCAGTCGTATGAATATGTATGCATGGTTAGCTTCTGAAAGTTTAGAATGTTGATAAGCTGAAATAATCGTGTTAAGAATATGAGTGAAGTGAACGATATTAAAATTTATAACAGCCATTATCCGCCATTATTCTTGTGAATATCTATGACAGTAGAGAATTAATAGGTAATAAATGACAGGGAATAATAACACCAGTAGACTATTATAGCCACCCTCCACACTCGTTATATGGGAATAAAATCATATGTTATTATAGGAGATTGGTTTATGACACTTGGTGTAATTCCCCCCGCAGCCAAGACTCTCTCACCCACAATTTCCGTTCCCAAGACAAACAGATGAGGCAATTCAGACAAATTCGCCTGGATCGGTAACTAAGTCAAACATTCCAGCTTGCGTGAGATAACGTCACAATTTTGATTTAGCTGTTGGTAGAGAGGGCTAAGTATATAAAAAATTGAGACTATGGTGGTCCTGTCTAACTCGTTTTGTTCGATATGTTATTTCTGTGGAAATGACCGATAATAGATAGGTGGACGGCTAAATATGATTGCCGATTCCCGCTCGTGAGGGATTTTAGTTATCATGACGTCAGAGCAACGCCGGTAGCTGATTGGTTCACCAACGCATGGAATCGATTAATTATTGAAATAACCGGCAATTGTGTGTGGCCTTATTATCAGTATGCTGTGTCACATATACTATCAGATCGGAGACAAGGGTTGATGACAGAGTGGAGGTAGAAACCTGTCGCACACATTCCGACTCCAGGATTAAAAAGACGAGAACTGTCATATCGCCGCTACTTTCATTTCAAGGCAGCTCGGGGTAGTTAGACTGTGAACAGCTGATCGTGACGTTAGAGTGACAGTGAAATATACCGCATTTAAAAGCTATAGTTCTTCATTCATTATTGAACGATTCAGGCTACCAGTAGTGTAGTAATAGACACTCCACGTGCTTTTAAACACAGCAACCAAAGTGAAACATACAGTCTTTCTAGCAGCAGCCGTGGATTACTAACGGTATGTACATTTCACTTGATTGATCTGTACTTCTTACTTTGTGATCAAGTGATTTTTTCATTGGGATATACTCAGTGGTGATTGGTGTTAGGGATTTTGGTTGAACTTTGGCCACATTGATGATAAATCTGTAGGATCTCTAAAAAAAAAGTAAGTGAATCGGCAACTTTTCATGTTCTAAGTACTATTGATAGTATATTCTATATACCTTTAATACTGGTCTGAAATCTATCAAATCACATTATCCGCAAAGGATTTTCCCACATAATCAGAAAATTGAATGAACCGCTCAGCTGGCGTGTTGGGATCAATATTACGTATCGCTAATGTTACTCTATAACAATCTATCGGTAGTTTTCAAATGCCATGGGTTTTCGATATTTTTCTTTTCAATTTCATTACAATCTGTCATTTCTAGTATTTATGAAAGCTTTCTAAACATTTTCTCTAATTAATTCATTTAAATCAGCAAACGAAATGCCAATGGGCTGTTTAACCTAATAAATAACAATTAAAGAACCTACAGAAAAAAAGAACCTTGAATTCTGTGCTCGCTGGTCATTTCAAAAATATCTGAATCAGAATATAAAATAAGCTAAGCGTATCAAATTGCTAGGAACCACGCTGTAATTTGTATTTATTCCTTTTCCATAATATCGCCTACATGGATTAATAATGATATAACTGGGCACCAGCCAACCCTGTCGTGGCATCAATTAAATTATTGTGGCGATATTCAGTGAAACTAAAAGTAAGCAATTTGCTAGTTATCATTAGATGAAACTAATACGCCGTGGATTGTAATACAGTGATTGCGATTTCTTTGTAGATCGTCATCATTAGGAGTAATTAATGAAATTAACTTCATTTAATCTCGTTATCTCGTGTATACTCCCTCTATATTTTATGCAAGGTCCACAAAGCATGTGGACCACGTGTATTTAACAGTTACAGAGCACATCTCATTTACAGTTAGAAAGCACATTCAATCCGGTTACAGCTTACGTTTAATATCTAGTTACATACCACATGTACTTTTACAGTTACACACCCCGTTAAACGACCAGTTACAAAGCAAGTGTAATTTACAGTTACAGCGCATATGTAATTTATATTTACAAAACATGCGTGATTGACAGTTACTATGCATGTGTAATTTACAACGGCCTAATAGAATTCCACTTTTGTATTTGATATACTTAGACATAAATGATTTTATTTATCCGTGACACGTGAACCTTCTTTAAATAAATTTATAGCGATTCCATCTCAAATAAAAAGATTAATTTGTTTTCAAAACACTATCTAAATCAATGCAGGGTCGAGGGCAGTTAACTTATTAACTGGTTAACGTATAAATGAGATTAACGCATTAATAGATATGAGTTGACGCGTTAATACTTTAGTTACGTCTGTCGGATCGCACGTCCCCGGTCGAACATACCTTGGTCTCCAATCTTCGACTCGGAATCAATAGTCACCACCGAAGGCACCAAATTCGATTTGTTTTTAAATGTTTTCCTGTCAAAATGCCACCTAGATCCATGGATTGGAAGTCCAGAATAAAAATAATGGTCAAGAATAAGCTAGGTGCAAAAATGATCATGTTTTATGAACTTAGATAATTAACTCATATTAACTCGTGAAATTTAATGCTGTATCCAGCTAAAGGAAATTTTAAATTGCTCTCAGTTCTGAATGCAGTTTCGAAATATGTAATCCATTTCGAAATCTTATAAAAGTAACACAAATCTTTATGGATTATTGTTTATTGAACTGTCAGAGACCATTGATCTGTTTATTATTTGGTAGCAGTTTCAAAACACCATAATGTTTATAATTTAATGAATAGTCAGGCACGTTGAAATCAAACTATGCCATTCATTGCACAATAATTGTTGGTTGGTCTCGACGCTTTTGCTTTATCCTTGACTGAAACGCTCGAGGAAACAATGCTGTTAATTGGATTTTAATTAGTTTATCATTAAATGATTAAGTTAATCGTACCCTGAGAGGTTTGGTTTAGCTCAAGGCAATGACAATGGTTACTGTTTACAATGAGACACCCGTGACTTTCGAACAATTGTAAATTGGTTTATGACTAAACAAACCTGTAAAGTAGATGAAGGATTTATACAGGTTCAAAGTACCCGCTCCAGTAAACCATAAGTAGTGACGAGTGTTGTACACGACGTAAGGTATGCTTAACCGTTATAACACCTTTGGTACTACTTCTCATTTGAACACGCATAGATTATATACGCATGATGGATTTTAATCTGTATAGTGATCAAGGGGATACGGAAGCGAATATGATTATATGACGAATGCGATTAGGGAAATGTTAAATTCCCACGTCGAGATGGCGAATTCGCGTGCCTGCGACTATGACTGGGACGTAGCTAATGTAACAAATAGCTACACAAGCTCCCAGCTTATATTACTTTTTAGCTTTAAAATAATATCTGTATAGGCTACCAAATGTTTTTAATGGCCAATGTCGGACATTTACTTCACACGCGAATGTAGAAGATTATAAACCAGTGGGTGTAGTAGGGGATTGAAATATTTTCTCTTTTGATGGATGTCTTTATAGATTAAATTTTGAAAATGTCAGACATTGTGTTATATATAGATTTTTGCCCTGAAGCCTTTTATTTATTATGGTATTGATAATTGTTACAGGAATCTGTTTTCGTAGGTGGATGTAAAGGGTATGTATTGTACTAATCCTAGTTAATATTTTGTAGTCCGTAAATAATAAATCGATATGATAACACAGTGGTGTCAAGAGATTTTCAAGTTTCTTTTTTTTACGACCACTATGGTTTTAACCTCGTGTGCCATTATAGAGCTGTCAATTCAAGTAACGATAAATGTACCAGTCGTGTTTTCACATTAACTTACACTGTAGACAATCTCTCGGTTATACTCGCTGCAATGAAATAAATTTTGATTAGGTAACATGATGTCGGTATATGTGGTAACACTGCCTGGGGCGCTGTGAATAATTCATGGTTGATACGTTGCTTGGTGACTTTTTTCCGCGTCAATTTCACTTGTTATACTCTGGCATTTCTTTTTGTGGTTTAGAACTTTACGAACACGACAAGAAAATGTATCTTTCATGCGTTCTCACTTTATGATACATCATTAATAGATCATCGTGGAAAAGTTATCGCCGCAGGGTTTCGAATGATGTAAAATGTACTACCTGATCGAACGCTGCCTTTTCTTAATATAGGTAGAGTAATGTGTTGTAAACTTTGCTAAAAGCGTCATTGCTGCCAAAGTTTTCCGCAACTGAGTTCTTTAGAGCTCAGATAATAATAGACGCAGTTATAGAGTGATGGCATCACGTCACGGATTCCCGATTGATTGAAACGTACATCCTGTTCTTCTCTAAATGAATCCGTTTAGGTGTTTTATGTGTTTTTGTCGAGTGTGTCATGGAGACCCGATCACCCGGATGTACGTCTGTTGAAGTGAAGCTGATTGGTGATATCAGTTTTAAGACCTCTCGCTACATCTAATCCCCCTTCTTTACATCATCTAATACGCTTCATTAAGATCTCCACGACAAGGGATGATCTGATACGATTCTACTACTCTAAGTGCCAATAATGGCCACCAGTCATTTTTACATTAATGCGATTTATATTTTTTCTGGTCGTGTATTTTTTGTGTAGAAGATAGTAAATTATATTAGCAAAGTCAACGAAAGTCACTTTGGATTTTAATATTGTCGTATTGTCCTAATTTGTGGTATTTCCAAATGACAAAACCTCTGATTCCAGTATTATAGTGATAATGTTATAGATTAATTCTCTTATCTGTATGCCTAGAATGGGAGCTTTCAACTATATAATATTTTTCTCGAGTTATGGAGATCTGGATTCGTATAATTTTTGCTCATTTTACCCATTTGAAGGCTCTCCGTTTAGCATTTCATTTGTATGAAATTTATTATGAACTGTGGGCATAACCAAACCTAATAACCCCATGTTATTTCATTTCAAAGAAGTATCGATAATTAATAATTCACACAGAAGACGTTAGTTTGGTATGTCAATCATCATCGCTGTTACAGACATTCTTTGATTCTCAAGTGTTAAAAGTACACGAAATTAGAAACCAGTAGATTTCTGATAACACGTCTTTTTTATATCGTGTTGAACATTCCGTTTCTAACCAACAAACCGCCAAAGAAAAAAAAACTATTTAGAACTATAAAAAAAACACATCGGTTGTAAGTTCACCATGGCAATGCAATGTGCTTATTCTATAGCTTTCCATTCAACCATTATATTATGTTGATTGGATGGTAGTAAATCCTCTGTTATTGTACTGCTATTGCAACCTTCGAAGTGGATATAACATTAAACCACCACATCTCTACCCAACGGTAGCTGATTCTTCATGCGAATGTTACTTTTATTCCAAGGATGTTACTATGCTTGTTAGATCTCAATTTATTTGTTAGTTTGGCATTCCAATACAAAAATACCAAGATAATATGTTATATGTTAGTCTAGCGATGACGCGTCAATCAATGGGTTTATTTGTTTGTTGATAGTATCGTGTGAGAAGATGCCATCTAATCTACTGATTCCAATTATACCAGCAACTTGTTGATGTGAACCACTCTCAAGTATCTTAATAAGAAACCTTTATATTTTCTATATAAACAAACAGAGCACAGTGAAAACAAACCACAGCTCGTTACAATATCTGTTATAGACATATAGAGTCTATATACTTTATATATAACAACCGTTCATTATTGGTCTTCAGTGCTTCTTATTATGTAATAATGGTATTGGGTTTTTCGGCAAAATGTGAAGTTAATTTAGCGTCATATTCATGGAACGGAACGTTGTCTTGGAAATGACAAAGTAGGCAAAGATGTTTTTGTCCATTAATTTTGATTATTGTCGTATTCTTTGAACAGGATATTGTCTGGGGTGAGAATATCAAAGTTTACAAGGATGTTTTTCTGGGTTAAGATATATGTTTAAGTTGGTCAACGGTTTGTTTTTAGTAATTCAATAGTTCTTATCAAGTAGTACCGCTGATATGACCCGTAGAATTAGTTGATGTATGTTGGTGTAAAGAAAGATTCTTTGATATGTTTTTAGCGAGCCAACTAGCTAGCCTCCGGTCATAATCTAAAACCACCCGACTACTCTCAGGACAGATGTAGGTTATCTCAACTCGTGTCACCGTGTAAATAGCCACCATTCGTTGATAGAATTGGCACCAGACTGTATTTACCCAAGAACTCATAGAGTTAATGATAATAAAAGAACAACTTGTGAAATGACAGCTCTTACATCAGGAGATCAATATTTTATTAGGAGAAAAGATACAGTAAATGGAATATATTAATATCAGTAAATGTGTATTCTTTTCACTGTAAGTATGAATTTGACGCAGTAATGTCTGAATGAAATGGGCGGAGGCAGCCTCACACACACACAGTTTACGTCACCTTCTCCATAGACTTATAGGCTTGCTTGCAATAATTTGTGCATTGTTTGTTTCGTGTAAAATTTGAGGTTTCCAATGTTCGGAAATTGTTACGTTTTATAGAACAAGTAAAACGTAATTGTATAGTATAACCAAGGAGGTAGAATGAATATCGCCAAACTATCTGTGCATGCGTAGGAACCAAATGCTTCGTTTCTAAATGGGAGGAAAATTTGATGCGATAATAGTATAGATAAGAAACTTATCACTGTGACCTGCAATGTACTTTTTCAAGCAAAAAAGCTGTTTGTATGAAAGGTCACATAATAAAAATTATATAATGTTATTGGATATGGTTTAGGTTGATAGATCAAAATTGGATACTTATGTTACGTTGCGTGGGCGTTAATTGAAGGCACTTATTATCAATGACATTTTGAATAGAGGAAAATGTTTACGGACGATTTAAAATATGACGACTTATTATTAGAAGCCGACATAAGTAGATCAAATAAAACATTTGAACAATAAACCACAAACATCTACTTTAATAAATGGATGATTGTAAATCTCGTTGAGAGATATTCTTTAATCTTAACATCAGATCACTACAATAAAAGAAACATGTTCTGTTAAACTAAAGATCATTAGCACTAACCAACATGATATCATATTAATATTGTCTATCCCTGACCACAAGACCAGGGTATTGTATTTTTGAGGATACAGTCACTAATTGCAAATGAAAATCCTCTCTAATATCATTCTTTAATATCACCAATGTCAGGCATTGATTAGAATCACTATTTTCACAGTGTCTAATCACCAGACCGCTGGACGTATGGCTTGATTAATGACGGTTAATTTGTGTTCTACCACTGGCCAGAGTTAAGTCGTAATGTCAACATTGGACATAATTATCCTGGTTGGTTTATGATAATATTATTATGTTCTGTATGGTTAGTGGCAATCGTGATCAAAATGTATTGTGTTGAATCTATAGACTGACCTTGAAATGTCTATGAATTCTTTAAGCACTGTAAATCTTTAGGTAAATCCAGACTACGGTCATATAGCAGCCCCGAGCGATCTTTTCAAGATACTTTGATAAGTACAGAAGTTTTCTAATCATCGTGGGTGTTTATATTAAAAAGGTTATTCTCTTTTCACTATATGTAAAGTCAATATCGTGAGGAGGATTTTCAATGAGTTTTGTCTTGCCTATTTCTGTTGCTCGCTTATGTGGTACAATATTGGTGAATGGTCGCCGACCATCGCACAATGCATGTTGACAGTAGGGATTTTTGCTATTTGATCTGCAGACTGTTTAATGACGTGGCTAGTCCGTTGGGAAATTAAGTCCACGGTTTTCTGTTTTTTAGTGGAATTAACGAGGAGTAAACCTATATCAGACTTATATATCAAGACTGTCGTTAACACGTTATCTGCTTGACATGAAATTATTACAGCTAGCGTAGTGTAATTTGTTTTTATTCCGCTGTGATTAACTCTATTTTACTTGTTATTCTACTGTCTCTAAGCATTTACATTACAAATTGTTGGTTCGCGTTTTTTTACCAGTTAATCAAGCTCCTGGTGTAGCATCCTGATGACTCTTGAGAAACCCCTCGTGCGTTGAGCGTCAGGTTAATTTTAAAAATCATCATGCATAATAAGTTATAAGGTTTTTTTGGTGATGAATGATATGAAAATATGATATGAGAAAAATAATATGTAATTTCAATTCTTTAGCGAAATTCACATTGGCAAAATGAAATTCATGTGGGAATGGATGGGGTTGAACGTCTTGTCCACACTTCACTTGGATCATTTTGCGACTAGCACAGTGAAATTTCTATGGCTACGACGTAGTGCATAATTTCGAATTCCAACTGCCAAGATACCTTTTGAGCGAACTACCAATTTAGTCACCCCAACTCGTTTTATCGTCCTGTTCGAATGATTAGATGTCCATCTCAGGGTTTAAACCAAGGGCGGTCGGGTTATGCACAAAGTGCCCTTGTCAGACAACCACCGCACTGCCCGTTGCTTCAAATCGTGCTGGTTAGTGTTTTTAAAGTCTTACAATGGCCGTGTTCGGGGCAGTCTATCATAATATTACGCACATAAGTACAAATAATAGTGTTACAGTTGTGACCACCGAGCATATCTGATTAGAAATATGTCGACTGTGTTCTTTCAGAATGATCATACATATTCAAAATGGCTACAAACAAATTCAGGGGTTTTTTGTCATATATTATTATTTTATTGAAAATCAATTGTGTATCACTCTGTAATGCACTTAATATTATTTATGTATTCAGGTTGGAGAAAGGATAAAAACTAGGCACTTTATACACTTTTACTGGTAATCGATAAGTTTGCATCAATTAGAAAAATATCATTCTCTCGGTAAATCAGCATCTGGCGATATTGGTGTAATTATAATGTTTATAGGCTGTTACATGTATCTTTTTCATTAGTGCAACTAAGTACTATTTATCTTTTTAGTATATAGACAAGGTACGTGACTATCTCTGTGTTAAAGCTTGTAAACCTACGTAATAGACATACTGTATATATGGCTGATATTTATTAATCTCGTTCTCTAAAACTCAGGTTATCAACGGAATTCGGACACTAACCGCATTCGGTAACTGTGAAACTGATTTCTCGACGGTGATGTTGAGTTTGTTCACGAGTTACAGGATCTGGTAGTCTTTTGTGGCTTCTGCTTGTGGATTCATCTTAGATTACCCCAATTTAGCCTTAAAAACGATTGCATCATACATTTTATTTACTTCTATCCAAAAACCAGTTCAAGGTTACTGCACTATTTAAATTATGGAGGACTGGTGCCATCAGAACCGGGATATGTACTGTAAAGATATCGCGTGTTTTAATGGGAATTTGGGGTTGAACCTTTATCGATTCAATCCCCAGATTTCTTATAGATTAACGGAATTATCGCGCTATGTACGAGTAAATTAAAGTAATTAATCCCGTCTGGAGAAAGACAATGCAATTTGTATTGTGCTAAAAATATGTAACCACTGCATAACTAACTTTGAAGAGTGCTGGCTGAAAAGTTCTAAGTCTTAAAAAGATAGATCAGTTGGGTTGAAACAAACTTTGTCCACCAACCCCAACACAGATACATGTCGATATGGTCTCTACTTTGGGGGATGATGACCCTTCCTTTTCTGTAATAAAGGTATGGGCTGAGTAATTTCAGATAGAGTTTTGCCGATGATCCGCGTCCTCGAAGGCCATCAGCGGCAACCATCCAAGAAAACATCATCCGAGTGTATGACACAGTGATGACTGATCGACGATTGACTACTAGGTATATTGCCAGTATTGTTGATATTGCTTATAAGGGGTTGAGCAATGACAAAAGTTTCTGCAAGATGGGTGCCAAAGCTCTTGACTGCGGATTAGAAACCGGACAACGTGCGCCGTTCTGAAGCAGGTCTTGATAATATTTTTGTCACATTTGTAACCATTGATGACATCTGTTTCCAAAAATGAAAAAGGAATTAGCCGGTCGTCATTTTCATAGCAATGATTCTCTTTTTGTATACACAATATTTTATTTCTTTTGAAAATGAATCGGGGAACATGCTAGGCCTATGTTGACTCTTCTTCAGAATGATGATAACGTCGTGTCAGCTGTTAAAGACGTTTATAGTTTGGCTGAAAAGAAATTTCTTTCTGACTGGCACCCAGTCCTTGCAGCATCGATAGCAAGGGTGTGTATTTAGAAAAATAAATGGAAACCATTGTTTTCTACGGTTTTTTCACAAATAGGCTTAGAACTTTTCAGGTTGTCCAGGTAACAAGATGGTCGTTTGAGTAGTTCATTTGTGACCGGAATCAACTGTTCATGGTCTCAACTTGATGAAGTTGGAAATCCCGGCCTTGAACTAGGCGGTGTTGAAATAGTCCAAAAAATCAATAATCCTATTTTGTGCTGATATAGCATATCAATTTTATTGTCAATTGTGAAAAAATCATCATCAGTGAAGCCAGTTGTGAATATTGACTATTATATGTTACTGTTATCTGTACACGGCGCTAGTAAATGTAGTTAATAAATTGGCTATTAAAACACTATTATATTATTATTCACTTTGAAATTCATAAAATAAAGTCTGTTTCATATAAAATTAATAACCATATTATGCTCAATGGATATTTTTAAAAATCTCAAATTTGCACCATTTTATTTAATATACTGTGACTCTAATTTTATAAGTAAACACGAATAAGGGGGAAACGGGGTTTAACGTCCACTCGAAACAAACGATATAACGTCGGGACAGACATGTGGTGCTTTTTTTAGTGTTATAATTTGCTCTCGAGTAGGTGTCTTTAGCGATGTAAGGCAGGGGCGTTTTAAGGTTTATCATGGCAGAGGCTACACTATTTTGAGGATAATGAATTCGACAGTAACCGTGTATAGAAAACGATTGACTCGGACTCGGGCCCCTTTCCCTTGGCCAGAGGGGCCCTTTTGTCAGACGTAAGGCCTTTTGATTTGTCTTTAAGGTCCCCTAACTAGGGTACCTTTTCATTTTCTCATCGGTTTTAGCATTTTTCTCCCGTTTTACTGTTCCAATTTCTTCGATTTTTTTTCGCGAGGAGGCTGGTGCCTCCAGTGCTTCAGCTATAAAACGCCTTTGATGTAAGGAAATCCGAGTATCCGGAGCAAACTCAGAAGGTTGAGCAGGTGACCCTACTTCTTGCCATGTATAAGCTTGGTATCTTGACCAAGCCACGTTATTCATTGACGGACCCTATGATTTAAAGCACATGCATTTCGACTGATTTGTATGGGAAGATATTAGAAAAACAGCAAATGAACATCACTTGGATAATTGTCTGTACATATCGTTTAACATGGTCTCTATACTGTTTGCTTATAAAATCATTAAATTTATTCAAATCGATGGAGTTATTATTTCCGATAAAAATCACCTTTTACACTATTATAATCAATTGAATGCTCATTGGGCCAAATTTACTACCTATAAATATCAAATTAAAGAAGCGCCTTTGTCTTTTTAAATCACATAATTTGCATAGTTGCTTAATAAGTCGAGATACTGTACTTAGAATTTTAGATTAAAATTGCGAAGCGTTATACAAACGTCATTTTGTTCCACTTAGCGTCACTTTAACAAGTCGATAGACCTTTTCGTGCCAGATCTTTTAAGATAATCTCTCAGGTTAAGTAATTGTGTAAAACCTTTCGTGCTACAACGCGTTCGTGCTAACTAAATCCTTTAATCAAAAACACACGTTTTTACGAACCACCGAAGAGATTTAAGATCATGAACTTTTGCTTTGCTGTTATAAAAGAATAAATGGGTAAAACAAAAAGAGAGAATAATTTGTTCGAACATTTTCCTTGAAGGTTACTTCCTTATTTCTTTGCATGCAAGATTTATTGTGTTATCTTTAATAATCCTACTCAATTAACAACTGGATTTGTTGAAGACGAATCAGTAGACCTATTGTATCTCTTGGATAACAGCGATCGGCTGTTCTTGTTCTTAAGTAGCGCATGCTTCCTTCCTATGCAACACTAAAGTAGTAAAAAAACTAACGTGAACGAATGAAATCATAAAAGCGAACAGCAAGTAGAGAGGTATTGATCGATCACTTCTTTATTCACACTGATTTACCAATTTGCTTGAACTAGATTCTCGTTGTAGCACAGAGCTAAAGCGGTGTCAACGGTTTTAGCCTATGTATTACGATGTTTAATAGTTTGGACACAGAGGGTGGACATTTTTATTTTTCATTGAAACACTGTGATTGGTAAGAGTAAAATCGCTATCTTTAGGACAAATTATACCGAATGGTCTTCGGGTGAAATTGCTGAATGGCCCATTTTTCATATTGGAAAGGAACCTAGATGGCAGTATATATGTACATATATATGATAATTTATATAAAACAATTTTATTGCTTCTATCAGTCTAAAACTGGACTTCATTTATGCATAAAGCTTGTTTCTCCACTTTATTATACATAATTACATAAATATAGCACTTCCAGACAATATTGCAGGGAATCACACAAAAACGCAAAACATATTCTAAAATAATATTACACACCGGGTTCTTTCTTGGTAATTGTTTATGAAACTTGAAACGATAATATTTTTTGGAACGAAATGCATGGCGTCCGTAACTTGACTACAAGAAGTCACTGTCATAAACCGCGTAACACGACACCGTGGAAACAAATCAATTTGTCAGTTTGAAATCTTTCTCACAATAATTTATAACTGGCCTGGGATTTAATCTTAGTTTATTTACTACTGTGTTCATTCACTTGAACTAACATGAAGATATTTTTTTTCTTATCTGGCTTCAATTGGTTCTGATTGGCAAGTTTTTCTGGTGTAATATATTGCGTTCCCTTTGTTTTATTGTTCTTCGTTCTGATGTTATTCAACAAATAGTCAGAATAACAATGGAAGTTATCATTATTATAATTGACTTAAGATCCATGGTTGCATCTGGTCTGTGTTTTCTCTTATCACTAATTCTTTAAATTGATAAATTATTCCCCCATACTGACGTATAGTTTAACATGCCCACGTCTCTTGTGGAAACTCCCAGTCTGTATTTCGTGAAATTCTATTCATGTATTAAAACCACCCATCAAATCTAATTTGTTTTAATTTTTAGCAGAACAAATGCTCGGTATTTAGACTAGGTGTTAACATTTGAGATAGTATTATTCGTGCAAGTAAATAAATGTGTGTGCCAACCACATCTACTCCTGGTATGCACTGTGGTAGCACTGGAATTAGGGATTTGTTTTGCGACAGTGGGTTAATTCGACTCAACCGTGTATTGATATCACACACTTCTTTTAAATGATCAACATAAAATCGTTAAGGTTGTTTTAATTCGCTTTAGTGCACTTCCGTTCGGATTAACCTAGTTCCATACAGTCCATTAGACAAGACTGTCCAGTCTATTGGTTTTCAATAAAACAATCAGGTCGATCACCAGTTCACCATCTTGACGGTCCCGGTCTTGTTATGGACATTAAGTTTGTCTTTGTTTCGATTTTGAGTTACGTGCGCTCTAATTATATGACATTGAACATCATTGAGGTTGTCTGGTATGTATTTGAAGAAGAAAGTCTACATGATATAATTGATAAGTCAATAGGTAATATAGGTATTTAATAACAGTAGATACATAGATTTCCCTAGGTGGATATCATCATACAGAATATAGATTTATTTCTCATATCATGTTGTGCCCATGTTGATATTTTATCGAGATATCGTTAGTGTTTATTGGTGTTGCTCTACAAAATTGATTGTTAGATTTATATTCAATGTATACATATATTCAATGCAGCTACACCCTATCCATATATTTTTTTTTTTTTTTATAAACAATATTTTATTCAGGATGTCTGAATGGGATTGGGGAACAGGCTTAGCCTATGTAAAACCCCTCTCCCTAAATAGTATACATACATAATATTAAAACAGGAACAAGATGGGTGTATATACACAGTTAAAATGGCAAACACATACATAAATATATTTAAATACAAATATGATTGTACGGATGGAAATATACAGTATATATTAATGGTCACATCATCTCGTAAATTTAAAACTAATATTGTAAATTAAAACTGCTAATGATTAAAATCTGTTTGACATGTCAATAAACTTGTGGACTTGATTAAAAATGTTGTTGTTTACATCGGTACAGTGGTTTGTGGAACCGAACAAGAGACAGTTAATGTTTTTATGATCGTATTGTAATGTGTCTATGGTTGTCTTTCGTGCATTTGAATGTAAAGAGCATTGCAAGAGATAGTGATCTGGATCTTCAAAAATGTGACCACAGAGGCATGCAGGGCTGTCAGCAACATGTCTGAGGTATTTGTGACCCTGTAGGTCAGAACATCGCAGTCTAAGTTTACTATGGATTATCTGGAGTTTCCGCGGACCATTGTAGTAAAAAGATGGTATTATTATATCTGCTTTAGAGAGATGGGCGGAGAATATTTTGAGAGTTCTTGAGTTTCTTGCAGGGAGACTGAGTTTATTCCACTCTCTTATACTGGATGGTATAAATGATTTAGAAAATATTTCAGTACGACATCGAAATTCTCTAATTTTATCTTCGTTTCGAAATGAATATGTATTTGTTGGTTCTAGATTTATGAGATTCTTAAGATAGGGAGGGGTCAAGTTATTTATAATTTTGTATAATAATCTTAGTTTGTGTCGATTTCGTCGTTCTTTGAGTGGAATAAACCCAGTTTCAGCGTAAAGGGAAGCGTGGCTAGTACCTTTAACTGCCCCACAAATGGTGCGTAGTGCATCAAGCTGAAGGGATTCGAGATTATTAGATAAGTAGTCGGTGCACCCGTCCCAGATAACATCGGCATAATCAAAGTGTGGCAGAATGAAGGAAGAATATAAGGTATTTAGCGATTTTCTGTTTAAGCGATATTTCAGGGAGCGTAAGCAGTTTACTAATTTTGATACTTTACTTATAATACTATCAATGTGGCTGTTCCATTTACAATTTGTTTGAAAAATAAGTCCAAGATGTTTGTGTTCCGTTACCTCCTTTATTCTATTTTTTTTCATTAATAGGGGAGGTTTCACAATGTTGCGTTTAGTCGTGAGGGTTAGGGTTTCTGTCTTTAGGGGGTTAAAAGTCACTAGCCACGTTTCTGCCCATGCATTGATTTTTTGTAGATCTTTGTTAAGGGTGACTGCACATGCCTCTGGGTCTTCTATTTTTATATACAGGGAGGTGTCATCTGCAAATAGTCTTATGTTTGATTGTATATCAGTCACAATGTCATTTATGTATAATAGAAATAATAGCGGTCCCAATACGCTGCCCTGTGGGACACCAGCGGGAATGCCCCTGGAGTCCGAGGAGGTTCCATGGATTACGACGCATTGGTGTCGATTTTCTAAGTAATTCTTGAACCATAATAATAACCCTCCTCGGACCCCAGCAGCATCCAGCTTGTGACAGAGTCCGGCATGCCAGACTCTGTCAAAAGCCTTGCTTATGTCACAAAAGACGATCCTGGTATATTTGTTATGATCAATGGCTTGACAAAAAAAGTGATTTAGATTTATTAATTGGAAGACAGTAGAATCACCTGGTAGGAAACCACTTTGCAGTGTTGTTAGTATTGAATTGTCCTTAAAGAAATTAAAGACGTGTTTATATATTATTTTCTCAAATATTTTTATAATAATGCTAAGGAGAGAAACGGGTCTATAATTACTACATTCATTTGGGTGTCCTTTTTTAAAAATAGCCATGACATTTGCGAATTTCCATAAATTTGGAACAGTGTGTGTTTCTAGTGAAAATCTAAAGAGTTGACACAGAGGATTACTAATTTCATTTACAATAAATTTTAAAATTTTCGAGCTTACTCCGTCCGGTCCGGAGGCTTTAGTTGTATCTAGGCTATTTATTACGTCTTTAATTTCTCTAGGTGTTGGTATAATCTTATCTAGGCAATTAGTATTCATTTTAAGGGGTGGAAGAGGTTTATTAGTACTTGGTAGTTCAGTTTGCTGTATGAAATAATTATTAAGTGCATTGGCTTTGTCGCTGAGCGTAAACAATGTATCGTTTTCGACTGTTAGTGGAGGGGGCTCGTTTGAAGATGCATCGTGTGTCTTGGTATACGCGTTTATTAGATTCCACCATTTTTTTGTTCCAAAGTTTTCAATATCATTAATTTTTGCATCAATTTTCTCAAAATAATCTTTTTTACATTTCCTTATCAAGTTAATATAATCATTTCTTATTTTACGAAAGGTTTGCCAATCAGTTTCCAAATTTCGTTTCACTGCTCTCTTATGTATTCTGTTTTTTTTCTTTTTCATTTTTCTAATACTATTATTCATCCAAGATTTGTCATTTTGCCTAATTGTTACAAGTTTATTTGGTATATTGTTTTTTGCTATTGTAATCAATTTGCTAGTAAATTGAACACATGATGCATCCATATATGCTTGAATCATCCTCTTTAGGACATCCATTTTTCTAGATCAACTCGAAGCTGTTGCCCGATAGTTCAACAAAATGTCGCGTGTTTATTGACAATTTCTAAGACTTTGTGTGTCTGGAATAGCGGTTGTTCTAAGTGAAATGAGGCTTTAAATCTTGTTTATGTATTTAACATTCCCCATATATAATATGAGGAGAAGTGATGTCACAATTAGATGGTATCTCTAAATATAGTGGTTTGAAATTCAATGTTATCTTTTTAACAGAAGACAACATGCTGCATGGGAATTATATTATTCGTGAATTGGAGATCATTTTTCATAACGTAGACATGGTCTTGTTCTAAATTATATGGATTCCAAAAACATGACCATACCACTATTTACTAACTTAAAGATTTCAACGATGCTTAAACCATAATGGTTAAGACCTAGCTAGGGATTAGCGTCCGCTTCCACCAGCTGTTGTTTTATTTGAATAATCCCGTGTGAGATGTTACAACGAACCTGATTCGACAACAGTAAAGATTACTTAACTTTAATTTCTCAGTTTAAACCTCTGTGATATTGACACCCTATTGTAAGATGTTATTATTATATACACATACTTAGTTATCGTTATTTACTTAGTATGTCCAATTATTGAGCTTGCGAAATGAAGGCCATGTTTATTAATAACAATGATTAATGCGACCCATGTGCGTTCTATTGTTGTACGACCTTTACGTTTGGTATAATTGGATATAAGTTAAAATTCTAACAGTTAGATATTTGGAGATCGATAAGTAATCCGTTACGTCTGAACTGCATCTTAACACATATTGCTAACGATTATTTTCGTACCGACTTTTGTAATTACTATAGCGAACTCGTTCGACTGACTGGAAACAAAGTTGCTGTGTTGTAAGTAGAGAGAAAGAAAAGTAGCCTTTAACGTCCACTCGACACAAACTAGGTCATTTCAATTTTATTTTAATAATTCGCTGCGTGTAAGGGACTTAAGCAGTGGGAGGAAGTCTGGGGACCCGAAGAAAACCCACGAAGTTGGACAGGCGACCCCATTCCTTGTTATGTACAACCGGGAATAGAAACTATGCCAGTTAACTCAATGACAGACCTTATGATACAGCGCGCACGTGCTAACCATTCGGCCATCATACCCCTCATGTGATTGAAATTTAATCAAAGTTGCGTGAAGGGCGGTATGGGGGAGGGATTTGTGATGTAACAGCAGTTATTTTAATATATTTGGACGTATTATTATACGAGAACTGCTGTGTTATCGTAATGTTAACCATTTTCATTGAAATATGTATATATGTATATAAATATGTATATTACACGTGGGTGTAATATGCAGAATGTTAATTGTAAAAATCTACCATTGACGACGGCAATATGGTTAGAAAGGTTAGTTTACCATTTATAGTTCCAATGGCCATGTCGTTTCATTGAAGATATAATCTGTATAATTAGTGAACACGCTCAACATTATGAATATCTTATTTTATATAAGAATAATTATAGCTGCATTTATTTGTATCGTCTAGCTGTTTCTCATTTTTGTAATGAGTGTTATTTATTAGCCTGCCTTGTTTTATGTGACATGATATAACTCTTTTAAAACGAACATAATATTTTACATTTTTGTGATAGATTTCTTATTTGCTTCTACAGTTCTTTGGTTTCAGTTTCGAACAGACGAACACTATCTGAGTAATATGGGGTTTAACGTCCTACTTTACTGAGGATTATGCAGTTTTCTATGGGGGGGGGGATTATGACTTTTTTTTCGAATTGTAAATGTCAACGACTTTTTTTTACTTGAATGCCAATATGTAAACGGTACCTTTGGTTTTCATCCCACCCGAACGACCAGACGCTGTTCATTGTCAGAACCCCGGTGCTACACCACTGACAAGGCGAGATTCCTGAGGAACTTTCTCGGTCAATAACGTAACCTCCAGGTTAGCGAGCCTGTGTCTTACTTACCGAACAACCGCGTTGTTGATGTTTGTTAGACACCATAAAGTAATGAAAATATAACGACAGTATTCGAATAAGAGCTTGAATTTCATACTTTAAACCGACTCTTTAATTTAATAAACGTTTGAAAATGTTGAGTATTATCAGTTTACATATATAGCCTAATGTTTGAATACTAAAATGGACAAGCGTAAACCAATATCTATGATATTGATGTTATTAAAACGAACGAAACATCCGTTTAGAATCTATAAACGTGTCTAATGTAATGAGCCGAGATGTGTTAAATGTTTCATCAATATATATTTGACTATAGTATCCTGTGATATATACATGTATTTTTTGTCATTATATTAATATCAAAATCTATAATGAACATTTTCCATGGCCAGGTGTTAGTTATTTCTAAAATAAAAGCTATTTTGGGGGCTTTGATGTTTCTCAAAGTTAATTCGGAGATCTAGAATCAGGCTGTTTATTTTGATGGTGGATAGGTTTACATATGAATTTCATTATACATAGTTATTGTCACGCTCTCGCCATTCTTTATCGTGTTGTGGCGAACTAACTTCTATTTTTTAAAATATAAGTCTGGTTTTGATATTAACTTGAGCAGTTAAAGTAACTGAAGAATGCAAACCATTCTGTATATTGTGTAGATATGGAGTTAATTTATGAGCCACTGTCGTACATACTGAAGAATTCAAAACCTCACATGAGTTCCTTTCTGAAGGCGCCGATAACGTTTTGACAAAATGTTAATTTGTTTCTAAATATTGGTATGTCGCATTATTGTTTTCGGTTTGTTAAGTTTGAGCTCTTGATTTGTATTTCTAATTATCATGCCAAAGAACGTGAGTTCCATCTGAGAATACAATTCATCTGACATGCATGATATTTGGCGTCTGCGTCCATCTTTTGAAGTGTCATCTCAAATAAAGTATTTTGTTGATATCATATCTGTTATGCTGCAGTGTATGGCGAATATAACCCTTGTTCATAGGACGGGTAATATGGGTGGTGGATAGATTCTTGTACCACACTACAACTTTCCAGATATCTAACAAGTCATATCCTGTCCAGTTCACCATTAAAATGGGAAGACCATATATTCTCTACGGCTGTGTTTTTGTCACAACCGCGTCTGTTTAAGATCCTCAATTTATACGGTATAGGTTTATACGCTAAATTCTCAAAGCGATAGCTTCGCCTTGAATTTCAGAAGCTGTAACAAAAGTTACCGACATGCTGTTTCCATTCGATTGACTTATTTGTATCAAGTTATGACTATATAAGTACCGTACGTATATTATGGGTATATTTAAATTGACATGGCGATCGATAAGAATCTGTATTATATAAATTGGATATGTTTCAGATATATCTATGTGTGTATTGAACCTTTTGAGAGAACAGAGCAGGTGGTTCGGTCCCGATTTTCTCATTAGAATTTCTTATCACCGAATCTACCTATCCTACGCAAGGTTAATAATAATAACTAGAAACTCGGCCATATTCAGACCTATAGATTAGATACTTACATCGATTCAAGCTGATCGTTGCAATTCGTTCTATATGTTCAAATATAAGCGTTTTTGACTAGCAGGCAACTTAGCTGTTTTTAATTGGACTAAAAGGTGGGATATATATTTTTACTTATATATTTTGATGAATAATTGTAGATGTCAATTTCATCAAAAAGGGTCTTGTTATAATGTTGCTTTGAAGTTGGCCAACAATGACGTTGAATTGACTGGTGATGTTACTCAACTCATATGAAAGGCAAGTTTCATGCGTTTAGGTTATTAGTTACTTGTTTCATTCATGCATTGGAAATGTTTAACTGAACATTTTTATAAGAGCTAAAGTGGCTGCGAAGAATTTCCGTATGAGAACACAGAGCTCGTCTGAGAAACTCTCTCTGCATCAGTAGAAATCGTCACGATATTAGGCCAGGGAGCATTGGACATTTTATGTGCGTATGTGTATGTGTGTGATACGCGTTTCTTCTGTATTACTGGCTCACGATTTCGTTAAGCTGAATTTGTGACATCGTTAGTTTTAAAATTCACACGGTTTCATAAGATAATTATGAGTAAAAATTATAGAAGTTTGTGAGTTGTCGTGATGCTTTGAAATAAATCAGTATAATATTTAAAATATATAGTAACACGATATACAAAACCGCATCAAAACCGCAGAAAATTCGTGTAAATTATGAGAATTAAATGCTTAATGTAAAAGACAGCTATGACCACCCCCTAGTTTTCTAGCAGTTCTATTTTTACTCGGCACTGTAATATGTAAACTGTATGTGAACGCTGAATATTTACCATTCTAATGATAATTCCAAACAAAGAAACCCCATACACCGGACACAGTGCCATTCCTGTGTCAACAAATAACACTTGGTCTGGTTCAATACCAGGAATTATTCCAAATGTAGAATGAAAACAGAAATTCAATAACACGACGCCTAGTAATAAAAAGGCCAACATTTTAGAATAATTCAAGAAGAGGAACTAGAGAAACTTGTAAACATTATGTAAATATGGTTCCAAAGTTTGGTAAACAAACCTTGTTTCTTGTATCGGGATATCAAAAACGTAATTCATAAAAAAAACAGTAAATAACAAAAAAAAATAGGTTATGTTTAATGGAACAAACCATTGTTATTGGTGCATTTTTCAATTTATCTACTTGGCGGATATGGTTAAAGAAAATAAATAAACCGATTATATAGTAAGTTTATTATCAGTATATACCGTATTGTTCAGCTACAAAAGTTAAACTCAAGCAATAGCTCCACAGCAATCTAGCATATAATCGTGAGTATATAGTTTTATTTAATATTTTAAGATAAAGAACAAGCCCATTTATTAATTTTGAGAAACTGGATATACGTTTTGAATGAAAGTAAGATAAACTGTGGCAAATATTGAAAAGATTTTATAAGGAATTATCAGTCACCTTTTGACCTACATACCTACCTACACAATATATTTTCAATGTCAAAATGACCGTATCTACAAAATAGTTTCTACATGCTGGTGACTGGCATGCTGTAGGTCCTACACATAAACCTGCCACTGAGTTATCAGATAGCCTTTTCTTTTGGTATTATCAGTCATTCTAGTGCGAGGAAATATTGGAATCTCAGATTTTTGCTTAATGAAATAGTTATAAAGATCAACGACGTTTCACCCATCCATGCCTTTAATTTTCCACCAAAAAATTCCAGAATACCATGGCTAAATAAACTCAAAACCACATGTAGTTCTTTTTACGGAAATGCCTTCTTAATGACATCTGCAGCTTGTATGTGTATGTAAATACAGACTTTCTGTGTTTAATGCATTTGGCTTAAAACTACAAATAGTCAACCACAAAGACTTGTTAATGCCAAAAAAGACGTCGTCGCAGACGTGAAAATCTTCCATAAAACACCGGGCGTTAATATAATGGTTTTATTTTTTCATGATAACATTGTTCACACATCATTTTCTTCTCAAATTAACTACATTATTCGTTCGCTTGATTTTGAGAATTTTCAAATTTTTAACTTCTGCGTATTTGGTAGCTTTTAAATGAAAACTAAACGACTCCTAAAAAAACTGTTAGGAGACGCTAGCCAGTATCGGGTGATAATGGACGGTTTCTATTCATATCAAAGTGAGATCCGCAGGAAAAGTTTTCGTATCCTGGGCCCCTTTCTTTACCAACAAATATGATATATGTTTTCGATTAACTAGCGGCATGTGTCAAATTGAAGTCAACTTGTTATCACAGTATATTTAATAAAACCTGCAATTTGGTTATATTGCGGAATCGCATGAATAACTCATACCACGGCAAGTAGAATACACCCATAAATTGCTGAGGTCGAAATAACATTTAAGAACACAAGAACAAATAAAAAGACGGACAGCTTATGTGGGATTCCATTAATGCAATAATTTTTGCAATTTATTTGGAACTGAGAGTTGCGGTTGTCGTATCCAGTAACAACTCGCTTATTTTAATTTTCATTCATAGAATTACATTCAGACATTTTTTGTGAATTTGCATGTACAAATGCCTGTTGGCATGGCAAGGAGACCATGGGAAATTTCTCCGTATTCGTGACAGACACCCTGGTCTTTATTAGCTTGGGTAAATTGTTACAGTTGTCGCTGCAATTTCAAAACAGCTTTATCACGCCACAGCAGAAAATAAGGAGAGAAAAAACGAGCAGAGGTTGTCTATTAAGAATGCTAGGCTGTTAGAGTGATTCGACATTGTTCAAGTAATAGACTTAACAAGTTGTTCTAGTGTGCATAGTCTGGGAGAGCGTTGCACTGTGTGCCTAAGATTTTATTTCCATGAGTAAATAGGTAGAAGTCAGATTCTAATTTAATGGTTTTAGTTGTGTTTAAGCGTAGGTAAGTGTACCATACATTTTCATTAGAACACGTTTTGTTTATAGAGGGGTGTATTATTTCATTTGGAATGTTTTCCTCGGATGAAATCGAACTTTGTCCAGTAGAACTGGGTGTAGTAGTGGTATTATGGCCATGTTATTGTTGCAGTAAGCGTGTTGTACGTTGACTGTGATAGGCAACTCTGTAGTACACTGTCATAAAAAAATATTTATAAATAATATGCACAGATAAACGCCATGCTTGATGCGATTAACAAGTTTCACGCGTCGTTTACATATGCCATTACGATAACCACCACAGTACGACCAAGTCGGCCAAAGCAGTCAGTGTAACAGATGCATGCTGTGATAGGTTGTGAAAATGAACTTCATAGAAACATTATTTAGGTGTAATGGATTATCATTACTATTATTCATTATAAATGAATGAGAGTCGTTTAATCCAGTGGATGAACTAGGCACAATTAAATAACAGCTGACCTTTCAAATGGACAAAAACATGTACAATGTGTTTTGAATGAGGTTTGGACACACAGGGGACTATTAAAATGTGTCCGTCTGTCCTTCTAATTGAGCTAGAATTTTCCAACTTGGTGTGCAGGTGTTTATTAGATGAATGCCGTGACTGAGTTCGTCGATGAGTTATTTTCTGCTATGGTTAAGCAGGGGATACGCAATTTGATTGGCCAGTGCTTTGGAACCCGATAACTTTGGCTCTAATTAAGTGAGAGCGTGATGAAACTTGGTGTATAGTTTCATTACAATACATCAATACCTTGACTAAGTTCGATAATGATCTATTTAAACAGAGCTGATATATGTATAAGTTTTATGGGATGTTTTAAAACTTGTGTATTAAGGATATAAGATAATGAGAGTTAGCTTTCTCATATTTCTTATTAACTACCGGATTATACTACAGTACATTGATGAACAGATTGAGAAGGAATATAAATATATTCGGTTCATTTAAATGTCTGTCTGATGTTTTATGAATTAATATTCCTAGGGCTGTAATATAACCCAATAATGGTAGTCTTGGCTATCATCATTTGACACACTTATGATTGTCGATTGTTTTTAAGTGTAAGATATATATCGATAAAACGGGTATGATTCGATATGTATTGAACTAATAGAAATATACACTTTTGTACTGAATGGACTAATAAAATGTATAGTTGAATAATTGGTTTTATATCAGATGTCAAAAAGGATAATATAATGTATGTTGCCCTGTATGCACTGTGGCTAAATTTTCACGGAGGGCCCGGCAAGGACATTGTCTAGTAGTGCGGGTGGTACGAGCAAAGAGGTCTTGTCCGTGTACACTGTACACATTTACGTGCACGTAAAAGAACCCTTGACAGTTTGAATTCAAAATAAGAGTAGGTCATAGCGCCACTGTCCGGACAAAACTACAATCATAGCACACCAGACGGTCCCGAAAAGTAAGACGTTAAACCCCATTTTATTTAATTTCATTTCGACAAGCAGTATGGCTAAATCTTAAAAAGAGTGGAACGGGTTACTTTAAGACATAATGAATATTGTTAGAACATTATATAGCCTTGATAGAAAACGTATGTCACGGATGCCGTATTATCAGAAAAGTCAAGGCACTCTCCAAACTTTTGTTCCCTCACATAAGAGTTTTATTCTTTGATTTATATATTTATCTTTGTCGACTTGTTTTAACCATTTTTTGTCTGCCCTTTGTATTTATGTTCTTAGTCGGTTATATATTATGTTAGGCGATCACCATTTTGTTCTGTTCGCATTTTTTTTCAAATTGTGTACATTTATATACTGAAGTGAACTATATTATGGTATACTTACAGAGACCATGCTATTACTACGTAAATAATTATAGCCACTTTTACATTTGCATAATAGAATATAATGGAATACACGCTGTCTGCTAATGGTTTTGGCATAAGTATAATTTGGACAAATTCCTGAAGTAGTTCCGCTGTGCATTACAGCTAATAACACTACCCTTTTTCCCCGGCTATTAACTTCTAATAATGTATACTCAATGAAGAACTGACAAGACAGGGCCAATTTATATGCATAATTACCGTATTTTCCACTGATGTGTTCCAGGAATCATATATTGGTATAAAGAAGGATTAACGCTTTGCTCTTCAATTTAGTCGACAACCTGTCATTGTCTAGGTGATCTGACAGACTAACGTAACAGCGCTAATGATCTCAAACGTTATTTTGTCATTTTCTACTCAACCGCCCAAGTGGCTTTTCAGTTATTTTGGCGGATCTTAAAGAGAATCAAATTGGATAGCCATTAAGTTTAGTTCAATATTGGCTGACATTGAGAGATCTACGGTAAATATGTCATTGTAGAGATATCGTGCAGCTGAATAGAACAATCTGACCATGTCGATGTCTATAATATTGTTTGGGATATCAGTAACGCTGGAACCAGATAGTTTAATGGGTCGGAGACAGGTTGTATAGTCAGCTTAATACCGAGGATCTATAACATTAGCTTAGTGCTCAATAAATTGCCATCTGACTGGTACTGTACTATAATCAATTGACAATGTGGGCGAGTATTGTTATTGTAGACAGTTGTGTCAGGAATTTGCTATACATTGATATACGCCAACGGTGAAACATACTGAATTCTATACACTCTATGATACTGTATATCCGTTACAAATTGATTTTACGCTCTTTTTTTGGGTTATTGGTTATAGCTGAACATAAATGCCTAATATTACTTTTGAAACGAGGTGGATAATAATCGATGAAACTGTATTTTGTGTCGTGTTTTAAAACGTATCGATGTATTTTGCACATTTCATCCATAGTGGCACAAGTATCTTGTTAAAACCTAAAGGGTAACATATGATCTAAATTTAGTTAATGCGGTGTTGAGCATATATTAATCGTATTATTACGTAGTAGTAAAAATACATAATAGTTATGTGCTTGTGTTAATGAGTTTTACATCAGAATATTTAAACAACGCCCTCTATCAGTTGAATTCCCTAACGTGATGAGTACATACTAGTTGTATTGAATTAATAGCCACATAGATGGGTTTCTCACGTGCTTAATTACCAAGTGGGTGGCCAACACGGCTGAAGAGGAAACACTTAATCGAATTGCGTAACAAATTATTCCTAAGCCAGTGCCATTTGCAACGTGCTACTTTGCCTCATTATGCTGCTAATTGTGTTATTTACTATGTAACCTGATTGGCAAGAACTACAATGGTGTACGCATGCTCATTACACCTCTTTAACCAAGTGGTAAAAAACTAATTTAAATGCTTTTCTACAACAAGTAGATAATTGGGCCATACACACTAATAATTTGATCATTTTCAGCATACTTTTCCATTCTTATGATCTACAAAAACGGTGTTGGTAGTCGGTATAACTGGGTTAGAAACGATTTTAGCACTGAAATGTTCTCTTGTTAATGAAGTTACCTTGGCGGAATACAAATCTTTCAATCTGGTCTTACTTGATTTGCGATATTCAGATACTCCAAAAGAGTTAATTTGTGATGAATGCCACGCGGATCTCCGCAAGAGACTTCGTCATTGGCTGTTTTTCAGATCTTCATCAGTTGGATATAGACATTTTTGTGTACATTTAGCCGTCGATTTCAACACACATCTGGTATATATCCCACTATTCGTCTGTCTTTACTTTTGATCAAACAATCAAATTAAAGCCACCAGACGAAACAGGAAACCAGTTTATTTTTTTTGTGTTCGTATATAAATGACTTTTGTAGTTTTTTTTATGAACGTCTATGAACGATATTTTCTTTGTTTACAAGATGTACAACATGAAGCAGTTGTTCAACATTAGATTAAGTTTAAACCAGGGGTATCAACAAAAATATGGGTGGTATCATAGCCAACCAAAAAATTAAAATCAAATTAAAGCATCGTTCTTTTTCTTTTTTTACAATACCTAGTGCTAATACCTAGTATTTGATATAAGGTATTTATTTCTCATATATGTATTGGTATATGTGCGTTTGTCGAACAGCATTGTGTCATGGTATCTAATAGAGTTTATGATGACCGAGAGAGTATTAAGTCTGATCACCACCTTTCTATATATAGTTTGTCTATAATTTCTAGTCTACCAAGTTTATATATCTACGATTTATAATAATATACTCCAGACAAACAACAGGCATAT
Source organism: Patella depressa (assembly GCA_948474765.1). Lineage (NCBI taxonomy): Eukaryota > Metazoa > Mollusca > Gastropoda > Patellidae > Patella > Patella depressa. The sequence goes on from OX419718.1 coordinate 49,272,967, forward strand.
AACCTTGATATATTGAATGTAATAAAAATACAGCTAGGTACTTAAATATAGCACCAAATAGATAATTGTATAGTCTTCCTAGTGAAAAGATTTTTCAGACATAATGGTAATGAAAACAGTTAAAAGAATTACAATGGTCAACTACGAAGCGCCGACAAAACTATGAGAGAAATTAGAGAGACAATATTATGTTCTAAAAAAAGTAGTTTACTGCGCACACGGCGGCATACTGCAAGTTAACCTTGAAGTCTACCCAAGAGGATGAATGATAAGTGGCTTGTATCATATCTGACAATTGCATGTTATCACTTTTCAAACCTCAGTGACGCGCATATGAACAACACCTTTCATTGATATCTTTTAACTTGTTTACAGCAACCACGTGAAATATATATGTTTTAAAGCAATGTTTCGAACACCTTGTCACCGAATTGATTTTCCAATCAATATATTTCCTTTTACTTTATAATTTAATCTATATAACATTATTTTACTCGTTTGAAATAGATATCGGCACATATTATACGTTTACTTAACCCTGACTACCACGTAGACAACTATTTCAACATATCATTTGTTCTATTCAGGCAGTGTCCGTGGGTATTCCTGAGTTCTGTAGAGGAACAGAATAAAAACAATTCATGTATAAGTCACCAAATGACCCGATTAGTGTCGTGCGTTTCATCTTTTTCCTTCTCTCTCGCCACTAAATTTGGCACCATCCTTGATTCGAGCTGAATATCTGGATATAGGAGTCATTGCCACTCCTTTAGTAATCTGATAATAGTTCATATAATGTCAGGAATGTCAAGTTGATTCATCACAACATTACGTAAAACATGCACCAGGAATGATTATTCTGTCAAATTTCAGAATCTTCAGTTGTTCTGTAAGCTAAGCTGATCTTTGACCTGCAACGGAAATGAATCGAGAAAAGGAACGTCTTCTGTTTATCTCGTGCTCTGACATCACTGTCAAATAAGTCGAACGTGTTCTATACCCGTAGAGCAATTGCTTAATATTTTGAACACTGATTCCTCAGTGATATTAATATAAGTGATTTTATATACCAACGGAGTGGTTATTAACTGATAACAATTTCAATATTTGATGTTCATCGGAAGAAATGCCAACTGTAGCTTATTTTAGTGTTTTATGCTGTGATGTCGGAGTGTATTATGTGCCTTTGTCCTATAACTCAATTATTGTATTAATCATTTATACGTCTAGCCAATTTTTGAACAGATTTATATTCATTACCAGTCTTAAGATAACCCACTTATATATCTTTGATTGATTTCTTTTGTGTCTGCTCTGCCGCCTACCGATATATAGAGTTTGACGATTTTTTCTCGTGAGGTACAGGAAAAGTTTTTTTATCATGAAATACCAATATAACGGGGTGGTAATAAATCAAAGAGATGTGGGGTCAAAGGGACAAGATCATACAACAAGTTTGTTTATTGCTTGATATTACTCCATTTTATGTCGTTTACTCATGTAATATTGTCTAATCAAGTGAGAGACGTCTGGTATAATAAAAGGGATTATACTCCTCTATCAAGTCACAAATAACATCTTATGTAACAAAGTTCGCGCAATAGGATTAGCACATACAACTGTTAATAATATATTTTCCTTCGAGTTTTGTTGCGTAAAGTACAATTTACAATGGTAGGTTGACGGTAAAGCCCATTTCTTGTTCTTTCACACGCAGTCAACATGCTTTCATATTCCAAATTTAATCAGGCTTTAATATAGAATATTTCATTTTATTATTTCAGGTGATGCGTTCAGAATCTAACAATATGACAAGCGGTTTAGGTATAGGATTTAACAGTGGCGAAAACGGAGAACTTACCATGTGGAATTTAGCAGGCCTCGAGACACCAGATTTTAATGCCAGAAAGCGAGGCATTAAACGAGACAATCCCAGCTCACCCTCTGATTCCGGCAGCTCGACAAACGAAACAGTTGAAGATCCCAGCGAAAAGAAGCCCAGAAACAGTAAAAAGTCCGTCAGACGGAGAAAGTGCAGTGCTCGGGAACGTAACATGCGACGCCTTGAGAGTAACGAGCGAGAAAGGATGAGAATGCATTCGTTAAATGACGCTTTCCAGGGCCTTCGTGAGGTTATACCACACGTAAACCTGGATAGAAAACTCTCAAAAATAGAAACCTTGGCTCTTGCCAAGAACTACATCAAAGCTTTGACAAATGTGGTGTGTGAAATGCGCGGTGAATTTTGTCCGTATAAATTTGAGACGCCTGACTCTCCCTGCAAGGATGAAGAGGAAGAGGAGGAAGAAAAGGATATCAATGGAAATAAAAACGCCTCAAATATTGACTCTCATATAGGTAACCTTCCCCACGATTTTAATGAACTAGCCGGGGACGACGAATTATCAATCGACCAAATAGAACCCATGCAAGCATCTCAATTTTTAGATGACACAAGTCTGTACTAAATTGGATCCGAAACAAATAATAAAAAACGATAAGTTGTAACAACAGATTACATGCAGATGGTCCCTATTTTTTTTCTCTTCGTGAAAAATGTTGACACATAAATAATAATATATACATTTCAAGAATCTATACAAGATTCAAACAATGAATACCGCAAACTATCTGAATCAAACTTCCCAATTATGTCTATAATCATTCCGGTTTTTGGGACCCAAGGGAAAACAAATTGACAAAGAGTTCATTGGATTGTGTTGTCTCAAAAATTCATCAAAATAGTTTTACTTCCAACATTGATTGTGTGAATGCCAAGAAGCTCGAAATCTTCTAGAATGAAAGTGCGCGTTTAATTCACCTTATGATGATAACGACGCATAGAAAAATTGAATACACCTTCATAAAGATTAATTAAACCCATATTGTGTTGCTATATAAACAAAAAACGGACGCTTAGTTGTGACATCGGAAGCGCTGTGAGTTATCCGCCCTTGGTTGAACTGAAGACATGGACAGCACTGCGAAAAATAATGTTATCTTCCAATATGAAGTGATTTACAAATAGAATAATTGTTGTGTAACTATGTATATTGAATATAAGTGCTTTGAGTGGGAAATCGGTTATCATCGTATATCACCTGTTATTTTGTCCCCTATTTCATTTGACTATATGATTCATCCATTGGAACATGGCAACATCATTCAAATTATTTTTGTAAAAGAGATATATTTATGTCGAACTGCCATGCACTTCAACCAATTATTTTTTTGCCGAGAATATTTGCATAAAACAAATCTACGGACGGAAAATTCTATTGTATTTTCAAATCACATATATTATTTATTTAGAGAGAATCATTATTATTCATTGTTGGACAATTGCTCCTTATTACTATATATATTATATATAATATTATATTCATATATCTATATGTTTTTTCTTGCATGACGTGGATGGGTTCAATACTATCTCATTTTTGGTAATGGAAAAATGGCATCATATGATACATGTAAATAGTAATTAGCAATATATTCTGTTTCACTGGCGGTACAATGAAAAGGTTAAATACACAAAAACAAATCTGTAGTTGAAAACTACGGGGAGATTCGAGTCCATTTAAACTGTATATAGATTGGCTATTGTCTGATATATGAGAATGTGTGATTTATCGTGTATACGTAGGTAGCCTTGCTAGGGACGTTTTTTGTCCCAGTGGCTGTGTTATTCTGGAGAAAGCTAATTATCAATTATTGGAACACAAAGAGATATACAAATATTTTGTCGTCATGGGTAAATCTAATAAAATTTCGACATAAAGATATATTTTGAATGTATATGTCGCCGTTTTAGACTGTAGATGTAATTATTTTTTTCGTAATGAATAAATGTATATTGTAAATGTGCTGAGTGACAAAATGGACGATTAATGTTCGCTTGAAATTCCCAGAATTGACATGAGATAAATGGAACAGAATAATTCAAATCTCTAATGTAAACTTCAAGCCTTTTCATTGTATCCAGTTTTTTTGTTCAATATATTATAGAGTTTATTTAGTTGACAAATCTATTATCAGTTTTCTCTTTAGTAGAGAAATTTAGAAATACCCCTTGTATTTTTTATTCTCTATTCATTTTGATGATGATAATAATTAATAATCATTTCGCATAATGTTCAAATTAATGTTATTACATCATTTACACATTCAGTACTCGGTGCTCATTATTAATTAACATGATATGTAATGATGATATAAATAACAAACAAAATATTGCTCCTGACTACTAATTACCTTCCTCTGAACTTAAACACCACTGCCTTTGTAACAGGCTTACTAATATTTATTTTCATTAAATAGCTTTGTTAGCTGTCTGAACAACTTTATATTAATTAAGAGTGTATTGTTAGATTTTTCTGATTTCTCAGACTGAAATTGTCATAGAAAAGCCCCCTTTGATCACGTTTAGTTCATTGTCATAACTTAGGCCACAGGGCAGTATTAAAGGACTTAGTCTCAAATCTTAGCTAAAATCCCGCCATCCCACACAGTGAATATGTTGAGTTACATGCATGGATTACGTTGAGTTGAATTACTTCATTTGACAAGAAACGGGACATTTGTTGCCTGTATTATAACAATTGTTAAATAATTGCGCATTCGTAAGATGTATGAATAGTTTCGTACTCATATTTTAAGGAAAACGTTTCTGTGACCATCATCACCAAAATTAGAATATTCATGAGGCTACAAAATCTCGTTTGTTGTTAAATTCATGTAATATTGTTATGTTATTGAAATACCCCCACCCCCACCCCCGCCAAACACTGCTGACGTCACCATTCCCTTCTTTCTTGTGATAACTGTAAGGCCATGCCAAAATATGTTGTTTTTCATATCAGACTTTATGACAGAAATTATTAATGTTACTTTGTTATAAACTGTTAATGTTACACTGACAATTATTTTGTCTTCAATCAAATGTATAAATATAATAAAACAAACAGGCTTAAATGTATGAAATATCTCTTTAAAACAATTTCAGCTTATTTTGAATGGCAGCCCCATATATCTACCTGGCCATTTAAGGCTTAATGCTATTTTGATGATTTGAACTAGAACATGTTTGTGTCAAATATAGTTTTCTATTTAAAAATATTACATTACAGATTAAAGTATAAATGTATTAACAAGTTCATCGAGTCTCTTTGTGTTTTTATTCTGGGATCAGTCCGATCTAATTAGCAATAGTTCCGTTTTGGGAAGTTGTATAATTGAGCCTTTACGTGATCTGAAATGAATGAAAATTTTGTCACGCCACAAAATGGATATCTATATTGCCATTGTACAAGCTTTTGCAATCCAGAATACTTGTACCCTTGTACGATACGAGTTAGACTTTTGGCGCTGTTAGATGTGTTACGTTGGAGACTATTTTGTTTAGGTCACTTCACACTGGTAGATTTTGCACAGCTAAACGTTGAAACATTGAACCTTTAAAACGTTGTCAGAAAAGTGTAGTGCCGGTAGTCAACGTTAATGCTACTACCTGTCTTGATAATATGTTTAATGTTTGCATAGACGTCCTTCGTTACAGAACTTACAGTATTCAAAATCCAGTTAAATGGATCAGAAAAAATCTTGCTTCCTGATGTATACTTCCTGAAGGCTAGATCGAGTTTCGCTAAGAAATGATGAATGGGTTGTCGTGGCAACCGTGATACTTCCGGTAAATATCCGTGTTAAAAGGCGTGGCCTTGTTTGTTTGTTTGTTATTTGGAAATGATCCAACATTTGGTTTTAAATTCGATGCCATTTACTTTCCTTAATGGGCAAAGTTAATTCATTTGACTTATATAACTCTCATCTCAAAATATAAACTTCAGAACATTATATACTGAAATATTCCACACCCATCTCCAATTACAAAAATAACCAATATTCACATTTGATTACCGATAAACCCCCACCACGTTATATTTGACTAATTCTAGAAAATAAATCTAGGGAAATTCACAGTCATGATACAATTTGTCACTGATTCACTTCCCGTATCACCGAAAGATTTGTAACACTCTGTAAGCCAGAGAACAATAAAATCATTTTAAACTTTCAAACCAATTCTTCATTTATTAAAGATATATTGTGGGAAGTTAAATAAAGAGCTGATAGTTAAAAACAGGATAATGTAAAGGCAATTTACTGAAAATTTCAGTCAAATTGATCCACTATGAGCCGACAATCAAACGACTGAAATATCGACCTAGCCTCGATCATCCTAAATGAAAGTTAAGCAGCAAATCGGATAATAATCCAGTAAATATTGCAGGCTAACGTTGACATCGAGAGTTAATTATGGTCTGGATAATTCAAACCAATTCTTCATTTATTAAAGATATATTGTGGCAGATCAAATAATGAGCTGGCAGGCCCCATTATGATAGTTAAAAACAGGATAATGTAAAGGCAATTTACTGAAAATTTCAGTCAAATTGATCCACTATGAACCGACAATCAAACGACTGAAATATCGACCTAGCCTCGATCATCCTAAATGAAAGTTGAGCAGCAAATCGGATAATAATCCAGTATATAGGGGGGGGGGGTGATCTTTTGAGATTAAATGCCCCCCCCCCCCCGCACCCCATATTTCAATCAAATTAAGATTCCTAGGCCAATTAAAGTAATCTTGCTAAAGACTATACTTTATGCACCTTATTGCTGTCAATTTTCAGTAAGGAAAATGTTCATTGGTCTTCTATCGCAATATCCCCATAATGCCAGTCACATTTCACAATAAGTTTAATCAAAGAAACTATAAGTAAAAAATATAAATCGATGTGTTGGTAGATGAAGGTCAAATGAGGATTTACCATCAAATCTGACACATTTGACAATTGTGCGGTAATAAGAATGTAGAGGAAATGGTCTGACTTCCCCCGCTTGCCTTATTTAAGTTTACTTCCCGTTCCAAGGGGATTATTTTTCCCATAACAGACTAAACCTTGTCAAATTTTACTCTACATCTATAAATAATTAAAGATAATGTCCAGATGAAGGATTTTACTAGTTCGGTTGAATTTCTTAATTCATGTTTTTCTTTGTTTAGAGTTGGCTTTTCTATTACGATGATATTGAGTAAGTACATCTATTCACAAGACTTTGGTCATATTGAAACTAACATCCGGTTTATTTTTTTCCTATGATCACGGGTACAATGCAAATAATGAGAAATTTACCCAAACGCCGACATTCTTTATCGAATTCTAGTGGTTACGCGTTCTATTACTAGCACTCTAGCATTTACACGGTGGGCCCCTGTTTTACTACACCCCATCCAAACGCCCAGACAACAAGGAATTGGGATAAAAATTAATCCCAAGGATCTTCTCGACCCATAACGGGATTCATTAGCCAGGAGTCCATGTCCCCTTATAATTTATAAGAAAGCAACTAGAAAGTGATACCCCCTTTTATGGAAAGAATTCGACTAGTCTGCTACACGTCACTTACAGCTGTGCGGATGGCAATATAAATGAAAAATGGAATGAAATGGAGTTTAACTTCCTACTGTTCTGCTCCAAACTGGGATAATGAAGACGGGCATACGCTAAACAAGGGGGCATGAGGGAAATTTTGCCCGGACAGATCATTCCACCCTGTTGGGACTGAGTAGGAAAAAGTCCTTTGTCCAAAACGGGCTGTTGGGCTGTTTTAGGTTTAGGCACAACAAGATATTTCTTATCTACAGATCTTAAGATCCTTGCAGGAGTATATTATTACAAGAGATCACTCATGTATTTTGGGTCTGTGCCATTTAAACGTCGAAATGTATAACACATAATTTTAAATTTCATTCGGCAACTAACAGGAAGAAAATGGAGTTCTTTGAGAATTGTTGTTACGTGACTGCAACGAGGATCCAGAGATATCATTCTAACTGCTGTGTTCTGGATCTTTTGGAGTCGAGAAACATGAGAAGTAGGAGCACCGGCCAGTAAACTATTGCAGTGATCTATTCTGGAAAGAATCATCGAGGACATCAGTATCTTAGTGGAATCAGCACCCAATGTTCCGTAGAATGAGATAGCACACTTTAGATATATGGTTGATATGGGTTTCCATATTAAGACTGCTATCAACCATCACTTCAAGATTTCTTATGCTATTTGAAATTGGGATAGAAAGGTTGCCAACATGGACATGGGTTAAACCACAGCGAGAGATCACGTCTAGATTCAGGACCAAGAAGTAAAGTTTCGGTTTTATCATCATTAAAGATACATTATGGGAGATACGATAACGAGATGGTAGTTCTCACTATAATAGTTAAACAATAGATAGTGTAAAGGTAATTTACTGAAAATTTCAGTCAAATTGATCCACTATTAGCCGAGAACGAAGCGAGTGAAATATTCACATAGACTCGGTCATCATTACTAAAATCATTAGTATAAACAGCATAGTCTCGATTATCCACTTGATTGATTTAATTATCAATGGCCGTTAAGCGACATCGAAGGCTAGCCTTGACATCAAGAGTTTATTATGGTCTGGATAAGTTAATTAATATAGGCCTAAAGAAAGGCCTGTAATAAGCAGATTTTGCTTTTGCATAATGCTATAAGTTTATTTTCAAATAACACACTATTTATGGATAACAATTACTATGGTTTATTTCACTGCGACGTTTCAACAAGATTTCACAAGTCGTTATCAAGCATATAACACAAATAAATAAAATGAAAATAATCTGGTTATATATATACACTACAGCAGCATGAACCCCCCAATGGGATGCAAAGTCAGCAAGCATGAGCAACTGTCCCAAGCCGTTGAATAAACGAATGTACACAGATGGTTATAAACTGTAATTAGTATATATGAGTACAGGAACAAAGGATCAAACAATTATGTTGAAACGTCGCAGTGAAATAAACCATAGTAATTGTTATCCATAAATAGTGTGTTATTTGATTATGTTCCAATTACTAAATGCCATTCAAAGAATATTTAAGTTTATTTGCTGTCATCCACAATTTAATTTAGTCATACCACCTTGAACGTTTGGAATTGGTTGTAGCAGTTGACATTGGTGTAGGCTTGAATATAGACATAATTTGAGAGCCGTCAGCGTAAAATCTTTAAGAAGGCCATTGTCACTAATAAGTGAACCCAAGTCTTTAGTGAATAGGGTAAACAATACCGGCCCAAATACAGATCATTGCGGAACTCCACAGGTTAAATCAACGGGGGCAGAGACACAATCGTGAACTGCAACACTTTGACTTCTGTCTGTTAAATATGACCCGAACCAATTCAGTGCGTTCGTTACCAGCAAGTCCATAGTCATCTTTCAGCCTCGAAAGAAGATTTTTGGGGTTGATGGTTTCAAATGCTGCACTCAAATCAAGTAGTACAAAAAGAGCAGTGTCGCCACTGTCAGTACCAGTACGTATATCATTGGACACACGAAGAAGAGCAGATTCTGTAGAATGGAATGGTCGATGGACAGACTGATAAGGCTCTAACAGATTATGTAGTGACAGATGTTCTGAAACACGAAGACAAACTGGACGTTCTATAACTTTGGAAATAAATGCAAGATTTGATACTGGGTGGTAGTTCTTTAACTCATCAGAATTCTTCAGCAAGGGTTCAAAGGGACAATGACAACCTTGCTGGCTTGGCAGCTCCAGAAAATAAATAATAGCCTTATTTCTAAGTACTAGATTGTTAAGTGTCCTACCTGCTGTGCAAATAATCCATTACATCCTATTTTACTTGTCCAGAGGATTCGAGAATATTTCAAAATCGACGTCACATTTGAATAGGTTTACATTAGGCTTTTCAAATCATTTAGTTGAATTTTTTCCGATTTTTTAAATTAGGTGTGTTAAGATGAAATTTGTATCATCAATTAATTGGAATATTGTAAAACAATACAATTTGTTGACCAGAATAAAGACTGAGACATATTATTCAGTTACAACAAGAGTGACATTGAGCCTTTCGCTAGAGCTGTTTTGAATATTGTAGGCATTCTCGCTTCAGTTATGTTCAGGTTAACTAATTGTGTAATAACAGGAAAAATGAGGTCGAGATGATCAAAAATCAGTGTTGGTGGGACAGGATCAAGCATACAGGTTGTTGGTTTTGACCTTTTTAGAAAAGGCAATACATCAGCCTCAGTAAGAGTTGCAAACTCAACTAAAGGACGGTGGGAGAGAGGTAGTACTTGATGAGACATTGGCCGCGATGTTCTAATTTACTTAAAATCAGAGCCATCTGATGTCACAGAGATTTGATTACGGGCTTGTTCTGTTCATAAATGTTTAAAGGGACAATAACACTCTTGCTGGCTTGGTAGCTCCAGAAAATAAATAATAGCCTTATTCTAAGTACTAAATGTTTTAGTGTCTCACCTGTTGTGTAAATTATCCATTACATCCTATTTTACTTTTCCAGAGGGTTCGAAAATATTTTAAAATCCAAGTCACATTTGAAAAGGTTTACGTTAGACTTTTCAAATCAATTGGTTGAATTTTTCCAATTTTTTAAAATAGGTGTGTCAAGATGAAATTTATATCATCATTTAATTGGAATATTGTAAAATAATACGATTTGTTGACCAGAATGAAGATTGGGACATATTATTCAGTTACAACAAGAGTGTTATTGGGGCTTTAAATAATAATTTATATAGCAATCGAATTCAATAGGCAAAATGGCTGTAACATAATACATATTTAAGTAATATTGGCTGTAATAATTTTAATTTTAAGGATGCACTGCTTCCGGTTAATAAATATCCCGGTGCACTTATCGCAATCTTATACGATGATTTATATACTAATGTAAATCTAGTTACAGACAAAAAATAACAACTCCTTGTGATTCGCCAAAGCTGTTTACTTAATTTGTCTATACTTTGGTGGTCGATAGCCTTCACCAAAGCAATATTGTATCTTTAATTATTTATTAATGAATGGATTCGTCAAAGTAAAGTGATGCAGTCAATACCGTAAACAACCACTTTATAACAAAAGATATTGTTCATAGCATGCAATTCTACTTCAAAATAAATCTACGCAATAGGTTAATCTAATGCACGATTAAAAAGCACCACGTCTCTTGGGAATTCTGATAAAGTCAACACGTAGCTTGGTCTTTGATGTTGGCGCTGGATGCTTAAACATTTTTCATCTCAATATGCATGGATGGAGATTCCAACGTTCTAATAATAAACTGATATTCAATTAATGCTTGTGAACTTAGTAACCCTTTTCTATGCCTTGAATAAGTGGCGAAATCTGATTTATGGATGAAGTATTATCAGTCATTATACAACAGTTATTAATAGTTCTGTAAGCATATACTGGCATCGTACAATAAAAGTTAATTAGAACAATCTTCGATCAAACAATAAACCATTCCAGGCTATCAATAGAGCACTGAAAAACAATTGAACATACGTCATATTATAGTCCACGCGGTACTATCTTTATAATAACACTTCCATTGCACCAGTGTTGCTTATTAATTCAAAACAAAATTGCCTCATTCCAAAGCCGGAAAACCATATTTGGACCTGGGTTATAGAAGCATAGAACTCTGTCTTTGAAAAGTAAATGCAATCAGATTTTTGTCAATAAAGTTGAAGGAAGCAGTTTACAAGTGACAAACTAATAAATCGGCCTATCAATCATACGACGCCAGCCTCCGGTAGCAATCGGTGACAAACACAGTCATAGAGTAGGCGTTCACTTAATGGAAACGAGAGCGTAGGAAAGAAAGACGACAAGGAATTTGGATGATTGAATGAAGAGGGCAATAAATTGACCATATTGATTCGGACAAGTACATCTATCACAGCAATCAGTACGATAATAACAGCTTTACGGTATTTCATATTTTGTGGTCAAAAATTATTTAATATCTGATGTAACATATTCATTGGTGGTTTTCTTACTTAAAGAACAAAGACAAACGTAATGCGTGGGTAGCAAAAATGTGATATTTTTCTTTGAATAATTCTATTTATAACACAACATAAACACTGCAAGTAGAGAAAGCACAAATTATGGATAACATAATCTGTACGCAAATTACATGCCGTTCTTCTTGGGGACAACGCACTTAAAAATTAAAGTACGAGCGGCATGGACATTGGTATGCGTGTTCCTGGGAAAATTGCGCGTCGGTTGGTTGATTTTGATGACGTCACCATTCCAATATGACTGCGATGACGCAATGCTGTTCTTGGTCAAACATGAGTGGTTGAAAGATTATGACCATGGGTGTGCATTGTTGTTTTTCTTATCAAACTTCGAGAAAATATAATTAAAGGTACCGGAAAGATTGCCATTATACCCTAGGGAGTCTGCCTAGCACCGTCAGAGGTAACTGTTCCAAATCAGTGACGAAAGCAGGATTTCCAAATAGTGAGGGAGAAGCAAAATTAAAAACCTTCTACATTTCTCGATAATAAGTAGGATCCTTTGCAAAATGATTTCTCTATTAACATTTTAATAAAATATAAATACTAGGACAGTTTAAAATTACATATTTGTCCCTGGGTCCAAAGCTTTTCATTAATTGGAATTGAAACATGGAAACATTATTTTCAAAATGCTGACTGAATGATTAAAAAAAAAATGCATAGTTCAATAATTGATCCATATTCGAAAAATTGATGTCCAGCTACAACCAAGGCCAGGGCAGATAATTTTAAATCGTGGCAACCATATGGATTTACCCAGGTATAGTAGAATAGAACGGAATAGGACTATTGGGGATACCGAATATGCTGACCACAAGACACTGTACATGTTGCATTCTGTTATGTTTAATATTATTGAAAATATCCTTGACAATTTGGTTCTCAATAAAACCTATAAAACTCTTGAACCTGTCCAATCTTCATTAATCTCCACCTCACAACCCCACCCCTACAGATTAACTCGGGAGTTAATGGGGTAGAACGGAATGGGATCTCTGGGGATTTCAAGGGTCTGCTCAACGACTCATGGGATATTCAATCTCGATCTACCAGTCCACATGCCAATCTGAACTCTTGCCAACGCATGGTCGTGGTCATTTTCCTCGCAACCATAATCAGACGAGGCACTGCAACCTTAACTTAACCCATTGCGTGATATAGGCAATTCAAGTCAGACCAATATACGTTGTAGCAGACCATGGGATTTAAGACGGGGCCAAACACAACCTGTTGATAAAAGGTACTGCTTGATTCATACTGTTTCGTGATATCATTATAATCCTTTATCCTACAAACCAGGTCATTTCAGGCCTAACACATGGTTCATCTACTACATGTATTTACCTTTCTCTTTTTGTATTCTGTAGTCCATGTACTGACTGTGGCCTTAACTCATCCCCTTTTCTCAATTCCGAGAATTCAAGTACGTAATAATGTTCACATAAACGCCCGCGAGTGTCTGCGTCTAAATCATAAATAACCATACCTTGAAAGATAATTCCAGGCAATACACGCAACATGTCACTTCTCCTACAAATTCAAAAAGGTACAAAACTCGACGTCCAGACTTAAAACAAAAACGTATAATTACACTGGCTTCCGATGATCAAGTCGATCATCTTCAAAATCTCACTCCAGATATAAAGGACTAAATGACAAAATGCCGAACTAACATAAAGAACATACTCAAACGCCATAAATCCACCAGAGGACTACATTTTAGTTCAAAAGACAATTTTGTCAACACCAATACAGTTTGAACTCGACAGAAGATAGTTGTGTTTGCTGTACTATATCTCTGGAATCAATTACCAATTAAAATTAGACAACCAAATTCTATCGAAACATTCAAGTCAGCATAGAAACCCCTTCTTTTTCAAAATAGTTTTATGTGACCAACGAGAATATACTATTAGTAATCATGTGCTATAAATATCCTGATAATATTTGTATATTATTTATAACTTGAGGTTCGAGACTATACAATGGCCTCAACTAACCAGCCCAGCCATCCGATGTAATTTACACAGAAATTATACGAAATGCTATTCTTTTGCTTATCTTATAATGATGAAATCCCGAGCAATGTCATTTAGCTCATATGGTGATCACAAATACTGAATGAGCCGCGCTACGAAATGTTTGTGACTCTCCATTTTATACTTTTTACTCCTGCTGGTAAATTTGAATGTAACATAGATTTGAAGATTCCGCCCCTTTACAAACGTCATAGCCCAAGTTTCTGGCGTAACGATGGTATGATGGAGAAGATGTCTGGATTGAGTACGGTAACCTTAAAATAGACAACAGTTGGCATGACATCGTGAAAGACCAAATTTGTATTATCCACCTTTTTTCATAATGGATCAATTTCTTAATTATTCCCTTTATACATAATGGGTGTGGCTATGCATGCCCTGTCGATGGCATAACCCCAAAGGACAGGTAGATAGTTTGTGCTGACCGATGTTACTGGTTTTTGTTACGGCTTAGTTTGCTGTTTTTACTTCGCATGAAAATCATCGGTCTTTTAAGATAAAAGACGAATGATAAAACAATGAACTTAAAAGGTATCCTAACAACTGTTGATGTAATGACACTGAATAAAAATGATATAATGCAGCATGCATAAATCCACAAAGAAATAAAAGAGATAACAATTTTGAAGGCTTTGTTTTTCTTTAAATTTCAGTATCAGTCAGTCTATCGCCATGATTGATTAGATCTATTGAAATATAACTAACGGTATTCATGGATTAGGGACAATTAAGGGAAAAAGTGGAAAAGTCTGACAAAACCAGACGATTTCTGGGTTCCTTTGGGGGATGTCATGTCATGTTCAAAAGGTCAAACTATTTACCAGCAGAAATTGTATTTATTTGCCGGATGGTCCCACGACACTACAAATAGACTCTTCAGGGAGTGAAAGAATAGTACGAAGAGATAAGGTTTGTTTCTGAGTAGATCAGTAGGTACCTACACAATACTTTCTTATCGATCATGGATGTGACGAAAACGGGAAAAGAAATTCCGAAGACGCAGTTGAATTTAATCAATGTTTCGCCTACAATTCTTCTTGACATTTCAAGTGGGATTTAGATTTAATAATACCAATGACGAAAAAAACCCACAACAAAACAAAAATGTCTCTTATAACTATCCCTTTGTGTAAAACTTAAAAGAATTCGATTGGAAGTGGCATCTTAAACACAGTAATATGACCAATCAATCAGTCATGCTGAGAAATGAAATAGATTTAAACAATAGCTTCCGCTGATCACAATTTATAATAATAACAATTATTAAAATATATTGGATCATTACTGAAAAAGACAGATGAATTCCTATGTGTATACTACATGACAATGAATATACGTTTCATGAAACAATTATATAAAAGAATGGAAGAACTCGGTACTCGGTAATTCAAATAAACCCATTTTAAAATCGATAACAGCTATATTGTTACAGTGTTAATGTGACGTGTTATTTTGATTGTCACAGGGCAAAATTTTAAACTTTATTCTCGAAATTATGACACATACTTATGGAAAACATCTACTTAATTATTTGATAGCCTTTTTCCATATGTATGAGTTACAGTTTATGTCCTGTCCAGTTACTAAATATTTCTTTCGAGATATTCAGTGGAAATCAGTTGGACTGCTAACTGGTGTTTTCTTTTTGGCTTAATCTGTCGGCGGTAAACCACAAAGTCAACTATAATATATTGGAATTAGCATTACCTGTGGATCCCAAATTTTAAATGTAGACCACTCCTCAAAGAAAATCAAAATGTTAAACTAAAATCCATGAAGTTTTACCCATGTTAAAGAGGTCTAGTAATGTTAAAAGATTTATATTCGAAAATCAGTTGACACGAACTGCTGACATTTGCTCATACTAAAAAATGGTATCTTTGAAAACTCAAATTTGAAAATAATTTCAAATGACGTGCTTATTATGCCAGATCAACCACCATCAAACATATATTTCTTGTAGCCATGCTTGAGAATGCATCTTGAAGCATATGGGTACAAAAATTTCGATCTATCAACGACAATACACTATCATGGAATTTGCCAATGCCAGCCAAAACGAATGTGAATAAGATGACAGACAAGCCATGCTTCGATGATAAAATCTGTTACCTGAAAAATAATGGGGAAAAAAATCAGAAAATCTGACATATTATTGATTATTCGGCAATAATTTATTGAATATATGTTACACAGCAGCTGGTATATACGTATGTAATATGACAAGCTACCGTACTGATGTAAATAGTGTTTATATAATATTATATGTATATAGCAAGCTGTAATAGTATCAATATCTTGGAGCAATAGTTTATCTATCGATTTACACCAAACTCTCCAATAAGTACATACTCGTATATTGCTTTGGGAATTTTGCATCATCGCAGTAGTCTGTGCAGAATGGTGGGACGTTCCATTTGCATATCCAAGCTGAGGTAGACTTTTTAAACGCGGTTATTCGTTTGTTTCCCAATCGAACGGATTAACGAGATTCCTGGTGACTGCACATTATCATACGGCTTAATTTACCTACACATCTGAACTTCTGCCTGTTCAACAGGGGCCGCGGTGGATGAGTGAGTAATGCGTTAAATCCCTAACAAGGAAATCCCAGGCTTCGATTCCGTCATAAGTTGAACGAATCCGTGATGTACGACGGAAGGACCCGAAAAGGAAATTTCTAGTCGTTGGGATAGCACAGGTCACGTGTACATGTTAGAGAACCCTTTCCGACTCGAATTGGAAATCAAATAAGGGTACCGCCGCTGTCAAGACAAAATTCCCCACTAACACACTGCTCAGTACATGCCCGACTTCATTAGCCCGATTGGTGCATTAAAGTAGGATGTAGTTTAAAACCCCATGTCATTTAAGTTTTTCTATTGAACATTAAAGACCAGTCTTGCATCTTGCAAATATACGCATTAATATTTTTTACAGTGACAAGATTCTAAGTAATTACTTCGGACATAACTACTAATATATCACAATGTCTATATCCATGCTGAAATTGAATTACTATATTTAAATTGAATAAAGTATGCAAATCCCAACTTGTTATGGTATAATTATAATCAGTATATGACTGCCGTGCTAGACATTTTGTCAGAACAGTGGTATACCCCTCAGGCATTGATGCCTCCATAAACTATTTACAGTTTAATCTCATTAAGATTATATTATGTTTATTTTGTATCAATTCTAGGACGTCTGACACTAGTTCTCATATATGCGAACAGGTCAGACAACTAGCAATTCATGATGTACTGTTGATGGAATGCTGTTTTTATTACTTAATATTAGAAATGTTTTCAACTGATTGACTTCATGTTTCTAGATAAGCTAGTTACATCCGGGTGTGATCGAGTAGAAAAACACTAGTGAAAATTACAGGTGTTAGATTTCAGTGAATTGGTACTTTGAACATATCTATCAATCTAATATAGCTCTTCAGCTAAATGTCAAATGGCGAGGTTATAAGATGTCACGTTTATAAATAATGTACCATATTCTAATGAAATCAGTGGAAATGAATTACTAATTTTCTAGCCATTATGGCTGGGTTCTGCATCATCATTAACCGTATAATTATCGAATGAACGGGTAGCAAAACTTTTAAAGTGGACAGCCATGCTAAGCAGAATACGAAACTAAGCCTACCGCAAAATATTGTCAGCTATTAAAATTTTTTAAGGGAATTTATTTCTACAGTCGTAGGTTTTGCGATTTGGGTGTGATATCGGATATTGCTATCAATAATTAGTGGGAGGAAAGGCGGGCATTTTTGACAGATTTCATCCTCGAATACGGAAGATGTCCTGTCAAAAGATTTATCTTTATTTCCTGGTGCTCTTAAGGGAATACAGAAAGGTTATGGTTATGTCATTTGAGTGGAAACAATATCTAATCAACTAACTATAGCTTCGATAAAAATAAAACATCGAAAATATACCTTGTACATGTCTATTAGATGAAAATAATATTATAAATTTAAACACCATGATGGGAAATGAAATGGGTTTAACGGCCTACTTTACGGATCCATTCGGGATACTGTCGACGAGATCATAATGGGTTTTTTTTCTAGAACACGTTATTTCCGCCATTTCTTGCTTGAAGAGCAATTTTGTTGTGCATTACAATTCATAATCCTGCAGGTTAGTTCCATCTATTTATTTTTGGCAGGCTGTATGAGCGTGTTGTTTTTTTCATTATTTACAAAATTAAATAAAACCATTGCTCATTAGACGAATCTCTTTAAGGTAATATATTATGGTATCCAACAATCACTCAGACACTCTCCAACCATAACTATTACAATGGTAATGTTTTGATTGGAAAATCAAACCAAATACGAATCATGTCGTCTACACTGTCTGTAAGATAAACATCTGTAAGGTTATAGGTCGTGATGATTTTCAGTATTGACATTTCTAATGAAGACACCAACAAGATGTCATGATGAGCGGCTAGAATTACACGTACATGTTCGATTAAATTTACTCTGAAATTTAAGATGGTATCGAGAAGCAGAAAAAAGAGCATAAATGGGCGCAGGTGGTTGTTAAGATAGTTTGCATCTCGTGTCGGCCTGACAGAGTATATGTTGTCGTGTTAATGGGTAAGATATCTCATGAGGGGATGCCACGGAGCACTTCTTTGACCATTATTCAACCCGAGGGAAGAGTCAAATTATTTCTGATCGAGTTTATTATTGCCAAGAAAGAAATAAGAAACCTTAAACATTAACAGTATAGTTGGAAACAGACCTGTTTTTACCGAACGTTTCTTCACCACTCGAACTTTGAGAAAGATTAATGAAAATTGACTGCATGGATTTTGATAATCCTGTAAAGCGTCACAAGATGACAATTTACGGGAAGTGCATTTGTGGTTCTACATTAACGAGATCAAGAGGATGGGGGCAGTATGACACCGATTGTTATTTCAACGGTGCCTTTAATCAATCGAATTCAACAAAGACTGTTCATCTGTTTTTCGTTGCAGAAGTTTAAAGGTCAAACTATTCTTTAGGGTAAATTTATCTACAGGAAATACAAATCGCTATCAGTATTGCCATAAACGGTCAATCTTGCACCTTAATATCGATTTAATTTAAAACTTCAAACATTAATTTGAAAGAATACAGACTTCAGTGGTGATTGACCGGGTAAAAATGATTCTATCAGAGAGCGTAACAGAGCATAGATATTAAAATCGGTCAAACGTAACCTAAATTATTGCCATCTTTACAATACGTTCTATTACTTTCATTATGTGTTTCGGACCTTCGCTTCGGTCGAACACGTATTGCTTCCGTAAGTGTTTTAATCTTTTTATTTTTCGCGGGGAAGGGGGGGGGGGGGATTTAGTTACAGCTTGCAACCAAGATTTTTACGCAAACGTAGATGTGATTGGCCCCCGTGGATCTATTTTTTAAATATAAATTGGGCTACTTTCGATAGACAGAAGTGTTTTACGGATGTGACATAATTAATCCCAGATTGCACATATTCTCGATTAATTCTCGGGTTTTAATTTTTGGATTCTTTGGACAAATCCTATATGAACTCAGACAGATGGTGTTTCGAAATTCGGAAGTTTTCTTCATCACTGTTTCGACATTCTAGATGGCGGATCCCTGTCACTATTCGATGAAACTTAGTAGGACCAAGGAACACATCAGTGCATTCAAACTGGCATATTAAAAAGAAAATTATGACGGCTTCCGGAAACTTCTGCGAATCATCGAGGCCTTCCGATTTGTCTCGAACATGAATAGTTCTCCCCATTTTATTTTAAAAAAAGACAAGAATTGACATGTAGTGTTAGCCCCAAATATTATCTTTCATTTTGAAAAACGTTGTTTGATAACATTTTCAAATCGATACTCAGCCGCTATTTCAATTCCGATTTGCGAAATTTATCTTTTGTATTGAACTTAATCCACATGGCAACACTTCTTAGGGAACCGATTTTTGAATTTCGATTTTGTTTACTTCCGGTTGTTTCACTTTAAATTTTGTTCGACTTTGAACCTTCTAGATGGTGCGCCAACCTTTCAATGACCCTTACCCTTATGTATGATGACCCTGATATCTACTATAAATTAATACAAAAACGTTCGGTCATGAAGTATAACTTCCGGTTTTATTAAAGAGTTCAAAATGACAAATTTTTCCACTTTAATTGGTATTGGATCTTACTGTACTCAATAATTCATGGTGTAACTTGATTGTTAACGGGACATGGTGTGACCTGACGTGATGTAGCATACCGAAAAACGACAGTATTACTTCGGAGTTCCAGTTATTATTGTTTCCGACTAATGGATAACTCTTTTCGACCCATGAACATCAAGGTCAAAATATAGATTTGAAAGAATGTTTAATTAAAACAAGGGAAATTGCGACTTTGATTTACAGGACCGACAAGGGACGTTTTTTTGTGGTTTTTTTTTTTGTAAATAACGTCAAAAGTATTGTAAAAAGTCAAAACATGACCGAAAAGCAAAGACATGTTATGCATATTCTACACATCCAAAATATCAGTTATAGATATTTTTTCAATTGTTATGAAATCTTTTGGTGTGTATTGTAGAATATCTATATATATTACATTCTAAAAACGAAATCTTGCCCGAAGAGTCGCGTCTCTGCCTACTTTTCACCGAATTCCAACAGCCAAGGGCTCTTTTTCACACACGCTATTATAACACGGGGTTGGCTTTGCTTTGTGGCCTATCTGAATAACTAGACGCTTTTATCATTAAAATATGCTGATACCATAACTCATTACCGCTACATGTCACTGTTTTTTACTTACATTGGATAGTTTCTAAATAAAGATGCATTCAACGAATATTTCACACAATAAACCCGTATTAAAATCTCATTAACCATTGAAAGCGGTACGCTATATGTTGAGTTATTGTCCGTACTGGTCAAGTCATATCTAATCTGACAACAACTAATCATTTACTTGGCCGAACCAGTATATCATGACACGAAATCAATAAGCCCAACTTTGAATGACAATTGAGGCGGGTTGGGCGTCCAAGTTCTGACCTTAGCTTCTACTGACAGACACCAATAAATACTGTATTCAGTCGGCAAGGGTGGGATAATTTGTCGAACTATTCACTCATTACTGTCATGAGTATATCTATATCAGTTGATCAGATCATAGTAAATACACAGCTTCATGTTTTCTATGACATACCCTAGACTACATAATTGTTCAATTAAGAATAAAGATGACAATCATGTCTTGGGATCATTGGCACTATCGGATCAAGTTTGTCTGGCACTTTTACCTAATAAATTTTGCAATGCATAACCGGACCTTTATTTGAATATGGAATAATTTGATTAAGTACATGAACGTTATCAACATGTCTGTGAAGGGACGATAAAGGAGGTTCCACGCATCAATGAGTCAATAAACGTTTTGTAGTTATACTAGAATTGCGGGGGATCGTGACGTAGTCGCTGCTATAAACAGCAACAGTTTCCTATTTAATCTAAAATGACCCATATATAGGAAAATAAATCAATCATTACAGTGTGTTGGCTTGTTTCATGTTTCTTTACCACGTCTTGATTTGTAAAGGCTAAATATAGTCACACTATTTAGATTGATGGGTTTTCAAAGAACTCATTTAATTCACCACTAGGCATCATATTTAATCTTTTTTTAAATTTATTCCCTTCATTCTATTCTTATTAATGATTTCCTTCAGACGCACATTTTGATATTAATTGGGCACGTATAGTTAGTTATCACTGGTAATGAGATACTAATGAATGTTACTTTTGTGTTCCCTGTCCTATGGTTTCCAGATAATGAGAATTTAATTTAATAATTTCCTTCTTGCACATCAATTATCTTACGTGGCCTACACGTATTCATAATTGCAATCTACAGAATAACACTTGTGGAAATCTATAACGCATGCATTATATTCATATAAACTCCTGAAATACAAATACGCTACAAAACATGTGATCCTTATATGCGTGACTTTAAAAAAATATAGAAGTTGCATTAGAAATAGAGCACCAGTGCACGACAACCATCACTAACTATATAGATATTTCAAGTGCTAGTATGAACTTGAATTAGAGAAGACAAAACTACGTGATACAAGGATAACTTTAGATACTTGCCACCACCCAGATTGCTTAATTGCAAAGCAGAATGGAAATTATTAATGACATGAAATTGTAAAATAAATTAGAAGTGTTCAGAAAGAAATAGAAAAGTCCGTGCATTACCATGATTTTTTTTACTAAGTATAGTATAAATAAAAACAAAGGAATGTACAGACTATTCTACTTTTGTCGTTTTCATTTATCAGATATCCCCTCACATAACAACTTTTGCCCTTCAAAGGAATTATTACTGAGCAGAAATTCGCCTGTGTCTGTAATCACCCGTTACTTCAGTCAGTTATATAACAGGATAACTCGTGTTTTCCCTTTTCGTTCGTCACTTCCCTTTCTTGCAATTTTCATAACGAATATATCGTAGCAATAATCTGTGTTAAAATTATATTTGGAACTTTTTTAACCAGTTCTATCACATTTGATAATGACTGATACCAATATTGTCCGAATGTTAGCTTATCTGTCAATCGAGTTTATTGAAATTACAACCATTGACTGAATCGTAGACATAAGAACTTAATTAAGTGTTTTCTTGTCTTTGTACCAGACCATCCTGTGAATCTACCAATTGAAATTTGAAATTACCAGAAATGGTTAAAACTGGCAATAGGACAGTCATCAAGTACATGCAACTGAAAAGACTAACCACAACATGGTCTCTACTTTAGCAGACCCAGATAATTTTTGGGCTCGAATTGGCTCCGTCAGACTTCCACTAGCCGGTCGAAATTTTTCTAGTATTGATGACGTCATGTCAGCTATGCACGACTTTTGTAGGGTAATTGAAGAAAATTTCTTCCTGACCGGCATACAGGCCTTGCAACATCGTGGGTAAAGTGTGTAGACCTCAACGGAGAAATGTACAAAAATAATTTGAAACCACTTGAAGAGTCCAAGGAAAGAACGATCTAAGTCACATTTTTGTCTTTTCGCATGAAAGGCAAATCAAACTTTTGGACGAGAATGCTTGACGCGAACAGAACAACAAGTGGGTTTAATTACAACTTCAAAATAATGGTTAATTTTTAATACGAATCATAATGCCAGTAATTTCAGCCAGTTCAAGGCCAAGTAGAGTGTACGATGGGCGCATTTGTCCTGTTGGACATTTCGGAAGGGTCTTGGTGACTCCGATCGTTTTTACCTGAAATTGATTGTTGTTCCACAGAAAGCTTATACAATTTGCTACTAGATGGCGCCATTAACTGGGGTTCTTTGAAAAGGTGACTTAGATCGTTCTTCCCCTATGCTCTCCACTTGTTATATACAGGTTTTTCCACAAATAGGCCTAGCACTTTTCAGCCAGCCACCGTACACATGATGCCATATAAAAATTAAAGTTTATTGAAGTATGTAGTAATATGGGTGGCAGGGATTTGTGCTAAAGGGAACATATTCAAAATAACATTAGGATTATTTATTTACCATTGTCAAATTATGCTATGGTATGAGTTTATTTGAAACACAAATTAAATTAGTTATGAAATATGGTGAGGAAAACAGAAGGGAAGTCTGTGCTGATATGATTTGTCATATGGTCAAGAATGGAATGTGTGTGGTGACCAAATTTGGCAATGCGTCCCAAATGGTATGCAAGATATGGGGTAGGTCTAAAAACTCGTGATGGGCTTTTTTTTAACAAATCATTATAATTAATTATGTAATATTTGACCAATTGAATAATTAGTAAGGGAAATCGAGGCATATACAATAATTGGATTTGGGTGCTTGGTCAGACAGCCATGTAGTTCTTGAAGGGAGATGTAGTAGTTCTCTCTCAGCAGACTCACATAGTCTAGCTGATGGGGTTTAAGAGAAAGACTTTATTATAATGCTTGTAAATATGTAACCTGTATGTAGCAGTGCTTGATATAAAATGTAGAACCGAAATGTGGTATTTGTTGATGTTGTGGATGAAATTATTGAAGATGCAGTATACTGAAACACAATGTGAAGTCGTCATTAATGGGGTAGGCCCTATATCAGATTGACATTTAAAGACACTTTGTAACCAGTTAAGAAATTACACATGCGACCAGAGACAATACTAGACGATCATGGGCTGTTCCAGAATATGTAGTAAGAAACTATGCATGGGTTACACGTCGGATGTGGCGATCGGTTTTCCCAGCGCCGCTCTCCACATCTGACAGACACTCATGGTATTACAAGTATTCATTGAACCAGATGGGCAAATTCATTACCAAGGTCTCTCTCCACGCAGGATAAAAAATAATAAAATAGCATTTAACCATAATAAAAGTATCTACGTATAAGGTATTAATGACTTATGAACACGGTCTACATTCTTATTTAACAGAGCGTATTTGATTCATCCTCTTATATATAATTTTTCCTATTCATTTCATGGTAAAAAGAAGCCTTTTAATCAATTTGAATATATCTCGATTGAGTCTTAATCTAATCAATGCAAATGTCATACATGAAAATAGTAGAATATTGCCCAGAATTATTTATATCATCTAGTTCTTTTAATTTCCTTTTATTAAATTTAAACTATAATTTAATCACATAGACTGTAAACTATATTAGACCCAGTCCTCCGATAATACTGCTCAATAAGAAAGATACCATATGCTTCAATAATACACGTCTTAAATCCCTAACGCCGACACAAAATATTTTCGAAGCAATGGAAATAAAACATGTATTACCAGCGAATTATTGAAATAAATTGAATCCAGTGTTAGTACCGAAATGACTTATTTTGTGTCGAATTGACGTTAAACCTCATTTCACTGTATATATTATTTAATAATAAATGCATGAGAACACAAATTAACAGATACCAAGCAGTCAAGCCAGTTTTCGCCGGTTATATGGGAAACGATCCCATCACATTTGCACCAGACCGACATTTTCAATGTCAAAAACGTGTAATAGCTGTAGGCATAGTAGGAATTGTGCTGGGATGCATTCTTCGCATACAAAATCCTACAACTTACAAAAGGATACATGCAAATTTTCAATTTCGTTTGCAGTACATAGACCCCAAATCATTATTTAAAATGTTATGGTCATGTTTCATATAGCTACTTAAAGGCCCGATTCCACTGCACGTACGGATACAAAGAGGGTGTAAAACCGGGGAAAAAAACCTGCCCTCCGTTTGAAAACGCCATGCATCCGTTGTGTACTAACTGCATCCGTGTTTCATACGCTCTATCCATCGAGCATCCGTTCACTTTGATTTCATCCGCTTGAAAAGTTTTGAGCTGCACAAAACTTTTATAACGGATGAACTTTCTGCCGTGTACCCTGTAAATGCGCGACATATACGAACAACAAACGTTCCATGTCCGTAATCATCCGTTAAACGTCCACTGTATCCTCTCTGCATCCTCTGGGCATCCTCGCAACTCACATACGCTCCGGCTGAAAATGGAAAGAGGAAAGATAAGGTACATGGAACGTCTGTCTATACATCGTTAGTAGAAAGGATGTAAGCGTATGCATTTCGTATATACAGTTTTCAAAACGGACAAAGCGTTTGTATCTGGGATGTATCTGGTTTATTGAAGGATGTCTGGAGTTTGCCTAGAGTATGTAGAGCTGTCATCCACTTCTATCCGCTAGGCTTCCGATGAACATCCATTTTACATCCCAGCTACATACTTCCCACGTTCGTTCTCTTCCGTCCTGTTTTCGCAAATTTACTCGTCAATTTTGTTCATGTCTGGAGCGGATGAAAACGGATGAAGCCACCCCTTAAAATTTGCCCGTCCGTTGTGTTGTTTTAGCATACGTTTTGTGTCCATCGGCCACTAGGACCGGGCCTTCAGGTTTTATTCACTACTAGACATTATAATGTATAAAGGCTTGTACTTTTACAAAATGTCGACCATTTGTAATTCCGAGACCTACGATTTTACACAAAGTTTAAACTAAATATATTTGCATTTGAGCCGCATTTTTTTTTATCAATTACACATGTGTCGGGTGTATATATTTTATATATAAACAACTGACAACAAAATATCTGGGAAGACTTAGACAAACAACCAGACCAATTATCCGTCATTTCCTTGCATCTGTAGCCATTCCAATAGCCAATAGCTATTTGGCTGATTTTTTCGTCTATGTAAACGTTCGGAACGGACATATTTGGGTCTGAAAAAAGGCACTTTCAGCAGTTAAAAAGGGCACTGGATCCGACTCGGGTTAAAATAAAAGTGCTTTCATCCGGAGTATACAATAAGAAGTATACTTATTTATTTTTACGGATAAAATATGAAAGTACAACTATAGAAAATCAACACTTTAATTGTATCCTCAGATCTGTGCTGTGCTGTGTTGCGTGCCCCGGTACCGGAAGCGCCTTTCTGTGATATACATTACTCCCCTCTCGTGTAAAACAGCAGAGAATGAATCACGATTTCCGCGTGGCGACTCCACATTTCATTTATAATAGATGAATCGTGCGGTGCTTTCCATTCACAAATATACCAAATCTGTCCATGTTGCTAAATCGAACGAAATGCTGAATACCCAATTCACAGTTGAGAAAATTCCTTCAGTCCTTGACTCTCTTCGGAATTAGAGTATTTCAAGTCATTAAAAACAAAATTATTCTCCATTGATTGATCTACATTGAAGATCTAACAGAGTATCTTTAGTTTCAACGCTATCTTTAACCATTATTGTAACCTCAGCTGTAACTCCAGATCATGTTCATGTCGAACTGTTCTTTCAGATCAACTTCAAAAAATCACTCATGGAAATATTGCATTGCGAAAAGTTTTTACTTTCCATGTATACATTTTAATGGGATCAGGTATATGGTCCCCTTTTGCAAATTGTTTAGAAGAAATGGTGTAAAGAAACCTTTACAGATTGAACCATGGCAACAAATATCGCCTAATCGTTAGCGTGCACTAAACGAACACTTGACACTTGGAATTCAATTGCTGCCCGATCAATTTTTTTCTGATAGCACACGTTACATAAAAGTATGACGCTAAACCCCAAAACTAAACCTTTATTATGGTTGAACGATGATCTATTGAAACAGTTTTAACAATCTGAAAAAACGTGTGTTCTCTAAAGAATCAACGGGTTAAAAATGTGATTTTTTGTACAATCAATGTCCATAATCCAGGAAGATATGTGCAAATATCCAAAGTAACTGAGATCTTTGAAACATAATCATACGTTATGTTTAATCAAAATCGGATGGAGACTATGACCTACCTCTAGCGGGTCCACAACCTTGGTTTTGCATACTTTTACACAATTAGCATTCTAGGAGCGGCAATTGCAGTCCTTTTTATACGAAATTCGAACTAATTCCACCATCAGGATGTAACAATGATGTATTTAAACGATTTTTATACGCCCACATTTTCATGTGGACGTATATTGTCGTCGCCCCTGTCCGTCCGCCCACAATTGTTTGTGAACAGTCTACTGGTCACAATGTTTATCCGATTTCAATGAAACTTAAAATATAGGTTTATCACCCTACGATCTCGGTTCCTTTTGATATTGGCATGTATCGGACTGTAACTTCATGGGTTATGGCCCCTGGTTGTCCGAAAAATCACGTTTTTAGCTTGTGTAGAGGTCAGAATTTTGAACCGATTTGGATGAAACTTGAAATGCATGTTTATAACCCAAAGATCTTGGTTCCTTTCGATATTTGCGCCCGTCGGATTGTAACTTCCTGAATTATCGCCCCTGATTGTCCGCAAAATCGCCCTTTTTAGCTTGTGGTCCCTCTGGAGGTCAAAATTGTTATCCGATTTAAAACACCGTTTGATTATATCACCGTTACATGGTTATGAAGGTTGAGTTCAAATTTCGTGAAAATCGGATCAAAATTGACAGACAAAATGGCCGCCGTTTGTACGCGAATAGTGTGAAAATATGTTATATCAAGGTTGTGGACCCTATAGAGGTCGCAATTTTGAACCAATTTGATGAAACTTGACATGTATGTTTATAACCAAACGATCTTGGTTCCTTTCTATATTTGCGCCCATCAGATCGTAACTTCCTAAATTATAGCCCCTGATTGTCCGAAAAATCGCTTTTTTAGCTTGTGGTACCTCTGGAGGTCAAAATTATTATCCGATTTAAAAAAAAAACGTTATATCACCGTTACATGGTAAAGAATGATGAGGAATTTTGTAAAAATCGGACCAAAATTGACGGACAAAATGGTCGCCGTTTGTGCGCGAATAATGTGAAAATATGTTATATCAAGGTTGTGGACCCTATAGAGGTCACAATTTTGAACCGATTTTGATGAAACTTGAAAAACATGTTTATAACCCAAAGATCTTGGTTCCATTGCATATTTGCACATATCTGATGGTAACTTCCAATGTCGTTGGATAGTAAACATAATAAAATATGTCAAGTATCATTAAAATCGGATTATATCGAAAGGTGCCGAGATCTTTTCCTATATTGCAAGTTTCGTCAAAATCGGACAAAACAAATTAGGGACGAACGGACATGAGCGACGACAATTTACGATAACATAAAAAATGTGGGCGTATAAATACGCAGGAATAATTTGAACTTGAATATGATTGTAAAATACTAAAATAATCAGTTATCGATCGACATGGAAAGTCCACTCAGTCTGTAAATGACAGTGTAGCATTCATTTGCCATACACCACATAAACACAGCAAAAATAACCTTCAGAAGTAAATTAGCTTTTAAATGGAATAATTTGACCGACTGTCACCTTGCCACAGTTCAGTCAATACCCACGGCTCAGGAGAATTGCGGCAAGCACGATAGAAAGTATTGGCTTTAATGGCTTGATGTAAATCCATTTTAAGTCCAACATCAGACACATAGACGGATTAATCTGTATCTAATTAAATATTAAACAATATAGATTCTAAGTCCACATACGTGTCTCTGTGTATTGTTTATGTCGTGCTGGTTTATTTAAATTAGGTATGTTTAATTTTGCAATTTCTTAAGACTACTAATATATAAGAGATTGGATCTCTTTTTAACTACCCGACTGCTTGGCACAAAGGAAAACTGGAATATGTTAGAAAGTAACATTAAATTGTTGTTAAACAAGCGAGACAAACATATAATATAAACCTAATAGATAGGTGCCTAGTATTCTGACAATAATGTTCTGGAGTGAAAATAATATTATGAGATCAGTTCCCATTCGAAGTCTGACTCATTCAATCCATTTAACAAAATAGAACGCCTTGCAAAGTACAGATGGGAATACTGCATTTCTCAATTTTGAAAAAAAAAATAATTAGTTAAGCTTGGAATGAATCTTAGCTAAAATGCTTTGAAATTAAGAGGAAATGACGAATAAGGAGTTGAATCCAAATAGATTGCCGGTAATCAATGTTATTTGCCTATTTCTGTAGTTTACAATACCCCAGGGTTCAAATCCTATCGTTTGATCATTACACAACCAATTGGATTTTTACATTTCTTCTATCTATGGTCGGTTACCATTCAGATGTTGCTATTATTGATGTTGATTAAGAAATGTAAAGGAGATTAACTATAGAATAACAAGATTGTATTGTCAAAGTTTTTTGATCATGTTATCGCTCGCCCACATCTTTAATGTCGATGACATATACTTTTTTCACGTTGATTAGGATGATCTGTACTTTGTAAATGTTGATTTGCGGTGATAAAAAAGGTTCTCCTAACTCTAATCACTTGATATTAGTATTTAAATTAGTGTCATTTTCAAGATAAATTAATGAAATTTATCAAAGTTAGCTTTTTAAACCAAACTGTTTTAATACTAATGATGTTAAGTGTCAATTTCTGTTTCCCTTCAATAAATACAGCATGTATCGCAATATTAAGATATCTTGTAGCCGATAGCTTTTTATACCATTTTATCGTACAGAATAGTTCGCATCCTTTCTTCAGAATTAGTGTGAATGGATCACTGTTGCATCTTTACAATTAATAAATACCCCTGTGAAAGAAACTAATCGTGGAATAATCGATTAAACCCGTTTCCTGCGAAACCAATGGTAAATTATGTGATTTCAGTGGCAAGGTTTAATCACCGGAAATTTATATGATCTAGTGATATTATTATAGCTAGAGTTTAGGCAATTCAACACCCCGTCGATACCTTTCCAGGAAAATCAAATTTGTCAATCATGCTAGCTAGCACTGAGAGTCCAGATATTTAGATACCCCCCCCCCATCTGTTAAATAAAATCTTCATCATACTGACATATAACTTTCCGTGCCTTAGCATGTTTTTTTTCCGCAAGGATCTTTCTTTATTACAAGTGTACAAACACGCGGTGGGTTCATTTTTTTTACCAAAACGGCTAAGTGAAAACAGGTCCTTTTCGATCGAGATAGAAGACTTAGTTGCTGGGCCACTGTTCTTAATTTTACACAGAAAGATTGTGTGTAAGTACAAAAAAGAGTGACACAAGGAATTTTGTCTTTGATACCATAACATGCGTATATTACGATCGTGCCTATGCTCTTATATTATACGGGTATTCAGAATTGCAAAGAGGACCCCAATCGATATTGGTAAAGAACCGATACTTTTTCACCAAGAGACGGCACCGAATTTGCTTGATCCCACTCTACAGCATTCGTGAACTCATTTCAATTTTATTGTGCAGGTCAAACCAATACAAGGCAGATTTTGACATCAGTCAGATATTTTTTCATGAGATACAACACCGAAGTTCCGACATTGTGAGATTTTCAACTTGCACTCACTCCACTGGCTACATTTCTTGGTGGATTCTTTTAAATTTTATTTTGAAACACCCCTATCGACTTTGACATTTATCCGATACGGTTTCTTTCCAGTAAACCCTGACATAAATTTCAGGCTGTTTAGGAATAATCTTTATCAATCGCGATCAGAAAGACATATTTCAGGTTTTTAATTTTTGGTCAAAGCGAACACACTTGAAATTGCAAATTTTGTTCATGTGTCCAATTTCGATTGTTCATGTTCGTATTGCCTGCTTGGCTGAAGCACTGGGAGATATTTTCTTTTCCATCCCAACTTTCGATCAGCATGCAATTGAACTCCAGAAAACATGTTCAAACTACGAATGAAATCCAATTTGAAGTTGATAGAGTGTATTCCACAGCAAAACCCCAAAACTTAAAACCAATTGTGATAATGAAGAGCTTTTTATTTTTTTACAAATTCTCACATTTCCTTGTTACGTCCTTGAACAGTATGTAGAATTAAATAGAAAATGATTTTTTAGAAGGTAACCGCATATGATGGTTAGGGATTATTAAATTCAGATTCCCGTACTACTACTTAAGTGTCGGAAGCCAATCAATATATTGCCACTTGACAATTCTCTCTATTTCTATTATGTAATAAGAGAAATTTCTGTTTACATGTGGAAGAAGATGTTATTACGTAGACAGACTATTAAAAGAGCAAAGAATCGCTTCATTAAAGAGATAGAACCAGGATATTAAAGTTCTCTAGTGGCATTATTGGGGATAAGAGAATTGGAATGAGTTTGAGTCTTCCATTAATTCCACAACACTCTTTAATGAAATAAATATATAGTATTTCTTTGGAGATAATTAGACCATTTATTACCCCCTTAAACCATGCCTTAAATGAATTAAGGCAATTCTAATGAACTGGAAATTTACTTTTAATTTACGAAACAATATTGGTTTCCGAGACAGGTGAGTCACTTGGTACAAGACATCACTTAATTCAAGTACAACATTCGTTTCGGTATGGTGACATAGGTCATCAATTTATTACAATTAACTCGTGAATAACATCATCTTCGCAACAAGCGAATACATGTAATTTCCATGTTTGTGTCACGCTCCAATTAACAGATTTTCTAAATAATATTCAATATTCGACCCGATAACTATGCAGGTTGTCATGTAAACAAGAATGTCCAGAACCTAAATATTGAGGGTATGCCCCTTAATGATCTAAGTTTAATTGTATGTATAAAGAGGGAAAATAAAATTTACTATACATTATGATTTAGAGGATATAAAATTAAAATTTCTGGATAAAAATCAAATACATTTCTAAACCACAAACGCAATCAAAAGAATACGATGTATTGCTATACTCTTTTCCAGTGTGATGTTTCAAGTTCAATTAAATTGGAGATCATACTCCCATCTTCCATTTTATCAGGTTAAAGGATTGAAAGTGGAGTTATCTTCAAAAGAATTATTGGCCGTGTGTGTGACCTTGGGAGTTTTCATACTAGGTATCAACTTAATACGCACGTGCTTAAACCAAGGGGCATAATGACAAGGAAAGCATCATAGATCAATTTTACCTTTAAAAAAACACAAACTAATTATATCTTAGAGGTACAAACACCAGTAGTTATTTACTGTTTATACCATATATAACATGCAAGGCTACAATCTCGTCTTGCAATATATAAATAAATTTACGGTCATGATAACGTCTTAAAATAACTTCCACTGATATTTAGGAGACCTTTATCGCTTATAAATAACAGCTAATGTTGATTCCCGATGCCCGATTCTCAAATATATTGGTTTGCCAATACTGTTTGATACTCTGTTGTTCTGATGTTGCCGTGGATGAAATAAGATCTGAGGTGTCGTCAAAAAGATTTATCTAATAACATTTCCGGAATCTATGTTAACATAAAACCCACATGTATTATAATAAATCGATGATTTAATTGATTATTATTGAGATGGTGGTCTATTTTGTTGACATTCATTTTCTGGTTCTTCACCATCTGTGATTTTACAGTTGTCGTGGATGTAATAGCGTGTGGGGAAGATTAAGCTCTCACTTCTAGAACACATGATACTACTTCTGTATTTGTGCGCACATCTTAAGCAGGTGTGCAACATTAAAGCAAAGCACTTCCAGGCTTCTGTTTTGCACTTTACGAACCCATATACCTTTCAAAACTCAAAGCACTGAACATTTCAATAAATATCTATATCCAGAAAGGAAATAAAATGGGGTTTAGCACCCTACTTTTCTGTACCAATCTGCCATTTCCATCCAGACATAAGTGGGTGTGTAAATTACAGGATCACATGATTTTGATAAAGAGTTATATCAATACACTGAGACAAAACCCCTTTGAAATCAGTTATTGAAATGTAACAACAAGATGAGCTCAACCAACACACCCTGTTCAAAAGATTTAAACCTCTAATTTTTTTATTTTCTCAACCAAACATCTCCCATATTCTAAATGACAACACGAAGTCCTATCGCATCCTTAGAAATATCTTGCTTTGCTGTTTGCTTTATTTCAACCATCATGTTGGTTATCTTGAAAATATTCATGGCTTGATTTGATTGTGACATGTCATGAAACATATAATTTTCAAGATAAGAAGACCTATACACCGTGTTGAGACGTCATAAACCAAATATTTTAGTCCCCGACGTCTGGCTAAAAAGAAAAAAAAAGATATCATCATAATTTTACATTTAGAGCAGACTTTGTCATAATAG
This sequence comes from Patella depressa, assembly GCA_948474765.1. Classification (NCBI taxonomy): domain Eukaryota; kingdom Metazoa; phylum Mollusca; class Gastropoda; family Patellidae; genus Patella; species Patella depressa. Next base: position 49,306,612 of record OX419718.1, read on the forward strand.
AGATTACATCGATCGATAATTATATAGATCTTTAATCAATGTTATAATCATCGTGGTCCCTACTGATTCTAGTTTACTATAAAATAATGTCTTTTCACATAATGGGATCATTATACAAAGGATGGGTTTATATGATATAGGAAGTACATTCTAATAAAGGTTCGGGTCGTTCCCGTGAGCAGACACAAAAGTAGTTTATCGAGTTATTAAGACCAATATCTACGTAATACCTTTCTGTGAAAAAAAGCCTTTTAAGTACTACCAATGCTTTATTACACAATCACATTTTGATAGATAAAACTGCGTCACGTATGTATACATGACGCAAGAATAGCTTAATGACATTTACATGTTATTAGAAGTCACTAAATTATAAATATGGGATTGTGGAAGATCTATTTTTTTACAATAAAAAGATCCAATGATAGTTCCAATACAAAACAAAAATTTATTGTTTTTGTTCTTCGGCGAATAGAAATGGACATAAATTGTTCGCAAGTTTGAGATCCCTTTGGAGGTCACAATTATTATCCGATTTTAAAACAAAGCGTTCGAATATATCACCGTTTCACCGTAATTTCGGTTGAGTTCGAATTTCGTGAAAATCGGACCAAAACTTTATTAGTCTAAACATCTGATATATCAAAGTTGTTGACCCTCCAGAGGTCACAATTTTAATCTGGATTTTGATGAAACTTGAGATGCCTGTTTATAACTCAAAGATCTTGGATCTTTCCGATATTCCCGCATACCGGATCGTAGCCTCTTGAATTATAGCCCCGTATTGTAAGAAACATCGTGTTTTTAGCTTGTGGTTCCTCTAAGGTCACATTATTATCCGATTTAAAAAAACAAAAACGTTCGAATATATCACCGTTACACCGCGATGGTTGTTGAGTTCATATTTCGTGAAAATCGCGCCAAAACTGCCGAACCAAATGGCCGCGCCTCGTACGCAAGTATTGCATAGCATCTGGTATATCGAAATTTTGGTCTCTCTAGAGGATACAATTTTGATCTGATTTTGATGAAACTTGAAATGCAAGTTTATTACCCAAAGATCTCGGTTCCTTTCAATATTAGCGACATCGTGTAAGTTCCTGAATCATGGCCTCTAGAGGTCATAATTATAATCCGATTTAAAATATGTTTCTAATTTATCTGAAGTTTTGCCAATCTCGGTCAGAATTTGATTTTTCTTTCCTGCAAGTTTTCTAATAGTATTCATCCAAAATTTATCACGTGGTCTAATAGTTATACTTCTCTATTTGGAATAATGTTTTTTTTTTCAATCTTTGTCATTTCACATGTAAAAATAGCACAGGAAAACTCCCCGGAATCATCAACAATCTTAGAATTAAGGCTTCCAACAATATCATTTATATGAGGAAGAGGATTGGTCCGAGGACAGAGCCCTATGGCATACCAACAGGAACAGTCAAGGGAGAGGACGGGGTACCACTGACAATCGCAGATTAGCTTCTATTGGTTAGATAACTTCTGAACTAGTCCAGATTTCCCGGCGTGGTTCCTCTTGTCAGTGATGCAGGACGGGGGGTCTGACAAGGACAGCTGTCTAGTCGTTCGGATGGGACGAAAACCCGAGGTCTTGTGTACACATTGGCGTGCACGTACAAGATCCCTTGACAGTGGGAATTCGACATAAGAGTAGGCCGTAGCGCCGCTGCCCGGGCATTTAAAATTTCCCTCATAGCACACTGTATGGCGTATGTCTATCTTCATTAGCCTAGGTTATGAGCAGAACAGTAGGACGTTAAACCTCATTTCATATCATATTCGAAGGTAAACATACATTTTCAGTTAAGTATATAATATTTTGAACATTGTGTATTAGGGTAATTAATATGATTCCATTCGTTAAAACATATTGAGATGGAATATGTACTCGGTATGATAAGCTAAGTTGTATTATTCTAGTAACTAACGCAAAGTTAAAATATGTAGTTTCATTCAAATGTATTCTTAAAACTGTAACCTTTTCAGAGTTAAGAGGGGGGTTGGGATGGTCTAGTGGTTTAGAGTGCCGCCCTTCAACCTCTAGCTGGCCGGTCACCTCTAGCTTGCGGCTAGCTTGCGGCTATGGTTTCAATCCCTGGTGTGGGCGTGTGTGGCATGGAGATAGGGGCGCCTTCTCAACCTCGTGGGCTTCCTCCGGGCACTCAGATTTCCGCCCACTGCTAAAGACCCCTACGCGCAAATAAAATTAAACCAAGTTTGTGTCGAGTGGACGTTAAACCCCCAGTTCTCTCTCTCTGTCTCTCAGAGTTAAGTTGTGCAATTTTTATGATTATAACCTCAACTCGACGCTGAACCAAGCTGTTCTCCAGCGTTGCCGCGGTCATACCCAATGTGTTTGAACCCGTTGAAGTTTAAGTCGAATTTGACGGTGTCGCATATTTCAAAACAACAGCTCTGTCAGGACGTCTGACTGGTATGATATCATACGCCGTCCAGGAATTGCTGCTGCAATAGAGGTCACTGTTGTAAACCGTTTTCGCAAATGCCGTTACCGAGGCCTGGGCTTGGTCGGTAACTATCCCAAAGGCGAGAAAGGGTACTCTGGGAAACATTCAGCAACCTGGGTATATCTGTTTTTGATTCATCTGCTTGTAAACGACTGATAGTGTTATTGCGTTGGTTTTCGTTCAGATATGACAACACTTAATTCGTTGGGTGTTTACGTGTACAGCTAATTTTTAAACCGAGAACCCCGGGATTTTAAAGGCCTTAGATTTGGCTTGCGAAGTTGTTAGACTAATGTATCTCGGTGCAATCAAGCGGAAACAAATTTCGACAAAAAGTCTGACCAGTCAAAATTAGTAACCCTGCATTTAAAACCAATAATGAAACCTTACATATCCTTCTTTATGAATGAAAAATGGTCGACGAGTTTCTTTTTTCTTTTGAAAAGCATATTATAGAACTACTTTGTGTGTTAATTTAAGACAAGATTTATAAATTTAATCAAAAACGATATGACTATTATGAAACAATGTATGATATTTGTATAAATTTATTCATTTAGAACTATGATGTAGAACTATTGTGAAACACTGTATGATATTTGGAGAAAAGTTGTATTAAACAAAGTACAATATGATATAGAACATTGTGAACACTGTATGATATTTCAATGCAAATTGTTTTAATTTATCATTTAAATATATCACACACAATTTCCAACTTTTGTCATGACGACTTCGACTTAAGTTATTCAATCGGTTCTAAACGTATTTCCTAGGAATATAGTAGACGATTAGTGCTACAGCTTTTGTCCAAAGAACTTTGCGGTCAAGCATCGTGGCAGATCCGAGATTCTATTATTAAGTTGAGGCAGCATTTCATCCTGATTAAATGGAATTGATGAAATATAATGTTAATTTCTATTCTAACATATTCTAAACTAACCTTTCATTATGGTCATGAGAAAACGTAAGATAGTACTTGCCGCAACAACTGACAGACCTTTAGTTATGCGTTTGATAATCAATATAATAATAACCGCGTGCCGTAATTCAGAATCGCAGAGAATTACCCTTTTGATATAAGAATGATGAATTATTGCCACAGCTGAACAAACATACAAATATTATAGTCCATATCTATAAATGATAATACAGATAATATTTTACTGGAAGTCCAATACACGCAGACTTGGGTTCTTATTCTAATAATACCATGCTTAACTTACCTGATCAACTAAAGTCTTGTGATTTTGTTTCCGATTTGATTTAATCACTTTTTGTACCATATGTTAGTACGAAATAACTAGTTTCTCTAACATAGAAATTGTAAAAGGTTAAAATTGTCTAGCATTAAACTAGTTTTAATAGTATTCATTTTAATCGCTTAATTCACATAAACGGAATTGTTGTTGTAATCATTAAATACCTAGATTTGTTTTAAAAGTTAATAACCTTATAGCGACCTTAAGGTCCATATCTTAATCTTCCACCCAGATTTGTAAAAGAATGTTGATCTGAAATTATCACTGACGTTGGTTGACCCTTTGTATATTAGCAGAACAAACGATGCACTTATGAATTACACAGCAAAGGCAAGCTTGTATCCCATACCTCATGAATATTCTGAATCAATCCAGCTGAACCCACCACTTAACACCCTTCTGAGCATCCTCGGTATCCGCAGTGATCTCATTCCATTCTGGGTTAATCTAGGGGGGGGGGCTGTTTCTCAAAATCTTAACTAAAGACAAAATCCCAACTTTGGAAGATACTTCACTTCGGATTGGCTAAGCATTTAAATCAATCTAATTACTAAAATTTGGATTTTTTTCTAAGTTAAAATTTCGAGAAACTGGCCCCTGCTCTTTATGATTGTGCTATTTTAAACTACTAATCCCTACTAAGGCAAGCAACTGCCATCGGGTTAAGTACCGAGGGTGCCTTCTCAGATGAGCCCTCATAAAGTGGTGTCAGGATATCCGCCAAAATAAAGCAGAACTTGCGTTATGTACCACACACCCATCGCAACTTGTAGCTATGTCACTGAAGTGTTAATAAGCTTAATGTAATATTATGACCATAAATACATGTATTACCCTAAATAAAATATTTCATCCTTCACATAGTATCTACAGTAGGAGTTCAACAGAATACGCCTTCTTCCAAAGACATACGAAGCAGCCGCTAAGTTGCTGGTTGTTATATAAATGTCAGTCTGTGTGACAGGTATGGATCAGCACGTTGTAAATTGTAGAGAATAAAAGTTGATATCATTATGTTAATTTAATTAAAACCGATCTCCTATCTCTGAAGTACAATAAACCACCATTTCTAAAGGTCAGCTTTACGTGCTTGACATTCATCGCGGATTCAAAGACAGAATAGAGAGTAAATAATTCCTGCTATATTGACTGAAAATGACTTTCCACACAACTTGAGCACATTGTGATTGACTATCATTTACACACTTAAAAAAGAGTTTCTGATATTAAACTATGCCAAAATGGAAACCGTAATCATTATTTCTTTTTAAAGTGGCGTCGTTCAAAATAATCTAATAAGATTTGCATTGCATAAAACTAAAGCTATTGGGGCAGAAACAACTTGGTATAAGTAATCTCTGGTTCGTAGCTGAAAACCTGCAAGTGAGTTCATTTAAATTCGCCAATAACAAACTGCAAGTGAGTTCAATCGCTTAAATTTGCCAAGAGTTACCGAACTTGAATGTATAATGGAGTCGATTTCTTCATTATTCCTGCTTCATTTGGATGTATCATACCCCTAGCGAATTCTATATTTAATTGAAGTAAATCTGTTGAGTATGTACTGAGATAAAGCCCGATTGATTAGGGTAGTGGTTAAGAAAGTATCGTGAGGTGATGATCAGTATTATATTTGTCGAGTGTTAACAACTGAATATATAATCTGCAGCATCTTTATCGTCTCTTTCTTTGTCTAGTTCGTTTATGTTGTTTTACAGTGAGAATTCAAAATGATTCAGAGAGGGCTACAATCCCTTCTTCTTTCCCATTGTGTGTAAGGATGCAATTAAGAAAATTGATATGTTTTATCAAGCCTTTAGACGATACAAACTACAAGAATTGACGTTCTACGTCTCTTGTTTTGCTAGTTTCAAAAGCTTCAAATAAAGCCTGTCTTGAACATATGGTGGCCTTGTGGTTAATTGTTATTCAGGCAGTGTTTCGTCTAGATCATCAGGAGACGGAACAGCTATTGAACCCTGATTTCATAGCGGTGTTTCGTCAATAACTGACATGGAATTCCTAGACATATGTTATTGTTGGAGTCAATCAAGACATCCACAAATAACTTTCGATACATGTTGACAAGAAGAATGGTTGATTCTGTCTAACAACATCAGTGTTAATAAACAGTGATAAATCTTAAGTTTGAAGGCGATCGAATTAACTGATATTCTGGAAAATGAACCGGTTCTGTAACAAAAAAAATCTTAAGAAGAAGCAATCTGAATATTTAAAACCTTGTTTTTTATTCACAAATCAGTCCATCCCACACTTTATATATTTCGTGTATGGTGGGTGTCTTTAGTAGAATGTTGTGGACTTGTTGCCCGAAGTCACATGAATCATTGGACACGTAAGGTTGAATGATCTTAAAAACTGGTGTACAATAAATGGCCCATAATATCCTTGTCTTCCACCACTATTCAACACCCTCCCTTCATCCATGTACATCTTGTTTACCATTATGTTTGTAGCAATGACGTTGTCACGGGTATTTTTAATTATATAACCCATTGACGTATCATTCAATAACAGTAATCGATCATCATAATAATAAATTGGATTTTATTGAGGTCGGTGCAATTATTACATGTATAATAGCTAGTATTACCCTAACCCTGTGTAACAAAAAATATGTTAGTAATTATAAGAGGCAAGTAATGCAACAATCTGATTTAGAGTGTATCGGAGATATAATTATCAAATAATTACTTCAATAATAAGCATCGATAATCGTTTTGATAGAGTGATGGAATAAGATAAAGGACATAATCATTTATATTGGATATAAAAGCAATATACGCCATTGGTCCCATTTATAATCATTTAGGACTATAAAATGTGATCCTGCATAACGAGAATAAATTTAGATATGTTAACCATTGTGTGCTTTACTTGTGTGAACATTTTACATTGTAATTGAGGTTAGGTTTCTGATGTAGTAATGTCAACATCAAGCACTTTCTTTTTTAAAGTTGCATTCCTTTGACGCCCCAGCTACTTTAACATAGCCATCAACACTTCGGGGAAAAATATTTTACGAGTTGTATATTACTGGGCAGTCCTGTCTATTGCAGATCTGCAAATGCCCCCACACCATTCCTTGGCGATATTATTTTGAATTCCAACTGTTGGGGCTTATTTTACATGACGCCAACGAGTAAACGTGGTCTCGGTTTATCGTCCCATCCAAACGACCTGTACACAACTGATAAGAGGAGGCACGCTGGAAAATCCCGTGTAACCCGAAACATCCTGATTAGTGTGCCAGCGCCTTAATGTTACCTATACTGCGGGATAAAGATTGTCCTTTTTTTATCCATTGTGAGCTCTCTAATCACTTTAAATTTCTAGCTTTATTTATTAGTGGTCGGATAGTCGTAATCGGTAACTGTTACCAAGTAGGATTTCAATACTCCATTGTGCAAAGCAGTTTGTACAGGTACGTTTGATGCAATCTGTAAAGTCTTCTGACATCTCAACAATTGCAATATAATGACTTTTTTCAACGCCCAATAAACACGCCAATGTAATTCAGTGCATCGAGTTCTTGAAATATTTCAAGTTCAATGAAGCTTGGCTGTTGTTACTTCATTGTTGTTTATTTTCACCTTCATATCATGTATCCATTGACCTGAGATTCCGATTTCCATAACTTAATCAAATATCTAATTGTGTGTGCAAAAAAATAAAATCAATATGTACACTGACAATAATGGAAGATAAACGCAATAATTGTTTGCATTATGGAAATAGAAATAATATTTCTAAGTACGACGATAAATACCACCCACAACTGTTTACACACTATACACTTGGAACCGCGGAAATTTGTTTCGAAAAATAATATTCTGAAATAAAGAACGTCTAAAAAAAATACTGCTGGCAGAGTAGCTGATCAACTACTTGGATAAGCATGGGCAATCTTCAGTAAAATTGCTACTTGAGAGAAATTGGTAAAGGTGAAGTCATAAGTGCGGTCAATGTTGGAAGAGGGTTTAATAAATACCCCCATATGAATAGGAATGTTATCCTTGCTTATCAATCATTGATATGAGTAGGACGAGTCCTACCGATACGCTATCTTCAGATCAGCAACCGTTTACAGGAAAAGCTATCACTCTATGAATATGATTGATCAGAGTAATTGTGCCAGCGTGTCCTCTCGCCTTCCAATTTATCACTTCAATACCAAAGGCTAAATTGCATAATTTATATTTTCAGAAATATCGAGTAGCCAATTCCGATAGAATATGGCAATATCATACGGCATTTCTCACTTGCTTTTTTATGACAACAAACTGTATTTATCGAAGACCCTGGTTGTGGAAGCTGGTATGAATTCATGTGATGATTAATGAAATAGTTATATCGGAAGTCAACAGATTCCTAGCTATACTCCCTTGTGGAATTAAACCAAGTTTTCGCTTTAAAAAAAAGACGACAGTGTATAGGAACGGAAATAGATATTTCTGGATAAAATATTGAAAGCCAATTTATATGACTTGTTACTGTTTTAGTAACACCTGACATCACTTCTTTTTATGGATAATTCACAGAGCTAAGAAATGTGCTATGACATCTCTGACGAAAACATAACTAAAACTCATTGTCAAATCTAGTGTAAAAAATTGTAGCTTACGAGTTAAAATTTGGAACTTCACCTGCTTCATTAAAAAGTTAACTCTAATCGTATACACTGATGTCTTAGTCAAACATTAAGATCAAGTCCTTGGGGCATTTTATCAGTTTTAGCAGAACGTGTTCAATATGGTGTTTGAAATATGAGCCTGTTGTGTAGAAGATTCTATCGGGTTTTATTATAATAAATCTTATTACTAATAGCGAGTAGTGATTGATCTGTAGCTGATATTCCCCGGAGTCCCGGCATGTAAACCCATACAATGATTACATTATGATTTATGATATGAATTAATTATGAGGTAGACATTAAGTCACAATAAAGGTGGTCGTATGAAATTACAAGATAAAATGAAAACGTGCTAAAAATTGATCTCCCGTAAACATAAAGTAACTAAAATAACTTGCCAGACAAGCATCTGGTGTCCACGTTTCCTTCTTTATTTTCCTGATGGTGTAATAAACCTTTTTTACTTAATATGGTGTTAGTTAATTAAAGAGTGATGGTTAGCAGATACTTGTGCCTAAATCACTGCATGCTGCTGTAATACTGTTAAATGGTTTAACAATTTACTTTAACAGTAAGTATGCGTACGTAATTTGATGCTTAACACCAACTATAATGTTATTATTACCATCCACATATGTGCGGTGTTAATAAACATTAAAAACATCATACTATCATTCGAGTGATGTATAAATTAAAACAAACTCTGATAACATTTGTGTCGTCTTTATTGGTTTGATGTTATCAATATGATCTAAAGTGATTTGTTAATATTTTTAATTGATGGACTGGGGTTGTTTTTCTTGATATGCTGTTATCAATATGGATCTTAAGCAGTTTGTTTTGTTTTGGTTTTTTTTTCAGTTCATAGACAATGCCTGTTCAGACGCTTACGTTGAACTAGTTAAAAACAATGATCGTTAAACCGGTTTAAAGTAGCAACGTCTCTAAAGCTGCGCCCACACTGCATGCACATTCATTGCGAATTCCGGAGACGGATTAGGTTTTCCGGGATTAAATGCGGTACGTCACATTACAGTTTATTCGGATTGAATTCAGAATGAAAAACGCCACACTGAATACGCAGTGAAGGCCATTCATATCCAAAATCGCTGCGCCAGACTTTCGTATTGGTGATCTTATGTTGCTTATGTTTAATTTCCTGATTCAAACAACGCTACATCAGCAACGCCGGATCTTACATCTTCCACACCTTGCCACGCAGCGCCGAGTACGATTTTGTTGGCACCAAAATCAAGTGCGAATGAGGATGATTACCCTTTTGGTAGCGTTTGCTTTGCAAGAACACGTATGTATACATGTATTTCACAAAGATACCTTTCATAATTGAATGTTATGAAATGGGGTTAAACTTCCTACTGTTCTGGTCTGATTGGGCTTATAAAGACGGGCAAAGACCATTTTCCCAGGACAGCGGCGCTACGGTCTACGCTTTTATCGAATTCCAACTATCAAGGGATTTTATGTGTACACGGGAACTCTGTCTTTCGTCCCATCCGAACGACTAGACAGCTGTCCATGTCATTCCTTACGCCCTGCAATTACTGAACCATCGTGGTTCCCTTTTCATAATTCCAATCCTTTCAGCACTACGTAATACATTTGGCGAATAAGGGGATGGATGGAAAAACCAATTGATTTACGATAATTGAATGTTAGTATAGGGGAGAACTCAGAATTTAGTGTGTTGTAAATGTTTGCATTACTGACAAAAGGAAAAGTGTGTCATAACCCTTTTTGAGGGCGTATGACAACATATCTTTTAGTTGGTTATGTTACCACAGTATTTGTTTCAGTGACGAAGGGCTACAGCTATGTAGGCTACACCAGAAAAGATTTCTGTTTTGTTTTCAGAATACTGGCGCGGGCCGTAATCCCTGTCGCCTTTGGATGAAATCTCGTCTTCGGAATTATTGGCAGGAAATTGATCATGGTGAATTTGGAGAGAAAGCGATTGGCGAGAGAACATCCGCATGTCAAGGGCTTCGTCCGATATGATGTTCAATTTGTTGAGACCAGCCATTACAAAACAAGACACAAGACTCCGGAGGCCAATGGCTCACCACGAGCGACTGACTGTAACATTTTGGAAACTGACAACAGTTATAAGACTCTGGGACAGAAATTTGGACTTGGACGGTCAAAATTTAGATCTGAATTAAGCGTGTTACACTCAAATCTTGACTGCGAATAACCCTATCGGAATAATTGTTCCTGGTTGAATTCGGAAAAAACATACGGATTCGTTAATTCAGACGGTCCTCCGGAATTCGGATTGTTTTTCCCGGAATAAAAGCGGTGCGTCACATTACAGTTTATCCTGATTTAATTCAGAATGAAAAGCGTCACACTGAATGCGCAGTGAAGGTTATTCTTATCCAAGATGGCTGCGCCAGACCTTCGTATTGGTGGTCTTATGTTTAATTTCCTGAAGCAAACAACGCTACCTCAGCGACGTCGGATCTTACATCTTCGACACCTTGCCATGCATCACCAGAGACGATTTCGTTGGCAACAAAATCAAATGCGAAAGAGGATGATTACTCTTTGGGTAGCGTTTGCTATACATTAACACGTATGTGCATGTATTTCACGAAGATACCTTTCATAATTGAAATATAATGAAATGGGATCAAACTTCCTACTGTTCTGGTCCCACTGGGCTTATAAACACGAGCATCGCCCATTTTCCCTTAGCTTATGAGTGCGCATGTTTCGTTGCCTGACAACCTATCTTTTACCTGTTTATGTTACCACAGTATATGTTTCAGTGACGAAGGGCTACAGGTATGTAGGCTACACCCAAACTGATTTCTGTTGGTAACATCAATATTTATTTATTCCCACAATACTGACCCGGGCCGTAACCCCCTTTAACTTTGTGGGAGATATCTTTATCGGAATTAATGGCACGAAATTTATAATGGCGAACTTTGGGGAGATAGCGATTCGGGAAAGAACCTTCGCATGTCAAAGGCTACTTTCGATGTAATTAATTTGCTATTTGTTAAGCCCAGCCATTGCAAAACAAGATACAAGACTCCGCAAGCCATTGTCTCACCAAGGTAGACTTCTGATATTCAAAATTTAAGACAAAATAAACATTTTGCCATTGGTGCCATTCAGCGTAATTTGTAACAAGTGACTAGAACGAACAAGGCTAGATATTTGCCACAGGGTGGTTGGGTGGCCGAGGTTAGCGTGCGCGCGCAATATCATACGGCCTATCATTGAGTCAACTGGCGTGGTCTCGAATCCCCAGTTGCAGTTGTACGTGGCAAGGAGTAAGGTTTTCTCCGGGTACTCTGGTTTCCACCCACTACTTAAGACCTCTACGCGCAAGCGAATTATTGAATAAAATCGAACCGTCCCAAAATGACATAGTTTGTGTCGAGTGGACGTTAAGCCCAATATCTCTCCGTATTCCACAACTCATGTCAAATGGCGACGCCATAACATATCTGGAGAGCATGCGCAATACTGACCCGGGCCGTAACCCCCTTTAACTTTGTGGGAGATATCTTTATCGGAATTAATGGCACGAAATTTATAATGGCGAACTTTGGGGAGATAGCGATTCGGGAAAGAACCTTCGCATGTCAAAGGCTACTTTCGATGTAATTAATTTGCTATTTGTTAAGCCCAGCCATTGCAAAACAAGATACAAGACTCCGCAAGCCATTGTCTCACCAAGGTAGACTTCTGATATTCAAAATTTAAGACAAAATAAACATTTTGCCATTGGTGCCATTCAGCGTAATTTGTAACAAGTGACTAGAACGAACAAGGCTAGATATTTGCCACAGGGTGGTTGGGTGGCCGAGGTTAGCGTGCGCGCGCAATATCATACGGCCTATCATTGAGTCAACTGGCGTGGTCTCGAATCCCCAGTTGCAGTTGTACGTGGCAAGGAGTAAGGTTTTCTCCGGGTACTCTGGTTTCCACCCACTGCTTAAGACCTCTACGCGCAAGCGAATTATTGAATAAAATCGAACCGTCCCAAAATGACATAGTTTGTGTCGAGTGGACGTTAAGCCCAATATCTCTCCGTATTCCACAACTCATGTCAAATGGCGACGCCATAACATATCTGGAGAGCATGCGCAATAGACTGGAATAACGACACACTAGAAACTTCTATTCGGTTGAGACTCATGCTGTATTTCGCTGGACATAACTGATTTGAAATTAGAGTCAAAACGATTTAGCTCCTTTAACTTTGTGACCTGAACGCAAATGATGAGTACAGGGGAAGAAATATAAGTCACATTTTTGTCTTTTTGCATTAAAGTCAAAACAAATTTTTTGACGAGAATGCTAGACGCGAACAAAACAACAAGTGGGTTTAATTGCAACTCTAAAGTGATGTTTAATATGAATCATAATACCAGTACACAACTGATTTCCACTTTTCAGCCAAATTAAGGTCAAATAAAGGGTACGATTCACGTCTTTGCCCTGGTGGTCTTTTCAGAAGGGCCTTGGTTCGATGTGACTCTGATCGTTTTTACCTGAAATGTATTGTTCCCATAGAGTCATAACTCTATGATTGTTCCACAGAAAGCTTATACAATTTGCTACCAGATGGCGCCATTAACTGAGGTTCATTGTAAAGATGACTTAGATCGTTGTTCCCCCGTGCTCTTGTAATCGGTCTAGGCAAAGCAATAATTGACTAAGGATTCTCACCTTTTCAAAGATTTATTTTTTCCCTCAGGCTAAATTTCATTTCGTCTTATATGTCCGAGTTACGTAAATTTGTGGGTCACCCTGTATTTAGATTTCAATGGTGTCTGCCAAGCCGTTCGGCAGAAGTGGACGTATTTCAGCATGTTGTGCTGCACACACTGACACTATAGCGAGGTAAGCGAGGTCTTGCTAACATGTTCCTTTACATTGTTCAGGCGTTCACAGAGACTGACACACGACCGTTTAGCAGTAAAATGTTTCCCAATACAATTGACTGGTGCCGATTTTATTTTCGACGAAGATACAATAGGACGTACATAGGGAGTAAGTTACATTTCTTGGAAAATGACGGCGTCATTCAGTGCCAGTGTTAACGAAAGCGTGCAAGAACCAAATACAAGAATACGAAGCTACCCATGCGAAGAGGTGAGAATAGTAAACTGGGTTGGCTTATAGTATGAATGTAAACACAACACGACCCTGTCTTAAAGGAGCTAATATATGGAACCTAGAAATTGAAACAAGTGGGTCGCAACGCGTATAATACTGTAATATGAATGTATATAAACTGATATACATTCAATGGTTTCCATTTTACTCTAATTTCAAATCAATTATATTCGGCCAACAGTCTCAATCGAATGCAAATTTCAAGCATCTGGTTATGTACGCCGTTTGATTTGTTGCAATGTGTCTAGCCTTGGGTCTCTTGTTACAACCAGGGTCGAAACGTATTATGGTACACGATTCGTGTACCAATGGTAAAATGTTTGTTTTGTCTTAAATATTGGATATCAGAAGCGCATCTTTTCCGTGAAGATCACATCAATGTTGATTTAAAGTGCGAATCCCGAATTTCATAGAATCTGAAAATTACAAGTTCGTATACGTATGGAATTTTAACGCCAAAATACAGAGAAATTGTGTATTTACCTTGTCTGAAAAGTTCAGTTCAAAATATTCAGTCGTTTGGACGTGAACGTCAAAATCGCACCACAATCAAATATCCGGACACTAGACTTTTTAAATAGTTGAACTTGATAAATGCGACTACATGCGATACCTATTGTACACTTCATAAATAGAGAGCTTGCGGCACTCAGCACTCAGCATGTAGACGCGTATTATCCAGGCACTTTTTAGGATGCAACCAAGACGCCGGTCTTCAAACACAGAGCAATACCGACAATTGGAAATTTTTTGAAAACGTATCACAACGCTTGAGGTAGTTACTAGGGGCTAAGTTATAAGTTATTAAAGGCCTTTCATACAAAATTAAGCAATTTTAAGCCCCAAAATGTAACTGGGATTATTCCTTTAAATTGACAAATAATTCGTGTTTTCAATGTCGAAAACTTTGGATGATATTGAGTTAAGAGACTTGGCTACTTTAAAGGAGCTAAATCGCTAACACTTGGGACCTAGAAATTGACATAAGTGGGTCCTAACGCATATAATACTGTAATATGAATGTATATAAACTGATTTACATTCAATGGTTTCCGTTTTTACTTTAATTTCAAATCAGTTATGTTCGGTGAAATAAGCCAGCATTATCAATCGAATGCAAATTTCTAGCGTCTGGTTATTCCAGTCTACATACGCCGTTTGATTTGGTGCACTGTGTCTATTATAGTAACCACGTTCCTCTAGTCTTTTGTTATAACTGGGGCTGAAACACATTATGGTACACGATTCGTGTACCAATACTAAAATGTTTATTTTGTAATAAATATTGGATATAAGAAGCCAATCTTTTCCCGGTAAGATCACAGCATCAAGGATGATTTGAATTGACAAATAATTCGTGTTTTCAATGTTGAAGATTTTGGATGTTATTGAGTTAGAGACTTAGCTCCTTTAAAACCGGCGATTTTGTCTTTATTAGTATGATATTATCAATATGACGTGATCTCGTCCATGGTGTCTTTATGACTGTTTTAGTCAGATTTAAAGATCCCCTAGCTAACCATAACCTAACTGGATAACTTATGATTTAATTTGTGACACCACGTGCACACTGTTTCTCGTTATATGTGCATTAATTGTTATTGAGTCCGTCGGGTAATATTAAGTTTCTACGATGCTTGTCAATATATTTTGCTGCTTTATAACAATGATGTTATCTACACAATGATGAAATATGTTATGATGCTGTATGTGACTGGGCTGACATGGAATGATTATGGTGGGGTGATATTTTGACATAGGTTGACTATCATATTCCTGAAGCAATGGCCCGAGAAAGCCCTCTCTGGCCATTGCTGGAATAGCGTCTGTTTCTTGAACTTATGCGGGAGTGTGTCTATTCTTTCCGCTCAATGAAAGCTATCACTTAAGTACAGCAACATGACAGTCCTTCGTTTAATCTGGGTCTTCCCTAAAACTTTGGACAGTGATTTAAGGTATTAAAAACGGTGAAAGTATGTTCGTTTCCAAACAGTATTGTTTACATTTCATTCGACCTGATAGCCTCGTTTGTCACGCAATTAGTTTTACTGCAGTATTCTGCTATGCACGGGTTAATTAGGCATAATAAAATCGTAGGCCATGACGTAACGTTATGTAAACATATTTGGTCCAATATTGGCACTCGCTTTAAATGTAAAGCTTTTGTAAGGCAGCTAGTGATTGGGTGGTAGACGGACTACTGACCAATCAAAATTTAAAACAACAATATCCACTCATAATAGCAGTGTGTAGTGGGATTACCTCTTATCAAACGAAACGCTGCGCGGAGTATGGTTGACTATAAGCTCGCTAGAGCTTTTCAAAGTTGTCATGGTGGTGTCAACATAGTGCCAAATTCTTTAAATAACATGTAGAAGTACGGCTAACTATTCATAACAAAACACAATAAAAGATATATATGGATATAGCCACTCTGTTATTTAATAACGACGTTTCGTAACGCATACAGGTCGCATCTAGTGATGAGTAGACATTATTGTCGTCAACAAGGTGATGGGTTGACATGATTTTGTCAATAAAGAGATGGTTTGGCATGATTTTCCCAAGAAGGTGATGAGGTGATATGATTTTCTCAACATACTGATCAGTTTCCAACAAAGTGATAAGATGACGTGAAGTTGTCTAAAGGGAATATACGGATATGATAGTAGATATTAACACGAATTTACATATGGCCGCAAGTAGCTATACTATTTTCTATTACACCTATTGATGCATTTAAGGATGTCTGGAGCCGTACTGGCTTGCCGCTTGGTGTTTCGTACGTGAACTTCGATTATTTCAATTATTTGGATCTTGATTACCTAATGATGCCGCTGCATATTATATATGTACATTAAGTATTTTAATACAGTAGACCAGACAATAGGTTATTAAATTACGGGCTATTTGGTGTGTTTATAATTTCCATAAATTGTGATTTATAGTCTTGCTTGGAGAGCTGTAGTCAATATATAGTTACTTCTTCAGGCAGGGTTAATCAGTTGATGACTATAGGATAGTAAAGTGGGATTATAAATACTAGCGATTGGTAGAATAATTGAAGGGAAGGGTTCCCATGATAGAAACCAGTTAGATTATATTTTCAATTTGCAAATTACAGATAATTATCAACTAAAAGAAAACGAGAAGCTTTCAATGTTTTAATAGTTTCGAATTAGTATCAACTGATTAAATTTACAAAGGGGGCCTCTTCAAATTATATCTTTCTTAAGACGCACCAGGGTTCGAATATTGTCGCTGTTTATTAATTGACGTAATAAAAGATACGTCATGGTGCCGAAAGAGGGAGAGAGAGAAATGGGGTTTAACGTCCACTCGACACAAACCAGGTCATTTCGGAACTAACACGTGGTTCAATTTTATTTCAATAATTCGCTTGAATGTATGGGTCTTTAGCAGTGGGAGTGCCCGGAGGAAACCCACGAGGTTGAAAGGGCGCCCCTATCTCCATACCACATAGGCTCACACCAGGGATCGAAACCACAGCATCAAGCCAGAGGTGACCGGCCAGCTAGAGGTCGAAGTGCGGCACTCTAGACCACTAGGCCATTCCAAACCCCCCTGGTGCCGAAAGGCAATAAAAGTTAGATTCCAAGATTTGCTCAAAAAGTCATCAAAAGACCATTAATTAGTATTGAACAAGCACAATTACCAGAACCTTACAAAATTTGATCGACCTTCCTTTTCACCACAATTTTATGAATTCATCTTTTGTTACGGCGGCACGTGGTAAGAACTTCATATAGTACAAAACGAATATAAGATTTTAGGTTCCAGTAAATTATAACGCACACTGCTAAATTATAATTAAGCATTCGATCTCGATCGGAAAGATACGTGTTTGACAATTTGTTAAAACGAACCCACTGATGCATGCATGTTTAAGAATTGGTGGAGTATTGGCCTTTTTGTGGAACACTTAAGCTGCATTTCCTTTAGTACGGTTCCAGTCCGGCTCCGGTCGGGCTCTGGTCCGGGAGCAGACATGACACACGGCAGGTTGTGTATCCTTATATGCGGTTTTTCAAGCTGAAGGGCTCTCTTTTCAACATGGCACGTGTGTAAGAAAGGGCGAAAATTGGAATTTCCCTACCTATTTTTCGCTTTTTGCCGTGCGGGCTACCCAAACTGTACCGGACGCCGCATAGGGAATCGCATCCGCACATAAGGAAACACTCTTACTAAAATTCTTTGAAAGTGTTTTTTCCGTATCCGCAACCGGACCGGAGCCGGACCGGATCCGTACTAAAGGAAATGCAGCTTTACTTGTCCAAAAATATGTCTGGGACTTAAAATTAAGCATTCATCTCAATCGAAAAGTCACATGTTTGACAATGTGACAAAACGAACTCACCGATGCATACATGTTTTAGAATTGATCGAGTATTGGGCCTTTTTTTCGAAAAGCCCGCCCCACCACCCCCAAAGAAGAGGAACAACAAGGTGCATAGCGCTTGTGGAACAGTTACTGGTCCAAAAATATGTCAGGGACTGCTGCTTTAAGCTGAAGATCCTATGGGTAAACTTAATGGGTATTTTTGTTTATTTATTTTTTGTTTTTTGGTTTTTTTTTTTAAAAAAATCATATTAATAAACTTTCATCAAATATTGCTGCAGCTATCTGAAGACTGAAAGGCAATCTCTCGTTTTTCAATACAGTACACTGCTAAATAAACATTCTTGTTATTAAAAGATCATTCACGCGATAATGATTTATTTCGACGGACGGCCTAGTTTCACAATTTGACCTACAAGCACTATCTGCTGCATGTTATTTTTATGAGTGATTTTATGTTTCACACCGTCTTTCTAGAAAGGATAATTAATATCAATCAGAATTCTATCCCTGAAATTAATTGTATGCAGTGAATTGATGTACATTTAAGGGGGTTGTCTATGCATTCATTATTCATTACTAAATTGGGTATTCACTTTGTTCAATATAATTAATGTAAATAATTATCATATATTCAAGATAATCTCGGATTAAACTAACTATCGAAATCCATGCACTGGCCTAGATAGATGAACTACTTTGCAGGGGCGTCCTTGAACTTGAAACTGGTATAGGCTGTCATATGTAAGAATATAGGCAAGGTACCGTTTGGTGGGTCTTTCTCAAATTTTGCACACACTCTAACTCAAATTCCATCCTCAGAAAAGTACATGTTACTGTAAAATCGATTATTTTTTTCACCACATAACGACCCTATGGCAAGGCCATTTCTTTAATTTGTTCGAGTTTAAAATAACCAAAATATACATTATTGTAATAGTTTGCTGCACATTTTTTATATATGGTAATTGTGTATTTAAAGTTTGTTTTTGTCATCTAAAGAAGTGTCACTGTGATATATTTATGATCCTATTTAGCTGAACCACGATCGAGAAAGAAAAATTTCATTTCAAATTTGCATGCCATTTTCATATTTAGCACTTGTGTTTTGTATATTATTCACGATTCGAGTTGTTATTTAAAAAAATTAGGAAAGCTCAGGAAACGAATCTCACCATATGAACGTGGTTATCCTGTACAGTTAAACATGATCATTTCGCAGTTTGACAATCGTGAATATTGTTGTATTTATGATTGTGTTTCTAGAGGTAGCATACATGTCTTTAAGATTTTAGGAAGGAAAATGTGAATAAAGTGAAACATAGTATCGGATGTCATTTGTTGTAATATCGCCTTTTAAAGAAAGCAGAGGTATTGAGTTCGGCAGTCTTCTTCTAGTGAGCTAGGTGTTCCGTAGATAAATGGCTTGACCAGTTCGACGATGGGCATTTTATTCATAGGGTGAGCAGAGGGAAGTTATTTGATTGGATTCAATTGAAAGAGGCTGACGAAACTTGGTGAATTGTTTCACTACATTACATCATTGGCCTAATGAGTACTATCTGCTTAGGCTAAATACATAATCAGTTTGATTGTTTGATGCTTTACAAAAAGATGAATGATTTATAGGTGCCGTTTATTTAAACTGGGATGCATCAGCTGATAATCAAGTAACTCCGACCAAAAACAGAAGAGCACTCGGATCAAGTAGGGATGGCTCCAGGCATTTTTGCAGGAGTCCGATTTGCCATGTACCTAAGACAAAAAATCTTTGGGGGAAGGGGTTCATGGTTTCTATCGTCATTTTGGCGTATATTTGGGGTAATAAGGCGCCACTCTGAGAAAACACAGAAACTGGGATTTTACATAAAAACATACTACATGATAATACTAAGGACCTACAATGCTGCCTTGCAGTTTTACTGATATACAATAAAACTTTAATGAAGCAAAATACGAAAGCAAAAACCGACCGCGACTTCGTCAAACACCATAATAACAACAAAATTCATTAGATTATTTTTTTTCCAATACGCAGGGGCACTGTTAACTTGGCAAGAAGCTAAAATAGTGTTTTTCACAATTATGACACCAAATATATTGGGGAGGATAAGTGGTGTAAATGTTTTTTGATGAACCGTTTTTTAATGTTATCGATATCTAGCTCGATTGTTAACGTTCAGATACCATCCGTCATAGTAGAACTATCTGATGGCAAAGGATAAAGGACACGGCCGTGACACTTTTCTCATAAAAAGGTGTTGTTTTACAATTTTATGTAACCGAGCTTTGGCATTCCATGACAAGCTTGCAACAGAAAGCAGTACAAATTGAATATAGTACGCACAAAAATAGTATTTTTAAAAGTACAAGCTTACGAATTAATAACTACTCAGTTGTCATTGGGTTTTTTCTGTGCTTCGTGATGAGATAATAACATGGACATGTACACTACAAAATGCCGCTTTATATATGCAATATGGAAGATTACACAATGAGCAGACAGTTCTCGTTCTAATAGTTAAAAAAGATAATGGAAAGGGAATTTGCAGAAAATTTCAGTAAAATTGATCCACTCTAAACCGAGATTTTAGCAATTGAATTTTCGGCCCAGCCTCGACCATCATTACTAAGGCTGGTTCGATAAAAAAAAAGATATCGTCACGATCATATGCATTTCATGATTAATTCATGAATGAAAGTTTAGCAGAAAATCGAATCCTAATCGAGTAGGTATCATAGGCTAGTGTTGACATCGATAGTTGATTATGGATTTGGGCTTACCATGTAAATAGTGGATTGTTGGCTTACCATGTGAATAGATGACTAATTAATAATTTAGATAAGATTTCAGGCCTAAAGAAAGACCTAGCTATAGCAGGATTTAGCTCTTTCATAATGAATGTTTAAGAAGACATAAGATTAGTTCATCTGTTTCGATTATAATAATGCAATGATAATGTGTAAGCCATTTAGGTCAACTCTGTGCTCCCGTTTAAATTTAACTAGTCTGTTAGTGACGTCATCAACACTGCTAGATCTTTAAATATGGCATCCCCAAATTTAGACAAAGGTCATGTATTTAGTAAATTGTCGGTAAAATACGTGTTAATCGTGTTTATGCCCTTTCCAATTAACAACTACAGGTCATAGTTCCACTAGTTACGCTATACATGCATCTTTAATTTCATGAGGCGGTTGACAGAAGTGTTTAAAAAGGGTTTTTTCTTTTGCAGTTGTAGATATTAACATTTCATTTGCAATCCGATTTCACGACTTTTTGTCCCCTCAACAAATCACATCATTCTTTCATTTCGTGGCAGTATTTTACTTTTTTATCGACCATTCTCAAGGTTCCATATTTGGCAATTTGCAACTATGCAAATTTGATAGACTGCTATCGAAATTTTAAAACAAATCTCACGATGTTCAGCAATGAATGCAATATAATAGAAATCTACCGATAAAATTCTAAAAATTATAAATTAATCAAATTAAGATCATAAAACAAATAAAAATTATTATTATAAAACTATGAAAAACAGTCTAGCGTGATTCATTCGGTTCTTGTCGTTTCAATAAATATGGTTATAGGCTACTTAAAGGGAATTATGTAAGATTAGATAAAGAGCTGAGCCGAGATATTAGCGAGTCAAATTTAGGATTGCCTCGTTCGGCGTTACTACCGTTGGTACGATAATAAAAAAAATGTCTCTGTTATCCAGCATCCCAAATGTATTCAAATCCGCTAAATATCCCAGGCATCGAGAGTTGTTTGCCGAGGATGTTCAGTGATGCTGGACTGACTGCCTCTCCAGGTAGCTGTCTAGTCATTCGGATAGGGTAAGAAACCAAGATCATGCGTACACATTTGCATGAACTTAAGTGAACCCTTGACAGTTGGAATTTGCAAAAAGAGTAAGTTGTAACACGCTGTTCGGACAAAATATTCCTCATAGCACACATTATGACACATGTCACTTTATGGCATATATCCGTTTTTCGTTAGTCCCGTTGTAGCAGAAAAAGTAGGAAGTGAAACCCTATTTCATTTGATTTGTCTTGAGAACTTAATTAATGTCTAAATAATAATTCAGATAACATTTCAGGCCTAAAGAAACACCTGTAACACGCAGATTTAGCTCTTGCATAATGTATGTTTAATAACAAAAAGTAGGTTGTAAGGTTCGTGATACATAATGCAAGATTTAGATAAAGAGCTGGTCGTTCTTGTTATAATAGTCGAAAAATAGACACTGAAAATGGATTGCTTTATTCTGAGCAACGTTATGAAGTTTGAGAAGATATAGATTAAATAGTCTCGATAGTCAAGTACCCATTCTACGATATTAAAAAAATGTTTCTAGATTATCCATTTAAACGTTACATTATTAAATATCTAGGCCATCTTTTTTTCCAAAGAGTTGATTAATGGCTTGAAGAAATCTCTAAATAATAAATTAAATAGTATTTGAAGCCAAATAGACTTAATTAGCTCTTACATAATGTATCTTTAATGTAACCATTTATTTTCTTCACATCTTTTAAAGACTGGTATATTAACATGATCCGAGAATCCCCACCTCTGTTTGTATTTACTCACATTTAAAGTGATCTCCTGCATAAAAGTACAAGATTTCAATGTTGCACTAACCACAGAGTAAAGCTGAATGAAATTATTCGAAGGGGTCATACTGACCCACCAACGACCTTGAGTGAAACGATGTAGACCGAATGTATATTTATATTGGTTAGCGAACAAATTAACTTGAGCCGTCTGAAAGGGGATTTCTCTTAATATATCTTACATTTGTGAACCATAACCAAGAGTTTCTACACTAAATCTCATAGCTTGAGATGATGAACTAAATGTTTTCCTGTACTTTTTAATCGCTTCCAGATATGGTTAAATTTTTAATATCCCTGGTAAGAGTTTCTTGCGTGTTTATTCTGTCAACTTGAAAAGAATATTTTCATTTCTATCGGTTACATTAAACAAGGAAATCTAAACTACATTCACATATGTAGTCGACAATATCAATTAAATTCCTAGTAGAAAATATTTCTATTATTATTAAAAAAAAATCACCGGGAGATTATATGAACCAATTTAAGAATAGTGCATCATAGGTATGGGGTTTTTTTTACCTCAAAGAAATGCAAAAAGTCTATGGACCTTCATTATTTTCGACAATAACGTACAGAGTTACCTCCCTTTGGTTGTTTACCTTGTTATTATGGCCACTGGCATTGAAGGTTTCTATAAAGACTTCTAGTTATTCCTAAATCGTGTTAGCACCCAAGAAGCCTTAATTATGATCCAACCTTTAATAAATGAAATCTTGTAAGTATAAATAATGACTATGCATATACTCATCTCTATATCTAAATATTATTAAATAAGGCTTGAATATTAATTGCGAGTAAATTTGATTTATCAGGTTTGAGAGTTTCCACGAAACGCTAAATATGCACGTGCACATGTTATCTAGAAAGTCTAAATATAAAATATAAACATTACAATTAAAGTACATTTGAAAGTTGGCTGAGATATTGCCGCCAATCCACTAGAACCGAATGGGTTATATCTTTTGTTTAGTTAATGTAACATATTATGATGATACATAATATGTCTATATGTCAATTTTCTAAATTACCTTCTTGGAAAGCACTGTATATTACTTATATATTCAGTCCCGAAACTACTTTTGATCTATAACAGTTTCAATAAGTATTTAAAAAGTTTTGGCCAAAAGGTACCATAGATAACTATTTATATTATGCTAATGGAACTTTCACCTGTACCTCCTGGTACAAATCGCATGTTTATCTCTATTCGATGGAGAATAACTTGGATATTAATTACCATCGAAATCCTTAACACTTCCTGTGGGTCGTCTGAAATGAGAAGTCACATATTTTTATCAGTATGCGTTGATTTGTGTGTGCAATTTATAAGCCGAAATGTAAAGAAATTAACAAATTATTCACCTTGTGTGAAAAAAGAACTGGAATTGCTTATCGGGGTCGGGTAACTAAGGTTAGGGAGTGTATCTGTTCCTTAAAATGGATGAAATAGTAAAAGCCGCTATCGCCACCGTTATAGTTCTACGAAAATGTATCACATAGCTTCAGAATTTACGGGGAACTTGAAAAACGGATTAACCAGTTTCCAAAACTAAAAAAAAAATCTGGGACGGTTCCTTTAAATCTTCATAGTTTTGTGCAGAAAGGCTAGAATGAACATAACACATCAAGTGTCATATTATCTAATTCACTATTCCTCATTAATCTTACTAAAGACTTAACACTGACCATGTCACAGACAAGGGTTCAACAGTTTTCCTTTAAAAAACGCTAATGTTACAGAATCTGATGATAGAGGATTATTCAGATATAATTGACAAGATAGCAGTATCCAGACTAGTATCATTTAATAATGACAGGGGCACCCCAAGTGTTGGAGGAAATGGACATCGAAAAACAAAAGGACAGCATTTACATTCCAGGGAAATGACAGTAATGATAAACGTATAGTTATGGCCAATTTGTCCCGGACCTACTCTAATTAATTAGACTGAATTTCGTTGCTTTTTGATGTTTACTATTAGGGTATACAATAAGGACTAACAGCATAATTTAAGAGGTTCGTTTTTAATAAAACATTTCCCTGGCAGATGCTTTGGACTGGTCGGGAATGGCTTTAATGGGAACATAAAATTCACAAAGAAGTAGTTAGATCTTCATGATGTGATTCAGCTTTACAATGTAATTTTCCTCTTACTATTTGAAAAATATTTTGTAAGAAGTGTGACTTTTAGATCTGTATGACGTATACCTATAATTGCTTGTTTTAACTTTAGCCACCGCGGTTGACTATTTTGTTGGATGACTTTAGTTGTTAACAATCCCATGTCTGTATATAATACATGTCTTTATTTTATTGTAAAATCCTCATATAAGTACATCCATTAGATACCCATACCGCTATGGATTCAAATCATTAAATATCCTCCCATAAAATTACACTTCCATTGTTTGGCTAATGTATTTTGAAGCGTTTTCTAATTAAAACCATATCTTAATGAAGCCGGTGCTCAATTACAGCAAAAGACTGGTCCTCAGCTACATTATATCCATTGGATATATTTAGAAATTAATTAAAATAAAGATAACGTATATATCTAATTATAGTACAGCAAAGTTGACGAGATGCTGTCATTGAAACCATATATTCATTCAAGCTAATTATCCCACCATTTCACACCTGTTGTCAGCTTTAACAATCTGTCTTCCTGCGTAGTAGGGATTTATATTACCAATACTGGACAGTAATCAAAGTGTTGATCATGGAATGGAACAAAACATGACTCCATACTAACAAATATTATAACAGTTTGATGTTCTTGCTGTACATGACGTTTCCAAGTCAAACGCTATGTGACCGTTGAAAAAGTGTTTGATAAAGAAAGCTATTACGTCATTCCAGTCTCCAAAATCAATAATCAGTCGAGTAGTATTAAGCTTCTTTCATGAATACAAAACTTGTACAAGAAAAGTAATGAAGTTCATATACTGGCTTAATTCCTCAAATTCGTCTACGAAATGTAACTGGTTTTCTTTATTCATGGTGCTGTTTCATGTAACTAATTTAGTTACTGTTTCAATACTTAAAATTCATCAGATAAACGTAACAGGTTTAGTTGTTTATTCCCTAAATTGGTCAATGAAATGTAACTGGTGTAGTTTTACTTTCAGTTCTGAAATTGGTCTATGAAATGTAACTGGTATATAGTGTTTCATTCCTTAAATTCGCCAATGAGATGTCACTAGTTAAACTTTAAGATGTGGTTATCTTTTTATGATTTATTTAGTTCAGTAGAACGACGCATGCTTAGTAAGCATTTCAACCATTGGTCAAGGGATTTTGAATGTGAGCCCTCGTTGGCCAACTTAAACTCCTCGACAAGAGGACATTAAGTCCTTCTAATTCACAGATTTTCAATAAATATGTTGTTATTGTTTCATTTAATTACATTTTTTCTCAACACACGTGGATCAAAAGTCACACTTTTCTTTAGGCGTTAAATTGGTGACCTGTCTCCCAACGTCCCCCCAGCCGTTCATATACGCTCCTGTATAGATGGTTAGACGGAATCCAGCTTGCACAGATGTAAATTCATCATTTATTTATGTCACGGAATCCCGGTTCTTAAGCGTGTAATTTACATCTGAGAGTATACCACCACATTCATTTATCAGTCTATCCACAAATCTTATAAGACTTGACCCTGCATGTGAAAGGTCTATAACTGATCCGTGACTTCCATGGGGGAAACCGAACCGAAATCAATGGCCATACAAAATGTTTTAGCTTCCATTACCAAAAACAATAAAAACTCGAGAGTTGCCGACCGCCTTCTATTTTGTCAGCAACAAAGTCTGACTCTGAAGGCGGAACTTGTCCGGAATTATTTTCCCTGTTTTAAAAAAACTTCTACGAGAACTAACTGTCCTTGTCGAGAAAATTAAATGAAAATTTTTATGGTATTATTGGGCTAGATAATCGGAACCAACAACTGTATATAGTTGTTACTTGTGTCACATAAATATAAATCTGCGGGTCACTGGCTTTATTATTTAGAGTAGCTTATCTTCGATAGTTTTCGCAGTTTTGGTCACAGAAAGCTTGTAAAAATTCACACATTAATTTCGCAATACTGTTTTTTTTTGGATTGAAATTCAACGGAAACAGCTTTTGAATAATAGTATTATTAATACACGAATAGCTATTGTTACCGTATACAGAACGTGATTACAGACACTATGTGATGTCCCACCCATCTTATTATTGTCTCCATAGAACCATTTCTACTGTTTCTTATTTGTAAATCAAGGCTTTCCTATATTGTCGCCCCTGTCCATCAGTCTACAATCATATTGACATTGCGCAAGCTCTTAGAATTAAGTTTTTCGTCGATTTTCATTGCATTGTCTGGTGATCCCTATAAAATACCTTTCAAAGTTACGAAATCAATTTTATATCCAGTTACATCGAGCCACTATGAATTCAAAATAATCATCGAATAGATCAAGTATCAAACCAATATTTGACACTTATTATTGGACATTCTTTTGGAAGTTGCTGAACGTTGATCGGGGCATTTAACATAAACGTCACCCCTTACTATGTTAAAATCAGATTAGGTAACAATGAAAATTTGTAAAAATCCCCCCAATGAGGTTAATTGCCAAAACGAATGTGTTGTTACATCACTCCCCAACCGCATTACACGAAGAAAGTATCAGCAACATCTTCCGATATTTACAGATTACGTCACTCAAATGTAACTGATATTCGACTTGTTTAATTTGGTGCGAAACCTTTTTCCAGATGTATATAGTTTTAAAAAATCAATGTTAAAATCACCAAAAATAATATATGGTTTATTGGGCCAATAACTATACACAGGACACTTTCTTTTATTAAAATCCCGTATGAAATATGGAAAGTTGTTGGGGGGTTTTTTATATAAAATAGAGGAATCCTGGTTTTTAGTCATTTCTACCCGCGTTGCTTTTCTACAAAATTAACATAAAAAGCAACGCCGACGAAAATACAAATTCGAAAAGCAATTTTATTATGCGAACAAATTGAGTTCACCACCCAGTTTAAAGTAGCTAATACTGTGTATTGTTTGTAATGAATACCAATTTCGAATTACATCACACCTTGAAATCAAGCCGGACAGAAAGTAAAATGAAATTAAGAGAATTGGGATTTGATTAATTGTTGATTGAACAATAATTCCTGTTCAGAATCTAAATGAATTCTCAAGTGAAACCTCTGACAAGTTTAATTGTTTTTTGTAGAATTACATTTGACACTACCGTTCCCTCCTTTCTAATTCGATTTTAATTCTGAGCATTGATTGTGAAATACAGCATCACACGTCATTTAACTTAATATAACTTAAAGGGCATATGACTATATTTGAAACCTTGAAATGGACAAAAATGATTCTAAAAGAACATATTAATGTAATATGAATGTATGTGATGTGATTGATATTCAATTTTTTAAAGAAAACAAAATTGGAATTTCTACTCAATTATGTTCCGTGAAATACGTGAACAATTCAAAATGAACGGCAGTCGTTAATGTCTGCTTAGTGTATTCTACACGTTTTTTTTAAACTATTGTTTTGTTATTTGTGAATCAACTTTTACTAATTACTTCCACATTGGGTTTTTTTTTTGGGGGGGGGGGATTTGTTTTTGTTTTGTTTTGTTTTTTTGTTATTTGTTTTTTTTTGTTGGTTTTTTGTTCAATACAAAATGACACCGAAACCATAGGATACGCGACTCGTGTACTAATTATGTTAATTTTGTCTTAAAATATTGGATATTAGGATTATATAGTTGCACGGCAAGATAACAGCATCAATATTGATTGAAATTGATCAATATTGAATATTATTTAAAATATTGAGTTAGAGACTTAATAAAGTAGATAAAGGGCGACGAGCGAACGTAAGATTTAGATAAAGAGCTGACAGTTCTCACTGAAAAAGAAACAGTTTTAAAAGGGATAATGAAGAAGAAATATATTGCAAATTTCAGCCAGATTACTGTGTTCTCAGGGAAGTTAACCATGTTTGAGGTTTTGAATAGAATAGTACAGTCTCGATTTTCGCCAATTATTAAAAACGGCAATCATGTTTCAATCTATTAAAAATTACGATCCGTTGGTCTTGGGAGTGGATTGAGGACTTAACATGTAATAGATGTCTAATTAATAACTTATGTAACATGTGAGGTCAATAAAGACCTACAATAAGCAAAATTTAGCTCTGACATAACATATTATGTTTTAAGTTACATGGTAAATATAGAAGTGAACTAAAATGAATGTAAACTGTATTTGATGGAACAAAATATAATTTAGGTTCCAAAGAAATTTTATGATTTGGCTTGTTCTCCGTCCGCCTCTTGTAAAATGTGAGCGTCGGCTTGTTTATTTTATAAGGGGAGGGGTTAAACAATGTATCCCTAAACCGTGTGTGATATAAGTTCGACGATTCGAACAAAATTGGTTACAAACCCGAAAATAGGGTCTAAATTATTTGAAATAAAATTGAGAAAAAATAAATGGGTGAGTTTGCATACAACCAGAGGCAATAATCCAGGATGATGCACTCCAACATGTGTTTATATCGACAGGAACAGAGATCTTTGAGGTATAAACATGTTTTTTTTTTGTTTTTTTTTAACTTTCATCCAAATCTGATTTGAAAAGTGTGATCCCTGGTGGCAACGCCGGATTAACCATGGGGCACCATGGGGCACAGGCCCCAGGGCCCACCACATTAGGGGGCCCCCCACAAAAATCTCAGTTGCGCGCCTCGGGCTCCAACGGCCGGTGACCTGGTGACGGGGCCCCTCCGATGCTTCGACGGCCCTCCATCGTAAGTCCCTGGGGCCTCCTCAATACATGTGTTGCGATCGACATCCGAGAATTTGGTGTAATCCGATGGTGGGTGTAACACATGTTTTTTTATTGTCGTGAGATCTTCTATCGGACCGACCATCGTCTAACTCGAATTATCGTATAACTCGAACAAATTACACGTCCCCATCATTTCAAGTAGCGCGAATTTTGCCTCAGTTTGACGTACGATTGTATATAAGCTGTAGTTGTTGTTGTTGTTGATATTTGTTGTGGGCATAAGCTGAATTTGATGAGATGCACACCATGATCACACAAAATATTCATATTTCTTGATTAAATCTCGTATTACCATTTTGTTTGTCAAACATCGAGTCCGGATTGGTCGTAACGTTACGGCCTCCATTCATCAAATCATCATGGGGGTATAATACGATTCCGAATCAAGTAACCCCGTTATTTATCGCTGAGCGACTTCAAAATTAGCTTTGATGTCGCTCTGCCCACTTACAGTCCCCTCCTCTAGAAATGTCATCATTTCATAGCACTCGCATGGATTGGTCCACTGAAAGAATGCTAGAATGCGCTAATTTGGTGGAAGAATTTTATTTTTTTCTGGGGGAAGTACTTCTAAATGGCTCCAGCATAGGTGCCTGAAATGCCAGGAAATCACGTTTCTGGCCTCCAATTTCTGAAAATTTCTTTGGGGGGGGGGGGGAAGAGAAAACACCCAGACCCCCCCCCCCCTATGCGGACCTTCGCGCCTTTGGCGCTCGCGGTCAGTGACCGGTCAGTGACCAGGGGCCCCCCACATGTTCCAGGCCCCAGGGCCCCCACCATGGTTAATCCGGCGTTGCCTGGTGGGTCCACAAGCTTAAACATGATTTTTGGTACAAGCAGTGGCCATAATCGAAAGGATTCGAGATCTTTGGGTCAGATGCTTCATTAAATTCGGATAAAAATTGTCACCTCTAGCGCGATTTTTCGTACAATCAAGGGTCATAACCCATTACGTTACCGTCCGAACGAAATATCGAGAGAAACCGAGATCTATGAGATATAAACCTATATTTCAAGTTTCGTCAAAATTGGATAAAACTGTGACCCGGAGAATGTCCGCAAACAAAATGTTATTGGACGGAAGGGCTTTTTTGATTTGCCATGAAAATGTGGGTGTACAATAATAAAACATAATCTCCAATAAAAAAATATTCCGATTTTAATATTTTCCATGGTAAATCAAAACTGAATTGTTGATGTCACTGAACCTTACACCGATTGGGCTATTTTCAGACTCCGGTTAACATGCTAACGACATCAGTAATGTGATTACATATAACCAAGGTACGCTTTGATACTGTTACAACAATGTTTCATGTTCACGTAGAATAGTACCAAACCTTATCTTTGTTAAAATAGATAAAGCCATTTTGTGTTATGCATGTGTGTCAATTTGCTCTACAGTATTTCTATACAGCTAGATTGAAGAGTTTAAGGTAATTTAATAAAGCTATCCCGGTGAGCTGATTGAAGCCGTTTTATGTTATTTACCGTTATATAATTCTATTTAATGTCATTTATAGCATCTTGGTCTATTCCCATCATATTACAAATTATTTAGATGGCCAGGTAAATGCATTACTTCACTTAACAAACTAAAAGCTGTGGGTTTCACATTGCTATGTAAACAATTTTGTGGCAGTTTTCGACCCAGTATTACAATTGATAACAAGCTTTTAAAACTATCAATACTCATTAAGTGGGCTTGCAGTTCACAATATTCCTGACACGTTTGTATATAGTTAACGTTGTTGTATCCATATGGGGGGAACAACCTGTTTATGCCGTGTGTAAGTGCTTAACTGATTCATTAAGATAGAAAATAATTATTTCTATGATCCCTATATGATCAAATTTCTTTGATAAAACCTTGAGAGATCAAAGGATTTTCTGCTGATCCTTTCATTTACAAACAAATGTTTTAAATATGGTTAATGGTTTGGGGTTTGTTTTTCTACAATTTCAATGTTTTATCTGCTCTAGGATTGTTTATTGTTGAGTTCTAGCTGAAATTTGTTTTCATTACATAAGAGTAGGTTTTTTTAGGTTTGGAGTTTTTTCTAATCTATTTTGTATAATAAGCCATTGGATTAAAACAAATATTCTGGTTGGCGAATTGCTTATTCACGGACAGTTTATTTGTGACATTAGTGCTGCAAAAAAGCAATGTCTTGTGTTAGTTTGAAATTACATCAATAATATATAAGAGAGTGGAAATGTAAAAAGATTTGTTTGTAAACTTAAGACTTGAACTCACACTATCTTCACAGCAGTATTGTTCCTAGGGGTAAAACGTTGAATTAAACATAAAACTGCTGTTCCAGATGCGAAAAAATAACATTTAACATAAATAATATAAACAAAATTAATTGCCGTTTTTCGCATTGCTCATAGCAAGTAATTCTAAAGTACATCATAGCCTCTAACTTTTATTTCTTAAGGGAATAATTAGCCTTGTCACATTTTAAATATGCAATTCACCATTCAAAGATCAAATTTCTTAATGGCAATTGCAGTTTTTACACCGAATAAAATATTTGAGGAAATTCTTAAAGTGTTTTTGTTGATATTACGTTTTAGACACTGGTTTAAGATTTGATTATAAGGAAATAATAGTAATTGTTTTCAGTTTAAATGGCAATTAATGCCAATTTCCCACCACCACGATTCGTGCTACCATTAAAATCGTGGTTTTAATCGCAGAGTAATCGTAGTGATCTCATATATTGAGGTCATTTGTAGAAATCGTGTTGACCATATCGAAAAGTATCTGCACGTAGCTGATCGTGGACGCAATACGGACAATCCTATCATAACGCATCGCAGGGCAGTGGGAACCTAGCACAAGTGATCCACTGGAAAACTAATTACGGTAGCGGTTCGGATTGTGCGTGGTTGAAAAAATGAGCTTAAAGTTAAACTGACAACCCGGGATATTGTTATTGATTTCAACTCACAAATATTCTTATCTTGGGATAGTGATCAGAACTGTTAGAATTGAGCTAATATCTTTTCTTGGGTTTCTAATCAAGCAAGAAAAAAATACTAATTAGATATATCATGTATATCTTTGATCATGTCTCCTGTCGCAACTCTTTAATTTCCCATTTAATTACTCTCTTTCATCCAAATCAAATCATAGTCTTTGATGGGTTTTTTCCAAATTAAATAAAAGATGGCAAAAACAAAAATATATAATAAAATATATTTTTAAAAAAAAATAAATTTGTGTAATTAAATTCAACGATTATTGTTAAACTTCTCCAGTTCATGTCGGAAATCGGGGTGGATCTATGAGTAAGGCGCTGGCTAAGTATCCAGGAGGTGCCGCTGTCCGGACAAAAGTTTTCCCAATGCACACTACATGGCATAAACCCATCTTCATGCCCAGTCGGTGCACCCAGTCGGTGCAGAAAAGTTAGGCGTTAAAGCCCATTTCATGTCAGTAATTATAAGAGTTCTGTTACTTATTCTGTTATCTATATTGATACACATGAAATTTATGTTCTTGATTTTATCAACATCTTTCTAGTGATAGTTGTCTCGTAGGAAACAGTAGCGGCGATAATGGGACTATGTTACGTCAGATAGACAATGCAAGATGCGTGGGGAGGCACTTAGTGATTTTTGTGCAGTAATCACGTTCTGTGTACATTTATAATAGCAATTCCTGTATTAATCCCCTTATTCAAAGAAATGTTTCCGTTAAAGTTCAATATAAAAAAAGTAACATGGTAGCAACTCCGAATGGGTGTACATTAAATTGATTCATTTAATAGACTGTCTATCAATAGGATTGTTTGATCAAGTAAAGCGTTTTCACGATAACGGCGTTTTGGCGCTATACTTGACATCGTCTGATATCGTTAATGATAACTTTGGTTTTAAACGGAAGCGTGAAGCTTCCAAGGAGTTCCGTGGTTTCCAATACAGTAATGTAATTGACTAGAAATCTGGCCACTTCAAAACTAGATACAATCTGGTTTGTATACAAGACAGTGCATGCGCTTGCCATAAATTAAAGGGGGGGGGGACTTTTAATGTGCCTGTGTGATCTCGGCGCAGTCTATACATTTTAGATGAGTCTGTGTTAATTTCACCGAGGATACACATTTAAGAAATAGAAAATACGTCTAGTCCAAAAAAAACTACCATTTATTATATCATCATTTTTTATTCATGAAACTAGATTTCGAAGATGAATATATGGTTAATCTGAAAAAATAATATGATTAATGCATATAAGATAAATGGAACAAATAAAACTATTTGATGGGATAAAGAGGTAATATGAAGCTCAACGTCCACTCAAAACTGAACTAGGTTACTTCTTTTTAGAATGAAATGAAATGGGGTTTACCGTCCTAAACTGGGTTAATGAAAATGGGCAAACGTCATACAGTGTGCTATGAGAGAAATTTTGCCCCAGCCGCGGCGCTACGACCTACTTTTATATCGAATTCCAACTGCCAAGGGATCTTTTACGCACGACCTCGGTTTTTCGTCCCATCCGAACGACCCGCATCACTGACACGAGAAAACTGGCATGAATGACAAGGGGAAACTACGCCGTTGTATTATAAGGTCCATGGTTTTACCGACTTAGCCACCGGGATCCCCACTTATTTTGAGACCCGTGAAATTAGTGTAGTAACTTAGTTGAACATAACCAATGGAAAACACTAATGGAAGCCACAGGCTAAGTATATATGTAAAGTCTGTCATGTCGTTGTTCGTAAGCAAGATTCTGACCAGGAGAACGACCTACAACACAATAAAGTGGTGAAGAGATTCTTCGGCTAACAAATGCCATGGACGAAATGTTACGCGTAAAATCACTTTCTGTGGATGACTTTCTACTTCTGTTACAAAAGAATAATATCATGACTCTGCTTCCCTGTTTGTACTCATACAGGTACGCGTTAATCGTGAGAACTCGACAGAACGTTCGTGTCAGTGATACTGCCAATAACTTCCCGACGGCATGTGTGGGTGGTCATACGCATAAAAATAAACCTGCAGCCATTAAACGATAATTGTAATGAGAATGCCGTTATTACATTGTGACAAACCCATGGTCGACTGTTTTATCGTTCTAGTATTTAAAGATGTATTTGCTCGGCATTCACGGCTCTTAAAGCAGTAATTTCATATTTTTAAAGTATCTTTTAAAAATGTATTAAAATAAAGCCTTAAAATAGATGGTATCTATCAACAGTCCTACCTTGTTAAAGAATAATCCTATAATTCACTATTGACAAAAATATAATTTTCAACTTCAAATTCAAACGTTTCAAGAAAGCTATTGCATGGGAGAATAGAAAACAAGGGAGGTAATTGTGTGATTATTTCCGGTGTTAATGAGTTATAAGAGTGGGAAATAACGCCTATATGGCCGTATAATAGTGTGTTGACAACCTATTGAGCAAAAATCAAAGAAATTAATCTGTTTTGTCTTTCTTAGAAAATATGAAATTCTCGCTTTAAATATAAATTTTACTTTCATCATTTAGTGAACATGAAAGACCGTGATTTAAAGGCGCTAGGGATGAGTACTGCATACGCTGAGATATCAACGACACTCTTACTTATTTAGCCTGGAGGTCGGGTGTTCGATCCCTGCATTCGCCGGATTGGCGTGCACGTAAAAGATCCCTTGGCAGTTGTAATTCGATATAAGAGAGAGAGAGAGAGACAGAGAAATGGGGTTTAACGTCCACTCAACACAAACTAGGTCATTTCGGGACTAACATGTGGTTTAATTTTATTTCAATAATTCGCTTGCGCGTAGGGGTCTTAAGCCGTGGGAGGAAACCGGAGTGCCCGGAGGAAACCCACGAGGTTCAGAAGGCGCCCCCTATCTCCATGCCACATACGCTCACACCAGGGCTCGAAACCACAGCCGCAAGCCAGGGGTGACCGGCCAGCTAGAGGTCGAAGCGCGGCACTCTAGACCACTAGGCCATCCCAACCCCCCAATTCGATATAAGAATAGGCTGTAGCGCCGCTGCCAGGGCAAAATGTCCGTCCTAGCACACTGTATGGCGTATATACTCGTCTTCGATTAGCTCAGGTTAGGTGCAGAAGAGTAGGATGTTAAACCACATTTCATTTCATTTATACACTAAGGAACATGTTTGTAAAGGGGACACAACCCACAGCGACCTATAGGGATACAGACCACCATAAATTTCCCCATTGACTTCAATGTTAATTCTCGACTCTTTGCCCACCTCCAACTTTTCCCCAAATTTTCGTTGGGCTGAATTCACTACAGGCAGGGGATGATTGGGTTTTTTTTTGTAAAATATGTTGTTATATTAATTTAATGTCATTGTATATATTTTTGCACTGCCATGTAGTTCCTCCCGGTTTGTTTTGTTACTATGATTTGGCTAGTTGTTTCAAGTACATTACCCCGGTGCATTGCATAGTGCCATCGTTATCATTGCGATCTGGTTCGGACTAAGCGTCCGCTTCTTATTGCTTGATAGGTATCTAAAACCGTCTTAAAGTATCCGTGTATCAGAAATGAACAGTACTCTTTAACCAGCTAAGACCATCTATAATTGTAGGTGAACCCCAACTGAGAGATTATCTTCTGCGTGGATGCGATAGTTAGATATTGTCCGGAAAATATAAATGTCAATCAGCAACTTTAACATTTGAGAATTGTATTAACAGCATGAATGTAGTTATGTGTGTAGGAGTACTATTTTCTTGATATCTGTGTAAATTACATACGTCTGTCGCCAGCGAACGCAGATTTAAACCAATTAAGTAACTCCCTGTTGAAAAGGGTATGGGTCAACTGTTTTTACTATCGTAACAGTTATTTATCTTATTAGTTTGACCAATTGTAGACAAGTCTCGTTTTCTAAGTTCAGGCTGTTTAGAAATAGTTGGGACAATTCGTGAATTATTCAAATTGTTTACATACCACAAAAATATCTTTTTTGCTAAGTTTATGTAAAGGGGCTATAATTGGTTAGAATATAACATTTACTTTTAAAGATTGAATGTTAATCAGTTTATATGCATATTACTAATACATGTATGTGTTTTAGACCCATTCACATTTATTTTAAGAAATACGGAGTGGAGGTGGATGGCTGAATGGTTAGCGCGTTGTATCAAAAGGGCTGTTATTGAGTCAATTGGCGTAATTTCGATTCCTCGGTTGTACATGACATGGAGTAGGGCGGGTCGCCTGTCTAATCCCGTCGGTTTGCTCCGGGTCCACCGGTTTCCTCACACTGCCAAAGACTTCTATGCGCCAACGAATTTTTTTAAAAAAATTGAACCATGTTAGTCCCGGTATGACCTAGTTTGTGTTGAGTGGACGTGTAACCCCATTCCTCCCTCTCCAAGGAAAGTAGTTCAGCTCCAAACGCAGGTCTCATTATACACTCGCCCTGTACGTTCAGGAACGGTCCTATTGAATCCTTGTCGAAAATTTAATTTTACTTTTTACTGCTAAACGGTCGTGTCAGTTTCTGTCAACGCCTGAACAATGTGGCGAAATACTTTAGTGAGAAAATGAGACCTTGCTTACCTTGCTAGAGTCACTAAGATGTTCCTTTACACCGTTCAGGCCAACTACAGGTCATTTTTACGAGTCGATGGGCGAAACCTTCGATGAATGCATCCAATGATATGTATATGAAAAAAGTGGTTGACAGTTTTATTTATTTTTTATTCCATTGTTCAATTTGTCGTAATTAGATATATTAGACATATTTTAAACCTTTTTGGCTTAATGTATGTTGCTCAAAGAAAAATGTCTTTAAAACAACGATTGGTAATCTGTTTTAAAATGGACCATATATTAACACCTATTTTTCTAACAGTTTTGTGAATTACACAAAGTTCGCATGAACAACTTGGAAGTATTTACAAGAAGGAAATGATTGGATAATAGTGTGTAGCTACAACTAAATGTATAACATGTTGATTTGAGATCACACGCGTTGTAAAACTCTTACTATTATATACTTTTTAACAGGAAAAACCTTGACACAACTTCTCTTATTTGATTTAAACTTTTATATTTAAAGGGGCCACACAATCTTGATGTATATCAATATAATGCAATAAATACGATTAAAGAAGATTGGATTTGATTAATTTGATTTTTAAACCATGTCAAAGAGATCCGCCCATTTTTGAACCAGACTTTTTAGCCATTCTAATGATTACATATACCTGATAACCCACAAAACATAATGGCCTATCTTTAAAATTCCATAGAAAAACATAAAGCTATCTATAAACATTTTGCTGATATCATCATGTCATCAATACACTACTTAGATTGATAATCAGAACACTGTCAGTAAGGAACAATAACCAAGGGTCTTCTGGCAAGAGATTAAGAAATTTTGATCAAAATCTACAGGGGGGCACTTTTGCCTCAATACTATACACCTAAATACAATTTGGGGAAATTGGTGAAGAATTAAATGCCATGAGTACTAGTATGGCACTGGGAATAATTGAAAAATCATGCAAGTCTAAGATAATGACCCTTCACTTAATATCCCTTCACTTATGCCCCCGTCAAACCGGGATGGCGTCCTGTCACCGCGTCTGCGACCGGAAAATATACAAGCTCGCCAGTAAACGTAGACACAACGCGAGAAAATGTTAAATGTCCCGAAAAATTACAAACTTGAAAAAAAAGTCGCGTTCTCACAGCTTTCCAGGCCAGACCGCAGAACCTTGGCGTTTGCTTTGAACATGTTCAAATTAATCATGCAAGTCAAAAATAATGACCCTTCACTTAATATCCCTTCACTTATGCCCCCGTCAAACCGGGATGGCGTCCTGTCACCGCGTCTGCGACCGGAAAATATACAAGCTCGCCAGTAAACGTAGACACAACGCGAGAAAATGTCAAATGTCCCGAAAAATTACAAACTTGAAAAAAAAGTCGCGTTCTCACAGCTTTCCAGGTCAGATCGCAGAACCTTGGCGTTTGCTTTGAACATGTTCAAATTAAACGCCGTGACTTGGCGATCATTGGCGACCATGAAGACCATAGCACGATATCTAGTGTTTCCACCACGCTCATGGCGACCTTAACGCGCCCTGGGAACGTCGTCGTTGTAGCAGCGCAGTAAAAACGCCACCAAGGTCTTACGGGGGTATTATTAGTCTAGACTTATTTCGTAAACGTTGTGATGCCACTTTATCCAATAAGGTAAACCTTCGCGAGAAACGATGAAAATAAATAAGTTAGAGTGTGAGTAGGGACAGACAAGGAGATAATATATGACAACATTAACAATTAACGGAAGAGGCGTGCTGGAAAACCGGACATTGCATAACCCATCAAAAATGGCGTTTCAAGTCTAAATCACACCTACGCGAACCCGTAAAGTGGCAGTAATTATGAAAGGAATCACCGTAAATATTCGTTTCTTGGTGTGCATAAGGTTTCATCTACGTGTATTTTCCTAATGTTTCATTTACTTGTCTTGCTACTCCTTTCCAACCAAATGAAAGCCATTGTCACTTAATAAAACT
This sequence comes from Patella depressa, assembly GCA_948474765.1. Taxonomy (NCBI): domain Eukaryota; kingdom Metazoa; phylum Mollusca; class Gastropoda; family Patellidae; genus Patella; species Patella depressa. The sequence goes on from OX419718.1 coordinate 49,345,568, forward strand.
AGCCAAATGGAAAAGTGACATTTCCAGATGATGCATTAACTAAAAACATGGCCAGAGCTTAAATGCTGTGGATAGTTTTTCTCCGATCCTTATGTATGTCAATATAGGTTACACCGAATTCTAAATAACTTGTATATTGTATACATTATCGATTCGATTTGACTTCGGAGTTATAACACCACTGTTATGTCTGCTATGTGAATGGTCAGTCAAACAATATCTAATTACAACTGCTAATATATATAAGATTTTGTGTTCGTGGTAAGTTTCTGAAGCTCGCGGACTGTCTTCATTTGATAATTTGATGCTTTTTTTGTCTGAGTGGTTTTCTGCGTTCGTGTTAATTGTATCAATATGGAGATGCCCGGATCTTATTTTGCTTTAGGCGAAGTGTAATAGAGTGTAATGGATAACCTTACTAGATGGAATTTTAAATTAAACTTGCCTTTATTCGCGGCGAGCAAATCATCAAATAAACCACTGGAAATAAAAAGGACCTAATGCTATCAACATTTTTTTTTGTAATTTTGTAAAATCATTAATTTGCTGTCTATTAGCTTCTAAGACAAATATCTAATCAGACATTTACTGCCGCGACAGTATCTAACTACAAGGAATGTGTGATGTCGACTATAAGTAGTCAATTATTTTTTTTTTCTGTATTTCTGACGATCGTTTCACATTATAGTTGTAAAAACTACGACCTAAGTTCCGTAAATTTAAGTCATATTCTTTCCGGTGTTATAAAGACCAAACATGGTCTCTAAATACCGTTTTAAAAGTAGGTTCACACAACTAGTTGACAATTTCAATCCGCTAAATATAAAAATAAATGAAATTCAATGCCATTTTTGCTAACAATGACGAAATAAAAAATCAACACGAGGTATCCTTGCTTTTGTCTGGGGACAATGTTCATCTGAGGTGTCCACGTGGCAAGCCACAAAACATTATGGGATTTAGATTAGGATTAACACACCGTACAACATATGTCAAATGAAGGAAGTTAATTCCAACCTTGACTTCTGGTACTTTGCTAAACTGGGCAGATACCGGCTCATCTCTAAAACACAACGGCAGATGCCAGGGTCAGCCGCCATTCCTTCATAAATAATTCTTGTTTGTTGGTCCGTTTATTATCCGATCATGTATTGCGCCACTTGTAAAAAGCGATATTAGGGACCATCTTTGTATCTTAGATATGAACAATCTGTACAAAAACAAGAAGTGTATAACGCCATTGTCAATTTATCTAGTATTAAATAACATTTTCGCTTATGTTAGGGTCGCTTATGTTACTCATGTTGACGTGAGAATTAAAAGCTAAATATACCTTAAGCAGGGTCTCTTATGTTACTCATGTTGACATGGGAATTGAAAGCTAAATATACCTTAAGCAATGGAATAGAATCTTATGAAAACAAATAGTTCGGTGAAAGTTCAAAAAAGATGTACTACAACAAAGTTCTACACTAACCAGGGAATCTTGTATCTTGTATCGAGCCAAGAATGATTCTGTTTCGTAACGACCTAGAAGGAATATATAGGCTGTCGACCTACATCAAAGTATTGACAAGCTTGCTAATCTTTCTACAACAACACCATGGACATTGATAACATGCCAGGCCATTGATTAGTAATTGATATTCACTAAATACTTTACGCTGAACACAGAAAACAACAATACAATACCGTCCTCACTATAACAAAAAAAGAGTCAAAGGCTCTCTGGTCCTTTGTAATTTTTAAAATCTTTACAGATCTGCATTTCAGTTTGTTTGCATTCCAATGCAATGACTTGAAAGAGGATCCTTTGTTTCTTTTTTTGGAAAGCCCCCTCGCGATAAATTATTTATCGTTTCCTGGAATAAAATGAAACTGGAAACCGAATTAAAATGGAGAGGAAAACAGTTCGCCTCTCTTTATAGATGAACTCCGAAAAACGATGTTCTTCAACTAAAAAGACAGAGCATGATCCGTCAATTTTACTTAATATTTTTATTTTTAAAGAGTGTTTACAAATGAGCAACATGTCATTACACGTTACCACAAATGGCGGGTCCAATGCGATGTGGCATCGATCAACATCAAATTCAACATGCATATACATTTATCTACAGGGAATACTCAGTCAACCGTAATCACAGCATAAAGTTGGACATTCTTATCAAACCTATGTTAAACAATCTAAACTTGAAAATCATAAATTGACGAGCACTCCCCCTATATTAAAATCATAACTATTGATGGTGGCATCGTTATTACTGGTTTTATTTGCACATTCTGAACAAAAAGAACTTGACAACCTCGGTAAAATGTCAACCAGAAGGAATAGAAAAACTATACAAGACGACAGAAGAAAATTGATTGACGAGTGAAACTGATATACGTAGTTGTCTTTGTGGAACAAATTTTGTTGTTGAAGTGTTTTCATTGATCAAATGGATTACACAATCGGGTGGGCGTACATATACGACACAAGAGTATAATTACTTCTTGGTTCCCATCGCTATTTCTCTACAAGAATTCCATTGATAACGCTCTCATTATAAGCTCACCGCGCAATACAATGTAGTCTGATAGCTTTTTGCTTCAATCTGCCGATTCGTTTCAAAATGGGAGGGGGTGAAGGGTGCCTGTTTGTCTAATGTGTGAGCTTTAGATTATAAGGTCTATCTCTATTTAACCCGGTGTGATTTCAACCGATTTGCATGCACCACTAAAGATCACTATGCCCAAGCTGATTATTGAAATAAAGACATACCTTGTTGGTTTCGAAATTATCTAGTCTTTGGGTAGAGGTTAGGTCCCCGTCCCTCTCCTCCGTATTTGTGATCTTACGTAGCATTATTAATGGTTCCCTAAGGCATTTGTTAAACCCAAGTCATGTTGGTGGCCTGGCAATCCCGAATCTCTGATTGTGTAGGCAGGCGTGTTACCCGTCCAGAAAGCTCTGGCAATCTTGTCAATCGTCTAGTTCCGGCGAATCTGATTGTGTAAGCAGACATTTCACACTTCTTGAAAATCTCTGATAATCCCGTGTGAAGTCTAGGGTAAAGCCCAAGGTTTTCTTTAAAGCTCGTGCGGCTTATGTTATCGAATGTTTTGTTTGGCATTGCCAGATGCCCCTTGTTCATTGTTTTACATTTTTAAATACGTGATATATAAACTAAACATTATTCTTTTAGTTTAATAACCATTATTTTTGAATGTTTCATTATAATTAACCATTATAATATTGGACCATGACCTGGTCGCTAACGGCTACTCTATTCGTGATCTGTAGCCGTTATGTGATTCATAGATAACCATAAATGTTGTAACCATTATTTTGTTTAAAATATGTGATCTATGACTAATCATCTAGGGGGGATCACGTGGCTAAGTGGGTATGGCGCTGTCTCTTTAGCCTGAAGGTCGGGTGGTCGATCCCAGCATTTGCCGAGAAACTTCATCTCGATTTTCCGGCGTTGTTTCCCCTTGTGAGTGATGCAGAATGGAGGGCCTGACAAGGACAGTTTTTCTGGGACGAAAAACCGAGGTCTCGTGTACACATTGACGTGCACGTAAAAGATCCCTTGGCAGTTTGGAATTCGATATAAGAGTAGGCCCGGGCAAAATTTCCCTCATAGCACACTGTATGGCGTATGCCCGTCTTCCATTAGCCCAGGTTAGGTGCAGAAGAGTAGGACGTTAAACCCCATTTCATTTCATTTCACTAACCATTTAATGTTTTTACTTCCATAGAGCCACACATGTCAAGGACTAATACTGACCGACATAAGTTCGTCGAAAGTGTAAAGGGACATAGGGATTAAAATCACTTGGATTACCACGCAATTAATTCAAGCTGGGCAATGGCATTCTAGAGAGTCCACCCTAGGCCTAATCTACTTGTATTGTATATATAGCCTGCATCACGCCGGGGTCAGTCATTTGGAAGCTGAACATCGAGACTCGTTAAGAAATAGCAAAGCTCCGAGTAATTTGCCCCCCCCCCCCCCCCAAAAAAAATAATTAATTTTAGAGTCTAAATTCAACTTGTATATTTAAGAAAGATGCGAAATATTGTTTCTATTTTTTTACAATTTTGAGTTTTTCCATTGTTGCAACTCTCTATTAGAGGCCGTTCACACCATTTTAAAGCGGCACCAAAGCGTAACAAAGCTTGACTAAAGTGTCAGGGTCGTAATGCTAGCTTTGAGCAAAGCGGGGCATTCGGCAAGAGCGCCAACAAATTTTAAGATTGTTTCCAAATTTGGGGCGCTCTGTCACGAATTGATTAAAGCGCCGAGAGCGTATTAAAGCTTAACAAAGCGTAACAAAGTTCAGCAAAGCTTAACAGAGCATTGTTTAAAGCAAAGATTAGCCAGAGAGTGACAGGCAGAGGACAGGTGGCTGAAAGGCCGAGGTCTCCAACACCACCGTCGACAGAAGATGAAGCCATGCTGGTTTCAGAGCTAGAGCAGCTACAGCGTCACCCCACAGGGGGTGATCTCGCAGACATCACAGCAGCAACCTGCAAAAAGCGTAAGAACAACCCCTACTACTATACAACATTGACAGAGGCGCAAAAAGAAGAGGTCATTGAGACTGACAGATTATAAAAACTCACAGAAGAAAGAGACATGGGTGTTGAGGTGGCAGACCTCAAAAGCTTTTACAACTCCAACCGTACCAAGATGACCCGCGTCAAGAGGATAGTGGGGAAGTCGGGTGATGGTGCTGAGACAGTCTAGGACCTGTCTGCCACAGACAATTGGGTGTGGGAGAAGTTCTCCTTCATCAAAGACCACGTCGAAACTCTTGAACGCAGAAACGTGGTGAGCATCCGTGGTAGAGGGAGGGGAACACCAGCAACAGCCACAGCTCCTGGTGCAGCAGTACCGCCACCAACAGAAGACATCATCCAGTCAGACTCTGGGGTAGAGTCCCAGTCTACAGACCCCCCATAACTCATGGAATTTATGTCGAGTGGTCCCTCAATCTTTGTCAGACATATAGATGAGGGTCTAACACAGCTTCCTGTGGACATCAAACGGGCCTCAGAAATCAAGCTCATGGAAGTGCTACACGAGGGACAGGGGCAGGCTAAAGAGCGCCAGGAGATGTTGCAGGGCTATTTTGAGATTCCCCAAGGGTATCCTGTCATCGCAAGTTGTACTGTAATAACTACATCAATAACATGAATAATAATCATAGCATCTTCCAAAGTACATATAGTAACATAATAATTTCAAATTTCCAAGTCAATATTACAAAATAATGTTCATAACACACTAGACTTCATCCTCAGTCTTGCGGTCTCTCTCTCCCCACAACAAAAAACATGAATAATAATCATAGCATCTTCCAAAGTACATATAGTAACATAATAATTTCAAATTTCCAAGTCAATATTACAAAATAATGTTCATAACACACTAGACTTCATCCTCAGTCTTGCGGTCTCTCTCTCTCCCCAACAAAACAATACAGCAAAACCAGTAGGGTCGCCTATTCAAACAGCCCCGTGGATTTTCTCCGGGTTCTCCTGTTTCCTCTCACTTCTAAAGACCCCTACGCACGTGGACGTTAGACACACACACACACACTCTCTCTCTCTCTCTCTCTCTCTAGTCTTCATCATCAGCTTCGGACCCTCTCCTCTCTTCAACTGCACCAGGAAGTACAGCACCAGCCATTTTTTGCTGCGAGTCAACAGCACCCACTGGAGAGAGAAAGTAGTCTTTGAAATGTCCTCTCTGACGTCTGGCATCCACAGTGGCGCGGTCCCTTGCAGGTGGCCGTGGAACATCTTTCCTGTGAGGTTCATGTCTCCAGGCCCCTGGTATGATATTGTGCTCTTCATCCTCGTGATCCACCTCAGTGGCTGCCATCACCACCATCTGCCTCAGCAGGTTGTGCAGCACCACAGCAGTCTCCTCCAAATGTGTGACGTCTCTACCTTCTATTCCAGTGTTCCCAGCAGATATTATCCTGTTTGCCAGGATGCCAAAGGCATTATCAACCACTCTTCTACCCCTTGAGATCCTGTAGTTGCAGATTCTCTGCTCATCTCTTCTACTGTATGGCTTCATCATGTACATGTAGCTTTTCAAGGCAAACGCATCATCAGCCAGGATGAAGTATGGAATATCTGGCTAAGTTTACCAAGGGTGAGTGCATGATGGGGCAGCCTTATGGACCCACCTGCTAGGCATCCAAAGAGCTCAGCGTCTATGAATATCTGGGAGTCAGACATGTGTCCTTTACCTCCCAGCTCAATCTAGATGAAATTGTACTGCGCAGCAATGGTATGGAGAAGAACCCCTTGTAGTTGTGGTAGAGACTGCCTGTGCTTGCTGGCTTCTTGATGGCTATATATTTTCCATCCAAGGCACCAACTGCCTGGGGGACCAGTCATCTCTGTTCTAACTGCTGGGCAAGGTTTCTCCGTACTTCGGGGGGGGGGGGGGGGGGGGGGGGGGGGTGAAGACCTAATCTTTATACGCCTGTACAATGGCCTTGCACACTTCCGGACTCTGCTCTGATATGCTGGAGATACCACATCGGAATCCATGTGCCAGTGACTTTTAGTTGTCCTCAGTGGCCGGATGTCTCAAGGTGATTGCCAGCTTTAGGCCAGCGGTGCTTCTGGATGACTGGTGCAACTCTCTCCAGGATATCATCGAACCCCTCAGAGGTAAATCTGGTGAAGTTTCTGAAGGCAGCAGGGTCTTCTAATCTGAATTGTGTATCCAGGAGGCTAGTGTATTGACCATACTGTTGTTTTCTTTCTTCAGTGAGCCATGGCCTGGTCCAGCAGCTCCTGATGAATAGTTTTCTCCCTGTCAACCTCCCCTCCCCTTCTTCAGATAGATAATGCTCTGGTACATCTGGAACTTCCGGGTCGTGTAGTTTTACCATCTCGTTATGGAGTCAAAATGCAATGATTTTTTGGATCTGCTCTGGATCAAAAGCGGCATGAAAACGGTGAGCTCGAAATTTTTCAATGCGTACCACAGCTTAACAATGCACAACAGAGCTAGATAATTGTATCCGAGTGTGACTTAAAGCGTCATAATCGCATCAAAGCGTAATAAAACCCATCAAAGCGAGATTTAAAGCGTAACAAGGCCTGATCAAATCGGGAAATAATTAGTCCCACAAAAGCGTAATCAATTCGTATCAGAGCGTAACATTACTTAGGAGATCGTGATATTTTTGGAAAAGTAGCCTAAACAAAAATGATGGCTCTTTAAAGCGCGACATTCGACGTTGACGTGAACTAGACTTTATGGTTGGCCTTATTTTAATGTAGTTGGTTAAATAGCTCATTTGAGCTAGGATTTATTATAAGTAACCTGAATTTGTCTTTTACTTTCTTGTATCATGACTATTATTACCCGATAACTTCTCTTTTCCAGTTATTGCGGAATTTGCCTGCCTTTAACACTACAAGCATTAATACCCCTAGTAAAGGAAAAGCTGAAGCACAGCACTTATGTTTCTGTACTTCTGGTGATATTGTCACCTTTTTAATGCATGGTAGTATCACTTATTACAATTGATTTTGTTTTTGTAGTTCTGATACAGATAAGGTAAAGATTGGGCCTCCTGATATGTCTACAAAATGTGTAGGAGTTAACCTCTTTCAAGAAGATATAACTCAAGAAAAGAAAGCACCATCGCAAGTTGAATTGGGTCGAAAGGATAAATTACAACTTTACAAGAGTATGCAAAAATGTATAAAAGCGTTCCACTTAGTTGTAAGTAAACTAAGTTAAGTCATCTCTCTATCCATTGGAGCATCCACCGTTGTAAGTATATTGTCAAGAAGCAAGGATTTATTCTCTCGAACGTGGAAAAATTCGAAGCATGTTGAGTGGCATCATTTACTGTAGCATCCAATACAGCGTGGTCAATATAGACATGAATTGTCATAATTCATGTTAATTGACAAACCAACCTGCAACTATTTTGACATACATGTCTTTAATTTACTATATTTATAGTATCGATATAGATGCGACACTGAATTTGGGTTTTGATAAAAACAAGATGGTTAGTGTAATAATGACGGCGAAGACGATGATTATAATGGGGGTTTAACGTATTTGGATGATAGTGATTACGTCCCCCCATAACCTAAAGGCGAATTTCTGGTAATTTCTCAAAATTGTTCAGAGTAATAGACATAGATGTGGGTCATTGAAAATAAAGGGTTTGCTCCGATGTTTTGTATTTATTGAGCTTGTAATTTATTTTCTTTAACAGAAATGATTTTGTAAATAATTTTTTTTTTGACATTCGATTGGTAGCAATATGTCTGTTGAGAGCATTGATGTGGAAGACATAAATTAAATGTTAGGCAATCAACTTGGTGTAGAGTTTGAAACCAAACTCGAGGAATTTGACAACATGAGACCACCTGCATGTACATCATGCAATAACAAGTCCTGCACATCTTACATGATTGATACTAAGATAATCAGGTACGCAGCTGGCTTTAGAATCCATTGGGTATGTATTTTGTCATTTTCATTTCAAATCAAGACATATAATAACTAAACAATGTTTCGATACATATACCAATTATGAAAATGATATTGTTATTTGTTTAGGATTGTATTACCACCATAAACCATTCTACTTATTATTATAGGGGTTGGGTGGCCGAATGGTTAGCGTGCCCGCGCTGTATCATACGGACTGCCATTGAGTCAACTGGCGTGGTTTCGAATCCCCAGTTGTACGTGGCAAGGAGTAGGGTCGCCTGTCCAACCTCGTGGGTTTTCTCCGGGTACTCCGGTTTCCTCCCACTGCTAAAGACCCCTAAGCGCAAACGAATTATTGAAATAAATTAAATTATGTTAGTCCCGAAATGACCTAGTTTGTGTCGAGTGGACGTTAAACCCCATTTCTCTCCCTCTCTCTCTCTCACGTATTATTAATTAAGATTCAGATATTATTCGGCAAGGCAGACAATCTATTGTGTTTCAATGCATTTATTTCAATTTTAATATCCAATCGCCAATATCAATTTCAATCTTTCGGGTACCACAGAAAATACTAGCAAAAGAAACCAAAGACTTTGGCATCATGCCATCTTTGCTATATAATAACTATGGTGAAGGCCAGACATAAGGATGAAGTCAAGACAAAAAGGAAAGGATCACTGGACGGGGATTGGCCTATTATTATTATATTACAGGGGCTAGTGCAAAAATCCAGGATGAAATAGAAAATCAGATTTTAATATAAGAATTTAATCAATTCTCACAATAGTCTTCTTGGATCGGTAAAGACGAGAGTATTCTCGTCGAAACGTCGCATAGTATTAAACTCCATAACATTATACCTTGTGTTTAATACTGAATGGTTGTCTGTATTACAAGTTCATTTAATTACTAAATGTTATCTTTACACTGCCATGATCCTAAGTGTATCTTATATCAAAAATAACAAAGCTCATTTCTAATAGTTACTGCTTTTGAGCCCATATTTTCTTAATTCTATCAAATACCTTACTTTAAATTTCAAGATTCTAGTTTACAATGCCGTTATAATATTCTCTTTATTGATAATTTCCCTGGAAATAAAAATGACTTATCGATTTTTTCCGTCTAAAAAGCTCTTAAGAATACAAAAAAATGATACAGGAGGCATTATCCCGATCACACACAATACGACTTCAACTTGACAACGGCATGACTCTTTGGACATACAATCACAAGAGGTTGGAATTAACGACACCGGCTCATTAGGGATGAACGAGCTAGTCTTGGAAACTGTACATCTATTCGAACATCTTGTCTGTTCCACTTCAAGATCTAATTCTACAGTTGACCTTCAGATTACATATACATAAGATTTAAAGGAAGCATCCTCATCCCCACTGTGTTAATCAATCACGTCTGTAGCTAATCAAAAGCGATATGTTGGCTTCGTGCCCCATGAGCAATATCACTAAAATAACTTAAGGACAACGAAGACGAATTAAGAAGCGGTTGAGGTTTGTATGGAGGGGACAGGGATACATCTGCCATGTGACATATTCTGTATCTTAAAGGATATCTTAGCTTAGTTCGTTATAATTTATTTTGATTTGAAAGTTTCAACAGATAATATCAACTTGTTTACAGTTTGCGGGTTCAGCGTTGCTATCAATGTCAACCAAAAAAAATTAACAAAACAACAAAAACAAATCCATACACAAAATCCAAAGCGTTTGAGCTTTTATACGTTGCTATAAAGTTGATGCGTAGTCCCTGTATATTCTGACAAATCATCAATCGAAATAATATGGTTGAAAACCTAATTGAGTGAGCCATGGAAGACAACCGGAAGAGTAAAATGTGCTATAAATATATCTTTAAAGATAACATTGCTATACATTCCGGTAACTTGGGAAACGTTTTTTCTTCTGATCAGACTTCGTCTTTCATCATCGTGATTCGGTCTGTATTTAATAACAAACAAGCAATGCTATATGATAGTTATTGAAACGCTTCAGATAGTATGATAGGGTGAAATTACTGGTCTCAACAGGTCACTACACAGTCGTGATTTGACTGGCAAAAATTATTATAGCAGACAGCCATACAGGATGAAGCCATATCAAAGTGTCTGCGTTCTAATTACCTTCGTGTTGTTTCCAGCCGAGATGACCATTAAGTCGCCAGGTCAGACATAAATATATATTTCCGTTGGTTGAATTTCTAGATTAGGTTTAACAGTAATCCCGTGATGACCATTACAATGACCATTAATTTATCATCAAGTCACTGTGGCTAAAACCTTAATGCATAGTCATAGTTTAGATGGTACCACTTTACGCCATCCTGAATAGGCCCTACGCTAGAGTAGATTGATAAGGACAATAAACACTCCACTAGAATGACCCGGGTTCAAATCCCGAAACGGGCGTAGAAGTATCTAGATAATTTCAACGCGATTATCGAGTATAGGGATGACGAGTAGACACTAGCGTGCACGAGAACCTTAGTCATGCACACATCTGAAGTATTGACAAGACGTTAAAATTCATTCCTATCTTATCACCTTTCATGGTTTTGTATTAGAGTTCCATAAAATCGGCGCCATTATCTGCCAGCATCTGTTCTGAGTGTTTACATTAAGTATTTAAAATACAGCTGGTAATATGCAAACATAAAATAAATCGTAGAAAAGTTTAGTTGAATTCATATTCCAGTACAAAAGTGGGATTAAGTGATTAGTTATAATAGTATTGGAAAATGACATTTAGTTTGGATATTTTGTTGTAATAATAGCATGTTCCATTATGCAATCAGAAACCCAAAAGAAATTTAATGTTTATTTTATTCATTTTAGCTAAGGTGTACACTCTCATATCCAAGTCGTTAGGGATCAGTTTACATGCACGTCCCATCTGAATGAATAGGCAACTATTTCTATGGCAAACGTGAATCTGCAATAAAATTTGAACTCTCGACATTCTAGTCGACAGTCCGGTGATATTACCGCTAGATTCTATAGTCAGGGGTTGGCTTCATAACCGCCTACGAGTATCCAGGTCCATGTTGATGGTCCGACACTGATTGCTCTCACGAGGGTGCGGTAGGGACATTTTATTATTGGATTAATGAAGTGTGTGCGTGATTAGACATGGAAGCAGGAAAACTAATACAGCTGTGTCTCAATACACGGTCTATGTCACACACCCTGCTCATCGTTCTATTTTCAACTTTCACATTTTCTTACATATTAGTTCTAATGAATTTTCTCAAACTGACGTCGCCAGTTTAAACCTACATTTAGACATTTTTGCATATTTATAGGTTACCGATAGACGATTAAGCCCACTAGGGCTCTTGTTAGAAGTTATCTTAGCTTAATGTCATTCCAATTTATTTCCAGAGATCAAAAGTTGAAGACTTTATTAAACAGTATGGGACATCCTTGTCATTAATTACTGGATATAATTATTTGATCAATTAAGGGAATAAGGGAACTGATTAAAGAAAAGGTCGTTGGCGAAAGTATTTGTCTTAGAAAAAGATCAATAAATTTCAAGATGAACAATTTCTGGAGTAATAATCTACGTTGTATAACTGAGATCCCGTTTTAAATGTGGCTTAATGGTCGAGAGCGTGACATTAAGTAATATTGAAAGAACACGAGTAACGTTAGTCACGAGTTGTTGTTTCAATATATTACGCAATTTTTAATTTGAGTCCATTTAACTACGGATATTCGTATGTTCTTTTCAATAAAATACGTCACACGGTTCCAAAATTTTAACTAATATAAACAATATACACTTGGCACATTGCCACATCTGCATATTTTAATTTATGTTAATTATTATGTATCTAGTCGTGTTTTCCACTTGCATACAAGAACAAATGTTACGGTTAGGATTTGGTCATTGTGGAAAGATGTAGGGTGTTTCTTAGTAAATAACATTGTAAAGTGCGTGTAATTTGTTAGCACGTAGACATCTATTATTGTGCCGAAAGGGAGAACGATGGCGTCAAAGTAAATAGCTTGCCCTGGAAGCCAGGAAAACCAACACCATCAATATTCGAGACAGAACCAACAAATTTCAATCTAATCTTTATTGTATTAAAGAGTTAGTTTTAAATGATTTAGCCACTAGCTCTGTCTGTCTCCACGGGTATGTAAAGTATAGAATTTAGGTTAACAATTTCAACTTAAATTGGAGACCAAGACGAAATTTTTCTGTAAGTATAGTCTTAAACTGTTCACCAATTTTCTATTCTAACTGGTATTGTTCACGTGTATTGCCGCCAACCGTGATGCAATTAAGACTACGCTGTATTTTTTACATACGAATAAGTTCCTAAGTGCTCGGGATATAATAGTGATCATTGCCGAGTCGATTACCAGTTGTACTCAATTTACCGGTTTATTACACTTTGTCTGATACGAAGCTCGTATATACATGATATTTGTTTTGAAATGTAGCACTCAATGCGATTCAACTTATTACACTTATGTCTGATACTATAGGCTCGTATAATATATACATGATATTTGTTTGGTAATGTAAGCACTCAGTGCAATTTCTTATCAACAAAGGTTCAGAAATCGATGCAACAGGTGCTGAGTCATTATTGTACATATATCTGTATTCACTTCTGACATCCTATAAATAAATTTGTCCTCTAAACTTTGTCAAATTAATAATAATTTGTATATATCGGTAATACGCTTTATCCTCGCCGTTAAGGAGGTCCGGTCGAGAAAGTACCTCATGTGTGACAAAACGCCGAGGCCCCATATACACGTTGGCGTACAAGTAAGAGAACCCTTGACAGGTGGAATCCAAAACAAGAGTAGCCGCTATCAAGGTAACATTTCCCCCAAGGCGCTCTGCATCGATTATGGTAGATAGAATATATTTTATTTTTGTCCATTTATAAGTCAGGATGTACATATCTTATTTTTAACGAAGCCTTAAATTTAGATCACAAAGACCCATTTTTCACATTTGACCTTTTTGGGTATTTTGGAAATGGAACCCACAGTCGATTTTATGTTTCCCACCAGTGAACCGAAAATTGAAGTAAAAATTACTAAAATAAGCCGACTTTCGCTCAATTTTTCGAAAAAATGAACTTGCAAAAATAACTAATCGATATAGCTCAGAAAATCCACCCAATTTAATGCTTATATTTTTAACTAAACAAAGAGGTTTATCCACTTTAAAATGTGTATCCATTGCAAAACACCTCCTCTTCTGACCAAGGAAATTAATACATATAGGTATCAAAAGTAGCTCTCTTATAGAGTTATGTTACAAATGGCCCTTTCTATATTTGCCTTATACCTTTCTAGGTTTTAGAAATAAAAGGGTACAAACTAAATATAGTATAAAATAGATGACAAAAAGGGCACACATCAGCAAAAAGTTGTTTCAGTTGCGGTTTGTATTGTGTTTATAAATCAGAATTTGTATAGATGCCCACGGGATCGACCTGCACATCTGATTTATGCTACGATAAAGGACATATATCATGTAGACTGAATTGTGTCATTAGACGTAATAAACCTGTAACTGATATTGTCGTTGAGAACATTTTAAACGACCATTTATTACAAAAATAGCTTGGATAAGACATTCGTGTTGACAAACATTATTAAGCCAGAAGAGTTATTTTCGTACCAATTGTTACTATTTACAGCTTTGATTAGCAGATGGATTTAATTGTGTTGTATCTTAAAGAAACACTTGAAGAGAGTAGGGAACTATTTGGTGACGCTGGCAATAATTGTTACCGAACGTCATTCAATTAGATTGGGTTTTTTTTTCACCAGCCACTATGCTGCCTGCTGCATGAGATAAATAGTTCGAGATTCCCTTTTAAATTGAATCAGACTGAAATCTTGTAGACTTGCGTTACACTGTTGACCAATCTTGTGTAGTTAATCAAGCCAGATAACTTGAGCAATCGCTTCAGCTACGCATTCACTTATCGGTTTGGTTAAGTAGGATGAAGATTGGAGTATTCACTGACGTGCTAGGAATTGTACACTATGACATTATCCATTTTTATCTGTCAACTTCTAGCTTTTAACTTAATGTTTTACTTCCGAAAAAATGACATTGCATATCAAATGACTCTCTCACAACCAGTAACTATTGAACAATCCTAATACTACGTGTCCTAACAAGAGGGTTTTCTCGATTAGAACTGTATATTATAAGGGCCTCTCTTGCTATCAAATTTCCAGGTGAAGCGTAATGACAAGGGACATAATTTGCATGCTATTATTAAAGTTTTAAGTTTCAAACGAGAGAGAAATGGGGTTTAACGTCCACTCAACACAAACTATGTCATTTCGGGACTAACATATGGTTTAATTTTATTTGAATAATTCGCTTGCGCGTAGGGGTCTTTAGCAGTGGGAGGAAACCGGAGTGCCCGGAGGAAACCCACGATCTCCATGCCACATACGCTCACACCAGGACTCGAAACGCGGCACTCTAGTCCACTAGGCCATCCCAACCCCCCAAAAGTTTCAAACGTACTCCGTGTCAGTATCAATGCATCTAGTTACTATGTTACAGGTTAGAATGCTTTAGATTTTTTTTTGAAACCCCGGCTGAAATGCGACTTTCCTGTAACTGAAATCTTATCAACACTGTACAGATCATGGGGTTTTTAGTGTTGGGGTGGGTTAATAAGGTCGTTCAGCTAATCATTAGGAATCCTAAGATGAGATTTGTGGACCAAGTACTTTTTTACACCTTAACAGAGGAAGTAATTGAGGCGTCGTTATTTCTGAAAATGGTGGCAAGCTCTTACAACGTCTTAAAAACTGAGCCATCTTCTTCAGCAAATTCCTGACTATATGTGCGAATGTTTACTAGTTTCCCTTTTTGGAAGAAAATATTCATGAACAGTGCTTCACGCCTATTGTACGCCCCTGCTTGACCAATCTGATGAAAGACAATTTGATATAATTTGCTGTATAATAATAGAATAAAAGACTAATGATTTTGCTTTTTTACTTATCATGAAAGCTTTCAGTTATTTTCAAGACTTCCCGGGGAAGCAAGATAAATGAACTATGGATTTTTTTTGTTGATATGCAGATCTATTATAAAGCTGAGGAGACATTTCTGTCAAGCTTCGTTAATGAACTCCATTTTGGATGATTCATTTGGGAGTGCATAAAAATTATTGCAGAGAAAGATGTGGATGTTTTTAAAGCTATTCAATCAGTGTTTCCTCAATAGCTAGTTTTATTGTTCGTGTGTTTACTTTAATACTGTCAAAGGCTTTAATATTTTGACTGTTTAACCTATATCCAAGTAAATATATAGGATCAGGGGTGTATTAAAGTTACAAGCCTGTACCATTACAAAACGTTTTTTGTGCATAATATTGCCCTTTCTTAAAAAGGCAGTAATTTTTTAACCAAATATAAGTAGTTACGCTATCGTTGAATAATAATGTTGTAACGTGCAGGGTCAGCTTAAGAATGCGTGGGGCGTGGGACCCCTGGCGGAGTCATCGGGCCCTTGCATCAACAGTGAAAAGGGGATTTTTTTTATCAGTGTCCGTCATACGCACACAAATAGCATGTGTTTGTCAGTAGATAAATTTAATTGGCACAGACATAATATACAACATAATAAATAAAATTATATGCTTTATACACAAGTACAGAGGAGGGAAGACAAAAGTCTCTGAACTTTCCACCATGGTCCAAATTAATTGTGGTACACATCCTGTCATTAGAACTAATTTGGGGAACACCTTTGACATCGGGGAACCCTTTTTTCTATCCCATCCAAACGACTAGACGTTGTTCCTTCCAAGACCACTGTCATGCATCACTGTCAAGTGGATTTGGCAGGCGATCATAATAGTTTTGGTCACTACCTACAAAACCAAGAGCGGACTAATGATTTGCATAGATAACATGTCAGGTATAAATTAATTATAGAACTGGTACTACACACATGATTGCAAGCTAAATGAGCAAATTTTCATCCTTGACAATCAGTATAGACCTGTTAAACCCAGCCTACCACAAGTTTAGTGTAGGCCTGTATTCAATCTGAACATCGGGCCTGTATTATTACTAACATTTAGTTGGACAATCTCGACTAAAATGTATCAGGGGAGGTCACTCTGATCTCAATTATTGGATAGAGACCAAGCTTTTCAGTCTTTGCACTGCGGAGAAAAGGTTTGCAATGCGAAGGAAACTTCATACCGTTTGCAGCGCGGAGAAAAGGTTTAAACCACAGAGAAAAGGTTTAAACCACAGAGAAAAGGTTTAAACCACAGAGAAAAGATTTACACCGGCTAGAACTGTTTTTTCGTGTTTTTGTTTTATTTTTATCATAGTTTTCATTGCGAAACAATCGGTCAATGTATTGCAGAGTGAATCTTTCTCATATTATGAGGTAAATTACAAGAAAATAGTACAATTAATCAACTCATAGCACTAACAGGCTCCGTACATAATGATTGATATTGCTCAATTTACTGTGGTCTTATTAATCAATTTGCATCTATGATTTGATTTTTCTCCGATTTTATTTTTAAAAAAATAGTTTGGCATAATTATGCTCGAGGGAGATACCATTAGTAAAATAAAACTAGCTGAAATGACAGCAAATAGACACGGGAAAGCCTGTAAATGACTTCTGTGGGTCTTGATTTAATATCAAGTTTTACGGATATCGTCCTACCCAAACCATTTTCACCACGACCACTGCATCCGGCACTATGTATTCATACTCACGTATTCCAATATTGGGCACACGTGGAGAAAGTAATAGGCACCGAATACAATTGTAAACTTAATAGCTTCCTGAAGATAACCGTTGACAAATGGTGGTGAAATGTCAATTGCATTAACAACTAGCACGATAGGTGTCAACTCGACCCATCCCCCGTAAACCCCCTTATTTAATTCTGGTAAGATTATAATCTTTAGTATATTATTCTGTAGTTTTTACCATAATAAAATCTTAGTCAATATATATTTTTTTACTATTTCGTGGAATTACTGATATTCAACAGGATATTAATAAATTGAGTTTTCAAAGGGACGGATAAAACACGTCAATGATATTTTATAAAAAGCCAGCCGGTCATTATTCTAAGCAATGTTACATCAAAGTATTAATGTATTATTGGCCAGGTGGGGAAATTGTATAGGCTTTTTAGACTTCTTAATTTAGATCTTGATATATTGTTACTAATTAATTCAATAAAGGAAACAAGAGACCATGTGGTTTTAATAGGTTGTGGGTGTTTAACTTATCAGTTACATGTACTACATGTATCCTATTTTGGACGATGCCCATTAAAGAAAGGTCAATTGCTAATCGTTGAATGACTTTCAATCTAGAATGCCATTATATAGTTGAATCTCTAACAATCTATATAATATGGTTTAATTTCGTTCCGTATTTACAAAGATATGATAAATTTAAAATTATCTATATTCTGTATCCCTTAAAGTTATAAATGGAATAATGCCCGGCTTTACTCCGATTGAATCCAATTCGTTTCATTTCTTAATTAAATGTTAAAGATACATTATGGGAGATTTTTTTATAATGAGTTAGCTAATGTTGCTATAACAGTTCAAAAATAGATAATGAAAGAAGAATATATTGACAATTTTAGTCAAATCACTTTATTCCGAACATTATTATCACCACTGTAATTTTTGACTAGAAATGGTAGTTAACTCCATCTTCACCTTTACCGGGTATGGCCGATCGTTAGATAGATGGGCGTTATCTCCACCTACATAATCTCGTTAATCAAGTAATGATGTCAATGGCTGTGGTATCGTTAGCCTATTTGGTTTGAGACGAGTCTGCAATTCAATTCGTAGGCCTATTACATTTATAATGGTGACAGATAATGGTGAATGCTTGTCGGTTAACACAAACTGAATGGAGGCCGGATTATTCAAATCGTGCGATTGATGTCGTAATCCGGATTACTCAAAAGTCCACCGTACATGTTTTAAGTTTCATCACAATCGGATCAAAATTGTGAACTCTAGAGAGGGTCCACAACCTTGATATTGTATTCTTTAAACTCTTTGCATTCATAGAACGGCCGATTTGTCCGACAGTTTCAGTCCGATTTGACCAAATTCGAACGCAATCGTCATTATGTTGTAACTGTGATATATTTCAGCGGTGTTTTAAATGAGATAAAAATTGTGACATCTGAGGTTGGGGACACAAGCTGAAATGAAATGTTGTTTTATGGCACGTCGGCTCCAACCGGGCTATATTGTGCTTAAAACGCGATTTTATGTGCGTCGATAATCTAGGAGGTTGTCGTCCGACATGCAGGAAACGTGATCTTTCGTACAATCAAGGGACCGAATCCATTAACTTTCAATCCGATACATGCTAAGGAACCGAGCTATGTTTGGAGATAAACCTATATTTCAAGGTTCGTCACAATCGAATAAGAATTGTGACCTGAACAGTGTCAACAAACAAATTGTGGACCGATGGAAGGAGGCGACGACAATGTATGAAAATCTAAAGCCAAACAAACAAAAACCATAAACCAAAGCTGTTATCGATTATATTTGCTGTGGTGACAGCAACCCATGCTTCTTTATATAATTGTTATATATTCCATATACAAATCAAACTTCCATTGGCTTATGCCATGATGTAATTACAGTTCGTCTAGACAATGAAATCGTTAGAAACTACAGTGTAAAACAGTCTTATCTTCCAGCAGAATCATGCCATTTTACAAAAAGATGACGGCGGTTAAAATTGTTATTGTAATTATTGTGTAATATGAGGCGCAAACGGGACCAGTGTGTGTGTGTTGGGGGGGGGGGGGGGTCGGAAGGACGGGACATTTAATTTAAAGTAAAATTATTATGAGGTCAGAGAGAGAGAGAGAGGGGGGGTGGGGGGTGGAGGGGGCATTTAATCTAAAGCATAAATTATAATGATGTCAGAGAGCGGGGGTTGGATTAATGTCCACTTGTCACAAACTAGGTCGTTTCGGTACAACTTTATTTCAATAATTCGTTTGTGCGTAGGGGGCTACTACTCGTCACTTATACGCATAAGATCGAAACCGCGTCAAAGGCTCGCGTTATACCACTCGACCTCCCAGTCCCATCAGTGGCACTTATATATTCGTGTTCTTTAACTGTACTATTACGACTACTTATAGAATTGACTGTCAAAAAATGTTACTGTAGAAATGGATTTGCACAATAGGAAAAATATTTAGAGCTTATTTCCGTCTTTGGTTCATTGGCTGATATATTCAATGTTCGTGGAATCTTGATACACCCATTTTTTACAAATCAAATTTCATGCCATAATTTTTGCGAGGCATTTATTGTATAATATATGAAGCAATATTAGAAAATAAGAGCCCATGAAGTAATGAAATGACACCACGTAAAATTGGAATTTTCAAATTTGGAACGATAACGAGTTCACCTAGTGACACTCAAAACGAGACATTATCGAAAATGTTGCTAAACATTTTTAATACATGCCCCCTACCGGCTGATACTGCGAATAGATTTCTGTGAAGTATATAAAATGGTTACAATAATTCAGTCAACGATTAACGAAATTCCACAAACAACAAACTTGATCTGTAAACGCCCCCCTTCCCCTAATCAAATAAGTTTAACAGAAAATGTAATTACATTGATTTAAAACAGGAGTCAAAAATGCTGTAAACTAAAATTAATTGAAATCCACAAAACTTCATTTATACAACAGTGTACCAACCAAATAAATATCTGTAGTGCGCCCCGGTTCAATCGACTGAGGACTTCTAAATAAAACCTCTAATTATATTACCGAAACATTCGATTTGGTTTGTCAAAGGGCTTAATAGCGTGTTTTCGTCCTGCATGTTCACAATCCAACGTCTGGTATACAATTGATGTCATTTGTGGTTACAGCGAGGTAGCAGCAATTTCTTTTTGCTCTGAATAATAGTATCAGGGTCAGCGAGTGGCTAGATCTCTGTAAGTTGTCAATTAGTTTCATATTATCCATTTCGTCAGAATGGTGTGACTGTAACCGAACCGTAGACAATACTTCCTTGATTTTGTATCACGCGAATATATATTTGTATCTTTCAGTAATCGATTAGTCTTAAATCCGCCTGATCGTTTCTTATTATGTACACTGTAGATATCCGAGTGACGTATGGTCTGAAATATTCAACCCCACATAGAAAGGTAATTACTTTTACTAGAAGGTCCTACTCAGCGTGTTATGAAAAAAGACTAATTAAGTCGTTCACCGCCTACTCTTTTAGGGGCACTATTGCCAAACCAAAAATGGAAATCGCTATCCGAACTAGCAATTTCCCTTAATTAACAACTTCACAGTCAACAACCTTCAATGCATTAATTTAAGTTTCCGTTGTCAAGCTTGGATTTAGAAAAAAAGTGTTTAAACTACGAAATTCTAATTTACAGCACAAAATTAATTTGGTGCTTGATCGGCTTCTTTTTCTTTGAAATCACCACTAGAAGGAAATAATTCTTCTATTCTGTGACTCTAAACCACTAGGCATCCCAACCCCTTTATACTTTCACCGGTCAACGGCATAAATTACCTAAATCCACGTCTACAAGCAAGGTCATCTCATAATTATACGTTTTTTAAAATGAAATTCTAGACGATCACAAACTTACATTAATTTCAGTATAATGCCTTACTAAACAATCTTCCGAAAATCATTCGAGAACTCAGCCCTTAATATTGCTCGGAAGATTTATTTGTCAAAGTTTTAAACTGGTATGTTTATAGAACAACAAATACCACTTCACCGTTCAGAACTTTGTGCTTAATTTTTCTGTTTAACAAAGTACTGGTCTGGTCGTCTCTTTTGCTGACCTTGCTGGGGCCGTGGCAGTCAAACGGCCCTGATGCAGTACTCTCAGTTGGAATGTCCAAGTGCTTTCGGCTTCGCTCCCTTTGTTGTGTTTGCAAGGTGGCAGAAACAGTAACTGCATGAACTAACATTGCACAAATGAATTACGATAGGGTTCGTTCTTAGGACTAGCCGAACAATCCCAGCAAAACAGATATCGGAAGCAGTAACAAGAAGGAAAATCCTTGCGCGACTGTAACCTGCACGGGCAGGTTTCACTCTAGGGACTAGTCGAACAATCCCAATTTGGAATTTAATAACAAAAAATGTTAACAAGGTTTGGATGACAGGGAGTACTTTAAAGGGACTATCCCTATTTGAACAGAGTCTCTGAGCACGTATTAAATTTAAGTGCCAAAATATAGAGGAATGGTGTATTTACTTGGTCTCGAAATTTCTGTTCCAAATAATTATTGAGTCGTTTGGGCGTAAACAACAAAACTGTTTATCCGGCCACGTAACCGTTTTAACATATCGGGTCAGTTTTCTTCTTTGGGGGACCTAATAATTTTGCAAACAGAAAGATCCAGGTCAAGCTTTAAAGCCTTTCTCCCATGAAAAATTGTTGTTGTTTATATCTTACTACTGCAACCAGCCATGTTTGGCCTAGTTATCCGGACAAGGGGTGTTGGGTTTGCGTTAAGTCGTTTCATCCTACTTGGATGTGTGGGTGGTTGTTTCGATACAGTAGAATATACCTCTCTTGAAAGAGTTATTTACCGAATCCCAGACCACGGTTGTTAGTCCCATTAACTTGAATATGTAATTGCCCTTCGTCCGAGGGTTTTAATTTTTTAATACCGATACAAGCTACATGCAAATTTTGGAACCGCTATCGTGCTCACCTCACATGCGATGGAATTGCGGAAAGAGGCTGCAAGACATACCCAAAAGTAACTCGGTCTACAATGTCCATTGGGTATGGCGGTTTGCATTATTCAGTGGCTTAACATCTGCATAAAGGGCATAAAGGAAGACTTGCAATAGGCAAATGTAGCTCTTACATAATGCATCTTTAAAAGAAATTCACTTACATACTAGTCATTACCGTGTAGATTGTGGATGGTCACTCATTGGTCAGGTCAAATTTATCGAATTTGGTAAACAGTTTTTAACCGTCCTTAATTTGCTGTCCGGTTTTGTTGAGCACCGTATATACACAGAATTTGCGGGTATATTTAGAAGGTGGGCAATATTTGTTTTAAAACTTATAAATAGATATATAATGAACAGCTTTTATCCAATTCTTATAGACAGAGCTCACCCCTTTATACATTATAATATATCATCTGCAGAGGATGGCGCATGTTTCGAAATTTTCAAATATAATAAACAGAATTAAACCATTTGGGGTTGGTATTACTTATAGAGATTCAACATTCAAAATATTCTAGTTTAGAAGAAAGTCCATTATTACAGTGTCAACGACTATGGCTGCATGCAGTTGATACCTGGAATGATAGAAGTAATTACTTTTCCTATCTTCGTGCCTTTTGCATGGGAATTTGTTGTTGACTTTTTGGTCCAAAATCGAAGAAGAGTGTTTAAATTAAATTTCCTGCCACCTTTTGGTGAATCTTCATTATTTTAAGGCGGTTGGGAAAAAGATTTTTAACGGCAGTTTGAAATTCTTTTCCATTAGACGGTTTGGGGGGGGGGTGGCCTAGTGGTCTAGAGTGCCGTGCTTCGACCTCTAGCTGGCCGGTCACCTCTGGCTTGCGGCTGTGGTTTCGAGCCCTGGTGCGAGCGTATGTGGCATGGAGATAGGGGCGCCTTCTCAACCTCGTGGGTTTCCTCCGGGCACTCCGGTTTCCTCCCACTGCTAAAGACCCCTTCGCGCAAGCGAATTATTGAAATAAAAATTAAAAACCATATGTTAGTCTCGAAATGACCTAGTTGTGTTGAGTGGACGTTAAACCCCATTTCTCTCTCTCTCTCTCATTAGACGGTTATGTATTTAGAATCGTACCAAGAAATCAACTAAAACGAAATGAAATAGGGTTTAACGTCCTGCTTTTTCTATTCCGCTCGGTCTATTGAAGACTTGAGGGACATCAGCTATAGGAAGGGTTACTTATACGACCCTAGGGATAATATCAGGAATCAGTATAAATAGCTGTCGAAAACCATTTACATGCATTTAGATTTTTCTTGTACACGTAATATATCTATAAATATATAATACGCCAGTAGCTTTAAACTAATTCTTTTGATGTTGATTTAGTAATACTGTTGGCAATAAGGTTATTTATGGCTAGACCAATTCCTCTTATAACAGATTCATTCATTTACAGAATTAAAATTGTTACGTAGACAACGCTATTGGTTTATTGATGTTTAGTGATTATAAATTATCCATTTGGCCCATTTGTCCAGTTTAGATAATCGCCGACGTCTAACCCTAAACCTCTCGGCGAATTTTAACAGGGTTTTGGGGGTTGAGTGGTGCTATAAATATATTTGTCCCATAAGAATGCAATAGAGATAAGTTGAAAGGGAAAATGTAGACGAATACTCTTTATTCATATGAAGGATTTTAATGTTGAAGAGGGCATATTTATAAGTATACATTTTACCCATATGAAGAATTTTAACTTAAAACACGCCAAAATCTAAACTAATAACTTGTGTTGTCTGGAAGTTTGAAGTCATTGGAAATGGTGCATGGAATACTGGAGATAAATGGCTAGCTGTCTGATGTTAACGTCAAAAGATTTGTGCTTGACAGGTTACAGATATTTCACATCATTTATCTATCTGTGGAGGTTCTCGGTGAGAGTTAGCCTCGCTCTCAGTACCGATTAATCATCAAGAGGTTAAATGAACCCACCTTAGGACTCGGCCCCTCTCAGAAATAGTTCAAGTACTTTCAGGTGCTCTGTAAAGAGAATTGCACGCTGTATGTATTGTCCTATTATGTACCATAATGATTAGCTGTCTTACTAGAACACATGGTGCTACTTCACTCGTTTAGTTGTCACATTGAAATATTTCATTCAAACTGGTAACTTTATCAAATGATTTTAGTCATGATTTTACAAAAACTGAAAGCTCTTCTTGCAAACATGGTTTTGGGGTTTCACAAAAGGGGATACTTGTCCAAACGTCGTGTATATGTTGCCCCATATAATTGCTTTTTATTGTATACTTGGGAAACAAACTAGCAACTTTGCTGTAAGACATAATGTGATGGATTCTGTTTTGTCTGTGTGTGTGGGGGGGGGGGGCGGGGGGGGGGGGGGGGGGGGCGGGGACCAGATATGTTTTATCCCGTATATGTTTTGAATATAATACACTGTCGATTTTTGTCTATTGAAGGTTTTAACTATCCTTAAATAAGTCAGTGGTTGCCATACAGAATAACATTTGGTAGATTAGCACCAAGATGATCGATATAGATTGTGATAGGACAAAGATACAACTATGTATCAAGAAACACTAGTCCAATAATTCAAGCTAAAATTATCGACTTGCTGTGGATATCTGTGTAGTTTTCTAAATCGACCATAGTGGCTCAAAGGTGGAGTTGATTTACAAATTCAGATTATTACGATACAAGCACAGGTTATGTTGAAACTATTTGTATGTGTGATATTCATCTATCACAGTGTTGGCCTGATAATTATTCATTCTGATGCTTTGATTGCGGTTTTTCAAATAAAATAATACAAAATTAATGATCAATGGGGCTAATAATAGATGATTCAGTCGACGATGGATCTATCTTGCCTTCAGTCTAGTTAAATGACATTTATAGAAATTTCAAAGTTGTGGTTAAAGTAAAGAAAAACGAATGTTAAAAAAATGCATTTCGTTCCTGCAAATGTTTAAAAATATATATATTTCGTTCAAGCAAATATCTAAGACAAGTGTCAAAAATCTTAATGGCAATTTATAAATTCATCATGACAATTCGTATTGACAAAACAGATGTTTAAAAGCGCCTGTTATAGCTTTTGTTATCATCGGTGTCATTATCGTTATTCATATTTTCAAGCATGGAAATACAAGATTATAATGAGACAAAAATGCGTGAATTTTGTACAGAATTTCTTGATAACTTTTATCGGACTCCCAAACTTGGTGGAAATAGGTTATTTCACCGGAATTTTAAAACTCTCAAGGTAGTTCAAGGATAACAAATTAATATATTAAAAATTTCAATCAAATTACTTCATTCTGGGCGAAGTTATGACCGCTTGGAGATTGTCATTGCTATGGTTGCTACAAAAATGACCCCATTAATTCAGTTATAAAACGATGACCTTGTTTCAATCCATTGAAAATCACAAGCATCCGGTGGTATAGAAAGTTGATTATGATCTTGTCATTCTATATAAACGTCTAATTATCAATTATATAAGATATAAATCCAAAAGAAAGACTTGCAATAAACATATTTAGATCTTAAATAATGCACCTTTAGATTTAGCTAACAGAGGGTACTGAATTAGTTTGACATTGCAATTTTCATTTTAATTTGTTCTATTGCATGATTAGAGTTCTCCATTCCTCTTATTTGAAATGTTGTGCATCTTGTGCTGCTACTGTTAGATTTATCGACGGATTAAGAACTGTTATAGAATAGGACTTCTGGAAATGGCATGACATTGTCATTTCTTCTTAGACAAAATATAGATCGGTCAAATCAGCTTCCCATTGTCAATCTGTTTCATGACTCGAATAACGTACACGTAGTAATGTTTTGTTGGGATATAATAGATTTTTGGTTATATATTTATGACGATAGTAACAGTGTGTTGACAAAGCCTTGACATAATCCGCAAGGCTAGGGACATTGCAAGATAGCCAAATATGAATATCAAAAGTACTTACTTTGAACTATATAAATTGAATGGATTAAAAGCGTCGTTTACACGATTTAAAGTTCCAATTTCATATTTTTAAGTTATATTTTTAAAATGTATTGAAATAAAGCCCTAAAATAGATTGTAAATAAAAAGTCGAATATTCCTATTAATCCTATAATTCACTATTGTCAGTTGAGAAATTGGCAAAAATATCATTTTTAACTTCAAATTCAAACATTTGAAGATGGCCACCCCATGGAGAGGAATGGGAAAACAAAAGGGGGGGGAGTAATTCTGTTATTATTTCCTGTGACAGCCTGTGTCAGTGATTTTAATGCCTGTGAAATAATGCCCATGATCGTATATAATAGTGAGTTGACAAACTTTTGAGCAAAAGACATAGAAATAATTATGTTTTGACTTTCTTAGAAAATATGAAATCCCCGCTTTAAGACTAACAATGGCAACCCGCTGTGGGTGTTTAAATTGGGTTACCAAATTTCAAATGCGTCCTGTACACGCACTGCTGTCAAATAATTTACCCAACACTCTTCCTCGTCACTAGTAGAACAATTCCAACCAATCTGAAAAGTGATTTCTCGAAAACTTTGATCAACAGCTTGTTTACGAAGTCGAAAATGACCTTATGGTTAGTTGAACAATCACAGCAAATTCAATAATAAATCTCAGTGACTATGACCTCTAATGTTTTTAAAAATTTAACAATTATTGTATGGTGACGACAATAATGTACTGCCACATGAAAAATTGGCCAAAATTTTAAATAACGAAATATCATTAAAGGCAAATGGCAACCATTGTGGGTTTTATTTTAAATCACATCGTTTCAATAATTTTGGCAAAATATGTAAATAGTTTCACCTTTAATTTACAAATTAATTAGGTATAGTTTGCGGCCCAACGAACGTTGTTTAGAGAATTCACCACCAAC
This sequence comes from Patella depressa, assembly GCA_948474765.1. Lineage (NCBI taxonomy): Eukaryota > Metazoa > Mollusca > Gastropoda > Patellidae > Patella > Patella depressa. The sequence continues at coordinate 49,372,750 of OX419718.1, forward strand.
TAAGTAGATTTCCCCTTTCAGACATATAACATTTATTGTATTTTAATACTATCCTTAAATGGAATGGTAATATGAAACAAGTCAAGGCCGAGCGTTTTAACATGCCATGACTAAATCTGTTTCTGGCATTTTCGTCCTTTTAAAATTCAGATAGTCAACATCTTCAGGAATATGACTTATACCTGCCCACGTGCGGCAATTTTTCCATACAATACCTACGTAATTTATCAGACATACGCAGTAGCGTTAAAACAACATTTTTTTAATCATTTTAAAGTCATGCCGATTACAAATTAATGAACAAGAAAAAAAACCAAGTATTATATAGAAAGCACTAAAGAGGCGTTATGCAAGGTTTCTACTATCAAGATTCGTGTTGCGGTTGAAATTGAAAACGTGGTTTTAATCGTGGAGTAATCGTGGTGTTCCTATCAGTTATTACCATATATATTGACCGTATCGAAACGTGCCAGATCTTTGACTCATTTTGCATGTGAGGTCATCAATGTGTGTGTATTTCTCATACCCAATACGGCATCAAAGCCCTGTATACGGCTTTGTACGACATCACGTATCCAACAGCTTTCATGTGGAAAAGGTCCCAACAACATCGTTGTCTTTTTACCGTCTTTTTTGCTCCTTGTATAGACGTTGAATTGTTGTGTCTTGTAGTTTTTATGAATCTATGTGTATCCTATAACACGAAGGTGTATATTTGATGTGATTTAACCATGACAAAGGCTTGAATCTATTCATTATTTTCGATGAGTTTTTCTTGGAATTTTCTTTTTTAGTGTTGGTCTGCATGCTGGTTGATGTACGTGCTCAGTTTAGGGAGGTAAAGGAATATAAACTTTCTGAAATGATATATTAATTTTTAACTGCCTAGCGACTTGGTAGGCTAGGTACTTGACTAGTACTGATGGTTATCTTCGTACAAAACTGCTATTATGCTATAATAGAACTGAAATGAAATGAAATGGGTTTTAACGTCCTACTTTCTGCACCTAACCTGGGCATTGGCCGAGAAAGGTTCATCGGGATTTTCCGACGAGGTTTCCCCTTTGAAAACAGCTTAGTCATTCGGCTTGCACGTAAAAGACCCATTGGCAGTCGGGGCAATGAAGTGGGATGTTAAACCCCATTTCATTTCATTTCACGTGGCGCGAAAATCTGCCAGAACGTAATACGGATGGAAAACTTCCGTTTGCTAAAAGTCTCTAATAGGTACAATCCTTAAAACGCATCGCTCGATAGTGGGAACCTACCGAGCATTACCACTTGAGCCAGAACGTTTAAAACGGTGGTTCTGTCGTCCTACGAACTAAAATAAATGTAAATTTAGTTTAACCCATCTGGATCTACATCTTATAGTGCATATAAAAAAAGAACTTAATGTCTCGAGTGCGTTTAATTTTAAGGTCACTGGGAGTTTAGAAACTTCTGAACAAATTGCATTTAGGGTTAGAGACTGTTCTTTGTTTTTTCAACACCTTTAACGGTTTAACGTTTTGTCGAAAATACAGACATTGAATTTATTGTTAATAATATTAATATCCAAGTCGAGAACGGGTGCATTTATTGTGCTAGAATTTCTTTACTTAAAGATACGTTCTCAGAAAAGTATTTATCGGGTGGTTAATTCCAATAAAAGTATGGCAATTTTGGTAAACATGTATATGGAAAATAGAAATATCCAATCTTACTAGAAAAATATTGGATTCTCTGAAAAACACTCATGGAGCATGTATAGGACAAAAATGTAAAGGTGCCCCAAATCGACAGCCCACCGATTAGGAATATCTGCACGCGTGACGTCAGAGGTTACACGCGGAGATCGAAAGCTTGATTCTGTAAGACTAAGACTGTAAGAAATAAGTATGTAAAGTTTCAAAACGATCAGTTACGAATTGCGGCCTCTAGGTAATCGCACATACACACCGACAGGTGCGTTAATTAACAATCAATGCGCATCTGTCAAAACTACAAACAGTGCTAACTTGGCTCAGAAGAAAGTAATGTGAATGAAATGTTCAATATATTGATTTGCATTATCTATTTTGACACATTATAACAAGAACGACTAACTCTTTATCTAAATCTTAGGCAATGCCCCTTTAAAGAACAAACTAATTCCTTAAAAGATCACATTTGTCAAACCCTCTTTAACATAACATTTATCTCATATTATGTAATCCGTTAAAAAAAACAGTTTATGATCTGTTTCACCCTTTTTGTCATTGTATATTTGGATCTAGCCCGGAGACATGTCTCCTGTTATTACGTCAATGTTTAACAATAAAAATCCCGAGCCTTTTGTCTATTTTCTCTCATCTAACCACCCACTAATACACACCATATATAGATAATAATGACAGGCGTTAAGACAGTATATGTAAAAAAAAACGATATTAACCATTAGAGGAATTCAACATGACAAGGTTTCATTAACATACACCGCGCTTTTCTTTTCATATAGACATGCCAATGGAAATGTCACCGGCAGACGTCAAAGTTATTTTTCATCGTTCATATGAATAATGCAAATATGTCAAATCTTTCTGATTCATTTTAGAAATAGGAAAAAAACAAGCGAATTATCCACTCAAATACAGCCTACACTGTATGCAAATAGATTCTTCGTATTCATGAGGCGTTCTCAGTTCACTGTTGTGGGATTTCTCTTCGATATTGCGTAAATTAAAATGTATTCTAAAAATAATAATAGTATGCAAATATAATAATAAAGCATTCTTTTAATTCAAGTTACAAATTTACCACAATTAAACGGACGAAAGAAATTAATGTAATACAAGCGCGTTTGGTTTAATAATATTATCATTTTTTCTTATTAAATTAAGCAGAATACATGTTAAACAAAATTTAAAGTGAATTAAAACAAATCCTGTAAATCACTTTCTGTCCATTATCTAAGGAACAAAGACAAATGAGTTATTCTCTACAAAATGTCAATGTTTCTTATTTATCTTATTAAATCTGTGAATAATTCATAGAAACTGTGCAGTACATCCGACAATGATATATCTCTACAACATATCCCTATAAAAAGGCCATTTATATAACGGAACCGACAATAATATTGCAGCGCATGCCAATAATTCAAATTGTTTCGTCTTCAAATATCAACACGGAATAGGACGAGGTCACACGTTCATGAAATAAAAACGCATTGTAGAAGCCACTGTGTTAGTATGAATAGCAACAGGAAGCGACAACTCTAAACACTGCTAATAATTTATCTGGCCAGCATGACATAATGACCCCCTCAAGGACCTTTCGGTCATTGTAATGATCCAAGGCAACATCAATGAACCGTGATTTGATGGCAATAAAGGAATTTGTTCTAGTACATTATCATCCTAAGAAGATACATATTGGTAATACAATATTACCATTATAATTGAAATGGAATTGACAAACGTCATTGACTGAGTAGATCGTCACTAGAAATTATTTTTAACCATAATCATTGTTATTTTTATAAATCGATAATCTTGTTTCCCTTTTTCTTATTTCAATTGAGCAGTGTACATCTAAACAATAAATTAGATTGTAAAATGGATTGCACAAATCTATGGTGGCTGATTGGTATCATGTCGTGGTGACGGGTTGTTGCGTAAAAATGTCGTGGTGTGGTGTCGTGATGTCATTTTGATAGGGAAGAGCCATGCTGCAAACTCTTGGGGAACTTTCTTGAACAACCCCATAATCAGTGTATATAATCATAGTATTGAAAGGGGGTCGTGGTGTCGGGTTGTTGAGTTGTCGTCTTATGAAGGGCGACACCACGACATGATACCAATCAGCCACCATACAAATCTGCCAATCTATAAACCACTCACTTTACAAATCGTAAACGCTTGATAGTCGTTTTCACGGAGCTCAGTGAAAGTCTCCGCCATTTAGAGTTAATGAATCCTTTGCAATATTGTGAAATGTTTAATCTCTAATAGGATAATCAGTCAAAAAATTGACTCAGTTCTGTTCTGTATTTTCAAAGTTGTGATAAATTCAAATTTCATCGATTTATGTTATTCGCTGTAATAATGTTTTATTTGTATACAATTAAAGAAAAAATACCCACATACATCGTGTGACATAATAATATACTCTCATTTCTCTGCTACATATTAGTAATGTTAAATGATCTGAGAACATATTTGAAGAGGAAATTTCATATTTTCTAAGAAAGTCAAAACATAATTATTTCTATGTCTTTTGCTCAAAAGGTTGTCACTAGTATACGATCATGGGCAATATTTCACAGGCATAAATATCCCCGGCACAAAAAATAATAACACAATTACTTGAATTATCTCCCTTGTTTTCCCATTTCCCCTCCATGCAATGTCGATCTTCAAACGTTTGAATTCGAAGTTGAAAATGATATTTTTGCCAATTTCTCAACTGGCAATAGTGAATTATAGGATTAATAGGATTATTCTTTAACAAGATAGGACTGTTTATAGATACAATCTATTTTAGTTCTTTATCTTAATATATTTTAAAAATATAACTAAAAAATATGAAATTGACCTTTTAAGGTGGATTACACAGGGATAAATTTAATATTTTTTTTTCTCGTTGGAAGAATAAATCCTCTTTAAGATGCAACCCTTTTTTTTTTATTTTTTATTTTTTTTTTTTTTCATTTCTGTGTTACTCCCTTATGTTTAAATTTAATGGTCTAAAAACATTATTTATCTCCTAATCTTTCAATCTTCCGAGCTTCATTTGAAACAGCGGATTCATATTTTCCATACGTTAGCAAATAACTTTCAATTTATTTTTTATTCTATAGAATCGTCCAGTACATGATGCGTCGAACAAATTATTTGGCTGTTAAACAGACTTCCGGGCGATGTCTGAATAAAAAAAAATGCAGTTCAGTAAAATCTCCAAATACAGTACGTAATCTCGCCTTGTCGAAGGCCAGCCGTACTTATTACATGACAATAAATGTTATTACAAAGCGCTGTAGGCTACCGTTACAATCATAGCCAGAAAAAAAGAAGTGATAAACCAGATCACTTCATATTCCTAAAACTTATGCTATAAAATCTATAATACTTATTAAAAAGACACATGACTATAAATAGTCTCGATTATAAAGTATCATTGCCACTATAATAAATGATTTTTAGTCCTTCAAACGCCAGTCTCCCTAAGTTGCGTCTATATTAACGTTTAACCCACTCAATATTTTATGCAAATCCGTTGGTCTAGAGAGTTGAGTATGAGCTTGGTATGTAAATAAATGTCTAAATAATTTATGTACATATTTGGCACTCACATGAATAATGCATCCTTAATTAGCTTGTATCTTTGTGTCATGCTGTAACAGGACGACTTGACATTTTGGTGTGTTTAAGAACAGTTCGATAACCTAAATACATCAAGATTTAGACATATTAATGTGCTTAATATCTGAAAATCTGTAATGGGCTTCTGTAATTTATGACAATACAATTAATTTATTTTTTAAAAAGAGGACAACTATTGAAGCCATGATAAGGAGAAGCTGTCAAGTTATTGTCACATGTGTTTCTCATCAGGTTAACCCCTTCTCAAAAACATCAGTGCTATGGTGGTCTTCATGGGTTAAAGTGAGAGTTTGGGTAGAACAAAACGCGTCAGATATTTACGATCTGAAAATTTGTTTATCAAGCTATGAAGTTCTAAAATCTAACATGTTATACAATACAATATTACAGAATAACGCTTATTCTTTCCACAAACGATGATAGTTTTGTTGACGAGGTTTGACTTCATGGTAGGCATGCATAATACTCAGAAATCCTTGCATTTATATTGCCTTTCCTGAAAAAATTTAGTAATACATTGACGGTGATATTTTTTTCCAACTTGTAGTCTGATCGGTATGGCATTAGCCATGTCATTTTTGAAAACATTTGGCAGGTATATATAATATGTCACCAAGTATTCAACTCATCATAGACCACACTAATTATAAAAAATATCATGTTATTCAACAAGAAATACATCAAAGAATACACAAATATTTGGTTTGTAAAAATTGTTTTGCTTGAAACAATGGAAATAAGACGATATGATAAATCCTTTCTTGTCGGTTATAAAATAGGTGCCTAATAATAACTGGAAATTAAACAGATAGGACCAACTAAATCGATAGCTAAATATGGTAATCAATCCCAGTGTTAGCCGAGAAAGTCACTTGGGGTTTTCCACCAACGACAGTTTTTAGATAAGTCCAGATTGAACTCCGAGAGCACCCACCACAGCTAACACCGACCGACAGAGATATTAAATTATTCCAGATTATACTCGATAGCACGGTTGGCAGCGATCTTGGACCTGCGATAGACATTGGATTGTATTTAACGGAGGACCTAGAATGCACCTTGTGGACATCTACGATGATTACTGCATCATTTATATCCATTGCGTTTGAACATAGTTATTTCGACATTTTAATTTGTTGTGAGCCCCTGAAGATCGTGATATGAAATCACTGCCCCAAGAAAGCTGCACAAGGAAAGACGTCAAGACGATGCAGGTAACGGTCCGAGGTACCTCGTAGACCGTTGCCAGCGAGGTAAGGATCTCGTGACAGTTGATTACGGAGAATATTATAGTTAAGCCACGCAGTGTCATTGCCCAGATAGAACTCCCCTAATAATACACTACGTCACGTATTTGTCTTCACCAATTTGATTGGTGCAGAAATGTAAGAAGTAAGACCCCATTTCACTCTTGTGCCATGCAAACCGCTTGATTTTGAATAGTACCTACGGGAAATGTTTGTCTTCGTTGGTGGGGTGGGGTCGTTTTCCATCTTCTGTCTTTGTTTTGTTCTATAAGCCCACATGGAAAAACACGAGGAATGAAGTGAGGGAAGTGTCCTATGCTTTAGATTTATTTATCCACAAAGAAGGTGTTGTTATAGGATTTTCATGTGTTGTACATATCAATCACTGGCACAATATAATATCTCATATCATAAATAAATATTTTGTTTCAATAACAATATCCCACAATACTAATAATACACAGCTGACCATTGTCAATCTGTCCAATCTCGTCACAATGTAACCGCGGGCCTCTCACTGTACATTGTCGTTAACGAAATATTGTATGTGAAATTATCAACAAATATCATTATACACGGTCAGTAGATAACGTGTAATAAATTACCTTGACACTTCCATTCATTTACTATGATATCAATATGTTTGCTAGAGTGTTGATTTTATCGCAATTTTATTAGAATATAGTCCAATAATTAATTTAAATTATTATATGAAAGACAAATTTGTTTTATGTTCGTTATAGGAAACTAAGCGGTTAAACTTATAAATCTGAAAATAATTTCCTAATAGACCTTTTTGCAAGCAATCAAGGGCAGCGTCCCTTTTTTGGGACGACCCTACAAATCAAAATTAAAACAAAGAAAATTAAAGTAACAGTATGAGTATAATACATAAAGAGCCTAATATACATTGACTAAATAGTCACATGGAGTTACCTCCCCTTCCAAGATGGCGTCCATAATGTCACAGCCTGCAAAATGCGAAAGTCTAAAAGGTCAAAGGTCAGTAATCCTTTTACAATATATATTTCGGGAAAATTTTACGATAATATTAAAGGTTATGTGTTCTATGTTCGCAAATATGACTTTGTGTAAGAATAATCAAAATAGATTACTTTTAGTGAGCTGAATAAAGTGCGTCCCATTTTTGGGACGCTGCCCATTAAAGGGCACGTTTTTTCACATTTGCCAATTTGTACATACTTAGTTCCGAATAATGATTTTTTTCAATTTTACAGCACAGATAGTGTTTTGTATAATTTTACATGATTTTTTAAAAAGTGACTTTGATTATTTTTGTTATAGGTTACATACTATAATTTATGCAAAGTATCATTAGGATTGTACTGCAGAAATTTACACAATTCTCACATTTACTCATGTTTCCTTCTCTCTGCAACACTAATAAATGTACATGTATGTACATAATTTATTACAAGCAAGATTTTTAAAATTAATGATGAATAATTGAATGAGCTTTATGAGGCACAACTTACATTAATAGGTCGATGTATGTACAAACTTTCAAAAAGATATCTTTAACGGTTTATGAGATATGCTCTGGAAGCAAATTTATACATCAAAAACTAAGTCAAATTTGTTTCCATGGAAACGAAAAAATATAAATCCCAGAAATTCCTAAATAGCAAAAAGCACAGCTGCTGTATAGTAATAGGTTGATGTGTGTACAAAGTTTCAGAAAGATATCTCGAACGGTTTATGAGATATGCACCGGAAACAAATTTATACATCAAAAACTAAGTCAAAATTGTTTCTATCGAAACACAACAAATATAAATCCCAGAAATTCCTGAATAGCAAAAGGCACAACTACTGTAGCAGGTTGGTGTGTGTACAAAGTTTCAGAAAGATATCTCGAACGGTTTATGAGATATGCCCCGGAAACGAATTCGGGACGGACGGACGGACCCTGTTTCAATATGGCTCCCTAACATCGTTCGGCGGCTAATCACAGGACCAGGTCGATTTCAACCAAAAAATGAAGAATCCCCGAAGACGTCCGATTTGTTGGAAGAAATCACTTTCTTTATTCAGGAAATACACAAAGAAGATGTGTATATTGTGGGAAGAAAACAGTGAAACTCTGCAAAAAATGCCCGGAATGCCCTTTGCACCAATCCTGTTCAGTACTTTTCCACACAAGAAACTAATGTAGTGTTTATCTGTACCAAGTTGAAGCAAAAATTAATTGCACATAAAGTTAATTAAAATATTATGAGTTGGCACTAAATTAAGTAGAAGAATGTGTCTGTATAAACCAGAAGAATTTTCCTTCGCGTGTAATTTTTTAACGCCGGTTAAAGCGATTTAGTAAAAATAGACAGCAAAATGGGACTTTAGCCTACATGGGATTTAACATTATTTAACGCTTGATATTTTATACAAATATAATTAGAAATCAAATAATTTTCCTGATCTAAATAAAAACTAGTTGCTTCTTTGTTGAACCGTCATTATAATTTCCACTGCTATTGTTTATATTTTTATTAAAACATGTACCCTCTTATGGACAGCGTCCCATTTTTTGGGACAGCCTTTAAAATGACCAAAATTAACAGATTTTTAAAATTAAACCGATTTTAAACTACCAAAACATTAATTTTGTGACATTTGAGACATCATATTAAAAAATCAAACAAATTTGATATCTCGCCCATGATTGGGTTTAATGGTGCTAATTTGGTATTTGGTGCAGAATTTGTGGGCCAATCTGGTCAAATTATGAGCCGGAAGTCGCACAGTGATTTCCAGCTGCAAGCCGAAATATGTCAAATACCTTTTTCTTGCGTGGATATGGGACAATCAACGTTCTTGAGCCTGTCTCATAATTTCTACTTTATCCGGGGATTTGTGTAATCCGTGTTCGTCCCCTTTACGGCCTCTGTTTTTGGCCTTTGTCGATTGGTGATAGTAAACGGTCTAATGTCATTGGGGCGGAAGGAGGTGTGTGGGTTCACTGTCAAATCTGGGTGTAGACGGTGACATCAGTTTCATGCCATATTAAACAGGCGTACATCTCTGTGGGTCATTTCCAGATTGGCCAGACTGCACATCTATATCAGGTTCTGTAAAAAACCCAGAGTCATAATTTTCACTAGTGGCTGCATTCGGCAGTAGCGGCAGTAAGACACTGCGGTTGATGGAAATATTACATAAACCTTAAAGCCAGATTTTATGTTGTTAATGCTTGACTAACCATGTGTACAAAGGAACAGACTCTGTAGATGTTTCAGCACGATAGACTATATCCGATAGTGCAAGAGCGCATACAGCTCGTGGCTCTAATGGCCGACCTGGTATGAAATGTCTATGTAACAAATTGAACATATTTTCAAAATTCTAAATATAGTGCAATCATTGTGATTTTGTCATAATAAAGTTGAATATCGAGATGACTACTAGATTATTTTGAAGATTTAAAATAGGATTATATCTCGTGCTATGATAGATTAGGAGCAGTGGGTTATACGAAGATATTTTAACATCTGTATTAATCTAAATATCAACATATTCTATTTTCAGGGGATACATATATCTTATTTTTCCTAATATAGACCATTTTGTGTCTATAGAATAAATCCGTTTTTTTAAGATTATATCTAAAAATAATATTTTTTTATAATCATCCAAATCAGTCTTAATACATGTATTATTGTCGTCTGAGTTGTTTTAATATGTTACAGATATGTCTATATATATCTCTATACAAAGGTATTGATTTATTGCCCCCGGCCTTTCGAAGAAAATAGGGGACTATTAAAATGGGTCTGTGCGTCCGTCCGTCCGTCTGTCTGTCTGCCCGTGACACTTTTTGGGACACAATAACTCCCTTTCTAATTAAGGTAGAATGTTCAAACTTGGTGTAGGTGTTTATTATGTCAATACCTTGATGGAGTTCAAAGGTGAGCATTTTCAACTTGAGGTAAGCAGAGATAAGCAATCTGAATGGTTGATGCTTTGGGGCAAGATAACTTTAGTTATAGAAGTGTGAGTGTTGAAACTTCGAATGCTTTCAGACAACATAATCTTGATTCTATCAGACAGAGAGTGATGAAACTTAGTGTATAATTTGATTGCTCGGTTCTTTTGAGAAAAAAAATAAATCTGATTAATTATTATGTGTCATCTATTTATTTTTGGATTTCGGCGGGGGACATCAGCCTCACTGTTGGCTTGTTAAATATATATTTCAACAATCTCCAAAATAGTCTACAACGTAAAATGAATATTAGCTTAATCAAGATAAAATTTCATTTGTGGTTGTAATAGGTTGCTAAGGTAAGTACATCAACAACAAAAGTGCGTCCATAATAAATTGTTTCAACTTGGCATTACAGTATTGTAAATTTTTAGTGCATTGCATACTAATACTCCTATACAATTAAGTGGCAAAGTGCATCCCATTATTAAATTTTTAATGGGGTGTAACGAAGAACCTTAGTCGGACTGAATAAAATTATGTTTAGCATAAGAAATTGTGCACCTTGGTGGCGATTCCAGTTTGATATTCCACATAATATAGCAGTAAATTCGCAAGGGAAGGACTAATCATACATTTCTGGTTAATGAAGTTGCCGAATTATGATTAGATGTTTATGAAATTTAGGTTATTTAGTTCGGTTATGGTTTTTGTTGGGGGTTTCACTTTTTGACGAATCACAATTCTGGGATGCTGTTTCATTGTGCTGAATACATTTTAACAGTATTACCGATAATATCTATAATAAAAAGCGTAACATTTTTGTCTAGAAAATCATTCGTATTACATGATATAAGACTTGATTTTGCCGTAGCAGGCAAAATAATTGATTGGGCTAATACCAAATTATTGCCCTGGACATGGTATCACCCATGTTCCTGAAGCAACGACAGCGAGTTTTACAACATTTGGACGTTGTAAGAATGATTACTTCACAATTCTCTAACTTATCGCTACGGTATTTACAGACACATGAACAGTAGCGTCCAATCAGAGGTTGTGAAATCGCGACCTCCACGGAAACCTTGGCATTGAATGAACCTTGAACTTTGCAACTTCACAATTCCCTAACTGAATGAACCTTGAACTTTGCAACTCGATTATCACAGGTAGACATTTTAGTTTGAAAAGCGCATGACTTGGTATTCACGACAACCGACGAATCTGATAGGCTCACAAGCTGAGTTTGTACCCAATCGAAATTAGTGCCAAAATATGAAAGGTATTAAGTGAAGCCTTGATGTACGTAGTTAACACGGAGATTGAGCCTTCTATTGAAGATGGATATCGCCTTGACTATCAATTGTTGTTTCTTTCATGGTTGTTTTACATATTGACATTAGCTTTACCGCCGTATATTATTGTGTTGGATATTCCGAAAAGCAAGTGATAAGAACATCTACTTCGTTTAAAATTGTATCTTCCATACCTTATATTATCTTCCAAAACAAAACCATACTTGTAAAAGCTATGTATTCACGTTTATCGTTGAAAGGGGGCCTAATTAACATCATACGTACTTGTTCATCGGATTCACAATCCTACCAGACATTGCCTTAAAGAAGGCACTATTAGCCATTCATAATGTCTTCTACATTAATATTTATTATCTATGATTTTTATGATATGGTGATATGTTATAGAAAAGCATGTCGTGAACATTAAAAATACTGGTTTAATTAACACTTGTCGGCTGATATTTAGTTTTGGCACATCATAATATAAATAATCAATACACGTGAATATATATTATATCAACTGAGATAAAACATCGTTTTACTTCCCTGCCATGGTGCTTTGTTTAACAGAAACATTATCTGGCTTCCTGCATTTATGGAGATCGAAGAATCATTACTCCGTAGATTAACACGAATGAGATCAACATGCGTTATCGTTCAAACCAAAAAAAGTATATATATCAACGTCCGTGACCAACAAAACAAGTTGTCATTATTTATATCCCGTACACATCGTTATTGTTTCCTAAATTAGCCAAACTTGTAGGTAGTGGAACTCGATGATAGAAAATAACATATACTCCCACGACATTAGTTGTGTTTAGTTCCGCGTGGGACGTTTATCTGTTTTTTATGGTTTTAGAAGTAATGATTAACGATTATTGTCAATTAATATAGTCTCAACATTATATACACAAATACAAATTATAAGACATTGGTGTGTACCATCGCAAGCACATTCTTCCAAATTTTAATACGAAAAGATCAATATATGTACATGTATATTTTGAAGTTCGCGGGTTTGAAATTTTGTTTTACGTTTTAACGGAAAAGTCATGTATATGTAAAAAAGCAAAACATTTAGGATTTTTATGTGCACACATTTTCATTATGCCGTCGCCCCTGTCCGTCCACAATTGTTTGTAGATTCTCTACAGGTCATAATTCTTATCCGATTTTGACGAAACTTGGGATATAGGTTTATCCCCATAAGATCTCGGCTGCTTTCGATATTGGCATGGATCGAATAGAAACTTCATGGATTATGGCCCCCGATTGTACGAAAATTCGCGTTTTTATCTTGTGCACCCTATAGAGGTCACAATTTTGAACCGATTTTGATGAAACTAGACATGCAAGTTTATAACCCTAAGATCTTGGTTCTTTTCGTTATTTGCTTTCTGAATTATGGCCCCTGATCAGCGCTCACGCTGTCGATCGCCAAATTCGCCAATTGCGATTTAAATATAATTTTGGCTAAAGAATATTCAATTTGGCGAAATTTTTGGCGATATTTTTTTCCTGTATGGCGATTCTTTTTTTACCTGGAAATAAAAAAATTATCGGCACAAAGCTTTGATTTCCGCGCGTACATACTAAACAGTGTACCGTCGATCGCGCTTCGTTGAGTCAATCAACAATCAATTAGGTATCAATAATAGCCCTATCTTTTGTCTCTTGATCAATCTGGGATTAGTGTTGATAAGTATTTACAGTCAGAGTAGTAATAAACTAATTAAGAGACAAAAGATTTAATTGTGTGTTTTCAAATACGAATCGGTTGCTTTGTTGATGGTTTCGATATATTCAAAATGGCGGACACTGTAAACAATACTCACTCGATTTGTTCGGGATTAATGGATTATGACTGCTGTTTGATCTATTTCATACCGAAATTGACGATATCGTTAATAAATGAAGCCAGGTATGTTGTCACAGTTTATAAATGCGTATATAAACTTGGGACTGTCAAATCAGGTAGTAGTAGTAGTAGTAAAAATCATATGCCATGGGTCGTAAGCGAAAAATTGAACAGCCTTCTTCAACGTCTGACAGAAGAATGTCAGATTTTTTTTAATATTCCACCACCAAAATGGACGAAGACTACAGATGATACTGACATGATGATATTACAGCCCTAGATATTGAACGGATACCCTAAAAGACCACCGCAGAGAAATATTTCGAAAAACGTAAAATAATAAGTGCATTTGGAAAAGGTAGATCTTACAGGGATGAATGGAAATTTTCAAATTCTTGGTTAAGGTATGATGCAGCTAACAAAACAATGTTTTATTAAACATGTGAATCAGTCTTCAAAAAATGGGAGTCTGCAAAGCAGAGAAGAATTTTTTTAAATTCTAAGATATATATTGTATGTATTTATGTAAATAAAATTCCCGAAAAATTTTTTTAATAGTTATTTTATTTTGGCGGAAAAAATATCTGGCTGATAAATTAAAATGAAAAATTGGCGGAAAAAAAATGGAACCCAGAGTGAGCACTGATTGTCCGAAAAATCATCTTTTTAGGTTGTGGTCCCGCTGGAGGTCACAATTATTATCCGATTTAAAAAACTGTTTGATTATATCACCGTTACTCTATAATGAAGGCTGACCAAAATTGACGGACAAATTGGCCGCCGCTTGTACGCGAATAGTGTCAAAATTTGGTATATCAAGGTTGTGGACCCGCTGGAGGTCACAATTATTATCCGATTTAAAAAACTGTTTGATTATATCACCGTTACTCTATAATGAAGGCTGACCAAAATTGACGGACAAAATGGTCGTCGCTTGTACGCGAATAGTGTCAAAATATGGTATATCAAGGTTGTGGACCCGCTGGAGGTTACAATTATTATCCGATTTAAAAAACTGTTTGATTATATCTTCTTTACTCTATAATGAAGGCTGACCAAAATTGACGGACAAAATGGCCGCCGCTTGTACGCGAATAGTGTCAAAATATGGTATATCAAGGTTGTGGACCCTGTAGAGGGCACAATTTTAATCCGCTATTGATGAAACTTGAAATGCATGTTTATAACCCCAAGATCTTGATTCTTTTTTGATATTTGTACATATCGGATCATAACTTCATGAATTATGGCCCCTGATTGTACGAAAAATCGCCTTTATTAGCTTCTGGTTCCTCTGGAGGTCACAAGTATTGTCGAATTTTAAAAAGAAAAGTTTGATTATATAACTGTTACACCGTAATGAAGGTTGAGATTGAATTTTGTGAAAATCGGACAAAAAATGACAAACAAAATGGCCGCCGCTTGTACGCGAATAGTGTAAAAATATGATATTTGTGCATATCGAATTGTAACTTCATGAATTATGACCCTTGATTGTGCGAAAAATCACTTTATTTTTAGCTTGTTCTCTATCCATCTCTCGAAAATGTGGGCGTATCTTGCCTGGCAGCCGCTGTTTTTTTTTAAATTTTGGCGTATGTTATCTGACTATCTGAGAAAAATCCATAACTATGTGGGTGGATATGAAGATAATGACGTGGTAATAAGATTGTTGACGTGCATACGATTGGGAAATTACCAGGTATAAAATCCTCACAAGGTGAATTGGCGAGTCGTATTAATTTTGGGTGGTTTTTAAGAAGTTTAATCTATTTTCTTTGTCAAACTGCGACACACCTTTAAACCCCGTTACATACAGCTCTTCAAATACTGTAACAGTGTACATCTTCGGTAATAAATACACACTGGAATTATCCTTGAAACTGTTTAATACCGGAAAACATAAAATACCAATATACACAGAACAGCACGTCAGACAGGCAGAGTGACTGTCCTAGAAACGAGATGAAACCTAGAATCTTGAATAAGTGTACAATTCGGCATTTAAAGAAGCTCGTATCTAAGGATTGAATTAAGTATACATCATAGGTTACCAAGTTACAAGATTAATGGCTTGAGGTATAATCGGTATTAAAAGAAATCCATTTAAATTTAAATTAATTAAAACAACACATTAAACATTAAATGTGTGAATGAAATAATAAAGAAATGAATAAATGTACGAATTATATCCCTATTACAATACCATCCAACATTTATCTACCGATCGGTCTTCTTCATATATATGATAAGATGTTAAAGTATATGATAAGATGTTAAACCCCATTTGCTATCTGTAAACAATTGCTACTGCTGCTGCCTTTCAAAACTACATACATGTATGTAGCCGTTTGTAGGATACAGTAAGCGGAAGATTGCTATGATATTGTGTGCTTTAAAAATATATCAATTATTTTATATCGTGACTGGTTCAATTTATTCTATAATTCATCATGTATGAACAATAATTAATGTATTTCCGCACACAAATATTCAAATATCCTAAGACATTGTGAGTTTTTATAATACGTTCTGTTAAATATATCAAGATTAACGAATAATTTGGTTACATCATGTATATTTATAATCCATTAACAGTTGGAATATCAGGAGATATAAGTTTTTGAAAAAGAATTACAGTACTGAAGGATCATTCGTCACACTTATGTAGATTTGTGAGACTTTCATTAACTGAAGTGACTCATACTACCCAGATTCGAAGAATATACAATAACGTTTCTGGATTGGCGTTTAGGAGCGTCTTAGTCAGTTGGTAAAAACATAATTTTCGATTTGATACGGTGACAAAATCTAATAACGTGTTTTAACTTTTAATTACGTTTTTATGTAATAAAAGCTCTAAAAATACACACTTGTCACTACAGTTCCCAAACTCAAATAATTTTCAAATATTTTTCTTAGATGTAACATTTTCTTTAATAACTAACCTTTGATATTAGATCGCATTAGCCATGCATTTGTACTAAGTAAGGTACCATCGATCAAAGGTAATCGATTCTTTCTAATTATTACATATTGGGTTAAATACTATGGCCTCCCACCCAATACGTGACTTTTGCCTTTTACAAAAGTGGAGACGGTATCAGTCAAAGTAAGATTTTCACATGCGCAGCTAATTTTGGTCTTCTAAAGTAAATACATATTTGTGGTTTAACTGTGTCCATAACAGAGGTCCGAGTGGGTGGAGTTCCATATAGTTTCGTAGGCTTAATCCAATGTACTTCCGTTCGCAATACTTGATAACAGCTTCACAAGCACCGATCGTACTTTGTTAGGTGTATAGAGTAGAAGATGTCGGGTGTTGTAGATTCACCGGTATCAATATCATGAGATGACACACAACCTGTTTCCTTGCCTTTTTCTGTCAACCTTTAACTTGAACAAATGATCAATTTGTATGATCAGCTTCTCGCGTGATCACAAACGATTTATTTATCTCCGTTTGCGAACCAAAAAACAGTATCGATAACAACTCCGTTGAGAACATACAGATATGTGGAAAATCAAATCACAACTGAAGAGCAGAATAATAACTGCCACTTGGTCATTTGAGGAAGGAGGGAGAAAATGTAACTAATTAAATAATGATAGTGTAGGAGCTGTTTTCAATCATGACATTAAAGAATTAAAATAGAATAAAAGTCCTTGGTATCGTAGCTTAATAGCTATGGTATCATCCATAAGGAAACTGAGTCATAGGCATTCCGCACTCATGTAGACTAAAAAAAGTCACATTTGTTTCTATCGCATGGTGTTTTCATCGCATTACAAGGTCAAGGGTACGTGCACGAACGACTAGAAGTTGTACCTTGTCAGAGCCTGGTATACTGTTCAGCGTCGCACAAATCTGTTGAAAGCTATCGTACTCACTAGGTTTTCTGAAATTGTGGCATAGCATGACCTCGGTGGTTCATATCCAGAATGAATATCGATGGGGCTAACAAAGTTAACTAAGATAAAATCCAGATTTTAGTAATTTGATTGGATGATATTAATATTGATTTTAGTGCTGAGCCAATCAGAATGGAAGTATCTACTAAAATTAGGATTTTATCTTTAGTTAAGATTTCGAGAAACAGGGCCCTGATCACCATTCAGGTTAGCTTTATTGCACATGCAGTCATCCCCAAATATATAAATCACATGGTATACTGTGCAGCAAACGCACATGATAGTCTTATAGAGACAAACAAAACGATATCACAGAACTATATTTACATGTATATACATATAAGCCATTGAAACAATTTAACGGTAAGATAATTAAACACCAAAACGTTTAAAGAGTTTAGTGTCGCGTTTAACAGATACATCGAAATGATTTTATCCGGAATAATATCTTATATTTTTATTATATCTACAGCGTGGACTGTTGTCATCTTCTATGTGTATGTCCCTTTCGGAATATTTTTTGTAAATTACTGTGTTTCATATTAGTCGCCACGTGTAAAATGGTATTTATATTGTGACACCTTACCCCCTCCCCCCTATTAATTATATTATTGTGCGTGTGGCAATTCATTCTCTGAAACCTCTAAAGCACAATTCAAACACAATGGAATTTATATCTGATTGACACTCGTCAAATCATAGAGCCTGAGTAATGACCTTGTCATCAAACAATAAAATTACATTGAAGCCTAGAGGGAATAAGACCTGGCAGTAAAATCCATCGACAAGCTGAGAGTTCAGTGTTATTAGTCTTACACTACTTAAAATGCAATCTATAGAATACGATTTGGTTGTAATAAATGGTTCAAGATACAAACTGACCAGTTTTGGGTATTTGATATGGTGTAGACTGGACCAAAGTTATTAATTACAAAACCACGGCTATTTTTGTTTTCAAACATTACGATGAACATCACCGAAATTCTTGTCATCAAAGATTTGGAATTGCTTTGTGGGTCAAACGATTTTTGAGATTTTTATCGTGAAGTTTTTGTAATTGTTTAAACATACATTATGCAAGAGCTAAATCCGTCAATCACGGATCTTTCTTTAGGCCTGAAATGTTATGTAAATTATTGATTAGACATTAATTAACTTATCCAGACCATAATCAACTCTCCATGTCATCGCTAGCATGCAATATTTACTAGATCTGCTTCTCAAAGCTCATTGATGATTAAACCAAAAAATGGATAATGGAGACTATGTTTTTATTGTACAGCTTAGGTAATGATGATCCAGCAGAGTGGGTCAATTTGACTGAAATTTTCAGCAAATTGCTTTTACATTATCTAGTTTTAAACAATTATCTAATCTCCCATAATGTATCTTTAAGTAATTATCAAGATGAATTATGTATGTTATCTATTTTTGGAGTTCTTGTCTTTGCCATTGAATCCTTGTAATTGAGAGTAATTGGGTGATATCCTCCATAAAGAGACCGAACAACTAAACTGCCTGAGAATGTATGTTTCACTGGTAACCTATGTTTACTATAGCTGTGAATTACAAAAGATTTTCAGTTTTTTCCCACTCAGTTAAATAATAATACCAGTATTTTAAGAGGGGTAATTTTTTTGTCTAAAACCTAAACAAGTAGTAAGTAATCCTTGAATCCAGTAATAAAATTTTTTCGAATCTAAATACGAACACGGTAAAATTTGTGAAATTAAATATGTCATATTAAAGGGCCAATCCCGATAACTTTTGGGGGAATAAAACTGCTTAATTTTGTGTTAAAATCCTTTAAAATCCGTAACCCAAGGCCCACCTACTAACCCGATATTTGTGATACGCTTGTAAATAACTTAAACCTGACAGTCTTCATCTGGAAATGGAGACCGTTGTATTATACAGTATCTGGATAAAACCAGACTTTTTTCTATAAAAATAATATGTAGGTGAAATTAACCTTTTGTTATCAAGTACAGTGCATGGGTCATTCACTGTATAGACCTCTCAAGAAACGTTAATCGATTATCAGGTCACCCAATGAAAAAATTGACCCGAAATCTTAAAAGGGTTACGTGTCCGGATAAGCAGTGTTGACGTACACGTCCAAACGACTCAATATTTTAAGCTGAAATTTTGAGACAAGGTAAATACACCGTGCCACTATATTTTGGTTCATAAATTTCATAAATACTCGGACTTTAATTTTTGAGACTCTGTTCTTATCGGGATTGTCCCTTTAAAGACTAGAAATAACTTGAGCTGTATCAATAAGTTGTTACAATTGCTGTTTTACATAGTAGTTCCATTCAATCCGGAAAACCATAACAGAGAAGGAAATAAGCCTTTTTTTTTTTGATTAGCCAATATATATGTTGTGACACAATAAAACATACCACCGTTGTAAATCTCGTTAGAGATATGAATTTTAATCTTCAGAATGTAACAACTGGCGATGTTTAAAATCTTGACATTTTTTATGGTGTATAAAATGTGGCTTTTAACACCCGAACATCAATATAACCTTAATTCATGGGGCCACGAAACAGCATTGTAACGCGAGTGAAGAAGGATTCCACAGGCCATCTTCTTGACGCTGTATTACATGGCATGGGTGCCAGCTAGAAATGGATACACACGTTACTGGCTTGATTTTCACCACTTATGTCCATGTTTCACTGTAAAGTAAAGTTGTTGTGGACTCCGTAGCTTGTTAATTTTCTAGTGTCGGTGATACAATCCCGCCAAAATCATCTTTAGTCAAATCTGTGGCGCGGTTTCATTACATCGCCCAGTTCGCCCCATAACTAACTGAAATTACACATACTTTACCTTTTTATTTCCGAAATCAAACAGTTTTTTGTCCGGAACTAGATATTTGCAATCATAGGTTGCGATGATAGAAGCAGCGAGGGGGGGGGGGGGGCAACCTAACGAGACCCCTAATCACGACCAATGTATGCAGGCATGTCAGTCAATCAAGCTTTAAGGAGTAATTCACAGGTAGTAGTGGATGGGGTGTAGCCTATACAATCAGCGTGTGCTTATTGGTTTCCAAATACCTCCTACCAGTCCTACCAATTTACATGATTTGTTTTCTCCATAAATAGTGCCAACTTGTTCAGAAGTGCGTCTTGAATGTTGTTCATTGTTTTCAAGTAAGTTTAAACATATTTTATTGCATCAACAAGAAAAATTCTTGATACAATTGGATTGGACAAAAGTTATTAAAACTTACAAACGTCCTTTCCATAGTCAGAAATTGTATAAATGTGATATATAGTGCAGCTTACTTAAGGAATTATGAGATGTAACAAATATTGATCTAATGTACATAATAAATAACAGACAAATAAACAAAAAAAAAACATAAATGAACAGGGTGCAAGTGAACACAGCTTACAAACAACATTTAAAACGTTTAGTTGCTTTTATATATGAACACACTTTTCCGAACAATGAATTGTTTAGGTGGTTGGATAAATTGCTGTCACCCCACAATAGTGTGTGCACATTAATCGTAGGGAAATGGGTCAGGGATTCAAATAATTTTGCTCTTTCACTATTAAATTGCTTACACTGTAAAAGAAAATGGTTTGCGTTTTCATTTGGATATCCACAATTACACTGAGGGCTATTAATCAATTTAATTTTATGCAGATCAGAATTTAGCGAACTACACTGGTGACGCATTCTAGTATGTATAATATTTTCTTTTCTGTTACCGGATTGAAAAAAACTGGGCGCTACATTGTCATTGTTGGTATTATTTAATTTAGATTTAAAGTGTTTAATATCAGGAATTGTTTTTATAGATTCGTGTAAATTGTTCCAGTCTCTTATTGTTTGGGGTATAAATGACTTTTGGTATAATGTGGATTTACAAAAAGGAACGGGAATATCAGCATTGTTACGTAGGTTATAATTGTGCTTTGACGTGTATAGCTCTGTTAATTTATCTGTAAGATAGTGTGGAGAATTGTTATAAATAATTTTGTGAAAGAGAGACAGTCTTCTTATCCTGCGACGTTCTGACAAATTAACCAGGCCAGTTTCATAATATAAAGATTCTTTACTTGAGTATTTTGGGAGTCCTGTAATAATTCTGGCTGCCTCGAGTTGAATTTTTTCAAGTTTATCGCGATCAGATACATTACAACAATCCCACAATTCACACGCGTATTCCAGTACGGATCTTATGAAAGATTTGTAAATAATTTCTAGTGTTTTTCGCTTAAAGGTATATTTAAATTTTCTTAATATATTTAAACGTTTAGATGCAGCTTTACAGATATTATCGACATGTTCGGACCATTTACAGTTATTTGATAGAGTAACGCCAAGGTGTTTGTGGTTAACTACAACATCTAATGATTCATTACCAAAATGTAAAGTTGGGGCGTTCTCGGAGGTTTTGCTGAAATGCAATACTTTTGTTTTAGAAGGATTAAATTTTATCAACCAATCTTTGGACCACAACTTTAGTTTGGATAAGTCAGCGTTTAATGAATTTTCTATTTCATATACATTAGATTTAGCGCAACCAATGGCGGTGTCATCGGCAAATAATCTGGCTGTATTTTCCAAAGAATCTTGAATATCGTTTATGTATACAAGAAATAAAAACGGACCCAATACAGAGCCCTGTGGAACTCCAGAATTAAGTGATAGGGTCGACGAGTAGGCGTTATTTACAAAAACAGTTTGGTTTCTATCGCTTATATAACTGCTAAGCCAATGGAGAAAGGTACCATCTAAGCCGTAACTAGAAAGTTTTTTTAGTAAGCCATTGTGATTCACTCTATCAAATGCCTTAGAGATGTCACAAAAGATGAAACATGAACTTTCGCCATTTTCTAATGACTGCAATATGCTATCGTATAATTCAATAAGTTGGTGTACAGTCGAAAATTTAGGTCTAAAGCCAGATTGATAGGAATTTAGTAAATTATTAAAATGAAAATAATTGTAGATGTGTTTAAAAACTATTTTTTCAAGTAATTTGCTAATAGCACTTAATAACGATATAGGTCGATAATTTGTAACATCGGACTTGTCACCTTTTTTAAATAGGGGCATAACATTAGCTTGTTTCCATATCTTCGGGAATATTCCCTCTTGTAAGGATTTATTAAATAGTAGAGATAAGGGGATAGAGATACTCTTTGCTAGATGCTTTAAGAGGAGATTACTTATTCTATCAGGGCCGTTTGCTTTTCTGATATCAAGATCTAAAATTAAGTCAGTTATTTCAGAATTTTGAATCTCGGGCATTTTAAATATAGAGTTTGTTTTAGAACGAAATTCTAATGAGTCGCTTAGTGATTCATTATTGGATACGGATATAAAAAAGGAATTTAGTAATTCGGCTTTTTCGCAGTCAGTGTATGCAACTTTACCATCTGTATTTGATATTAAAGTCGGTATAACAGTTTTAACATTTTGACCTAATAAATTTTTCATTGAGTACCAAAAATCACTAGACGTATTATTCGGTTCGGTGATAGTTGAAACAAGTTTATCATAATATTTAGATTTTAATTGTTTTTTTAAATTGTTAACTTTATTTCTTTGTTTTTTGTACCGATTCAAATCCTTCAGTTTTTTTGTTTGAATAGAAATTCTTCGTAACCTATCACGTTTTCTAATCGCTTTTCGTATTTCGGAATTAAACCATGGTTTGTCAGAAGGTCGAATTGTCACGCGTTTTTTGGGGATGCATTCGTTGATAAACTGATTTAAAGTATCGTAAAATAATTCAGTTGCATCATCTAAATTGAGAAAATTAAATCGATTTATCCAGTCAAAATCATATATAAGATTGTTGAATTTATCATAATTCGCTTGCTTATAAATAGTTACTTCTCTTGTAAAACTTGCCGTAGTATTAACATTAATATCTATAACACAACTAACACCTTTATGATCAGAAATATGTTTATCAAAATCTATAGTTTCACTTAAGCAAACGTTTAGGTCTAGTGGAGTTAAAATGACGTCTAATAAAGTAGATGTTGTGGACGTAACTCTTGTTGGCGTTAAAACAACATTTCTTAACGAGTTTGATAACAATAAATCATGTAACTTACTATTTTTTGTAGTGATAAGATCGATGTTCAAATCACCTAGAATTATAACAGTGTCAGTAGTTTGGTACGCTGTATCAATTGATGTATCTAAACGAGACCAAAATTCATAGTTAGCATTCGGTGGTTTGTATGCTGTTGCTATTAAGATGATCCTATGTTTGAATTTGATTTCTACCCATATGATTTCTGTGTCTTTATGTTCTAAATCGTTCCTTCTTTTGCAAAATAAAGTTTCGTTAATATAAACCAAAATACCACCACCGTTTGAATTTCTGTCCTTTCGAAAGGGACTGTGGAAACCAGTTCTTAATAAACACTCGTGACTTATTTTGTCGTCTAAATGTGTTTCAGTAAAACCACACACATAAAAATCGTCTGCTATTTCGAATATTTGGTCAAGTTTATTTCTTATACTTCGTGTGTTAAGATGGAATACCGATAGCGGATCTATATTTTCAATGTTGGGGCCGGGATTCAGTTCTATATCGCCGGATTTTAATAGAAGTGATTTGAGAATGTAAACATTAACAAATAGATAAGTAAACGAAGAATATAAGAAAATGTCTTTTGGGATACATATATAAAGCAATAATACTTTCGATGTATGAGACCCATCAAACCACTTTCTCACACAATCAGTCCTTTTGAAATAGCAAACAGTAGTATATATAACTACTAATCAAACGATTGTGAAAGTGGGTTGGCTGGGTCTCAGTCATATAATCATTAGTTGTTGTAGCAAGCATGTCCGTGTGTTCATTAGACAAAGAAAAAAGAAGAAGATATACAAAATACAAAATACACAAAAGCAGTGAAATATTTACAGTTAAAACAAAGGTATAATACATAAACATTGAATGATTCGGTCATAATTAAGTTATTATAACATTTATCGAACGATATTTAAAGTAGACAAATTGAACAAAAATGAAGATGGAAGTTTAAAGTGATAATACTTAGAGGGTGGTCAGATTAACAATCCGATATATAATTTTGATACGAGAAGTGAGTTCCCATAGTTGACAATTATTTAGATAACTGGCTGTCTTCAATCTATCTGTTAAAAGGAATAAGTTTAGACTGGGATGATAACCCAAATAGTAAATATTTGAATGAAACCTTTGAGTAGTTAATTTTACAAGTACATTTAAACGATTGGAAACTAAGAGAGCAAACCTGTTAATAGAATACAATGTAGACTTGTCCCCATTCCCTTGCATACCAAGTTGACAATCAATCTTTTCATCCGTTATTTATGACAACATTTCAGCTTATATCCTATATGCAGTTAAATTGGTAATTGATGCCATGAATGACCCGAAGGTATTAAATCTATTAGTTTGAACAACAGATAAAAAGTCGGTCACATAATGAAATTGACATGTATTTTAATCAGTTTTTCTATTACACTGCGGCTCGATTTTAACTTCGTCATATCCCTTTACTTGAAGGAAAATGTGGCTCGGTTTACGATTTTATAGCCATTAACGTCCACCAGAATAACTTTTTGTGACATTATATCGCATCAACTTAATATGCTATAGCATGCACCTGCGCGTGTTCTCTGATTTACAATTTAGTATGTTGATTGACTTTTCTTTATGGTACGTAAAGCTTATCAAGATAACATTTGTTGAATCCGTGTTTTAATGTCTGCTTTCATCTTGCGTACATGGTTTTATATTGTTTGACTGTTACAATACGAATGGAGATTTAAATTAATGAAGTGATCTATTGAATACAAACATAAGTTTAGAAGCTTTGAAATGAAATGCGTTATAATAATATTATTGGAAATGTGACAACGTGTGCATCTTCCAAAGCAATGCAGAACATAATAGTTGTGTGGCCATATTTTCTAACGCCGTAGATGTAGAATGGTCTGTCGTCCATGTAAGTTTCCTAGTTTTGGTCCTGTGGTGGTATGGAAGCTTTATTTTTAAAAATCACTTAAAATCACTTAAGCATTCAGCAATTTAACGCCTTTGGTTCCTAATATAAACATTTTCTCTATACAAATAAGGGACCAATCTCGATTATATTTTGGAAAAAACTGCTTAATTTGGTGTTAAAAAAGCCTTTAAAATCCCGTACCTGATATGTTTTCAAACAATTTAAACCCGTCAATCTGGAAATGGAGATTAGTGCCCCACGCTGAATAATACGGTGTCTGGATAAAGCCACACATTTATAAAAATAACGTGTAGGTTAAATTTATAATTACCTTTCGTTATCATGGTACCATATAGACAAGAACGGCTACAAATAAATTGACCCGAAATCATAAAAAGGTTACGGGTCCGGATAAGCGGTTTTGGCGTTCACGTTAAAACGACTTAATATTTGAGCTGAAAATTTTCGACAAGGTAAATACACTAATCCTCTATATTTTGGCGCCTAAATTTTATACATACACAGAATGTTGAAATTGGAATTATCCCTTTAAATAGTTTAACATTTCACCTGTGAGTTCATAAAATATTATATATCCCATTAAAAATATGAATCGTTTACAACAATCAAAGAACAGCTACCTTTATTCTTTTTTATCGGTCACCTTTGTTCTGCAATACCTGAAACAGTGAAGACATTAATTCATGTGATTTAATTAACACACGAATCACAATTAACAACGTGAAATCTTATCAAAAAGCCATTATATCGCAAGAAAAAGTGGTATACTTGATATTCAAGTCACGAAATACAGATTTACAACGGAAAGCTGGTCCGACCGATCTATATGTTATCTAAATAGAAACGACAGAACCTTACCATTTCCAGAAAACAAAATTCTAGTCCTTAATCCACCTATAAATCTACTATGACGGTTTGTAGATTACATAATTTGTCAAATTCTTTTTTTTTTCTTGAATAAGATCAATAAAAAAAACCTCTAATCATGCAATAGCTCTGTTAACGCACTCTTCAGAGATTTCAAGATCTAATTCCGCAATAAACGCTCTTGTCTCGAGTTCCGGACAGGAGATTGTTTTTGCTTCATTAACAAAGGAATTTTCCATGTCATTTATTACTTTGATAGATTAATTAACTCTTCCGTCTATTGATAATAAAATACGCATATAGGACGATAACGATGGCTAAAAGTTACAAACTAATATCCTTTTTATTCCACTTTCTCCATTTATCTCAGCGGGGGCGAAAAAAAGAAAAGGTAAAACTCTAAGCACGTAATTTCGTTTCTTATCTGTATTGAGCAGATTTTATGGGTGCTATTATATTGTTTAATGCATTTGTTATGTTAGCCTAATGTCATGGCCCAGACGTCGACTGGTGTGTACAAATTCTTCACGTATACTACTCTGGTAGTTAGAATTTGAAAATAAAAATAGTATCTGGACAAAACTTTTCGACCCCGGCGCAGGGGAGGAACAGCCCCCCCCCCCCTTTGTTCGTACAGAGAAATTGTACCTTGTGTTAATATGTTCAATTCTAAATGCCAATCAAAGAAGTTTGTCTACCATGAATAAAAGTTCGTTTCTATATTATACATAGGTTACAAGCTTAGGTTACACTACAATTTACAGTTTCCTCAAATCATTGGTTGGTACAGATAAATTGGAATTTAAAACACCATTTCATTTCACTCATGTCACTGACAGAATCTGATTTTTATATGCAGGGGACTGTATTTCAAAACTTTCATAACGAACGATTGCATCTCATTGACAATTTTTGGCTATCATTTTAAGTGGCATACCATATACGTAACGCTGAATTCGATGCCTGTGTCATACAGACTGCTATTATGAGTGGATATTGTTGTTTTAAATTTTGATTGGTCAGTAGTCCGACTACCAACCAATCACTAGCTGCCCTACAAACGCTTTAAATTTAAAACGAGTGCCAATATTGGACCAAATATGTTTACATAACGTTACGTCATGGCTCACGATTTTATTATGCCTAATTAACCCGTGCATAGCAGAATACTGCAGTAAAACTAATTGCGTAACAAACGAGGCTATCAAGTCGAATGAAATGTAAACAA
This sequence comes from Patella depressa, assembly GCA_948474765.1. Lineage (NCBI taxonomy): Eukaryota > Metazoa > Mollusca > Gastropoda > Patellidae > Patella > Patella depressa. The sequence goes on from OX419718.1 coordinate 49,400,463, forward strand.
TACTGTTTAGAAACGAACATACTTTCACCGTTTTTAATACCTTAAATCACTGTCCAAAGTTTTAGGGAAGACCCAGATTAAACGAAGGACTGTCATGTTGCTGTACTTAAGTGATAGTTTTCATTGAACGGAAAGAATATAGATCTCTATTTCGATTCGTTTTTTATACTTTCGATGGCCTCCACTACACCCAGTGCAGTAAAGACAAGTAAAACGAAATTTTGAACTATAAAAACGAAACGAAATAGAATCTGTGTTTAAATCAGATTGTACCTGATAACGTTACGGTGTAGTGTCACATCATTTTTGACAGTAAGTCACCCTTTGCAAATTCCTATAGACCTGCCCGGTGTTCCTTTGAGGTTATGGGGAGTATTGTAATTGTTATGGTGATTGAAAATTTGTATCCAGCAATATTACTGGAGATATCGCTTAGAAGAGTATGAAAGTTATAACACAAGGGATATCCACTGTAGAACGTGTATTGGGTGATAAACGGTGGTACCAGGATTTACCAGATGAATTTAGTTGATAGTATATGTATCTTTGTTTATAGACTTGCAATGGCTGTGTGTTTATTATGTTTCTTGTCAGCAGGGTTGTCTTAAGATGCTTACGAAAATTGTAAACAATATACAGAATTGTACCACTAAGTTGTAAAAAAGACATCGATGCAATGGGGCAATGATGTCAATTGACAATCACACGCTTTGGGTCTATTCAACATATTCATTTCTCATTATCTATTTTTCAGCTATTATAGCTAGAACGACAGATATGTATCTTATGAAATACATCTTTAATCTTGGTAATGACACATTTCAAACAAACTGAAAAACGTGTTATTTCCAGGGCCGTATCTAGCGGGTGTGCAAGGGGTACATTGCACCCCCGGAAAAATAAGGCGCCCCGAGAAATGGCGCCCTCCTCCCCACCCCCAAAATAATAATTTGACAATCTTTCAATTGTTAGATAATATATTTGATTATGACCACACAGTGATGCTCGATCAGTTGGTCGGTTTTAAGCGCGCCCTTACGCCAATGGGTCCGTTTGCCCTGATCAAAACCTTCTTACGTGGAGGCTATAGCGCCCCACCACTCTGCTGCACCCCCACTTTTAAAATCCTACCTTCGGCCCTGGTTATTTCCATTAACAAATTAAGTCCACGGTTTCGAAAATGGCACTACAAGAACAATTCCTCAAAAAATAAACTGTAGTTCTAAAATGTTTGCACAGAAGAAAAAGATGATTCCTCGAAAACAACATATATTTCACATCAAAAGATATATTCTAGAATATTACACTTTATTGTTAAATCGTGGAAAGTATTTCCAAGAAAAAGGGGGAAAATCGCTTACACCTAATTACATAACTGTTGTATGAATACGGTTGCGTGTTGCTTCATCTATAATCTGCAGTATATGTGATAAGTGCGAGTTAAGCTTATTATACACGCATTACAGAACACGCAACAATACAATTATTTTGCAGCTTTAGGATTTCTATATTAAGATTTCACGAAACGAATTGAAATGGAAGGGATTTTAACGTCCTAATTTTCTACACCAACCTGGTGTAACAACCTTTTACATCGAATCCTAACTTAAATTTACCGAAGCCCATGTGTACAAGACACCTCGATTTTTCGCCCCATCCGAACGACTAAAAGTTGTTCATTGTTAAGATATCCGCACTGTGCGACTGATAATGTATTTACTACAAGTTCTATTTTTGTATTCTGTCTACAACTGGCTGAATGGGCAAGATGGCGACCTTATTTTTGTATATATTGTAACTAGCGTATGACCCGGCGTAGCAAGGCTATAGCCATTAACTGGAAGTAGCATAACTAAATCCGAAACCGGAAGTGGTAGTCCATCGCCACCACGCCTATGTTACTGCTGGGTCCGATTTACTCCTAAACACCAAATGTCAGTCTCGGGACAGCCTTAGCGTAGCCGCCAAGCCTGAGCAGACATACTGACAATCAATTAACAGTCACAAATAACCGTGTAGATTAAAAATATCTAAACATTTTCAAAATACTGGAAAGAGGCTGTATTGCAGTAACTGTTACAGGGTTCAGAGATGAGTGGTTGGGGTGGGTCGCGATTTGATTTTAAGCAGTTAAAAATCTTTGGAAACCTTAAAACTATGCACTGTTGTCGATAAATTCATAGACCTCAACGGCTTAACGGATATTTTATTAAAATATTGTTATGATCTTTATAATCAGTATGCTCTATATGTACTTCACAACTTTACTTTTGACTGTCGATGTTACATCTAATTTTAACAACCAATATTTGAATTTTATTGTTCGTCTGCTATTTGAATGGTGTAAATGTACAAGGGGAAGTAACTACAGAATACATTTTTGTCTGTGACTAGTAATACCGACACAAGTCATTATTAATATCCCCATTGACTTTGACCGGTTCCAACTTTTTTCGTGGGTTGAAGGCAGGAAATGAAAAGTTCACCGGGGAAATCTTTAGATACACAAACTGGAAGTAGCATAGAACTAAACATGCAACTGTCCGCCCCACATTTCAACGTAACCACAACCAGAGCCTTATATATATCCATAAACTCGTAACTCTCTCAACCTTCTGCCTGAAAGTCTTGAATATTCACGAAAATCTGGCAGAAAATGTATATTCAGACGGTTTTTTTTGTTTCTACACCAAAAGTCAACAACAAGGACCAGAAAAGCAGGACACTTGGCTGAACTGAAAATTTACGAATAGAGCGGAACCATTGCTAACAAGAAGTTTGATTGGGTAGGAATAAGTTCCTTCCAGAAGTTACGTGTGTGCTATGCTACTTGCAGATCAAATTGAGAAAGATGAAGGTAGTATATTTAAAGACAAAACAAAGTCAAAATTAAAAGTTTATTTAAATAACTAGTCGTCTTAATCCATTATATGAAACAGTAGAAAACAGTTTACCGGATGGGTTAGATTTCCGTATCTAACCACACGGTAATAAATTCATTAATCCCACTTGTTTTCAATTTGTTTGGGATCACACCCACAAACAACCACGGAGGAAACCGTCCACACTTGGAAATGACAACCACGCCATAATGTAACCGGAAAATACTAATCCAGGCAATCTGAACAAAAGACCACCATACATACATGCTACGTATGCTGCCAAACTGGGACGCGGATTAAGATTTTCTGAAAACTAGTGAAGCCGAAAGTACACACCAAACTGTGCCGTTATACATTTTACAAATAACAATATCAAACATCTAAAGGGATATGGTAGCTACACGTAGAACACTGGAAGTTAACGTGGTGTTTTGAGATGACGGAAAGCTGTTTCCTGCGACATGAACTACCTGACTGACAATTGATGACCAATCTTTCTCCATCGTGAGATCGATAAGATGACGCGGATTTCTTCATACACATCTACAGTGAAAGAAGGGGGATTCGATGGCAAAATGTTAAGAACCCCAAAAGGACTATAAACAGTTTATTCCAATTCCTTTCGGATCTTTACAGTAGTACAGAAGAAGAACATGATTTGACGCCAAAGTGTGCGTTATCCCAAGTGTCTATTGGTGTAGGCAGGGAGTTCACTAAGTTTAATGTGGGTCAGCAAAACATTATGAGGAACATTTCAGACATAATTTCTTTTTCATAGAGGTTTTATCAGTAGTATCGCAACATCTGCGGATCCCACGCATCAAATTTAATTGAATCGACAATTTTATTGTTTAACCACATCGATGATGTTGTCTCCGAATAATTTTCAAAAAACTTTATGTTAATCTCACACTTATCTAATTAAATAAGCATAGAGAAAGCAGTAGCCTCTTAAACCCATCTAAACCCTATCCTCTGAGTTTTATATAAAAGGTAATATTGTGGATTTAAACTATCAAATTCCAAAAAATAGACAATATGTATTGATAAACGGCATCCGATGCGTAGGCATGTAGATCGCACTATGAAGAGACAAGAAATGAGACAATGAAGGTTTTTTTTAAACAAATAAATAGAAATGAATAAATAATGACAGTAAAGGAAGATAGCAAATAAAGCCATCGTAGTAACTGTTAATCTTTTAGGATATATTTAAATCTAGATGCAGATAACTAAATTAGGGTAAAACTTGGGTTAAAGTACGTGAGAAAGAAGCATATTTTTTTAGTGTTTAAATATGTTTTATTCCATAAAGAGAAAAGTTTGATTCTCTGACGGGTTAAATTGACTTTAAAATATCACGTATCTACTGTGGCATTTCAATTGTTGATCATGGTTACACTTCTGTCAACAATTTCTGTCCTCAAATGTTCTAGCGTTTTGGTCAAACTCACCTTTCTTCGATAGTTCTTAAATTTAAAGGTTGTGTTGGTCAATTTTAAACGTGAGTAAATTTTTTATGGGTTGGTGAGCGCCATGTTAAAACATCATCAACCAATGAGATGTTTCTTGTATTGATATAAGGACAGCGAATTTGTAGCTTCTTTCTTAGATGGGTATGAACAACACCGGAACCCGTAAGGTAGGATACTTTGGTGCTGTTTTATATAGTGTAGATTTTTTTTTTTAGTTTTAAGGTTCTCTTGATAAGTATTAGATTTTACATGTAGTTTCCATTTCGTTTTTATAGAATTTCTTATACTTTATTTTGCTAGAAATGAAATATTGTTTAAAATTCAATATTTGCGACAAGAAATAAAAACGTGTTCACAATGGTCGCAGTTTAATTCAGTAACCGGTTTGGCTCGATTTCTTACTTTACAAAAGCTGAGATTTGATTTCTAATTTCTACACTTGCACTACTAAAGAGCCCTCCAAGAACCCAGGTCTTTCTTATTAATATAATAAATCTTTTATTCTTGATTACTTCTTGTCTACTTTGGTTGGTTTTAATGGTGTATTATATATTTATTTAGGCCTTCTTTTTTCTTGCAAAACTCTCATTTAAGTTCACGTGTGGTGGGTGGGGAGTCCCGGGCCAAACTGGTACGGCGTCAAACCGCTACAACGACGACCATCCCCATAGTTTTAAAGGGACAATAACATTCTTGCTGGCTTGGTAGCTCCAGAAAATAAATAATACCCTTATTCTAAGTACTAGATGTTGAAGTGTCCTACCTGTTGTGTAAATTATCCATTGCAACTTATTTTACTTGTCCAGAGGGTTCGAAAATATTTTAAAATCCAAGTCACATTTGAAAAGGTTTACGTTAGACTTTTCAAATCAATTGGTTGAATTTTTCCAATTTTTTAAAATAGGTGTGTTAAGATGAAATTTATATCACCAATTAATTAGAATATTCTAAAATAATACGATTTGTTGACCAGAATGAAGATTGGGACATATTATTCAGTTCCAACAAGAGTGTTATTGGGGCTTTAACACATTTGGCTTTTTTTTTATCAAAGTTGATTTGTTTCTATTCTTTTTTATCTTTTGATGATGTATTTTTTTAATTGATTTTCGAGAATTAAGCCAAAACTCTGCGCTATTTTTATCTTTTGTTTGACTTTGTAGCATCACTTAATAATGTAATATGTCTATGGATAACACCAATGGGAAAATACCCCCCCCCCCCAAGGAAACCCCCCAAAAAACAAGACATTCCCACAGAGCGTGTAAGTGGAATAATTCACATTACTGTGTGATGGAAATTGATTTTCTACAAAGAAACTTTACTTATTAAGAGAATTGAAGAAATGTTGTTAATTGTTAAACAGTCTTTGTTTTCTCATAGCTTATTACTGAAAACCAGTCTACCAGTGTTAAAAGTCCGACAAACTGGGTATGTGTAATCAACCTTTGGTTGTGTTTAATTTGATTCTACTAAAATAAAAGAGTCCAAGTAGTGTGATCATTCTGTCGCCCAATAATGAAAGGATGAAATTTATTTAAAGATACAGAAAATACTGAGAGGAATGTGTGTTGGATTCTATTTTTAACTGACTGCGATTACGTAATTGAGACACAATTTTCAATTTGAACAAACAACGCCGAGGTACACATAATGATATGTACAATTTTAGATATAAAATAAACAGTCTTTCCTGTAATTTATTTATATAGCAAGGACTGATATTGATCCATTTCAGGTCACGTACATTCAAATTATTTGTGTGTATTTAATTGCACTTTAAAGAACAAGTAATAGCTGGAATTTAAAAGGGGCGACCTGGTAAAAAATCTCGCCCCATATTATAGCACTTCCTATGTTCATCTCAGAATTCTGTCCAAATGCTCTTTTGTCAAGATAGCCTAATCAATGTGTTTCCCACAATTTCTCTGCTTCTCCATTATTCGCCCCTAGATATGGTTTCATTTTAAAAGTACATCTGCAATGAATATGATATTATTATTGAAGAGTTGATAACCTCTGGAATGTGCAGTGAAATAAATTATAAACCTTTATAAAGCAGATATTTGGACACTGAGTAAATACATATTTGGTGTAATCTATAAACGTATTTGATGTACCTTAAGTTTATTTGTATTGCAAATTAAACACAAATATAAATAAATACACGTAAAGATATCAACGGTCGGTTGCTTGCTGTGAGAAATTCTTTAAAACAAAAAAATATTTACGTTTTCATTTGTGTTTTTCCATGTCCCTTAAACTAAACTTTACTCTTTTTTTCTTCTTTTTCTTTGAACTCGTAGATCAATTACAATTTTCCTTCAAAAGAGCTAATTTTGAAAAATCTTCACTAGTAGTTTATACCCAACCCTATCTCTAACCCTGGAATCCTAATGATTTGGTGTTTGATATATAATCGCTGTAATAGTCTATAGGAAATAAAACCTAGACACAGTATTACATTCTAATTACCACGAATACTGGATATACCATGATTAATGGACAGCCCTGCATAAAGTAAATGAATCACATTATAAATCTACGTGTATAAGTGAAATAATATTTCGTAAAAACACATATGTATATTTTGTACTTTTTACAGATATTTGCAGCTGTGGGGCGACCCACCTTAATAGGTTCCCATTAAATATCCATATTTCAAGTGTAAATGCTGCTTAGTAAACCATGTAATAATGATACAGTGAAAAATCTTTAATCGTCAGTAAACAGTAAAGTCAATTAAAACATAGAAATTAATTGTTACTTATTACCTAACAATTTTCAGTAATTTCATAAATTTCCTGTACGGTAGATCTATAGGTTTTTCACGAACATTAAAGTCAACACAGAAGCGCAACAGCTGAGAACAATTTGAATCTAAGTACTTTCAAATCCTAATATAATGGAAATTCTAGCTGTTTTGATCATGGCGTTTCTTTAAATAGCCACACTGTGACGTTAATAGTTCAGACCTTTTTCTAAGTCGACCAAAGTTGATTGGTCATGCTTCTCTGCGATGGTGAGTTTAACTGCATTATAGATCATTTGTAATTAATTTAATTAGCCCTCGTTTGAGTGACAGCGTAGGAATTGTTAGAACTGTGTCCATATAGATTATAATTATGTGCATGTTTTACATGCATCAAAAATGAGATACATTGCAGTCCATGCACTGAGAAAGTTATTTATCGTGTATTAGAATAATCCGTAAGTTTGGTAATCTGGTGAATATAAGTTTCCAGCTGAAAGTCGGGAGGTGGCCGCCGTTGCCACCAATCCGATTAAAACACAGGGCTTTTTTATAGTTTAAAATATCGCTTTACATGCCTTAACTACCTTGGGATCTGGAAGAGTTATTATATAACCTACGTTCTGGTTGATGTGAAGAAATAACCAATGGAAAGATCTGTTGTGGCGAATTCTTGGTGGGCGGTGCACGGAACTGTGGGTAGACATTCGCAGCGGAGACGAATCAAACATCAACACTCATAGTTTAATCAAATGTCTGACGTCTTAGGTCAAAAGCCGCTCGTATGAACCTTGACGCGACCTCCCAACAACATCCAGTCAGATTTTCTGTATTGGAGGCTATCGAAAGTATAAAAAGCGAAATATACATAATAACCCTAAATACAATAATGTAGCTAAATAAAAAATCCAAATTGTAGTAGATACCTTAGTTTTGATTGGCTGAGCACTAAAATCAATCTCATGTTATCCAATCAAATCAGGTGCAGATCCAAACTATTTTTTGTTGTGGCGAATAATTTTTAGCTCCATATATTCTCGCGTGAAAGGAGAACAAAAATAGTTTGATTGGAAATCCTAATTTACAGTACGAGTAAGAAATTAGTCCTTCTGGGCATTTTATCCGCTCAACAATCGCGGTATTTTTCCCCATATACACTCCGGGGAATTAGAGACGTTCTTAGGGGGAAAAAGTCCTCGAAATATAAAATTTGCGCTGAATTATCGCCCGCGAAAATATTAAAATCACGGCAGATTATAGTCGATGGAAATATCAAATTCGCTCAAAAATCGAGGTGTATTTCCCATATACACTCCGCAGAATTAGAGACGTTCTCAGAGGAAAAAAATCAGCAAAATATAAAATTTGCCCTGGATTATTGCCCGCGTAAATATTAAAATCACGGTGGAAAATTCCCATCGAATTATGGTCCACGGTGATTCAAATAGCGAAAAAAAATTCGGGTTTACAGAAGGCGGCCCCCATTTTTCATTTCCGCCCAGGTCGGACTAAGGGTAAATTTAGTACTTCCGTCTGACTAGTACTGTACTCCGAAACAAACCGGTTCGTCACTTGGTTGATTGCTCGTCAGTCCACCCACCGAGGACCGGGCTTCGCAACCCCAAGTGGGGCAGCACGCCCCCTCTTTCTGAAAATCCTGCAAATTACTAAAATTTGAATTTTATCTTAGTTAAAATTTCGTGAAACAGGCCCAGGGCCGAATTTGGCCGTCGGGCGATCGGCCGGTCGGACAAAAAATGGAAAAAAATAATTTTGTCCAATTCGTCAGTACCAATGTGTTTCGTGGCCTTCCATTACAGGAGGAATCAACTTGCGTTCCCGGCAACAAAAATGGTAATTTTTCAATGAAAATATTCCTGCCAATTCAATATTTCTAACTGGTTAATCAAAGGGTCAAAATTCTCAACTAGTCCCATTTTTCAACCAGTAAAATTCTCTTCGCTCTTGACGATACAATGATAAAACGTTAATTAATAATATGGCGATATGATAATTTCACAGGTTGATGGTTGTAAATTACTTGCAGGTCGTGGTTTTGGCCTAAGTTAATCGACTTATGAAATATATTATTTGGCAGAGATTATAATCAGATATTGCACCAAATCGCATATTTTGGGTTCATCTTCCAAAAATGTCCAGGGGAGAGCCCCCAGACCCCCCCCCCCCCCGCGGGCTCCTCGGTCAGTAAAAGGGGCCGCTCCGACACGGGAGCCCGGGCCGGTTCCCGGTCCCAATCCGCCCCAGAACAGGCCCCTGCATTTTAATCAGCTTGCGTTTCCACTGAACCTGACCTTGGAACCGCACATTTTAAAGCATTCAATGTACTGTTCAATTTCATCTTTATTAACCTGTGCTTGGCTCTTCTAATTCCCTTTTAATATTCATCAATTGTCTTATTATTGTAGTATTTTTTCAATGTCGTTGAAAGGTTAGAATTGAAACCATGAACAGGTTTACTGTGATAGTTTGGTTGGTGTGTGTAGAGGTCTGTCTGGCAACAGATTTTTACATTGATATAAATGAAGAAACTGAAAAAACATATACAGTTAATACACGTAAGCCTTAAAATATATAAATTTATAAAAAAGATAATCGGCACCTGTGTGACTTCTTCCGTCCAATTAAATAAATTCGCTTGGTGGACTGGGGTATGTTCTCCAAAATAAAGTCTGACAACATCTTTACCAAGTTTAAGATAATGATTTTAACCAATCGCAATGACTACAGTCTGACTTTAAAGAGAACACAAAGAGATGTTTGTGTAGATCATATTATTTGTTTTTGTACAGGTTTCACCCCGGGGAAATGTAATTATCGAATCGGAGATGGCGAAGTATTTTCTGTGAGATATAATAGAAGATTTGTGTATCCAGACTCGAAGTATTCCTGTTTACATTTCCATTGTACAAAAACAGGAGACGTGAAGCTCATGTATAGAATAAGTGGTAAGACCTTTTTTACAATTGTTGGATCTAATGTATTTATTTTCAGTAATAATATCTTGCTATGAAATCTCATTCGGCATTCCTCGTTAAATTCCTGAAATTTACAGCGTTTGAAGTATGGTGGTGAATCGTTGTAAAGAACAATCAAAATTCATTGATGTGATGTAAAGTTACATTTGTTGTTGTTAAAAGATACTTTATGGGAGATAAAATAAGAGTTGGCAGTTCTCACAATAATAGTTAAAAACTAGGTAGTGTAAAGGTAATTTGCTGAAAATATCAGTCAAATTGATCCACTATGAGCCAAGAACGAAGCGGGTGAAATTTTCGCCTAGCCTCGGTCATAAAAACTAAAATCATTAATATAAACAGCATAGTCTCGATTATCCAAGTTTTAAATTTAATTATCAATGGCCGTTAATTCGTTTAGCAGCATATAGGAATCTAATCCAACCAACATCGAAAGCTAGATTAGACATCGAGGGTGTATTATGGTCTGGTTAGGTTAATTAATGTCTAATTCATAATTTAGATAACATTTCAGGCCTAAAAAAAGACTTGTAATTGGCAGATTTGGCTCTTGCATAATGCATGTTTAAATAGTGTAAATGAAATAGAATGGGGTTAACGTCCTACTGTTCTGCTCCGACTGGAAGGCGGTGTTAAATTTTAATAGTGTTTAAGGTTCGGAATTCCAGTTGGTTTGTCTATACACTGTTGTTAGTATACAGTGTACAATGTCTGGGATTCTGTGGAATTCTATTCTATTAAAACAATTCTTGACATACTTACTTTTTTCTTCAACAAAAGTAAGCAGAATTTCATAAATAAAAAAATAAACTCTATCGTTAGTAACATCAAATTTGGACGATTTTCTTCTGTGCACACACTTTCTGTTCTGAATATGATTTGGTTATAAATAATTGCAAACGTTAAGTTTAACGTCAGATTGTCCTTTTCCTTGTGGGGGAGGGGGGGTAACTATTATGATTTTTTTTTTTTTTTTTTGTGTTTGCAATGTAAAAGCACGTTATTGAATAGCCCAATCTTTTATGGATATTAAATGAGAACATTTTCATTTCCAGGTTGTAGTTTTAACAATACATGTTTAAAATTTGGAGAAACTGTAATAGATGACCAATGTCAAGCATGGACATGTGCTATAGATTATAGAGCTTGGATAACAACTAATATCTTACACATGGGAGTATTTATTGACAGAATGGTAGGTAAAACGTTGTTTGATCGCATGGGCACACTGGTCAGTAGCACCAGATTCAGTTTGAATAACATCAATTTATAGGGAACATAATACTTTTCTTTATCCTGGACCTCAATAGATGTGTATGCAAATCTCCCAGTTTTAATCAAGTAGCCGAGATATTTAACGTATTGAAAATTGTTAAGAAGGTCTTTTATCAGTAGACACGCTCGTGTGATAACCTTCATATTCTACTGAGCGATGTCTACATGAATTTGATTGATTTATACCCAAAAAAAATTTTGTGGGTGCAAAGAGGGTGGGTTGATAAATAATATTTTCGGTTGATATCACTATCAACACTCGTCGATAAAGTAAAAAAAAACTTGGCAAAACCTTGTTCTCTTTTACGTTATGGACTTGTGGTGATATTGTTTGATATCAAAAAAGACTCGATGAGTCTCTTTATATTATTATTCAACAGGACAATTCACGGGCTCGCGTGACAAGGGATGCACGTGGTGTAATATTTCAGGACAGGGGAATGTTATGAAGAGCGGGCCCTTCTCTAAAAAAACATAAACTTTAGACTTCCACACATGTATTCTTACATATACAATCACGGCAAATTGAAAATTATTTTTTCATGTCCCGGTAAAATCACCGAATGTTCCACTGCATTGTCTATATTTTGATTTATTATTTTGTAGAAGACCAAATGTTTGTTAGATGGTAAATGTGTAGATAGGGGTGTATTAGTTTATGATGAAACAAAATGCCTATCAAAAAGATGTACTGTTTACGGTCGACCATTAGGAAGGTGGACATTGGGTCATATACAGTACTGGAGACCTCATGTTGCTGGTTTGTATTTTATAGATACTGCTGGACTCGTCTCTCAACACGGTTGGCTACCCTGGCAAGTTTTTTAGGAACGTTTGTCTGCAATATCAACCTCAGTATTAGGAACATTTGTCTGCGATATCACCATCGTGAAAGTGGGTGCCAACGTTCTACCCTCTATGTGCTATCGAGAAAATGTTGCCCGAACAACAGTCTGCCTACTCTTCTGGTTTTCCCATTGAAGTCATAAACGAAAACTTTATGTTAATAATATGACTGAACCGCCTTGAGAACAGACACTCAGCAAGTTGACCAACATTTTAAGTCCTAAATCCAAGTATACTTCGAGAATTTGAGAAGTATTTATACTGCGTCTATTTTATGGAATTGAATAGGTTTATGTAGTCTCTGTGTGTGTGCCAGACGTGGAATCGGTTAGAACCACATTACAAAACAATATAGGTACTCAATTTTTGATATGGCGACCATTCAGAACAGAGATTTATTTTTAAAATATAAAGTAGATGGATGCCTGTGTGCAGAATGTTGTCGCTATTTGACTTTTGCTATAATATTTATGTTATAAATAAATTTGCTATTTCCAGTAAGAATCCACTGCGTATAATGGTATTTATATATTTCAGATTGTAAAGTTAATGATAAATGTTATAAATCCAGATCAGTATTTACTATTGGTTGTATATCATATAAATGTAAAAATGAGATAATAAAACAAGCCAAGGTTTTACCTGATGGAAGAATATATAAAGCTTATAATATAGCTGGTGGAATTGGTTTTGTCATGAAAAGTATGTTCTTTCTAACCATTATTAAAATTAAAGTGGGGACCAACAAAAATATGCTCAAAATTACTCGAACAAACAATGATAAAAAGTACCGTATTTTAGTATAAAAGAAACGTAGTCTGCTATTTTAAGCATGTAGGTGTCGTGTCAATAACGAGTATCCCGCGGAATGAACGAAACCAAACTTGGTACCGAGACAAAGCGAGACACCGGTTTTAGCGTCTTATATCTTCGTCTGTTGCTCTCTCTCCCTGAATGATATCCCCATATTTTTTTTCATCAAAATATTTTCGTATTTTAATAGAATGTAAACAGTTTAATACGGGTGACTGTATAGATGAGGGGGAGATTACTAAATTTGGAAGATGTATAGAGTATACCTGTATGAAAAACGGGACAAATGTCGTCACCAAAGAAGGTAAGATAAGCTGTATCACTGTCAAATCGAAACTATATCTAACAATGCATTAACCGCTTACTCCATGCAGACCATATCCTGTACATATAGTTCATCGTTAGAGCAAAATTTAGATTTTATAATCAGTGGATATCCTATATTCTTCCAGGTTGTCCAAACGCCATGACCAAAGGATGTGGTCCGTTAAATGACGTCATATCACCATTAGCGTGTGTTCAACTTCGTTGTCAAAAGGCTGGAAATCGATATGCATACCAAACCACAAGCGAAGGTAAGACGCAATCTGTAATATGACAATACCATGAAGGTGCTTAATACTTGTGGTATCTAAACCAGTTACGACATGGTGCTGGGGTTTCATTCAACAGTTTTTGAGAATGTCTTTTCTAGTCGAGTTATAATCATCGATAAATGGGTGGCTACATGTGACCAATTTGGGCCGAACTAATGTAATAAAGGGTGACGCTTTCATATTTTATTGTTGTAAAATGAAATAATTTAACTTTCGATATGGTTCTGCATTAACTGAGCTGATGAAGATGGTATTTTATCATTGTAGGCTGTTACAATGGCGCTAAATGTATCAATGTGGATGAAACGGGTTTTGATCAGAGATCAAATTGTGTGAAGATTTGCAAGAAATTAGTTCTTAATGGAATGATTTCTTACAAATTTGTCGGTGGTATGTATTACATTAGTATTAAATTAATATTGTATTGTGTGCATCTTCATTTTCATATAATTGTGTAATACTTAACCTACTGTAAAATCGACTTTATTTGTGTTACTGTTAGTTCTACATATCTTTAAAAAAAAATAGTACGGAAGCTGTCCCCTTTGGTCTTCTACTCGGCAGCTTAGTTCGAATAACTTGATTGCTATTGCTTGGTTATTCCATGAAGGTCGGTTTATTTCCTAAGGTTTTTTTTTCATTTTTGGCTTAAAATGTCGACTAGTCCGAATGCACACTGTCATTCCACAACATTGGCTGTATCTATGAACGTAAACTCACATAATGCAATTCGAGCTACATTATATAAGTATTTACCAGGTCGTGTTAATTCTACCTCAAACTTTTTAATATATTTTCAGATTGTATTGAAGAAACGGTAGGGTTGTAGATGACGTCTATCCATGTCAATAAGACTCAACAACTCTTTAACTTAATAAAACCTGTTATCTAGATCTGTTTTGTGTTTTTCATAAAATGTTTGTAAAGTAACAGGTCGTACATCTAATGACAAATAATATATATTTGACCGCTTGCCCATTGATGTTAGTTGTGCGGGGCGGTGGGCGTGGCAAGGAAAGATTGAGTTCCCGTTTCCATGTTAGTGTGCACGTAAAAGGGCCTCTGCCAGTTGAAAGTATAAATAAATATAGACCATAGTGCCGCTGCCCGGACTAAAGTTTCTTCAAAGCACACTGCATGGGGATTTGGCCATCTTTATTAGACCGCATGTAGCAGATAATCTCCATTTCATTTCCATCCAAGTGCAACGTAGATTAAATGTGTGCACATATTTTAAGCTTTATTTTTTTTTTTTTAAAAATGCCAACACCAATAGCTAGAAGGAACATTATAGGTGAAAATCCAGTTCCGCAGAGTGCAGTATATTATCTAAATACACCAACTCTGACATTGCATACACAATGAACTTTGGGCAAGTGATATAAGCGGGCGAAAATAGGCATTTTTTGTAGAAAAACTAAGAAAATATTAAACATATTCTCAGGTTAGTATTAAAACTGTGATGTAAACAACCTACAACCACGACATATTTCCTCCCATTTTCCACGATCAACAATAGAACCAATACTTATTTAATCAACGGGTTCTTATTTACAAAGGCTTAAAGAAATATAATAAATAATATATTTTACAAAGACAAATTGCTTTTATTCTAATTGAACATACATATTATGCCATTCAACCAAGAACTGATTATCAAGTCATTATGTCAACACTGAATTTCAAAGACACTCTGAAAATAAAAATGAAAACGCAATTTGAGTTTCAAGCTTGTTGGAATATCTCAGACAGCTACAGGGAGATTGACACAATAACACGGAGTCGCAGAGTTATTATTATCCCTGTGCCGGAAATCGTGTAGACTCGCTTAAATTGAAAAGGATTACGATATTGTTATATACTAATCCAGTGGAGATCGAATCACACAGCAATTATTGACACTTTATTTTACACTACACTATGGCGACGTATACCATTATTGAACTTTTTAGTATTTTTGCTTGGCAACGCTATACATAAACCAGCAGCTGCCAGGCAAGATACGCCCACATTTTGCGAAGGATGGAATGAGAACAGGTTTTAAAAAAACACAATTTTTCGTACAATCAGGGGCCATACTCCAAGAAAATTATTGTCTGAAATGTGCTAATATCGAAAGGGATTGAGATCTTTGGGATATAAAGACATATTTTGAGTTTCATTAAAATTGAAAAAAATTAATGACGTCTTGAGGGTCCACAACCTTCGTATACTTGTACACAATTTGCGTACAAGGACCTCTAGAGGGTCCACAAGCTAAAAATATGATTTTTCGTACAATCAAGGGCCGTAATCAAGGAAGTTATACGGTCTGATCTGCGCAAATATCGACATGAACCAAGAGATTTTTGGATTTTATTTTAAGTTTCATCAAAATCGGATAAAAATTGTGATTTCTAGAGTGCCCATAACCTAAGTATTATGACCCCTCGAGACTCCAAACCTCCGTATTACACACGTGTACACAATTTGCGTACAAGGGAGTGGCCATTTTGTCCGGCAGTTTCCATCGAACTCAACCTTCACGGATGTGTAACGTTGATATATTTAAACTTGAATACAAATTGTGACTTTTAGCGGGTCCACAAGCTCATAATGCGATTGTCGAACAATAAGATGCCATGATCCAGGAAAGTGCATTCGGATATGCATGATTATCGAAAGGAACCAAGATCTTAGTGGTTTAAACATAAATGAAAAGTTTCATCAAAATCAGATCAAAATTGTGACCTCCAGAGAGTCCACGACTTTTATACCATATTTTTACACTCAAATTGTTTACTTTTCTTACCCTGGGCAGAAAATGCCCATTATCGAACTTACTCAAGGTATTGATGAAATAAAATTATACACCAAGTTGCATCACGCTCAAATTGCTTATCTCTGCTTAGCCTAAGCAGAAATCCTTATCTTCGAACTCCACGAAGACATTCACTTAATAAACATTAAGTTTCAACATTCTACCTCAATTAGAAAGAAAGTTATTGTGTCCCAAAATGTGGGACGGACAGACAGACCCATTTTAGGGGTCCCATGCAGGGAACAATTACGCTGTTCAATTTTACTTACGACCACCAAATCTGTAAGATATGTCACCAATTTCTGTTAGTTCTTTAATACATCGTCTTTTACATTTCTTAACGGGGTCATTTCCTGCTGCCCCTACCGTTACACATTCATCACCACTCTTACAACCTGCACAAATAACAACAGTCTATCAAATGATTCCAGATAACAAAAATAACAGTATCCATTTAATTGGTTTTCATGTTGATTTGTTTGTTTGGTGATAATCTGTCTTCAATCAAATTTTGAAGTCTATTAGGTATAGTAACCCATAAAAAAACAAAAAGACTCCCGTTTAATTTTTTGAAACATGAATTTAATTGTAGGTTAAAGAGCATGTCTAATCACACAATGTCAAGCCAGTTCAGATTAGCTCCTTAACATCTAATATTATTCTGGATCTAGCACCATAAAGTCAAATCCATTAAAGGCGTATTATGTAAGATTTAGATAAAGAGCTGACAAGTTTAAGCGTGGATAATGAAAACGGAATATATTTTAAAAATTTCAGTCAAATTATTTTATTCTGAGCGAAGTTATGGCGGTTGGCAGGTTTGATAAGTATAGCGTAGTCTCGATTTTATTTGGTACCATTGTTACGATAAAAAGAACACAATTTCGATTATCCATTTTTAAATTAAATAACTAAATGCGATCATGTTTTAATCCATTAATAACCATGGTCATCCGATGATCTAGAGGGTTAATTATAAGCTCACTGTGCGAATAAATGTCTAATTAATAATCTGCATTTTTACAAAATGCATTTTGAACTGTTGTTTTTTACAAAATGCATTTTGAACTGTTGTTTTTTACAAAATGCATTTTGAACTGTTGTTTTAAAACTAAATCTGGACTGCATACTGCAATAACCACATGATCAATTAGCTGTCGGGGACTTTTAGTATATTGCATCATCCTTAAACAAATAAAGGCAAGAGCGGTGCTCTTGAAATTATGCAATGATGAAAAGAAAACATGCAATTCTTATTATTGGTATTAAATTTGGCCACGCCATAAAAACACAAGTATTTGCCATGCAAGACCTGCACATTTTGCAAGAGATGGACACAAAACAAACTGAAAAAGGCTATTTTACTTACAATCAGGGGTCATAACCAGGGAGTTATGATCCAATACGCGCAAGTATCGCAAGTAACCCAAATCTTTCGGATTCAAACATATATGTTAAGTTAAATCAAAGTCGGATACGAATTGTGACCTCTAAACGGTCCACAACCTTAGTATTACATACTTTTACTGCAGTATTAGAGTACTAAGGGGCCATAATCCAGGTCGTTACATTCCGATATGCCCGAAAATTGAAAAGAACGAGATCTTCGGAATATAAACAAATATTTTAAGTTTCATCAAAATTGGGCCGCAATAATTGTGAATAGAAGTTACAAAAGAGAGGTTCTTTATGGTGTAATGGTAATATACGAACGGTTTTTTAAATCCGATAAAATTGTTACCTCTAGAGGAACCACAAGCTAGAAACGCTATTTTTCGAACACTCAGGGGCCATAATCCAGGAAGTTACCATCCAATATACTCGAATATGGAAAGAAACCGCGATCGCTTGGGTTAAAAACATACTCTTTAAGTGGCATTTAGTGATTGGGGAACACAATAACAGAACACAATTTTTATGAGAAACAATCACTGGTTTTATTCTAAAAGTTTCGAAAAGTATCCTCTTATCCTTGTGCTTTATAACGATAAGGGGATATTTGTCGAAACGTCGTGCTTAACGAATAAAGCCAGTGATTGCTTCCCATAAAAATGGTGTTCTGTTATTAAAAACATACATTTCAAGTTCCGTCAAAATCGGATAAAAATTATGACCTGTAGAGTGTCCACAAACAATTTGGGGACAGACGTCCGGGCGGACAGGGGCGACGACTATATGCGTCCACGTGAAAATGTGGGCATGTAAAAAAACGCTACTCACCTTGTGCTACTGGTTGAAAGCCGTACGTTTTGTCATTTTTAGTACACATATATTTTACACACGGCAAAGGACTAACAGTATCACCCAATAACGAACATTCGCCAGTCATAAAGTTTGTACAACCCTCTGAAATGAAAGGTTGTGTTGATGCACTGTGCTACATGAATATGAGCATAAGCCATGCAATGTGCTATGAGGGGAATTTGGCCCGAATTCCAACTACCAAGGGTTCTTTTTCGTTCATAAGAAGTAGCCGATGTACCCTACTTGTCTGGCATCCCTTCCTGCACTGACATGGCAAAACCACGTCGGCAAAAACCGATGAACTTTCTTGGCCAACTTTTTTAGCCCAGTCGGCACAGAACAGTAATGCCTTAAATCTCATTCCCTTCCTGGGCCAATACAGTGATATAATCCGGGACCTCCAAGTTAATGTGACAGTGTTCTACACACCTGGCCACCACGGATACCTTGGTAACCAATATTTGAAATAGTTAATCTCAGTGCTCACTCTGGGTTCCATTTTTTTTCCGCCAATTTTTCATTTTAATTTATCAGCCAGATATTTTTTTCCGCCAAAATAAAATAAATATTAAAAATTTTTTTCGGGAATTTTATTTACATAAATACATACCATATATATCTTAAAATTTACAAAATTCTTGTCTGCTTTGCAGACTCCCATTTTTTGAAGACTGATTCACATGTTGAATAAAACATTATTTTGTTAGCTGCATCATACCTTGACCAAGAATTTGAAAACTTCCATTCATCCCTGAAAGTTCACCTTTTCCAAATGCACTTATTATTTTACGTTTTTCGAAATTTTTCTCTGCGGTGGTCGTTTGGGGTATCAGTTCAATATCTAGGGCTGTAATATCATCATGTCAGTATCATCTGCAGTCTTCGGGCATTTTGGTGGTGGAATATTAAAAAAAATCTGACATTCTTCTGTCAGACGTTGAAGAAGGCTGTTAAATTTTTCGCTTCCGACCCATGGCATATGATTTGATAATACATGGCTTTCGACAGTCCCAAGTTTATATACGCATTTATAAACTGTAACAACATACCTGGCTTCATTTATTAACGATATCGTCAATTTCGGTATGAAATAGATCAAACAGCAGTCCTAATCCAATAATCCCGAACAAATCGAGTGAGTATTGTTTACAGTGTCCGCCATTTTGAATATATCGAAACCATCAACAAAGCAACCGATTCGTATTTGAAAACACACAATTAAATCTTTTGTCTCTTAATTGGTTTATTACTACTCTGACTGTAAATACTTATCAACTCTAATCCCAGATTGATCAAGAGACAAAAGATAGGGCTATTATTGATACCTAATTGATTGTTGATTGACTCAACGAAGCGCGACGGTACACTGTTTAGTATGTACGCGCGGAAATCAAAGCTTTGTGCCAATAATTTTTTTATTTCCAGGTAAAAAAAGAATCGCCATACAGGAAAAAAATATCGCCCAAAATTTCGCCAAATTGAATATTCTTTAGCCAAAATTATATTTTAATCGCAATTGGCGAATTTGGCGATCGACAGCGTGAGCGCTGGTTAATCTATTATAAAAGATGAAATATTTATACGTATTATTACAAAGAAGAAAAAAACTTACCAAGTGACATTTCAAGTTGTCCGTCACTATTACATGTAGATTCCAAACATTTGGCATGTTTGTATTTATCTCCAGGATTCAAACACTGTGTGTTCATTTTACAAGCTGAAAAATAATTAAACAAAGATTAAATACCTAACAAATAAATGTTTTTATGCATATTCTACGCATGCATTATATCAAATATTTGCAAGATTTCACAAAGAAGAGATCACATTGAAAACTGTTTAAATGTCAGTAAAGGTTCAACAATGCACATGACTTCTTGTTCGTAAAAAAATTGGAATGGCCCTGAACAGGCGATGTTCATATAAATAATGCATATTAGACAATTTTGTATTTACCTTTCTGTATGACAACAAGACCTCTTGATCCGTTGTAATCGAAGCTGCTGCCATCCTGTGTCTTATTTTCTGTAATATCACTGACACACATGTAGCCAAAACAGTCTTGAACCACCATCTTGTGTCGCTCGACGCATGTATCATTGTTTGGACAATCTGCAAGAATTGGAAATATATCGCTTTGATTATGAATAATGGGCAACGCTATTCTGTGTCAAATCTAAAAATACCATCACAGCAAGTAGAGCCACCACCAGAGTGTTTTTTATGTGTGACTAACTAAGATCAATCTGAGGCAAACATACTGGATTTTTTATTTTCAGTGGAAAGAAGAGGGTGTTTTCCCTACTAATTTGTACGCGGAACCTCGGGTTGGACACTTTCAGGGACTGGTTTTCTTGACAAAGCATCGCTAGCAAAGCCAAATCAATACATTTACATCTCTGTGGTCAATTGTAATGAATAACCGAGTACAATATAAACCCTTACCAGCTCTTGTTGGTTTCCAGAAAGTCTTTAATCCAAACACTTTACCATTGAAGTCAGCTGGTATGGCACCACACTCTGTTTCCATACAATTGGTTTCATTATACTTCTTTTCACCTATAGCAACACATTCACTGCCAAATTCACATTTAGTAAGCTATAAAAAATATGTATATTGGTGAAATCTGGAATGGTATAATCAAACTTGGATCGAGGACTATATGTATGTTGTGTGGAATTGATCTCGCACGTCACCAAAAATAAATTTCATTAAATATTAAATATTTATTAAAAATTATACACTTATCAAATTTGGGTTTTGAATAACGGGAGCATATTGAAGATAGTAACATGTTCAAATCTTTGTTTTTGGGTAGGGTAACATATCGTTCGAAATCTCTGCTGTAGAAAATGTAATCCAAGATTTGCAAAGATACATAATGCCTATTGCCAGACATTGGGCTTCAAATGCTACATAAACTATTAATTTGACATGTATTCAAGTGACAAGTCTATAATCAATTTTCTAGATCATCGGGTGACTAAGATGGATTAGAACATCTGTGTCCCACAGATTAAAATATTTAACGATAAAACGGATAATCGAGACTACGATAATAATCAGTCTACAATACATCGTCAAACATTCATAACTTCAGAATAAAGTAATTTATGCTTTTATATCTGTTTCCACAGAAGTGATATCGCAAGGAGATCTGACCAGTTGTACTGGAAGGTCATGTCAGGGGCCGTACGAGCATTAAGAACTTACTGACATTGAAAGATACATATCCATTTCAATCTGAGAAGAGCTTTCGAATTTCTTAAAATTGATGCCACAGATACGGAAAGAACAATTTCCATCACTTCTAGTTTGATCTACAGGTACACATTCTCCATTAAATTCACAACCTGTCAACATAATTCAATGCGGAGTAAACACTGATATATAGCGGATATTATTAATGCAAAATTGTTTGAAATATATTTACTCGATAGTGTCATATAAAACCATCGATACATTACATCTACAAAAGTAAACATTGTTCGAAACAATTTTTAGATGATCGTTGGCCAACAATTAGCCCATGTCTGAATAGAGCCAGAATGATGAGGCCCTCTTTGTTTAGTATATATCTAACATTTGGAAATTTGTATACGGATAACGTCACTGTAATACGTTACATGATTCCGCGGGAGTGCGGGTCGCTGACGACAAACAATAATATCCCTCTCCAAAGATTCATATCCAATAATATTACTCATTGGCATTGTTCTATACAAACTAATATGCCTATGGATATTTCTAAGTTATCTGCCGATATGCAATTTCCATGTGTGTCTCCGCCCACCGAGTGCCTACTGCTAAAGGTATTAACATCTCGAAGCTGGTCCGAAACTGATGTTGGATATTTGTGTAAAGATAGGGGTAAATTTTAAAATAAATCTATAATTTAGTCCATCTTACCGCTTTCATCATTGAGTAGGATTACCTTTCCAGATTGATCACATTTAAACTTGAGACATCTGAAGTTACCATGTTCATATTGAAATACTTTATTATTAGGGAACTTTTCTACTGGATGAGATCCTATTTTAAAACTGCATGACTTTCCAACTAGAAAATGAAAAATGTTATTAAAGCAGTACAGTTTAATGATAGATTTATTTTAATTCATCCGTTGCGTCAGACCCACTCCAACTAATTGTTTGGTGTACAGCCACGTTTCTCAACCTTTTCTCACCGCTCACCCCTAAATGAATTCGCAACCAACCCATTTACCCCCAGAGTTTTGAGGAGGTTACTGACCGCGGAGCCGAGGCCGGCGAAGCTAGTCACCGCGAGCGCCGTATACGCGAAGCCCGTCGAGAAATTTTTAGAAATTGGAGCCCGGAAATGTGATTTCCAGCCATTTCAGGGACTCTTCAGGCGTTTCATAGGAACTCGAAAATAGAAGCCATCCGACATGAACCGCGGATCCTTGCACGGGCCTGCACCCCCTGACCACATTGACATTGAATATGGAATGAATACGGATCGAAGGTGAGATTCAATAATCACCAAATTTATATTTTAATGAAAATACGTTGTTTCCAGTTCAGTGCGAAATTTGCTCCTGGTGATTATCACAAACGATTTTTTTTTATTCTCGGGACAGTGTTTGTTGAGAGTGCTAATCTCAACTGCACAACCTTTATATGATCATTTTTGAAGTTACTGGGAGTGTGGTCATTCACCCCCTGGATACCAGCCATTCCCCCCTTGGGGTTGAATTCACCCCAGGTTGAGAAACGCGGGTGTACAGCGAATTTCGTTGTGTTTTATAAAGGGGCTATACATATCCCAAACATACCTGGGACAACGTGTCGTTGAGCAATACGATTTCTCCCATGACCGTCATTCACCAATTGTTGGTCTGATATTTCATAATCAACATATTGTAATGTAGAATAATTAGATCATCCTTCAGGTTCAGGTTTTGTGGATTTAATCCACTACATTTTGTAGTTGATGCAAATATGAATTTTACTAATTTTGTCTTCATTTTTTGTCAATGGGCCCCTGACATCTCGGGCCCTGGCATACGCCCAACGGTCGGGGGCCCATAGTTCGCCTTTGGCTCATTTCCTTATTGGTGGAAAACGGCAGGACAGATCTTGGGTCGGGCATTTTGGGCTTGGGTCAATAAATTTTGTATGGGATTGTTAATAATTCATCGGTACATTACAATACAAGCACATAATGCCCAGAGCTTTGGGTTGTCCAGCTTTACAGTATGGTACACCACCTATAATATTACTATACTGAGCGCTATAGAAAACGCATCACTTAGTTTTTCGTATAACAAAATGATCCTGTAAACATATCTTATTTATTTTGATACGAAAAACTAAGTGATTCGTTTTCTATGGCGCTCAGTATATAATCTCTCTTATTTACTTGTTTATTACATTTTCTCTATAATATCTTTTTATTTACTAAACTATCTATGAATTTATTTGCCATAAATATAAACTTACTGCTTCTCTTGTGAACATGGTGCACATTTTGGGATATAACGCCATGGCAACTACAGCAGCAGCAAGCCCAAAACACCAACAGATAGATTATCATTTTCGTTTGCTCTGAATAATAAATCAGGTATTGTTAACTTGTCAACGTTAAAAATAATTGTTAAATAAAATATACAGTCTTCATAATATGATATTATGGAGAATAAACGTGATAATAATCATCAATTTGCCTTATTTAATCTCAAGGATCATTGTAAATTTTCAAAATATTAAAAGATATGTAGTTTTTTTTAAATATCTATTCTGTACTTACCGTCTCTATTGGTTTCATCTACATAGCTAAACTGAGAAGGATTCATTACAATTTTAGTCAATAATTCATAGAGTAAATAGTTAATGCACATCTGTAGCAGTCAAACTATATTTCATTGGACGAGATCTTAACTATGATTTGGCTAATTGTGGATAATGACATTCTTTTCTTCGGCAACAAGGTGTCTGGAATTAATTTATTTGCCTGTTAAACTGAATACAATGAATGTATTACTCTTGCTTTACGGTGAAGTAGAGGAATTTGAAATAAATTTTTAAATTTTAAAGAAAATCCATAATTCTAGCTATAAAGGTAAAGTAATTCGATTAATGTGATTAAAGGTATGGTTACAGTTTTTTGTGTTTTTTATTTTGTATTTGGGGGTTTTCTTTGTTGTTTTTGTTGGGGGCAATCTGATTAATATAGATCTATATTTTGTTTCGTTTTTGTATACTTTCAGTGGCCTAAACTACCTGATGATGTCACAAGTAATTGTTAGAGCTCACGCCAGAGCTCAAACGAGCTGCTTTTGGCCCTATGACGCCAGGCGTTTCTAGATGTTTATCTACAGTTCCTCGCATCAAAAGTAAAACTTTCTTATATCACTTATGTGGCGGCTATGGGTGCCACCCTGGCGTGGACCGAAGGGGAGGGGCGCCGGGAGCAAATGCCTCTGCTAAAAAATCTACCGCCCCTGAAAAATGCGCCCCATTTAAAATATAAAATCGACTCTTGGATATTACAATAATGGTCGAATCGAAAAACGTGTTTCCAGCGGCGTTACTTTTCATAATATTCTGCGGGCGGACCCAAGACATGGGTGCCGCGCAGCATCATGCATAGTCTGGATACTGTAATCATATTCGGATTATAAGATTAATGTTCATCTTGATGTCTAGTTTTGATCTATTCACGAAGTACCTGGTGACTACAGTTCTAGTTTGCAGGACAAGAAGTTTCTCATTTTGGTTTGTTTAACATCAAAATGAGAAATAGCGCCGGCGAAATTGACACACACTTGCTGGGCATTATATTGGCGCCCCACCATTCTGCTGCACCCCCACTTTTAAAATCCTACATACGACCATGCTTCCGATAGGGCTAAAGGGCGCATCGAGAAGTTAAACCCCATTTTATTTCATTTGCTTAGCCCAGCGTCTTCACCGCTGCCCACACAGGTGCGTGTCTGTCCATTGTCAACATTCTAGACTCTAGTCGATGATAAATATTCATGTTTCATGGAATGGGTTTGTTCAACGAAACATACACCCACATAATAGCTAAATCGTCGGGGCAGTCAACAAGAGTTGTGGCATTTTAAGTAATCATTAGAAAATCATTAGAATTTGTTTGGTTTTTATAAAGTTCTGGCCCATGCTAACGTTTAGTATACGAAACATTTAATATTATTTTTAAAATCGGATAATTATTGAGACCTCTAGATGGACCACATGCTAAAGAAGTCGATTTTGCGTACAATCAGGGGCTATAATTTAGGAAGTTACAATCCGATATGAGCAAATATCAAAAAGAGACAAGATCTTTGGGTTATAAACATGCATTTCAAGTTTCATCAACATCAGATTAAAATTGTGACCTCTACAGGGTCCACAACCTTGTTATACCATATTTTTATAGTATTCGCCTACAACGCGTACAATCAGCGGCCATTTTGTCTGTCAGTTTTGGTCCGATTTTCACGAAATTCGAACATTCATTGCATTGTAACGGTGATATAATCAAATTTAATCGGGTAATAATTTTGACTTTCAGAGGGCCCACAATCTAAAGGCGGTTTTTCGTACAATCATGGGCCATAATTCCGGAAGTTATAATCCGATATGCGCAAATCTCGATAGGAACCAAGATCTTTAGGTTATAAACATGTATTTCAAGTTTCGTCAAAATTGATTTAAAATTGTAACCTCTACACTGTTCACAAGCTAAAAACGTGATTTTTCGTACAATCAGGGGCCATAACCCATGAAGTTACAGTCCGATACATGCCAATATCGAAAGGAACCGAGATCTTAGGGTGATAAACTTACATTTTAAGTTTCATTGAAATCGGATACAAATTGTGACCGGTAGTCTGTTCACAAACAATTGTGGACGGACGGACGAACGGGCGGACGAACAGGGGCGAGGACAATATACGTCCACATGAAAATGTGGGCGTATAAAAAGCAAACAAAACAATATGGACACCTTTTTTAGGAGTTCACATTTTCGAACCATTCCGCTCTGGCTTTGACTACTATGCAATTAAAAGTCAACTGGATGTGTATACTATCCCATTGGGCTTGTCACCTTCCGTTAAATTGTTACGTTTTCCTAGTTATTTTAAATAACGGGTGTCAGAGATAATATCTCAATCTGTTTCACAGAGAATTACTTACGAATTATCTCTGTAATAGATGGCTGTCCAGAACACGTGCGTTGACTGCACGCGCCGTAGTCATTGGCTAAACGGCTCGTGCAATGTTTACTTAAAGTTCCAATTTCATATTTTCTAAGAAAGTCAAAACATAATTATTTCTATGTCTTTTGCTCAAAAGGTTGTCAACTCACTATTATACGATCATGGGAAAAATGTTTTGGGCATTAGAAAGGATGATTGGGGAAATAGTTTCTCAATTACCTCCCTTGTTTTCCCATTCCTCTCCATGGACGGCCATCTTCAAACGTTTGAATTTTAAGTTGAAAATGATATTTTTGCCAATTTCTCAACTGGCAATAGTGAATTATAGGATTAATAGGATTATTCTTTAACAAGGTAGGACTGTTTATAGGTACAATCTATTTTAGGGCTTTATTTTAATACATTTTAAAAATATAACTTAAAAAAATGCTATTGGAACTTTAACACCTAACTGCTTCGGGCAGAATGATGCATTTTACTCATTTTAAAACCCATGTACACTAAATGGGAAATATTTTTTAACTACAAATACTTCAAACGTCTTTATTTATTTTTCTCTTACCTCAAAAAAATGTATGAGAATTTAATTTGTCGGAGTAAAAAGGTTAATATGCCGTACTCATTAAGCCTCGTCGATGTCATGCTTATCAGTGATTGTAGGGGCCAAGCGAATATTCACTGCGGGATCAGTTTGATAATATCTCTACCTTATCTCGGACACCCGTTATTTAAAATAACTAACGGCCCGGCACTTATTCATAACGATTTAAGTAACTTAGTCTCTAACTCCATATCATCCAACGTTTTCGAATTATTTGTCAATTTAAATCAAACTTGATGTTATGATCTTACAGGGAAAAGATGAGCTTCTAATACCCATTATTTAAGACAAAATGAACAGTTTACCATTGGTACACAAATTGTGTATCATAATGCGTTTCAGCGGCATTTGTAACAAAGGACTCGGAAGAACGAGGCTAGACACATTCGATAAGTCTGTGTACTATCTGTGTAGACTAGAATTAGTAGAATGAACAGGCGCTACAGATTGCCATTCGACTGAGACTTTGTTGTTTAGTTCTTACAATGTAAATGTATTCTGTTTTGTCCGCAGTTTCATCTTGTTGGTTTTATTTTGTGTGCGATGCTCATTCACTATAATAGAGAAATTATCAATATATAGCCTAATCCAATCCACAATAGTCCATTAAGCCAGCTTGTGCTCTTCTTTATTTATTTGTCCTATCAATTAGATTAACATATCTGGATGCGATCATTTGCCAACCCTATGAGTTAATACACACTACCCTGTTAAACTCAATAACTATTTAACAATTTGACTCAAATATGTAAATATATTGTTTATTGTGTTTTCTAAGGTTACAGAAAATACATCTATATACATAGATATCATACTTTATAGATATATAATATATACATACATAAAGCAACAACACTGTTCAATTAGCAAACCAACCGGACAGACAATAATATAATACTAATAACAATAAATAATACTATACTGCAAAACAATGTGTCTCAATAAGGCACAACTAACGAAAAGGTGACTGCGGGGGACGGAAATTGAATAAAACTTGTATTTAAAATAATCAAAGAAACAATATATTATAATGATGCTAAAAAGATCTGAATAATTATAAAGCTATAACATTACTTTAAATTCATATTAAAATATCACAGATGAGCTTTGATGAATTTTGGAATGCTTTCCATACAATCCACTTAGCTAGTACATGTACAATAATACATGTAACAAGATTTACATTCAATCAACAAGTCTAGTCTAACATAGAAAGTCTATTCCAAGTCATCCATAAAATAAGGCATCACATGAAAATAGCCACAATCTAACTCAATAATATAACAACGTAAATTCTAAATAATCCTTTAGTGACTATATATTTCATGAGTTATCTCAATCAAACAATTCAATATTATAAAAATATAAAACTGAAACAATGTATCCTAACAGTTTCTCTTAAAAATAATTATACAAAATGATATTTAACATCAATTTAAGGGACTCTTTAGCCTTTAACCATGGGACCCTTAGTTAAAGCTAATTCATAAAATATAAGAAATATTAAAATATCACCTATTAAATAAGAATATCATATTGTAACCCTGTCTACTTTATAATGGGACCGTGTTAATAATAAGTAAAAAGATAAATTTCTATATAAATCTTAAGATTTAATAATAAATGTATAAATGTTAAGGCTAAACTAACAATGTTTTTATAAGAACATTTTATATAGATAATAATGTAAAGAGAAATAATGTAAGTTGTAATAACTACATATCATAAAAATAATATTTAAAATACAAACAGGACGGAATGAAAAGAAATCACATGAAAAATCACAAACAAATATCAAATAGCATTAATTTTTTTTCCACTTCAAAACATATTCTGAAAAGCTAAAATCCATGAAAGCACAAAATTGTCTTACCCTAATATAGCTGACAATATGAATAAAATACAGTTCTAATAACTTGTTCCAATTTTTAAATTGGGATGTTTTGCACAGAAAATATGAAACGAAACGTGAAAAACCTGAAGCACAACAGGGTCTGTATTTTAATCACACTGACATTTTGATTTAGAAATACAAAAATCAAATTACTATGTATTTGTACTTATAACATTATCAAAATGATTTAAAAACTATTTGATAAAAACTTAACAGTACATAATATAACAAGAGAAAATAACATAAGATCATTATTTTCATAACAGTATTTAGGGTAGCAGTAATCTATATCTGGTTGGATGGAATGCTTGATGTTTTATAGATTAACAGTTCGTAAACTACAGCTTGGTCTGGTATACTTGTCTATCAACTGATTTGCATAACAACGCTGCTCATCGGTCAAGGGAGGTGGTTCTCTTTTACTGTAAAAAAAAAAAACATAAGAAAATAAATCAATTATCTTGAAGATTATGTCATATGTACATATTTAAATATTATAACTGTACTGATACTAGTTTCATACACTAAGTTATCAACTAGATTGTGATCAATTGATTGCCATTGAAATTTACAGCATATTCTGTCAATCAGACATATGTAACATACATTTACCAAAGTCAAAATTACAGTGTGGTCCTTATTACTATTTCAATTTTGATCAAATTCATCATATTATTAGGGAAAGAAGCGTGGTTAATCTTTTAGATGAGAAAATGCATAGACAGTAAAAGGGTAAAGCAAGAAATTGATTATAAATGATTACAAAATAAATGTTCATGTTGACCCATGTAGTAATAGACTTCCTTGTGTTCGTAAATAGAACTACAGCTTAGTTCATTTCTACAACTTTATCATTTAAACTGCTTGGTTTCGATGTTCCTCGTTCTCATAAAGTATAGAAGATAGCTACTTGGAATATCTGGGTAAGATCTGATGAATTTTGCTCAACACCACCTTTTATAACCCCCTAATTTCTGTATGTCATAGACCAACCTTGATGTTAATTTCCTTTCCAATTTAATATGGAATAAACATCTCCATTCCCCAAAGACTGGGGGGAGTTGGTCTACCAAACACAAGTCATAAACAAGATAGTATTTGATGGATATTTTGATAATGGTAAAGGTTTTAATAAAATAAAACTGTTTTATATAATATGATGAATATATCACTCAAATTCATTTAAGTACGTGTGACATGACGGTATAGAAAGTGTGAAGCAAATATTTAGTTCAAGATACAATATGGTTGCAAGGACCATACATCCTACAATCCTATACTATTTTAAAAAAAGAAAATTAAAACCCAAACAAAATAGCAATACATTTTATCACCCCATCTATGCATTAAAAGAAAAGTAAGTGTAAGTAAAAAAGCAACAACTAATTTGTACAGATGAATTTGTAATATTAGAAATTATAGAATTTCAACTAATATTTTATTTATTCTAGAATAATTCAAATCAATGATGTAAGTCAACATTTTATTAATCCAGTTTTATCTCTTGTTAATGTATTTAAATAATCAGATTTATCTACACTATGAAATCTACAGTTTAAAGAAAGACTGCAAAAGAGAAAAACAAGTTCTACAAATGAAGAAACAAAAAAAAAAAATACTAGATAGACATTTACCTATTGTAGACTTACCGAATGTTGTCTCTATTAACAACATTTAGATTACCATTAACTGTTACACTAAGATCACCATCACTGTTAATAGGGGGGTATTTTATATAATGTTATACTTAATTACATTCTATACACTTAAAGGAGTCATTATAGATATATCTTAACACCTCAACAGATTTCCTCTCACGTTTAAAATCGAAACAGTTCAATATCTTTATATTTGGTATTCAATTTGCAAACTTTAACCCACTTGCATTATTGTATATTTTGTGAAACATGTGACAGATCCTTTAAAACCATTGAATAACCTCACACCTACAATTGACTCTTGTCCTACTTTACAATTTGATGAGACGGACAGGAGCAACTCCCCAACAGCCAATCATAAATACAATTGTTTGCCTGTATTTAAGCTTCTAGTATTGCATTTATGGTCTTTATATCAGAATTGCAGAAAAAGTTGAAGAATTCTGATGAAATGCATCATGAATGAATTTGTAAAGTATCATTTCAATTTATTTGAGAAAAATATCACATAACATAATTAATTTTTACTTTGACAACACAGATCCACTGTTTTAAATTGAGTGTAACGTCACATTTTAAATAGTTGAAAATCAAATAAAACATAAATTCGAAATTAAAAAAAATGTGCAAAAGATAAAGTATGAAGATTGTCAATGAATAAGTACTTACATTTCTATTTTATATTTAGTATTTGCTGGTAAAGTCTGTGAGACAACACCATTATTAGCATCATAGGTTGTTGTTCTAATAAGATCAGTGGAACTAATAGATGATGGCTGGGATATACTTGTGGGAGTTATATGAACTGTTTTTCTAGTACTAGAAACAGGTGTATAACGTGATGGTGTCGTATAGGTTGAACCACCAGTATAAGATCTTGAAATAGGACTCGGACTTCTAGTTCGATAATCCAAATTGTGTTCGCTACTGCTGTTTTTTAATATTCCCCTTCTAGGAAATCTAGCAGGACTAGTGCTTCTAGCTCGGTAGGTATCATGACGATCAAAAACAGAATCTAAATTACGATCAAAATCATCATCCAATACATTTCTACTTGGAATATAGGGGCTCTGACTTCTGCTTCTTATGGTTCTGTTTGGTGATCGGTAGTAACTAGTATCTCTTCTGCTTGAACGATCATATGCAGGATCTTCAGACTGGTATGTTGTTGATTCTTTTGGTTCAGTACTACTTTTTTCATGATCTGTTATTGTAGTGACCTTCTTAAAATATTCGTATTCATATTCATCATCATCGTCTAAATCTTTAGGTATATCGACATCTATGTCACCAACTTTCGGTACCTTGATATCATTGTAAGCAGCACTGTATTGGGTTGAAGGACGATTATATTCAGTATGAGTATCAGAATATCGCAATCTTGTGGGAAAATGTTGCAGGTCTGGATAATCTGTAAAACCACCTGCAGATGTAGATCTATAGTTGTAGTCACTTGTGCTTGTCTTTTCAGACGGTGTATACCTGTATTTTCGATGTGGATATATCTCACGATAAGTTGAAGGCACTGATGTATAGGTACTAGAATATCTAAAAGGACTGGTAGATCTTGTTATTGGGGTATAAGATCTACTGGTAGTCGTTGTTGGTTTATAATTATAACTTCTGTCCAGAGCAGAAGACAGTCTGGAAGGTCTTCCTAAAGACTCTGAACGAGGACGTATCGGATAGGTGGTTGATCGTATTGGTGATGATCTTATTGGTGATGTAGATGATCTTATTGGTGAGGTTGATGGTCTTATTGGCGATGTTGACTGTCGTGGTGGCGATATTGATCTTCTATAAGTAGAAGGTGTAAAGCGTGTTGTAGTATCTCTAGTAGATATTGGTGATAAACGGGACACATGTTTTATTGGTACAGATGTAGACTCTTGTGTTGGTAACGATGATGTGTAAGAACTAAGTCTTGAAGTATGTTCTCTTAATGGTGAACGAGGTCTTGAATCAGTTTGGAATGTAGAACTGGATGTTTGAACCACAGGTTTGAAAGTTCTAACACGTGAGGGAGATGTTGATTGTGTGGTTGATCTTGTTGTGTCCACATCACTGTATCTTTTTACAGGTGTTTGTACACCAGCGCCATACTGATTTTTAAAGCGTAACTGTGAGAGTTCATCATATAGATCATGTCTTTCTTTCCGTACGTCCTCTAGCGATTTCCTTAATTCATGTATGGTAGATTGGGACTGTTGATGAGTACCTTGCATTTTTTCTAGATCCTGAAAAGAAATGTTCAATTCTCTTTTAAATTGATAAGACAGGGCCAACCTTACCTCAAATATGGAACAGTTCTAAGGACATTGATATACTGATTGCGATTACAAGCAAAAGACTTTTGAATGGCATTTGACTGAACTAATGTTTGCAGAAATCATTTGATGAAAATTTAATAGATACAATCTTTTTTGTAGACTTGAATTATTTTGACAACCGATATAAAAATTTCGGAAATAAATAGCAGGGC
Organism: Patella depressa; assembly: GCA_948474765.1. Classification (NCBI taxonomy): domain Eukaryota; kingdom Metazoa; phylum Mollusca; class Gastropoda; family Patellidae; genus Patella; species Patella depressa. The sequence goes on from OX419718.1 coordinate 49,433,969, forward strand.
TATAGGGCTATTTACAAAATATTAATTATTTGTTCAGAAAATTTTCAACATGCAAATTATTGTCAAATACTAGAATACTTACTTTTCTAAGAGCAAGATTATCTTGTTCAAATGTTGACATCTTTGTTTTCAACCGTTCATTTTCTGATATGCAGTTCTCCATTTCTGCTGTGTGTCTTTTAGCAGTTTCTAATGATTGTACGTTTTTCTTTAGTTCTATCTCGATCAAATTATAATTAGAAACCGAGGCAGTTAATTGTTCTTCTAATTCTTTGATTCTGGCTTCTAAGGCAGCATTAATACGTTTTTCCTGATTTAAGAATGTTCGTAGTTCCTGATTTTCAGCTTGGGCTGTGGCAAGATGTTTACGACAATCATCTAATACTTCATTTGTTTTTAGTAGTTTATCCGAAAATTCTTTCTTGGCATTAGTTATTTTTGCAAATAAAATATCATTTTCTACAATAGCACTAGCAAGAGCTTGTTTTAACTCTATTACATCTTCATTTGACATTTCTGTAAGATTGATTAGCTTTTTCCATTTTTCCTGACGATGAGGATCTAAACCATCAATTTCATTTAAATCACTTCCCCATATTTCCTCATTGACTCGACGAACAGGACCTGAATAGCCTAGACTTATTCTTTGTGGAGATGGACTGATTGATCTTGGTCTTCTTACAATTTCTGTTCCGTTAATTTCAATCTCAGGACTTCTAAAGCGAGGATTATAATAATCTGTTCGTACATCGAATCGACCTAAAGGAGAATCAGGATATTTACCCTGTTCCAAACCAACATCTTCATATCTAAATGTGGAGTTATAATTTGGTTCACATACTCCTAGAGAGGACTTTGGTCTTTCTAAACTTCGTAGATGTGTTCTGTTGGGACTTAAAGAACGACTGCGGGTTTGGAATGAAAGGTGCATGTCATCATCATGGATATTGAAATCTGAACGGTATGGATTCCTGATGCTATTGATATCTCTGAATTCCTGCGACCATAGCTTATCATTTATTCTCCCTGTTGAAGAAAATCTGGGAATTCTTCGAGAACGATCTAAGGATTCAATGCTGGAACTGATTCCATCTATTTCATGGCTTAAAGAGCCAATGAATTCACTATGGCCAGTGTCATAACCTGAATCATAAGGCACATAATCAGTGAAACCACTTCTTCTTTCCCAAGCTTCACGACGTGGAATGTGTCCGGATCCTCGTCCATATGGTTTGGGAGGATTTCTTTGTGTATCCAGCTGCTTGATAAAAGTGGAATCTTCATCTCTATAAATTCTCTCAGCGCTACCGATATGTCTAAGTGGTGTGACAACATTAACAGGATCAGCTAGATATGTATTACTTCCTGTTAGCCCAAGATTTCTTCTAATCATATCCTGAGTTATACCGTTATTATACGCCTGCATTTCAGCATTAACTCTTCTGATGCGACTCTCTCTGCCTAAAGATGCTGATGCTCGTTTACGAAGAGCTTTTGTTCTTTCACTAATTTGATCGTCAGATTTTCTATATTCTCTATCATCAGATTGTGAACGCTGATGTTCAGGGTCAGTTTTCCTAGTATAATCAGCTGGACTATTTCCTAGAATATCTTTGGGCATACTTTTATCTACATCTCTTCTTGCTTGTTGTAGATCATCGTAATGACTGTAAGCTTCTGGACTTGGTGAGCGATCGTCGCGTCTAGTGTGATATCTAACGGAGCTTCGTGACTGTCTTCCTGATTCTGTGGATGAATAGGGGCTTTGTCGTGGCTCAGGACTATGTCTATATTCTCGTTTGCTATCACTCTGATAACGATCAACAATTCTGGTCGGACTACGTGATTCACTCCTTTGACTGTCGCTCAAGTACTTAGTACTTTGATCTGAAAAACCGGGTTTATACAAAGCTTCCCCTTGTGATCGCGTTTTATCAAAACTATCATTAAAATCGTCAATGTTTAAAACCAAATCTTCTGGAGCTGAATTGTTTTCTGTTACATGAGTTGAACTAACAGGACCTTGTGACAGCCGATCTATATTGTTCTCCCACTGATGATAGTAATCTTTAGGACGTTTTAGTATAATAGCTTTCTGCTCTTCCCTAAGATATGGTGGAGAATTACTTGGTCTAGGTGCTATATCTGGCTCATCTGAATCTTCATTCATATACTCAACAATATTTTCATTAATTGTTTCTTTTAGTGTAGTCTGATTCTGACTCATATTATCACTGGCAATTTCTTTGTACTGAATAGGAGAATCTCTGGATCTACTTGAAGTGTATTCCTCTGACTGAAAAATAATGAATAAATTTTTTAATCTGCAAATCTATTTCCTTTTTCCAACAGGAATTACTACCGTTTATGATCAATAAAGATGTATAGTAAAATAAGTGATTTATGTGTGCCTAATAGAAGTTAACCAATTACTGTAATTCGATAGGCAGTTAGACAATCATGTTAAAATATTATTTGACTGAAGCAACATGTTTCCGCAAGGACATGAATCTTTATATGCGTCTGCTTTTTTCTCTTTATAAATCATGTGATAGGAATTCTAGTAAAAGCCTAATCTTATTTGACTGTGTATGTAACATGTCATGAGGTCAGAAGGTGTGGTAGGAGTAGGATGATAAATCATGTCTTCTAAGATTGTATATTTACCTTGTGTTCACTATAATTCTGTAGATTATTGTCAGCTAGTTTATTATCTTCTATCTGTAAAATACAAACATCAAAATAAATGTAATATTTCCCATTGACAAAAACAGAAAGTGAACTGGTCTCAATGGTGTACGGTACTTGCTGAAATCAGTCTAAAATTTCAGCCTTCTCTGTTTTTGCCATTGATATCAGCACAAACGTTATCAGAGACATTAGTGTTGATTAAAGGTACCAATTTAAAGGTATAGTGATTGTTTAGACTACATAATAGTATGTGTTATATAATATCAATCTTCATACCCCAAGCTTTAACAACATATGTAATTGAATCTATTTTTTACCTTTCTTCTTAATAAAGCAACATATATCATTAACGCATGTTCATCTGCAGTACCATCTATAATATCAGTCGAGCTGTAAGATAAAGATAATGCAGATATATATAATCAGAAATATTACTTTATTTCAACTATTATTCTGTAATTATCATTGTTTTTATAATCTACATATTTGAAACTCAATCTTTTTATTTATTGAATTTAAAACTTTCCAATAATACATGCACAGTACTTACTTTATTATATCTTTTATAATACCATATTTACTCTCAATATTACTAAGAAGACTATTCAGATATACTGTCTTATCCTAAAAATAAATCCAATATTAAGACAAATATAATTTATATCTAAAAAATCTACTGATTGAAAATTAATTTGGAACAAGGCTATACAACCGCATACTTTAAAATTAAAGTCACATTTAGTAGTAAGGAAAGGCTGACTCCAGTATTAACTTATTTCAACTTTATCTTAAACTACATATTAATCTTACCTCAACTTTTCTAACAGACACAAATTTTTCTAATAATTGAACAAACCAATTATCAGCACACAAACTATAAGTAGAATTATATACAATATATAGTTATACTGAACGAACTATATTCATACAGCATTTAACATTATAATATATAGATTGATTGAACTATCTATTTATTTTCAGTATATTTCAGTAAGATAATGCACCAAGGCACAGATGTGAACACTGAGTTGTGAACACACTTCTATTACACGTTTCTTAAAGCTGGAATTTCATATTTTCTAAGAAAGTCAAAACATAATTATTTCTATGTCTTTTGCTCAAAAGGTTGTCAACTCACTATTATACGATCATGGGCATTATTTCCCAGGCATTAAAATCAGTGACACAGGAAATAATAACACTATTACCTCCCTTGTTTTTCCATTCACCCCCATGGAATGGCTATCTTCAAACGTTTGAATTTGAAGTAGAAAATGATATTTTTGCCAATTTCTCAACTGGCAATTGTGAATTATAGGATTAATAGGGTTATTCTTTTACAAGGTAGGACTGTTTATAGATACAATCTATTTTAGGGCTTTTTTAAAATATATTTTAGAAATATAACATAAAAATATGAAATTGCAACTTTAAAGCTATATGCTATATTTCTGTTATCAAGGTGATTTTTTGTTTTGAGAATTAAATTCAGCATGACCCCTACTGTAATGACCCCTACTGTAATCGTTGTTATAACACAACAAATACAACACAACCAGAGTAATATAAGTAAATTAAATAAACTTACCTATTAGTCAATGAAATTCTACCATCAAAAAATGTGTCAAGATGTTTTTGACACCACTCTAACAAATGTTGTTTACCAATACCAACACTTCTTCTAAATATATTTTGTTCTGTAAAAACAAGAACAGGATATATTTATCATTCATAAACTATGATAACAAAAATAAAATTAAATGGTGTTTGTATAACACTTCTTTTCTGCACAATACAGGTTAATCAAGACATACAATGTACATATGTCATGCAGTGTGCTATGAGGGAAATTTGGCCCAGACTTCAGCACATCGGCCAACTCTTATTTCTTATTTTGAATTACCACTTTTTGTTCCTTTGAGGAGCTTTATGTCCGCTTCCACTGAGGGTGATATTGTAGACAAGTAGCTTGTTTTTGTGAGATTTTGAACAACTAGACACTTTTCTTGCCATGGCCATACCCTCTATTCTGTACTGATTGTGGTGAGTCTGAGACCTCCATTTTGCTGTGAACGCAGGGCCTCCCAGTTGATATGCTAGCCCCTTACTCACTGAGTCATCGCAGCTTTGTTATAGTGTTGTAACAAAGTAGTTACAAAAAACATCCATCATTTACTTTGTGATTCACAAATAACAATTTATAAAATAGATAAAGTAAGTTTATAATACCTATATCATGAATATTGTAGTTTAAAATAATGTGCCATAAACAATCTAATATACATTTAATATCACCATCAACTATATCTGTAAAAATAAGACAAATATTTAAATGGGGTTATGTCCCTTTAATGCATCATGCAGAGGGATTTGTCATCTTTATATTTCATCTCAACTGCTTCATCTGCTATTAAGAAATTAGTAGCAATGAAGACTAGTGCTTTATTGTGGTTTGACTTTGAAATCTGTAAGATCTTGAAAACTAGCATGATATGATCCATGCTAGCTCAATAACAAAACAAATTGCAGTAATAAATTTGTTTTCCAAGATTGCTGGTGTGATCTGAGATTATTCGGTCCTAAATCTTAATAACCTTCCTATTTCTGAATTAATCCTTCTACCTGCAACATAACCAAGAATAGATCCCAAACGGACTGAAATTAGCAAAATTTATCAAAGAATGCTAATAACAGTATAAAGCATTACATGCAACAAGTGACTGGCCTCTAACAAGCCCAAAACCGACTAGAGTTTAAGGAAGCAGCAAAGTCACAATTAGATTTACAATACATACCAGACTAACAGAATTATACCCCAGAAAAAATATAACATGGCATATATTATTTACCTTGTACGTCAAATGTTAATTTGATTCCATTTTTTTTCATATGATTTACAACTGTTTGTATATAGGTATGCGGATCAACATTTTGTGCTCCCTGTAAAATATAAATATTAAGTTATTTGAAGAGTTGTCTTTAAGGAGACATTTAATTTTAATAGACTTCTTCAGAATTTGAAACGGTGTATAGTATTATCAGTAGAGTTACAATATGTAAAGTGTTAATTACTAATTTACATTCAGATTGTTTTACAATTTTCTGACAAAACTGCAAACGCAGCATGCTTTATATCTTTAATAAGATTTCAGTTATATCTTTAATTACGGTAAATGTCTAGTTCTTTGCATAAACATTATGATGTCATTAATCTAAAAATATACAATTCAATACTGTAATAATAATAAGATTATAGTAGCGATTGATATAACCTATTATGTTCTTTTAATTTTCTGGTAATACAAATTAAACCATAGAATATAAATTATTTATACAGATTACCTATTGATCTTTATCAAGCATATACTTGAATTTAATTATGTTTTCTCTTAAATTTAAGTTTGTTTTAAGTTAATGTCTCTTTGCACCAGAAGTTTATTACTTATTCATTTTTTTTATTTAAATTAAACAAAATTAAGAGCTGAAAGGTATTCTTATGGTAATTTAGACCATTAATAAAAATAACCTATCTTAGATGTCATAATGACATCAATTTTCAAGGATAGAAAAATTTTTTTTTTTCATTAGCTGGCAAAAACATCATGAAATCAATAGAAAGTAAGGGGCATTTAATGTTTGACTGTATCCCTGAACTACATTTTAATAGGTGAAAGTCTATACTTGTCTTTTAGTTTAGAATGCTGTGCCTATATAACAAAAGAATTCCTTCAACGAATGTCAATTTCAAATATATATATTGTACTGTACAATATGTGTGTTATTTTGGCAAACTATTGTGACTAACAGTAAACACAACAAATGAAATCATTTTTGACATAATATAACTGCATCACTACTCAGGGAAAATGCATTTTATGATTCCAATGTATTCTATTAATTCAAAAGCATCCTGTCATTTAATGAATATTAACATTTAATAGGCTTGATTATTGGGGGTGGGGTGGAGTTCAAACTGATGAGAGAGAGAGAGAGAGAAATGGGGTTTAACGTTCACTCAACACAAACTAGGTCATTTTGGGACTAACATATGGTTTAATTTTTATTTCAATAATTTGTTTGCGCGTAGGGGTCTTTAGCAGTGGGAGGAACCCGGAGTGCCCGGAGGAAACCCACTATGTTGAGAAGGCGCCCCTATCTCCATGCCACATACGCTCACGCCAGGGATCGAAGCCACAACCGCAAGCCAGAGGTGACCGGCCAGCTAGATGTTGAAGCGTGGCACTCTAGACCACTAGGCCATCCCAACTGATCTTTCTGTTGAGATACATGGTATTGTTTGGTAACAATATTATGTACAATTATGAAGACTAAGGTATGATATAAACCTAGTAACTGTATGTGATATTGATCGTTGTAAAGAGTAGGGTATTATTATAAGATAGATTATATATAAATTACTAGGACATTTACATACTCTGTATATAATATTACAATTGATCCCCCTCCCTCTAACCTACACAACACAATATCTAATTCCTTATATCCTCTACATAACAATCGAACAATTCATCTACTCAATATGTATAGACACAAGTTAGGATATTCATGATATGTTATGCTAATACCTACATATCACAAATTTTGTATAAAAATGGAAGCACAAACAGGTACCTAGTAGTCACATCAAATGTTCATCTTTCTACCAAATACAAGTACTCTGTCATTATTTGAACAGTGTTCAACTATTCCATTCATAGGGTCCATTATTGGCACAAAATTCAACATATTTTTCTTACCTGTCCCTTTATTTTGGAATATTAGGTAATTGCAAAGAATCAATATATTTACATAATAACTTGATATTTGGAAACAATAAACTAACCAAACTGAGCAGTCTAAAATGTACATTTCAAAGCTAGCACTGCAATTTTTGTTGATAAGATATGACATTTTTTGTTATTTTGGGTGATAAACTACATATTATTCAACAAAAAAATACCAATTTTATTTACCAACTATGTTCCAAACTTGGCCCAAAATAAAGGGTGCTGGCGACAACAAAAGTCAATTTTTTCAGTTATGCCTAAATTTGGCATGAAGAATGCTAATTGCAGGTCACAAAAAGCTATTGGAAATTTTTTGTTGAATATTGAAGATTAATCAAGTAAATATATGTTATATATATAATTAAATAGATATACCTCAAGTTCATCATATATACCACATGTAGGAACTACAATATGTATTAATTCACACAATACTTTTCCGTCTTGTATATCTGGTATACCATTTATTTTTTTACCAACTTCTCGTAATATTGAATTCACCCAGTTCAAATACACCTAAAATTTTGAAAAATTGGTTAAAAAAAATACTGCAATCATTAAAACAGAAAATCAATACAACAATGAAGTTAACTTTATACCATAGAGAGAACTCCTACATTCTTTGCCTCATTTTCCTGTGCATCATTAGCAAACTACTATCTGCTCACTGTTTTCAGCATGGCTGAAAATTCAATAGATTCTTTTTTGTCTTACTTTACGAAATAAACATATAACATGATATGAAACACAATTACTAATCTCTCAATGAAATGTCACAATGAAGCATTGCTTTAATTAAAATATTAATTGTGTTTCATATTATGTTCATAAATGTCACTCAAAGAAATACATGAAATCCATAAAATGGGAACATTTTCTATTTGATGTGGCACAAAAATAAAATTGTCAATTTCTTTGTTCATTTGTTATATTTTTTGTGTTCATATCTTAAATTTCAACATGGCCAAAAATAAAACTCAATTTAGTGAAAAACACAACAAATCAACCCAGTTTAATAATTTATTGTGTCCTAAATGAAAGAGGATTAGCTCCTTTAATCTATCTAATCTAGCCTAGTAATTTTATTCAACAGATTTATAAAGTAATAGATTAAAATAAGCTTATAACACCTTAACCTGATTAAACCCAATTTATTTTTTGATCAAAAACCACAATCCTCAAAAAAATGAAATAAAAGTTTCTTTCATTTAATCAAGTTGTAATAATACCATCTTAGTTCTTAGTCCAAACGATTCTTTGGATTTAATCAATTAACCAACAGGCCAATCATGCACATACCATTGCACAGGTTGTGGTAGTATGTAACAGTGACTGAATTGGACAGAAATGACAATGGGGTTTAACGTCCTACTCTTCTACACCTAACCTGGGCTAATGGAAGATGGGCATACGCCATACAGTGTGCTATGAAGGAAATTTTGTCCAAGCAGCGGCCCTACCGCCTACTCTTATATCGAATTCCAACTGCAAAGGGATCTTTTAGGTGCGCGCCAATGTGTACACGGGACCTCGGTTTTGTGTCACATTCGAACGACTAGACACCTGTCCTTGTCAGGCCCTCCATTTTGCATCACTGACATCGAACCCCTGCCCTCCAGTCAGCGCCTGACCCACTTAGCCATGTGATCCCCTGAATTGGACAGAGATTAGTTACCGGTACAAAGATGATACTTTTTTTCCTTAATAATTTTTAAAAACATAATTATACACTAAAATAAGCCTGAATATAAGTTTGCAAAAAAAAAAAATAACATCAAATCATTCTTATCTCAATGTTATTTAATAATAAAACATTGACTCGTCTGATTATTTCTAGTAATAAATATCTATGTATATTGTTGAAATCAAAACCATTTATATTGTAAGCTAAATATTGTATCTAGGAACAAGTTAATGACAGTTTCATGTTGTTACCTGTACTTATGTGAGTTTAATGCGGTCTCGTCTTATCAAGGTGGTAAAAAGCAAACATTAGTCGTACAATGACTCTCAACAGCTATTCATATATTACCTTTCTAATAAAGTCCTTTCATAGTCACTAGAAGAATATTTTACAAATAATAAATATGACAATGTTTAATATAATAGGCACTCCTATAACCATGATATATTATTACTAGATATTTTATAATACACAGCAAAGCGGCTTGTAAAATCAACTAAATGTTGGCTCCAAGATTTCATTGTCTAGCACAACTATTATTTTAGTATCCTGTATTCTATTAATGAAACAGTTTGAAGACAATATGTTTTTTATATGTGCGTAAACACCACAGTGCATGTATTGTATGTAATATCTATTGACCTTCAATAGGTAATCGATTAATCCCATTGACAATCATGATTTTAAGGATTGTTGGTGAATAAATCTGACAAATATTAGAACTATTTCCAGCATTATGTCTGTAACATAAGATTTTGGTCATAAAATTGGTCATCCAATAATTGTTTAATATATAGTACTACTACCTACTTCAAATATATACATATAATATATATGTATATAAGTAATCTATGGCTCTTGAATTTGAAAATTCAAGAAATTTCTACTTGTCTACATATATGTACATGTATATGGTTAAGAGTCTTAATCATATACATATATGTAGACAAGAAGCAATATCTTAAATTTTCAAATGTCTTTAACAATTACCAAAGTAAAATTTCAGCTTATAATATCAAATTTATTATGAATCCCCCAGACTAACTCTAGAAATTAAAAGAAACATCATTACCTAATACTAATCCTGATAATCCTAATTTAAGTTCACATTTTGTATTATATCCAACGTTCACCTTTAGAAATTATTGCTACCACCGAGAAAGATCAATGCTAATGTGTGTAGGTAAAAATCAGCACGACAGTCAAGCTCAGGTATTTATGGTTCAATAATAGGCTCTTTCATTAACTATTCATATGTCCTTAACAAATAACTAGAAGGTGGTCTGTAGTAGTTGTCAAGTAAAAGTACTTTAAACCAACAAGTCAAAAAAAGTTAATGAAAGATTTATTGACCTTGTTTTATTACCATGACAGTAAATACTTTTATCTTTATGCAAAATTTGTCTTAATTCTATTCTTCTTAACTAAAATTAGTTTAATCTTCTCAATTGTTATTGATAATAACATGGGTGTCCACTGAAAAATGATATAAATATTTAAAGAGAATAGCAGTGTTGACATTTCTCAACTACATAATGAAGTACCTTTTGAGGAATTTACTATGATACATATATTGCATGACTATTTTATTTATTTTACTGATACATTTATTGATCTATCTGTCTGTGAAGACTCTTATTTTCAGGCACACTAATTACTGATCGACATGATTATCAAGACACTCAAAATACAATTGAATTGTTTTAATGAGATAGGCAACTCTGTTAAGCCATTTCAAGCGAAGGGATCGGGTTATTTCCTCACATTCTGATGTTTGATTTGCATACTGAAACCCACTTTAGTCAGTGGCTACACTGTGAAACCTGGGAATGCTCCTTTCAGAATGTGAATATTTGGTGTCAACTTCCATATTAACTTCATGTATCACATATACTGGTATGTCGATACACCAAAAGGTATCTTTAATTTTGAGCTGTGATTACTGGACCCTTAAAGGACAATATTGGTGTCAGTCATTATCACATATGTGATAGAACTGGTTAAAAACTTCCCATATATAATTTTAACACAGAGATCATTGCTAAGATAGATGAGTAATAAAGGTTTCATGAATCGGAAGTGACGAACGCCAAAGGAAAACATTCATAATCCCACTATATAACTGACTGAAGTCATGAGTGGGTCAATGTACCCCACTGCATTATAGACTAATCTACATATCCAGATATAAACAAGGGCTTGATCCATTTTGAATTTTTTAAACATATCTTTGAAAATAAAAACAAAAGATTTAGAATATCAGTTGATCCAACTCTGTAGGCCTATCGTATAAAAGGCATTAAAACTTCATGGGAGCAGTGTTCAAAACTTGGCTGTGCCGTGCAGGGGCGCAATGGGCCTACCGGATTAGAGTCGCTCATTAGCAAATCAGACTGTCTGAATCAAGACAGAATATTGGACAAATTTTTGTTTGATTCACTACAAAAGTTGAATTTGATTCCACCAAACTGCCAACTTATGTGCAATGTATGGCGATGTGTAGGAGCCTAGGGAATCCAGACTCCTGCTTGTTTGTATCGTTGCACAGATGTCAAATCTGTGGATATTTGTTCTTAACTAAACACTGATTCATTAGATCACTGCGAAACAAGATCTATGTTAACATGGAATTTTTACTACTGTTCAATGTGCCAAATTATGTGGCTAAACCTGCCCCAACTATTTTGTAAAGAGGGGCATATTGAACCACTATGGTCAAGTGGATTAATGTGGTTTTTTTAATACACAATAGCAACTATGATGTGTCTTCAAACAATAAAATCATTTGATATGGAAGGAGGACAAACATGTGCCCCCATTTCAATCCCCTATTGAAGGAATCAAAACAAGGGAATGTATGGACTATTTCTATTTTTCTTGTGTTTTCTTATCAGATGACGCTCAATTACTTATTTAATTGTCAGATATCTGCTTGCAGTCCCATATAACAACTTTTGGTCTTCGAAGAAATTATTACAGTTCTATCACATAAGTGATAATGACTGACGCCAATATTGTCCTTTAATGCATACATCAGTTATAAGCTGCACTTGGCCAAAACATGATTAATTGATGTTTTACAGCTCTAGAAATTAATTCCCATTGTTTTATCGATTTGCAAAGATTTTATGGAATTTCTATCAAAAAACAATAGGTATGAGAAGAATGGGAATACTGAACAATTCTTCAGTTCTCACCAATGAAAGGCAATCAATCAGTTAATAGTTACTCAAGAGTGAAATCAATCTATATAAAATTTCTACAAGCTTCAATGTCTCCATTTTCTTTTTATTTGACCTTCCCCCTATCCATGAAAATATACTTTGATGAACAACAAAAGCGATCAGTATGGTATTTCTTAGAATTTATAATTAATTGTCCAAAACTAAGGTAATTTAAATTCTACACAGTATCTAAATTATACATTACCGTCAGCCAATGGCCTATGACAATTGAATCATTTGTTCACATGTTACTCAAACTCTCTTGGGATATAAAAGTTATTTCATGTGGTTTGTGGGCAAACAAGAATAACTTGTATGTACATGTACCAAGAGTTCTTAGTATTTCTGTGATTAAAAGGTGAGCTGAAACAAGCAGATTAACTGTACATGATTACATACAGTTTTAACTTTTATTGGTAATGCCAACATTCTTTTTAAAATCAATGTATCACCATTTTTTTCATAAGATTCAATCCATGAATACAATTTTTTTTTCCATTATCTTTTCTGGAACAAAATCAGGGAAACAAAAAAGAAATGCATTTTAGGTTTAGAATTCTAGAAAATGTCAAACAATGTGAATCTGTGTCAGTTTTTAAATCAGGAAAACCAAAAAGAAATGTGTTTTAGGTTTACAATTTCAAATCAAACAAAGTGATTCTGTGTCAGTTTTTGAATCCAAAGTGAAAACTTGGTATTTAGTCACTATTGTTATCATTAACAATGCATAATGAGAACATGATTCTGTGGCAACTTGGAAATGTTCTAAATGAATATTGAATGCAATATAAATACTCTTTTTAGAAAATTTACTGGACAGAACTATGGTACGTCAAATTGATGTTATTGTTGTTTACATGTATATAATGTCCCATCATTTTTCATAATTGTATCATTTGCTTGATAGAACTGGAGACTAATAAATGGTATTTTTATTCTATGGATACATGTGCATTAAGAGGACTGGAATTTTGCCTTGATAGTTTCATTTTTTTTGTATAATCTTCCACGATCCCTCAAATGCTCTACCAATTTCAATTGCACTGGAAAATACTAAATCATCTTTGTTGTTACACCTCAATTATGTTAGCAAGATATCTGAATGATAAATAATTTTCAAAAAAATAAAAATGATAAACACAAAAAATACAACACTGTAATAAGTAAATGAACATAGAGAAACTGACACAAAATAATAATGTAATAAGAATGTGTATAAACTGATTTACATTCAATTGTGAACTGTTTTAACTGTAATTTCTACTTAGTTATGTTCTGCGAAATAACCTGAAGTCGCAATCAAATGGCTGGTTTTTGCAGTTTACACCAATAGTATTTAGCGTGCAAGCTATCCAGCGAAGAATATGACGTCACCATTTGACATGACCTCTGGAAAAGTAATATGTCTAGTCTCGTTCTTTGAGTAGTTTGTTACAAATGGCGGTGAAACGCATTATGATAAAATGTTTATTTTGTCTTAATTATTAGATATCAGAAGCCCATCTTTTCGAGATAAAATCACAACATCAACGTTGATTTAAATTGACAAATAAGTTGTGTTTTTATTGTCAAAGACTTTGGATGATACCGAGTTAGAGACTTAGCTACTTTGAAGCACTCTCATATAATGCTGAGTGCCAGAGATGGGGAAACACAAATTGTGTTAATTCAGAATTTATTAGGTGTATCTTATAAATTGATAAAACATTTTTATTAATATAAGATATTCTCTTTAAATTCATAACACAATTCTTTTAACATAAAATATTCTCTTTAAAGCTATTCCTTGGTATATTTCTAATACAGATTCAATAAATTACTATTACATAAAGGATAGATTAATTACAGACAGGCTACATTTAATGGAAATTGATATAAATGTAGGAAGATGTCGAAACAAACAGGTTATCCATAAAGCTGTCTGCTAAATTATACATGTAGACTACTTTCATATCATTCAAATTTAAAATTGTTATAAATATATTCTACTAAATCTATGATACATGAGACAAAAGCAGTTATCCATAATTGCATACAAACTAGAATAGAAACCAGACCCGTTATCTATTTTCTATATAAAACTAAAACAAATCAATAAGACAGCTTTGACAACCATTTGTTAGAGATGACATTTACATCACTAGTGGATTAGGTGATAATATAGAAAGATACCAAATACATGTGAACATCCAACCAAGACTTATAAAAATCATTCTAAACACTGTCACTAAGCTTTAAAATATTTAGCACTACATGGTGGCATCTCATTTGTAATCTTATTTCTGGTTATACCGTATGTAACATTGTAACGGAATCACAAAAATAACAGTCTGCTTACAACCTGTGCTAGTCTCAGCTTTTGGGCACCCAAAATCAAAAAGTCAGTACAAAACATTTTCTTGTTTTAATGCAAAATAATGGCCTGTCGTAATGCATAAAAGAAAAATAGTTATTTATCATTAATCTTTCCTTTATCCAAAGAAGGACAGTGAGAGAAATGGGGGTTTATTTAATGTCCACTCTATACAAACAATGGTTGTTTTGGGACTAACACATGGTTCAATTTTATTACAATAATTCAACTGTGCGTATGGGTCTTTAGTTTGAAGCAGGAGGAAACCGGAGGACCTGGAGAAAACCCACAAGGTTGGACAGGTGACCCAGGTGACCCTACTTCTTGTCATGTACAACCAGGGAATCAAAACCATGCCAGTTGACTCAATGATAGACTTTATGATACAAGGTGCACATGTCCCCCCCCCACCCCTGAAGAAGGTAGCATTGACATTCATTTGAACATTGTCATGGTCACCTGATTGGCACACATTCTTTTGAAAATAATTCTTACTGTATAATCCACTGGCTATTAAGATAAATATGATTATCATATTGCAATTAAATTATACCAACAAAAAATGGCTGAAAAATGTGTCAAACTTTAGTCAATGCCAGAAATTATATGTGTGTCATGTATAGTGAAAAATCATTATCATATTTGGCTCATGCTACTGATTACCGGTATGCATGTACAGCTTACGCTACTGACCCAACTTGGTTTTTTACTGAAGTTTTCCATACACTTTATTTTAAATCATTGCAAACGATTTTCAACACATACATGTACACCAGTCTATCAATTCGGAGATGCAGTCAATATGGATGAAGTTAAAGTTCCAATTTCACTTTTTCTAAGAAAGTCAAAATATAATTATTTCTATGTTTTTTGTTCAAAAGGTTGTCAACTCACTATTATACGATCATGGACAAAATTTTTGGGGGGTTAAAAAGGGTGACACTAGTTGATTGAGGAAATAGTTACTCAGTTACCTCCCTTGTTTTCCCATTCTTCTACATGGACGGCCATCTTCAAACGTTTGAATTTGAAGTTGAAAATGATATTTTTGCCAATTTCTCAACTGGCAATAGTGAATTATAGGATTAATAGGATTATTCTTTAACAAGGTAGGACTGTTTATAGGTTCAATCTATTTTGGGGCTTTATTTTCATAAATTTTAAAAATATAACTTAAAAAAATGCTATTGGAACTTTAAAGTATAAAGTAAGTTACTTTATGAAATGAATATATTTTAATTTTAGTAAACCTACATCTGTCTAGCCTTTTAAAAAAGGTGCAAAAATGTTGATTTGGGGGGTTATAATAGTGAAAATTGTAAAATAACAATGTGAAACAATTATAAACAAAGCAAATAAAAAAAGTGCAAATAAAATTCTATTAATTGACTTGTCTTTGAAATTATAGTCATACCTCCTTCTTCATGTTATCAAATTGACCGTGTAACTCTTATTCCTATAAAGATGTTAGAAATATTCAAGGTCAATAAAAAAATAAATGTTACAAGTCAAACATTAATTACAGTGACATGATCTAATATTATGTAATCACTTCACAACTTTTCCTTGGGTCACACTTTTTGGTTTTGGCAGTTTGCCCCATATTTCACATGACCCTGATTTTGCAGCTGAAATGAAAGCAGTATTATTAACTGCTGACAGGATTATATGGAGTGGGTTAATTCAATAATTGATTAAAACAACACTTCATTCATGTCAACAATCCCTTTGTGAGTCCATAGTTACCGAATTATATTGAACAAAATTATACTGACATTTTCAAAGATAAATTTTACATGCTTTCTTTTCATGTTAGATAAATGAATGATTAAATTTGTGGTTTATTTTGGGGTTTATAAAAACAGCACTAAAAAGTAAAAAGTTTTAAAAAAAAGTACCGGTATTAAATAAAATTTCACTAATCACAAAAAAATGTATTTCTTAGAATTATACTATAATCAATTTTGACAGCTTGTCCTATTTGAAAAGTTATTTAAATGTCTATTTTTAATTTTTCCTGCAGGGTTTCCATTATTTATTCACACTATTATTTTATAAAAAAAAAAAGCTGAAATAAATATATATATATAGACCTGGGCCCTGTTTCACGAAATTTTAACAAAAGATAAAATCCCAATTTTAGCAGATACATCAATTTTGATTGGCTAAGAACTAAAATCAATCTAATATTGTCCAATCAAATAACTAAAATTCAGATCTTATCTTAGTTAAAATTTTGTGAAATAGGCCCCTGGGCCTATACTTTTTCTTTTATTCAGTCACACGTCATCGTTGTTCTGACTTCTGGCCTGGCTGAATTAAATACCCGTAACTAAAATTGTATAAATACTAAAACCGAGTGATAAATAACCTTTTGAATAGTAAGTATTATGTATAAATCTCATCTCAAATACATCAGCCTTTATTCTGAAACACATATTGGTAATAGTAACATTATTGTAGGAGTTCATTCGACCATTTCACCGATGCAATTCCTATCCCTGGTCTTCTATATTCTACGAGTATGACATTGATTGAGTTGAGAAGGCAAGCCTGGTCATGCAGACGATTTTTTTGAAAGCTTATCAATGAACATTCTGCTTTTATTTGAGCGCAAACTTACAAGAATAAAGTATCATTAAAATTACCTTCAAAACAGTCATTTCTTAATCGTTCTTTACTGTCTTAACTCCATTTCTTGCGAAATACAGAGCTAAAATTCAACCCCAAAACATCGAAGGCGAAAATCGAAGGAGGCGGGCAACTCTTTCCGTTTCTAGCCAGCAGGTGCTCGCGCATGCGTAAACAGTGAAAATCGCTAATTTCCCAATTTCCGTATCCTCCATCTCAGCAGACAAATTTTGATGGAAAAAAAAGCATAGAGAAAGGTGATTTTTAAGGATGCTATAGATTACGCCTCGTCGAAGAAAGGTGAAATTTTAGAATAGTATATGTCGTCAAAACAGTGACCTCCTATTTCTATTTGAATTCAGCCACCTCGTAAAAGATCAGAATGACTGAATCTACTCTAAGTCTAAGCTATTACCATTTATTTATTATTATATTATTAAAGAGCTGATATCATTAAGTGATACTATGGCCTAAATGCCATGGAAAGGCCTACTAGAATTTGTTTTTCTATAAGCCCATGTAGAGTGTCAATTCAGTAAACATGAGGAATATGAATTCTGGTGTGTTGATTAACTGAATAACAACATGTTCACAGTGTTTTAATTTTATTACTTATTATTAGTACACTTAAAGTCTAAATTACAGCACTGTGAGCACGAGTACGTCGGTTAGTAGTAATATAGTAGGATTAAGATTAATTTCACACTTCTACAGGTAACAAATCTCATGTCTCACCCTCTGAGTTGGTCCTATTTATATAGTTCAACATTGCAAGTGCAATTCTGATTCACATCAGGTAATACTACGCAAAATTGACAATATTTTTCATCAAAACAACAATTATTGATTATTGTTATTTATAATATTTCTACAATTAAGCATATAATCCTATTTGAAACGGGATAAATCATCGTATTTATAATCGAGGCGTTAAGCTGTTACTAACACCGCCATCTTTTTTGACGGGAAACGTATGACGCTGTCATCATAAGGCTTTATATCAGCCAATCAAAAAGGCAATCGTAAGTTTTGGCTCATGTTTAAAAGCACTGTAACTATGAATGGATTTGGATGGTGGTCTATGTTCGGACAAAAACAACGCTTCATTAATATAAACGCAAATATTTGGAGTTAGGCAATAGTTGTGCTACTACATTGGCCTTTGTAAGTTTAATTAGTCATAATAGCATTAACTTACCTTATTTTAAAGATGTTGCATGCATTAATAAAGAAATTGAGTTTGCCACGTCGAACTAACGGCATCAAATCGTAGCTAAAAACAAACACATTCAGTATATCTCAACGATTTTAGCTATGTTCTGGTAGCTAGGTACTATTTCCTGTCCGGCCCAATATAGCTGCAACATGCTGTTTTAGAACCCTATCCATCTATTTTTCACTGTGATTCTTTATTGTCCGCCAAAAGGAATCATTTCTCACTATTTGACACAGATTTATAATAATTCAACACCTTAAAAGTGGAATTTAGCAATGTAATAAACATGCAGTTTACACATGTTCCAGTCTTGTAATGGCTGATTGGTTCAAACATATTTTGTGTACCGGTATGTTTTTAATCGCAGAATTCTATTGAACTTGAAAATAGTGTTGAATCATTATAAATGTGTGACAGCTGTGGCAAGAAATGATTCCTTTGGCGAATAAAGTAGAATTAAGGGGAAAAATAGTAGGTAAGGATTCCAAAATTGCCTTAGAACAGAGGTGGAGAAGAGTGCTATATTCATATTGCAGTTATATAGGGTCGGATAGGAACTGTCAGTGGACATTGTCCACTCAGAGATAGTTCCTAAACGAACTTATTTCACAGCAGGCCCATTGCTAAGGTTTTAGGGCCAAAAATATAATTCCCTGCCCACCACACACACATAGTAAAACATAAAGATTTCAATTGAAAACAGACCGTTTGTCAAATCAACGAGCCAGAAGCATGACACAGTTATTTAATTTGATGATGATAATTGTATGTTCTTTTGAATATCTATCATATGACTACCAGAACAGTTTTTGCTTTATTAAATTTCCACAATTTTTCATACCTATTTCTGTGATAATTTAGACCCTTCAATAATTGTGTGTATTTTAAATAATTTTCAATTTATTTTTTCTGATTATCAATTCCTTCCATCACCTGGTTCATCCCCCAGCTTGTTCAACGTAAAAACTCACAGTATTATTTTTCTCTCTAGACTGATTGAAAAATGGGACATTTTGGTATGTGAAAAGCTTTGGAATGGGAAGAGAAAAAAGTAGGCCAACATGTACCACCTAAACCCGAACGTATAGTAGTAGTAGTCCTATCCTAAGGGGTATTTTTACTCAGTAATGGTACAAAAATCTTTCACTGATCATAATTTTATTTGACTATAATTACTTATAAAACACAAGTTATAAGCTTAATGCCATTATTAATGGCAGTGTGAGACCATAGAGAAAACGACTTCATACACTGATTTATTGTGTAGATATTGGATAAGAGGATATTTTCGCATATCAATACTTATTAAAACGGACCAATAATAGATTCTAATTAGTGTTCAGACTCCTTGTGACCCATTGACTGAGCATGGTTGGGTGACCGAATGGTTAGTGTGTGCACTCTGTATCATAAGGTCTGTCATTGTGTCAACTGGTGTGGTTTCAATTCCCCACTTGTATGTGACAAAAAGTAGGGTCACCTGTCCAACATCTTGGTTTTTCTGCAGGTACTCTGGTTTCCTCCAACTGCTAAAGACCTCTACTTTTAAACGAATTATTGAAACAAAATTGAACCATATGTTAGTCCTGAATTGACCTAGTTTGTGCTAAGTGGAGGTTAATTCCCATTTCTCTCTCTCTTCTATTGTCTGTATGCATTTTGCTCTTAAGTGTATTTTGTTTATTGTCATCAGCATACATGTGTATAGTGATTAAAGGTACTTGTTTCAGGACCAGGTAGTAATCTACCTCCAATTTCCATCCTGGGGAAATAGTATGGATGTACGCCCCAAGATAATGGCAGGTCGAGAAAGGCCAGCTTACAAGCATCCACAGCATACACAGAAAGCTTTTGATAGTCTCAATCAGATGAGAAAGTAAGTCCAATTAAACCCTTACTTCATAAACCCTGAATCTGGAAAGCAAACTCCAAATTACAAATTGTCAACTATGAATGTATCATGTAGTAGACGCAAGATTTTTGTGTGTAGCCAAATGTTTCATACTCATTTACCATCCTACTAGTTACCCTTTCTAGAATTCAACAGAATATCAGAACATTTAGTCAATGACAGAATGGATGTAGTATACATCTGTTTTAACTATTTAATATATTTCAGGTGTAGTTTATTATGTGATGTTATACTAGTAGCAGACGCTATAGAAATAAATGCGCACAAAGCTGTGTTATCATCATGTAGTCAGTACTTCTACGCCATGTTCACTGGTGAAATGTCTGAATCAAAAGCTGACCGAATTACATTACAAGAAATAGATGCTAGAGCCTTATCACTTCTTGTAGATTTTGTTTACACCTCTGAAATTCATGTCACGGAAGAGAATGTACAGGTAGGTTAGATTATCAGTCTAATTCTGTCTATTCTAGAGTGAAAAATGTTCACATACTCATACTAGTCATACTATTATATCGTGATACTATACGGTTATTCATTTATTCATTTGGCGTAGTATTCATAAGATCATTGACTAAACCACTAGAAATGCATAAAGGCATCCTTTGAAATGACAAGGGTATGATGATACTATTTTGGTTAATTAAACACAACTAATCTTCAAAATAAAAATCCTTTCTTCTAACCAGATATAACATGATGTCACAGTCCTGTGATAGGGTGCCACACCTTTGAATAGTGACTTTTGATTTATAAAAAAAAGTTAAAAATAATAAGGTGCACAACAAAATAATCTCGTTGGTTGAGATTCTTGTATTTATTACAACCCTGCTACAGCTTACAAGTTTGAAAATTGATGTATTTTGTTGAAAAATTTTTGTAGACATTGTTACCAGCAGCCAATATATTACAATTGACAGAAGTACGAGATGCCTGTTGTGAATTCTTACAAGCTCAACTTCATCCTTCCAATTGTCTTGGTATACGAGACTTTGCAGATGTCCATGCTTGCTCTGATCTCTATAATTATGCGCAAACTTATACAGAACAACATTTCACGTGAGTATCAGTTTAAATGCATTTTCCTGTCATAAATATGTGAAACGTCTGTGTACTTGATACACCAAAGAATTTTTAGGTGTATGCTTAGGGATGCTCCTCTTGTCTACAAAATAGAAAATTGATAACACACAGGTATGAGCAGGGACTGTGAAAGGCTGTGGTTATGAGGACAAAACACCAGGCTCTTTGTACTAAAACGTGGAGAGTCAGGAAAAAAGAAAATGTGCATTACACCAGGGCCTGTTTTTTGCCTTTGTTATGTGACTGTTTACATTTTTCCTGTATTGATGGTTAGTTTCAATAAAATGAAATGGGTATAAAACGTCCTACTTTTTTCCACCATATGGGCTGATAAAGACATGACATGGTTTACTATGATGTAAATTTTTGCTAAGACAATGGTGTTGGTACCTCTTCCTCTTGATATTGCTATGGGTTCTTTTTAAGTGAATATTGATGTGGACACATAACCCTAGGCACCGTCATTTGTGTCTACTTGTGTACATGGAATTTCAGGTCCCATATAACTAGATGTTGTCCCTTCATGCTGCACCACTGACTAACATCATTGTCCATCCTGGGACCTTGTGATTAGTCAACAACTTAATAACTGAGTCACCATGGCTCCTCTGTTTGTTTCAAGCATATCTTATCTTTGTTTAGTTATTCATGAATATTATTGAGTAAGTTATGAATGAGGATTTGATTATTTCAGGGAAGTGGTGCATTATGATGAATTTTTATCTTTAAACGTGCAGCAGGTAACAAGACTCATATCAAGTGATAGATTAACTGTTACAACAGAAGAACAGGTTTGTTCATATATTCATTTCTTTATAATTGTCCCCCGCCTTTCGAAGAAAGCAGGGGACTATTTAAAAGGGTTCGTCTGTCTGTCCATCCATCTGTCTGTCCCTCCGTCACACTTTTTGGGATAACTTAGGTTCTAATTAAGTGAGGGTGATGAAACTTGGTGTATAGTTTCATTTTCTGCTCAGGGTAAGCAGAGCAATAAGCAATTTGTTTGGCTGAGACTTTAGAGCACAATAACTCTTGACTGAGTTCAATGATTCACATTTCGAGCTGAAGCTAAGCAGGGCTAATCAATTTCATTGGTCAATGCTTTGGAACAAGATAATCTTGATTCTAGCTGATAGAAAGTGATGGAACTTAGTGTATAGTTTTATTGCTCCATACTTTTGAAAAAAATAAATGTACGATTAATTAAAATGTGTCATCTATTTATTTTGGGATTTCGGCGAGGGACATCAGCCTCACTCTTGGCTTGTTCATTTTGGTTGTTATGTGTATGCAATATTGATATTAGAAAGTCAGAATACTGGCAGTAGCGAGGATAAATTTTAAAACACCATTTTCAATTTATAGCAATATAGTCAAATGGTCTCTTTGTGTGCTTTGCAAGATTTGCAATGTACTTTAAAGTTTTCTATTAAGACACAAATTAATCATTCTTATCTTGTATTTAATTTTTTAGGTTTTTGAAGCAGTTATGTCATGGATACAGCATGATCTGCTTAGTCGAAGAGATATTACATCTCAACTATTAGAACATGTCCGCTTACCTCTAATGTCTCAAGACTATTTAGTACAACGAGTAGAAGAAGAACCTCTAGTTAAATCTAATAGTTTATGTAAAGATTTTTTAATAGAAGCAATGAAATTTCATCTACTTAAAGCTGATCAAAAAATCTCTTTTAAAACACCTCGAACACAGCCTAGAAACCCAATAGGATTACCCAAGGTAAGCTATCACAGGTTCTGTGTCCGTATATATAATAATTGTAATTTCGAATTTGGATAACCAGAAAGGGTCATTGGCAGAGGGGTATAGTCTTTTGTCTATACAAGTCATGATTTCCACGCATAGCTTGTATGTGAAAGGAATTGAGACCCCGTCCTAATCTCGTAGAGGGAAGGATGTTTTTCCAGGGGCTTGTGAATAGAGTGGAATGGCAACTGATAGGTATGTGGTCCATGCATGCCTGTATTCTACAGTTTGCTCTCTGGTTTCCTGCCCTGGCCTGACAATATGTGCTCCTATATGGGCAAGTGGGGGGACGGACGATAGTCAGAAAGTTTTTCTGCATGCTTTTTAGATCATATGTTCTGTCTAAAGTCAGTTGGCTTGGTATCGTGTCTCTATTTGTATGTGACAAGGAATACGGTTGCCTGTCCAGTCTCATGGTTACCTCCAGTTCCCACTGCTAAAAAATCCCTACTTGCAAGAGAATTAATAAAATAAGATTGATCCATAGGTTAGTCCCTAAATAACTTAGTTTATTTCAAGTGGACATTAAACTCTATCTCTTCCTTCCCTCCCTCTCCCTCTCACTCGCTCTGTTTTCAATTCAAGTGTTTTCATACAGTTTGTATATCCTAGATTAGCCAGACATATTTTGCGAATAAAATATGACAATTTTCAGACAATTATCTATTTTTTTCTTTCACAGAAATTTTACTGTAAAAATCTCATCAAAATTATCTTTTACAAATTACTAATGATCCAAGATATTACCACTAAATCAAGATTAGGATTATTATTTTGTGAAATGATATATTTTGTTGCAGGTTTTATTAATGATAGGTGGTCAAGCACCTAAAGCTATACGTAGTGTAGAATGTTATGATTTTCAAGAAGAGAGATGGTTTCAGTTAGCCGAAATGCCAACCAGGAGATGTAGATGTGGTAAGTATAATATAAGTATTAAGAGATGTTCATAGGATCAGAGTGACTTGTATAGCCAAATAAATTTAAGGGTGTTGAGCTTTATAAAATGCACATTTTAAAGCTAGCACTGTAATTTTTGTTGATAAGATAGGACATTTTTTGTTGTTTTGGGTGATATATTACATATATTAATCACCCCAAAAAATACCAATTTTATTTACCAACTATGTTCCAAACTTGGCCCGAAAGCATGATAATAAAGAGTGCTGATGACAACAAAAGTCAAATTTTCTCCATTATACCTGCATGGATTTTCATCAAATTTGACATGAACAATGCTAATTACAAGCCATGTGTATCTTAGACTACTCAATGCCCTTAAGTTAACAAAAACTTGAATGATTGAGTGGTGCTATAGCTCATATTTCTAATAACCGCTGCCTTGGAGAAATAAAGCTCTATAAATAGTCTTTGAACAGAATGATACATTATTACTGTCTACAATATTCAAGTCAGCATCGTGATAGTTTGGGTATTATTAACATACTTTTTGATCACAGAATTGAAATTAAACATGACATCTGAGATCATGTCACTGAAGAATCTCCCATTCCCTACTTGAGTCAAGAACAAAGAATTTGATTTGTCTGGCTTATGGTTAAAAAAGGGACTGGCCAGAGTTAGCCAATGGAAGTATTTACCTCTCAATTTGTTGTTCATGTATTTCACAACAAATAATTTGTATGTGAAAATTATAGGGGTAGCAGTGTTAAATGGCTCAGTGTATGCTGTTGGTGGATTTAATGGATCATTACGTGTTAGAACTGTTGATGTTTATGATCCATTAAAAGACACATGGACAGCCTGTCCTAGTATGGAAGCGAGAAGAAGTACATTAGGTGTAGCTGTATTAAATGGTATGATTTATGCAGTTGGTGGTTTTGATGGCTCAACAGGTAATAAAACTTACATGTCTTGTACAGCGGTTTGAGATTTTGTTTTAATGTAAATCGCTTTATCAAAAATAAATTATTATTATGTCTTTTTTTTATGCTTTTAATCTTTGAAAGTTTCAAGTCAATTCTTATCTTTGTAGGTTTAAGTGCATTTTGTTTGGTTGGCTGTACATCGTCCACAGATTTTTTTGAGATATTATTTCAAAGTAAATATACAGACAATTATTTATTGATTATATTATAGGTCTAGATAGTGCTGAGTATTTTGATGTAAGAATAGGTGAATGGAAGATGATGGCTTCTATGAGTGTCAGAAGGAGTAGTGTTGGAGTTGGAGTGGTTCAAGGTTTTCTGTATGCTGTAGGTGGTTATGATGGGGCTAGTCGACAATGTTTGAGTTCTGTAGAGTGCTATAATTCATTAGCTGATATCTGGATACTTGTAGCAGAAATGTCTTGTAGAAGAAGTGGTGCAGGTACATTTATATTTTAATTGATTCAATATAGAAACTTTTTAAATATGTTTTGTTCTTTAGTTTTAGGAAGTTCATCGCTCATGTCTTTGTCGCAAAGTGCAGAAAAGATGAGCTGAGCCGACAATTAATTGCTTTCTTACAATTTCAGGAAATAAAAATGGCTGACTAACCCATCTTGTTATGCAAGATACGGCCTCATTTTACAACAGAGCCATTTTATGTGTAATCAGGGACCATTATCCATGATGTTACGATCTGACATGCGATAATATCGAAAGACCTTTGACATGTAAACATATATTTTAAATTTCACCAAAATTGGATGAGCATTGGTATTGCATACTTTTACACAATTTGTGTACAAGGGAGCGGCCATTATGTTTGTTTGTTTCGGTCAGATTTTCTTGAAATTCAAACTCAATCGACATTAGGATGTAGCAGTGATATATCTAAAGATTTTTTTAAAAATTAGGTAGAAATTTGTGATCTCTCGTGGGACCACAAGCTAAAAACACAATTTTTTGAAAAATTGGGGTCATCATGCCAATATCGAACGGAACTATGATCTTTGGGATTAAACTTATATTACAAGTTGCGTCAAAATCGGGTAAAAATTGTAGCCTGTAGAGTGTCCACAAGCAAAATGAAAATTTGGGAGTGTAAAAAACGACTTTATCTTCCAATTTTAATGGTGCTTAAGTCTATCGCTGTGTGTTTACTTCCAATTTGTTAGCATTTTTAAAATAAAATTTAGATTTTTTCTAAATATGCTGTCTGTTAAGTAATATATTTTACCTTTGGAATATTGAGATGAAGCTCTTTCTCTTCAGTATGTTTCTGAAATAATTTAATGTTGGTATACATACACACTAATAAACCTGAGTGAATATAGAACTTTGGGCTACAATGCATGCACCAACTGCATAAAAAAATATCTTGGCCAACCATGAGCACGAAAACATGTTCATTGTGTTTAATTATGTCACGATTCTACTCATGCCAGGACTACAAAAACCTACTGTAGAGTTATCTCAATAAGAGTTGTCTCCCCTTTGACCACAAAACTTACTGCCAAAATGTTTAGAAATTTGCTGTATTTTAACACAAATCATAAAACTTGTTTGTTAAACAACCTAGAGTTATCCCAGAAAGAGTTATCTCCCCTTTGACCACAAACGTTTATTATTTTAGGTGTTGGTGTTGTGGATGGTCTGTTATATGCTGTTGGTGGACATGATGGACCTCTAGTTAGAAAGAGTGTAGAAGTTTACAATCCTGAAACTAATTCCTGGACACCTGTAGCTGATATGCACATGTGTAGAAGGAATGCAGGTAAAAATAAATCCTTTTATAAATTAGCACTTTATGTTATTTGGACATTGGATTATTGGCTAGTATTCCTACATTGTTAAAGCTGAAAAAGCTGTGTATTTTATAAGTCACCCTTGTCAAAGGCTCATGAAATATCATAACCATCAAATTTCAAGGTACAACATTTCTTTTATCTATTTATTCATGCTTTTTATTGTGCTACAGTTCCAATCTAATATTGTGATCCAATCCGAGTTTTCACCAAAGTCAGCAATTATTATTCAGAGAAATTAAAGTGAATTGTTAGCATGCCAAACTGATATTACAGTCAAGTGCTAACATTCCAATAGAATAGCCTTGTAAATTTTACTTTTAACCAGCATTTGATAGTCATCACAGTTTACAGATAAAGCATGTGATTAAAACCATATTTGCTTACTGTCAATCATTCAGGTCATTAGGCTTTTTTTTTGGAAGTGCTGGCCCATTGTTTCTATGCCCTTTCCTGAAGGTGAACATCAAGATTAATCTCAAAATTGATAATCCTACTTATGGGAATGCACTAAATCTGGATATTTATTTCAATTCCAGGTGTGGTAGCTAATAATGGTTTGTTATATGTAGTTGGTGGGGATGATGGATCTTCTAATCTCGGCTCAGTGGAAGTTTATGATTCTAAAGCTGACACATGGACGTTATTATCTTCTAGTATGATGACTGGGAGGAGCTATGCTGGTGTGACAGTGATTGACAAACCAGTGTTATAGCATCAGCCTATGAGCTGTGAATAAAATGCCATTGTAACAAGTGATTGGCAAGTCAGTATTTATTATAATTAAAATTTGGAGTGGCTTGTTTTAAGATGTGATAGTGAAATGTTAAGAAGGAAATGAAAGTCTACATTTCACCAGTCTTCATTATCGGAGAAATATGTGATAGTTATTCAAGATTCCAAGATATGTTATAAGCAGAGATGTTTCATTACGACATATGAGTGACCAAAATTCCCCCAAAAGATCTCAAATAATGGAAGGAAAAATAAAGTGGAAATGTGTAACTTATGTGAAAATGAAAGATACTCTATTATGGTGGTTTTACTTATAATACGGTTAAATAATAACCCCAAATAGTGAGGGTTTTAATGCAAGGAAATCAATAACATTTTTAGGTCTTCAAGGATATTGATGTGTGTGTATTATGCTAGAAATATGATATACTTTATACCATAATCTAGAAATATACTGTATGATATACATTATATCATAATCTAGAAGTATACTGTATGATATAATCTATATCATAATCTAGAAGTATACTGTATGATATAATTTATATCCTGATCTAGAAGTTTACTGTATGGTATACATTATACCATAATCAGAAATACACTGATATATCATAATCTAGAAATAATCTAGTATTTCTGTTTTTATAAAATAAACCTTGTGCAATGTTGACACAGAACTTGTTTATTTGTTTGAATTATAGTACAGTTCTTTTCATAATGCTACCTGGTCAGAATGTCAGCTTAACAATATATTTTTAAAGTTCCAATCCAACATAATATTCTGGTATGGAAACAAAATAGGAAATCTTACTGATATTTTACCTGAAGTTTAATTCATAGTTGATGGTCCACCTGTTTGTAACAATAGATATATAATGATGATAGCTATCTGAATAAACTTTGAGATAAATTCTCTATAGTAGCATCTTTAATGCTACCAGATCTTTTCATAAGGTATGGCACCCCTAGAGCTGATAAATGAATCGATCAAATGTATCTATAATAGTTTGTGTTATGGCCTGTTAGGTCACGATTATATTTGTTAATTAAGGTACATTCAAGTAGTTACATGTATCATTAGTATCCATCTACATGTACTTTAATATTTGTGGGTTTTACTTGGAACATAAGACTTGTTGAAATTATGCACCAGAATAAAAAGTCAAGTTAGTCAAAACATGAATGTACATACAGAACTAAGAAACCAATTTAGAACTGCAAAGGATTTATATGTGATCATTTTAGAAATTCTTTAAGTATTAGTCAACCACCCTCAACAACAAAATACTTTATGCTGTAGGGAATGTTTTCCGACTGTGTAGGATTATGAAAGGATCTTGTACTGTATAATTGTTATATATATACACTTATCATGTTTATATGGTAAACTCCAGTAAGGTTAAACCGAATTCATTTAGCCTTAATTTATACATGTAGGTCAAGCTTTCAGAAAGGATGAATGTATGGTTGCTGAATTTCTATTTCTGACATCTTGGCATAACTATACTGTGAGATATTATTATGGACTACAAGTTGTTATTTATGAAACGGTTATGTCAAGATGCATTTCTGCATGTTTTGGGATTTGTTAACCATTAACATTACTCATTTGAGCATGGTATCTGTTTGAGATTTTAAAAAGAATATATGAAATATTTATATTAAATTAGTGCTGGTTGTGTTAACTTTGTATGTGTTGAGTCTTGAAATTAATTATTGTTCTAGATTAACTTTGTTCTACCTAACATCAGATTTATTTCTTACATATATAATCAACTGTACCTGCCTATAAATATGGGTGTTTTGCAATTTGAAGAGATGAAAAGATCTGGCTGGCATTTACAATTTCATAGGAAGGAAAACACATATTCATGAGTCATCTCCCTTGTATTTTGTCACCCAGTTAACTTATGATTTGGAAAAAATTTGAATATAGTGTAGTTTAAAAATCACTGAATCATTGCTTTTGAATTTGCTGAAAAAGTTCTATTGGAAATTAAAGACAGTGTGCGATACAGATGAAGCAAAGTCTTCTATTCAAAATATGTATATGTGCTAATTTGTTCAGCAGGTTTTTTAAAAACAATTTTGAAATAAATATATATTATGTCATACAGCAATTAAAACAAAAAGTTGCTGAATTTTTCAGGTATTAGAAATAGAGCTGAAGTGTATACCAAACCTGAATAATGAATTAAAATGTGCTGTTAATTAGTCTCCTTTCTCCTGATTCGACTAGCAATTAATCAAAGACATGTGATTTCAGTCTTATTGAGATTTTTAAACCATGAAAGTTACGTCTATGGAGTTTTTATTTCACAAGATGTGGCAGTGGTACTGAGAACCAATGAATAATCACAAACAAGGCCAATAATGCCCAGGCTGGCCTTAATGATTAAGCCCCGGTTTGTGTTATTCTGCTAATATTTTATTCAGAAAATAATAGTTTGAGATAAATGATGTTCAAGAGATAGTTATGTTAATCAATGATTTCATTATATTTTGTCTCAATTGTATGTGTTATTAAATGTGTTTGTTACTGTAATAACAAGTCTGATGATTAACCATTTTAGTAAATTTCAAAATTAAGATTGTTCATCTTTACTTTATTTATTACATATCTTTTACTTTAGTATCCATCATTTATTTACTGGTCTATTTTTTAACATATTGTATTGTGTTAGATGGTTGTGGATTGTCAACTCCTGATAAACCTACCAATAAAAACCTGTCATTCAGAAAATCCATTTAATTATCCAGAAATTTGAGTTGTCAAATATAGAATTATGCTGTTGTCACAGACCAGGAACATTGTCTGTGATATCCCTTTCATGGAAGCAGACTTAAACAACCAAGAAAGCCAGCAACACACTTTTCTTAGATGTCAATGGCGTGAACATCAGAATAAATGGACAATCGGATTAAAACACAGATCCAATTTCGTTTCGTTTTTTATAGTTCAAAATTTTGTTTGTACTTGTCTTTACTACTATTGGATCTGGAAGACTTGTTATTTAAGTCGACTTCTGCCTGAAATAAGGGGTCATCCAATCAAATGGTCTGTCGAATGGACCGTTTGACCTTTTCATACGTGGAACTGTGGGTAAATATTACCAGCGGATAGAAATCAAAACAAAACAAAAGTAGATTTTAAAAAGCATGGCGGACGCTAATTGGTTAATCGAATGACTGACGTTATCGGGTCAAATGTCCAGTGCTTGATACCTGACGTCATAGAACATGAGCTCCCACTATAACTTGTTAGATCTACATGAGTATAGGCCATCGAAAGTATAAAAAAATGAAACGAAATATAGATCTATATTTTAATTAGATTGAATAAATGGAATGATAATAATGGCCGACTTACACTTGGCAGGCATTTACTCTTGTTGCCAAATTATTTTGATCTTTTTACAAATCAATCAGTTAAATATTTGATCTAGCTCACAATAGTCTTAAAGCCCTGGGGATTTCCTATGGTATTAATTAAAATTTAAATATTTTAATTCAATATATATATACTTGTCATCTCTGGCTATTGAGTATTGACAATAGTATAATTTATATATAGTAAATAGCATTGATTATTGACAAAAAAGAACAAAATCTATGGTTTCTGTGTCCAATGATAATATTTTGTTTTTAGAATTATTAGCTGTTTAATAAATATATGCATTTATTAATTTATATATTCTTAACTATTAATGTATTGTAAATAAGTATGTTACAATTTACAAGAACAATAAACGATTGTTTTTTTATGGACTTTATATTTATTTTATTTGTTTAAGAAAAATGTACCTTATCTATAAAATTTCATATTTTTGCTTTTGTATTCAGTTCAAAAAAAAATATTTATTTACACTATTTTCGGAATGGTAATCAGTTATTTTTTAACTTCTAATTAAACAAATCAAATCAAGTGCTATCACTTGCGTAACCTGCAACCTGTCCTGCTACATGTTCACTTTGTAGCCCTGGCCCTTTTCATGGAATAACAATTTCTAAACTTTTGTATAATTTTTACCCATTAAAATATCGAATATTATATATCTACCGTAAACATAGTGCTTCAGGTCTTAATTATATTCTCCATTAATAAATGTTTCTTTCCTCAACATTTTAATTTTCGTGCATTATAAACTTGAACTTTATCTACTTTAATACATTATTCAAGAAAGACACTAAAAGACTAATTAACGGCTGGTACTTTCTGTTCGTACTGGAACATCTTAAGAGCGTAATCGGCCACAAACATGTCAGTAGTGACGACTGACGAAGCCACGTGGATCTCTCCCAGTAGCACCGACCGACGCTGCCAAGCGTGCGATACGGATAGGTCGGTCTTCTTGACTTTTATACTGGGGGGGGGGGGGGGTCCGCTCTCCCAAGGCTTTGCAACACACAACCAGTCCAGGTGCTAACACACTCAAAACAAAAACAAAACCGCTGCGCGATATATAACGGTGTCGTTTCATGTTACGTGGTAAACAGTAAGTAACAGCTTAGTCAGCGGTTTATCGGCGATCTGGTGGAATAAAATACAAAAAGTGTGTTATAAGCCACTCTGGGCTTGTCGTCTTATTGTCGATAGCCAAAATAAATAATAATAATAAAAATCCATGAACAAATTATGGTGCGCATTTAAATAAAATACACGTATTATTAATTTATAGCTCTGTTAATTTGGATTCATCATAATAATTAACGATCCAAACAATTAGTCTGGCATTGTCTTCGTTAAATTACATGTAGTTGCGAGGAAGTTAATTGTATAATATGTGCGTGTGTGTATACAAACTAGCTATATAAATAGTATCACTTGTAATCATGATCTTGTTAACATTATTCATTGGTGTCTAATATCTAATCTGCTTAACGTGGATTATCTCTTTATTATTCGACTACAAGTATCGTGTATAATAATGCATTCATTTACCTACTTTTGTTTTAGTGGCGCGTGAAGAGGAAATGTACTGCGCAGGTCAGTTTGTTGTTGTCAGTAGAAACGTAGACTTATGGCAGAAAACGTGAGACAATGATATTACGTCGTCAACTTAGATAGGCTAGAAACTAATGTCATTTTGTCGGTGAATCTATAGCATTGTAAGGAAACTGGCGTATAGAACATGAAGACTAATTGTCAAACTTTTGAATTAGAGTGATGCGGAATTATGTCACCGAAAAATTGTAGAAAATTCCAGCCGTGAAACATAACATAGATTTAAGATTAGTTCTGGACAATCTTGTGTCATCTTGCGGGAGGTCGAACAGTTGCCAGTGTTTTTCGGAGGATAAGTGGTCGTGTTTATAGCTAACTACAGATATATAGATAACGGAAGAAATATATTGAACTGTATTTCGTTATGTCTATAATATACCAAGTGTTATAAACTACACAGGTGTTATTCAATTACAAGACAAGTGATACTTGGGATTTAGATCTTGACTTCTTCTGTGCAAATTGTTTTTGTTGATTAATAATGCAAAAAAATAGTCTTCACCCACTGATTTCTGACTTCAATTTTTAATTTAAAAGTTATAAATTGATATTCCTTATGAAAACAGACGCCAAGAAGACTAAATCACAGGTGAGAAAAAGAGATTAAATTCATCGAATATTTATATTTTGGTGGGATTGTTTTGTTTTAGTGTTTTTTTTTCTTCCCAAATGAATGGTAGTGCGTAAGGTTTTATTCACACTACTGTTCATAGTAAAAAAAAAACAAACTTTTTATCAATGTTTAATTTATTTGAACAGAATAATATAGTTTTATCTTATTAGAGAGGCATGTCAAGCAGGTTTTACTGAATAAAATAATGAAGACACATACTGGGTAGCCTTCTCACTACAAGAGGTTTGCGACCAGTGTTAAATGATGAATTTGCATAACCTATTGGCGTATTCTGGTAGTATAGATTAGAAATTCTATATTATTGTAACCAGGAGATTTCTTTTTTTATTTTTTTTTTAAAAAAACATCTTTCCTTTGCCTAAAAGTTTGTTTGAGTTTTTTTTTTTTTCAAATTTAAGGCAAAAGAATATTATAAAAAAAATTTATTACCATAATAGTATTAGTTCAATATAATTTCAATTTGTTAACACTCAATTTTTATAGCCATTAGTCTAAGATATGTTTTCCTAGTAACACCTTGATGACTATAAATTTTAAAGCAATCACCCATAATCTCATCTTTAGGTGTGAAATGTAGCATTGATTGTTTTGTCATTTAATTTTTTTCCTGGAAAAAATATAATTTTACATTTCTTTGTTACCTGTACTTGTGAGATTTTCCATAGAATATTACTGAAATTATTTTGTTATTTTATGCCATTTTCTATTTTTTGTTTTCTTTTAAAAATAGTCATTAATGCTGTATGGTATTGGTCCAGCCAAGGCCATGGATAAATATGAAAACCTGGGATTAGTGGGAGAGGGTAGTTATGGTATGGTTTTAAGATGTAAACACAAGGAAAGTGGTCAACTTGTAGCCATTAAAAAATTTCTAGAAAGTGAAGATGACAAAATGGTTAAGAAGATTGCACTGAGAGAAGTTAAAATGTTAAAGGTATAGATATTAAATGATATTTAGAGCTGTATAGTGCCACTTATACCAGATTTGTTTTCAATTTATCAAAAGAATCGTGATACATTATTTCAGTGGCTCGTGATTCAATACGCAAATTAAAGGGTGAATCACGAGGCATTGATTCAATCATATATCGTGTTAGCACTATTTTAGATTACTAGTATTTTTGCTTGAATGCTGGTTGAAATATAGTGTTATATCTATCATAATCCAGTGATTATAAGTGATCGTTAAATATTTTCAAATGCTATTAGATTTTATGCCATGCACTTCAAATGCTTTATGAGCAATAAACCAATATTTGAATATTTGACAACTGGTGCAAACAGGGCTCTTTGATTGAGTCTAATCAAGACTAGAATTCATACATATGCACTTACAAGATTAGACTAGAGATGGAAAAAAAATATGTAGGTCTATAACAGATAGGCTTGCTCTTAAATTCTTCAAACTTTTATGAAGTACATGTACCTTGAGTGTGTGAAAAACATACCTTACCATTTATTATGAATATATGTGACTTGTGTAGTCATATTATTTAAACATTCAAATAAACTATGAGGTATACCCAGAAGTACTTAATGTTGGGATTGAAGTAGACATAATGAGTATTTATTTTGTGCATCGAAAACTGTCTGTCTGTGTTTATTTAGTAAATTTTTATTATGGCAAGAACTTGATATTATCAACTGAGTGCATAACAAGGTCCATCATGCCTAAAACTGTAAAATTGCCTTCATCTTCAATTTAAACTTTCAAGCTTAAATTTTTTTTCAAAACTAAATTGACAAAGTGGGGGTTGTTCATTAGGTTATAAGTTCTTATCATTTGACATTAGAATTTATGTGCATGAACAAAGAAATTCTGTGTTATTTGAAACAACAATCACAACATACTTGGTAATTCTGTTAATAGATTAAGCCTAATAATTTGATACTCCATGTTTATTCTTAGATCAAGGATCATAAATGGAAATAAAGATAGGAATCTATTAAAGTATTAGTTTACCAGGTTTGATTTGAATTGATCAAACGAGTCATATTAAATAACAACAGTATAGTGTAATTTATCTACAACACTGTTGGGTGTTTATTTCAGTAATGTTAGAAATTGATCTAAAAAGGAAATTTTCATTAACATCTTGTAATTGATTAGAAATTGTCTACATCAATACATATTTTGAACCGAAAGTAGGTTTTACCCATTCTAGATAACATTTACTCTCTCATCATATTATTGATAAATCAGTTTGTCTCATACTCTAATTCCATCAACCTGTTTATCTCATACTCTCATGTGATCAACCTGTTTCATCCTATCAATCTATCTCATCCTCTCAATTTTTTGTCCTTATCTCTTTCTTTTTCATGACATTAATAATCTCGAATGTTATGCCTATGTCAGTCTAATTAAAATACACATGTATCTATGGCTATATTTAGGTTCCATTTTTTGTACTTTCAATGGCCTCCACTGTATGTAGTGGAAGGTCGCATCAGAGGTCCTATGAGTGACTTTTGACCCTATGACATCAGACATTTGATTAACCAATCAGTGTAGATGTTTCTAGTGGCTTACCCACAGTTCCGTACACCTCAAGCCAAAAACTTGGCATAGCAGACCGTCCTGACATCATCCAGAACACAGGTTATATAACAACTCTTCCAGATCCCGGTCTAGTCTCAACAGTCGTTGTTTTGATTCTTGGTTGTACGAGACAAGGAACAGGGTTGCCCGTCACCAGTTTCCTCACACATCTAACGACCCTGTGTGCAGGCGAATTATTGAAATAAAATTGAACCATACATGTATGTTAGTCCTGAAATGACCTAATTAGTGTCGAGTGGATGTTAAACCCTCTCTCTCTCTCTCCCAGTGTAGTAAAGACAAGTAAAACAGAATTTTAAACTATATGACAAACAAAACGAAATAGATTCTGTGTTTTAATCAGATTGTGCTTTTATTGACTGTGTTTGGGATTTTTTTTTTCCTTTTTTGAATCTAACAGTTTAAAACAAATAATCCATTTAAATTTTTGAAATATAGGAAGGTTGCAGATTAAGAAGACATTATAACTCACATAAATTTTTTTCCAAATTATCATAGTTTTATAATCATGTGATGCACTGTGTGATATCAAGTATTTATTGTATTTGTTTGGAAGGATTATTTTGGAACAAATACCAAGTTAATTTAAGGAGGTGTTTTGCTTGAACTTATTGGCAAGTTGTCAAGAAACCCCTTATAGCTACCTGTTAATGGTGTATGGATATAAGATGTATACAGACATATATCTCTTGAATATTTTATAACTGAGTAGTAACGTTACAAACAGAACTCATTAGATAAAATCTCTTTAATTCTAGCTTATAAACCATTGATTTAAAAGTTGCATGTATAATTCTTCTTTACACCAGTTAGTAACATTACAGGAGATCATATCCCCGCTGTGTGGTCAGACATACTTGGCAACATGTAAACAAATTATTTTAGAATGTAAATCTACTGGTAAAAGATATCATGCAGCTTGATTTCCCATTATAAATTACAAGACTGAGCTTTATGGGAACAATAAATGATTATTTTTATCATCCATATTTCAAATCAAATTGCCAATAATAAGCAACATGGTGCAATGTCCTAGAACTTACCGAGGCTTTCCAGGTTTGTTTTTTTTGCCAAAACTTATTCTCATTGTTACTGGTGTCCGGGAATCGCTTCTGTTTAATTTCTGCAGGTTTTTATACACTCACATTATTATGTGGACAACTGTCCACAATTTGTTTGTGGACACTCTACAGGTCACAATACTTATACGATTTTGACTAAACTTGAAATAAGAGATTTATCTCCTTAAAGATCTCGGTTCTGTTCGATATTGGCAGGTATCGGATCGAAACCTCATGAATTATGGCCCCTGATTGTACAAAAAGTCACGTTTTTAGCTTGTGGACACTCTGGAGGTCACAATTTTCATCTGATTTTGAATTGATGAAACTTGAAATGCATGTTTATAACCCAAAGATCTTGGTTCTCTTGATATTTGCACTTCCTGACTTATGACGGGTCCTTGATTGTACGAAAAATGAAAATTTTAGCTAGTGGTCCCTCTACAGGTTACAATTTTTACCCAATTTAAAAAAAAAAAGATTTGAATATATCACCGTTACACCGTAATGATGGTTGAGTATGCATTTCTTGGAAATCGTACCAAAACTGACAGACAAAATGGCTACCCCTCATTTGCAAATAGTGGAAATATATAGTATATCAGGGTTATCCGATTTTGATGAAACTTGAAATGCATGTTTATTACCTAAAGATCTTTATTCGTGGATATCAAATCGTAAAGGTGCATTTTTAGCTTGTGATTCCTCTAGAGGTCACAATTTTTATCCGATTTAAAAAAACATTTGAATATATTAGTATTGCTGTTGGTATCTCTATCTTTCTCTCTCTCTCTCTCTTTTGACCTTTTTTTTTTTTAAACCTTATACCGTACTTTAGTTAGGGTTTGAACTAGTGAAACCAGATTTCTTTTGGTTGTGGATTATTATTATTTTTTACATTATGGATATCAGTTAAACAGTTTCATTGGTACAAGAAATTATGTCAGTAAAGTTTGAAAACCGTCATTGACGGGCTAATTGATTTAGCTGTTACTAATACTATATTTTGATGATTTTTTTTTTGGCATTTTCAGCAATTACGTCACGATCATTTAGTTAATTTATTAGAAGTGTTTAGAAGGAAGAAGAGACTATATTTAGTTTTTGAATTTGTTGATCACACAGTTTTAGATGAACTTGAAAAGTGCCCAAACGGATTAGATGAAAATACAGTTAGAAAAATATTATATCAAGTGTTGAAAGGAATAGAGTTTTGTCATTTACATAATGTAAGTATGGAATAATTTAAATTATTCATTTGGGTTCTACAAAAAATATAGTTTATAATTTAACTACTGGTATACTAGTGGCCATTTACCAAGCCCCTTCTACTTCTGAAATCCATGTCCCAACCATCACTGCAATTAGCTTTAAGTTCTGTACAGAAGGGTATTGTGCACCAGGTCTAATGTTATTGTGGCCAAATTCTCATTCAAATTGTTAAGCAGAAATATGCTCATCATTGAACTCCATGAAGACATTAATTATTAAACACACTAGTAAATTTCAACATTCTAACTCAATAAGAGTTATTGAGTTAGCCTAAGCAGACATATGCTCATCATTGAACTCAATAAGAGTTATTATTGTGTCCCAAAATGTGTGGCGGACAGATGGACATACAAATGCATTTTAATAGTCCACTGCTTTCTTCTAAAGGCTAAGAGACAAAAAGTTCAAAATATGTGATGAATTTTACACCATGTCAATTCCAGATTATTCATAGAGATATAAAACCTGAGAATATTTTAGTGAGTAGAACTGGTATAGTTAAATTATGTGATTTTGGTTTCGCTCGGACGTTAGCACAACCTGGTGAAACGTATACGGACTATGTAGCAACCCGATGGTACCGTGCACCAGAACTTCTTGTTGGTGATACCAAATATGGCAGGTATGTAATTAATTGTTATTCACAAACTCTTTATTGTTTAGTTCCAAAGAAATATGGAATGATTATGACTGGCACTCCGCTTTCAAGGGAGATCTTTTTTGTCAGTAGGAGTAATGCTTGACTCCTGCTGAAATATATGCTAGTTTAATATATCCTTAATCACTACCAGTATAGTAGTTCGGTTAAATTTATTAAAGTTTTGTTAAATCTGTGTAAAAGTTTTAAGCTTACGGAGATGCCATGATTTACATTAGATGCATTTAACTAATTCAGATACTAAATCCTTCATACACTTGACACTTGCAGTCACATCTCACATGAATACAATAATAGAAAACCTGTAGACCAGTAAATGGCCATTGTCAATTTTTAGGCTGCCAATAATCTGGTTTTCTCAGTAAGAATTAAAATTTAACAAAGACCAGTTTCGTACACTTACTTGTGTGATACAAGAACTAGCTATGTCTTGGATTAAGAATAGTGTAATAGCTAATCTATGGAAAATTTTAATCTATTTTTAGACACGTTTTGTCTTTGATCATTAATTTACCAGTATTTTTTTCTTATTCAGAGTAGAGTATCATTGATAAATTTTGTCTTGGATTAGAAATAGAGTAGTAGCTTAAATCTTCAGGAAACAGCAACATATGGTCCAATTCATTAAAGAAATCTTCCTCTATAAAAGACGTTAATTGATAAAGTCAATCTGTTAATTATTTACTTTACATTGGTTAATTTGAGTAATCTTATTGATTTTTTAGAGCTGTTGATTTATGGGCTATTGGCTGTCTGGTAGCGGAAATGTTAACGGGAGAACCATTATTCCCGGGTGATTCCGATATTGATCAACTTTATCATATAGTCAAATGTTTTGGTAAGTTTCCATGATAAAGCTTTAGTTAAACCAACATCTATATAATATATTTATGATAAACCACACAACCATTTTATATGTTGATATACTGAAACCTTTCAGGCCATTTCATTGGCCAATGATATCTTGTAATTTCACCATTAATTTCAAGTTATAAGCTTACAGTAGAATAAATATAATAATCTAATACAAACTTCACATTGATAATTCTAGTAGTGTTTTAAAATAAATATTGCATGGATAAACAATGTTGTATTTACATATATCATATAGACCAACTTTAAAGATAAGGCATGAAAGAGCTGGTAAATTTACCTTGACTGTCCATTAGGCCTTACATGAATGAACCCACTTGGAATAAGTATGAAAAACATGCCACTGCCATCCTTTAAAGTGTTACTATTATTGAAATATTAAAAGTTCTCAATGTTAGCTTTTATCTCCATGGATAATTACATCATTAAACATATCTGACAATACCCCTTTAATTGATTGTATCTATTTGTTTAAATTTGCATATTTTAGGAAATTTACCATCACGGCACAAAGAGGTTTTTTTACGGAATCCTTTATTTGTTGGAATGAGATTACCAGAAGTTCGAGAGATTCAGCCATTAGAGAAAAAATTTAAACGAGTATCAAATTTAGCCTTAGACATAATGAAGGTAATTTTTATTTTGTCTTTTTTTGGGGAGATGTAGCATTTGATGACTTATTGTCTTGTTACATAGTCTTCAAGGATTCAGTTACAGATTTTGTATCACTGTGTTAAATATCTGGAAATATTAATATTTTTCAATTTTATAAAGAACGAGGTAGGGAAGGGGCGTGGGGTTCAAGTGGTCTAATACATGCGCTTTGGATCTAAAGGTCTATCATTGAGTCAAGTTTCATGGTTTCGAGTCCAAGCTTATACTACAAGAAGTAGTGCTGTCTTTCAAACATTGTGGGTTTTCTCCAGATTCTCCAGTTTCCTCACACTGCCAAAGACCCCTACAAGTGAATGAATTATTGAAATAAAATCAAACTTTATGTTAGTCCCGAAATGACTTAGTTTGTGTGGATTGAACTTTAAATCTCATTTCTCTATCTCCCTCTTAATGCAGAAAGTAATTGGATCAAATATTAGTAGAAATAGTATTATATATTGAAATTGACCCATTACATTTGCATTATACAATGGTATGAAATCATAGTCTGTGTTTATATACCCACACAAGACTGTATTAAATAAATACAGAATATTTTATAGTTGAAAGTCCAGTAGTTGTTATAGACAACACACCTTACTGATATATGATACTGTTTTCAGATACTTGACAATTTTACATGTCAAAGGAAATGTCTGGGTTGAACTAAAGGCAACTTTGACATATGTTTTATGTACTGTTAAATAACTTCCATTTTGTAAATCAATCCAGTGTTATATAGTTAACCATTCAAAGCATTGTTGACATGTTGTATTGACTGGTAAGGGATGGAATTAATATCATTCAATTGACTTTACAGTGTCTGCCCAGTTCGCCTTCTATTGATGTTACCTTAGTTATATTTTAGTTATATTGGAGAGGAGTCAACATAGGCCCAGCCTGTTCTCCAATCCATTTTCAAATGAAATAAAATATTGTTTACAAAAATAAAAAAATATTTTAGACAATTTTTTGAATCTTTTATGAGGAACTGAAAATCATTAAATCATCAATTGTGTTGTTTTTCTTAAAAATATTCATAACTCATGTTGCATTTTATAAATGAAATTATGAAACCGGGAAATCTGTGTCTTGTATAGCCATGTCTCTTTATATGCCAGTGTTTCATGTGTGAGCTTATTGTTCGCTACCATATCTGTCCGTTCATCCGTACATCCGTAAACACTACAGTTTATAGTTTTAGATATTATTTTTTTTAATCTGGCAGGTCCAAAGGAGTTTTGCAACAAGTTACTGGATACTTGACAAGGCTCTACAGGTCATAAATTTGGGGATTTGTTTTTCTAACATTTGGATTTCCACCTAGCTGGGATGGTTCAAAAATGGACCATCTGGCAAAATTATGAAATCACTGTCCTGGTTCAGCTGTCTTAAGGTGGAAACATTTTGAAATTTTACTGAATCAGTTTTGCAGAGTTACTGATGGGATTGGCTCCTAATCGTACAGAGGTTACCATGCTTATACTTATGCTTATTTATAGCCTATGACATCAAAATTTGATGGTTGTATTTTTGTGTTTGATGTAGTCAATTTTTAAAACAATTCCTATTAAGAAAATTAGTGGTCATTACCATACTCTATATGTTTTGAAATTTTTGATATCTATTCTTTCATTTTCCAGCAATGTTTAAAATTAGACCCTGATGAGAGACCACAGTGCTCAGAATTAATCAAACGTGAATTCTTCCAAAAAGATGGCTTTGCTCAAAAGTTCAGTCAAGACCTGAAAACGAGGTTACAGCGGGCCACAACAGATAACCCGTTATTAAAATCTATTAATAAACCTGATAGTGCTACAAATGAAAATAAAGATTCTTCCGACCAGTTAAAAACTGTAAAGAAAAAGAAGAAAACGGAATCAAAAGATAAAGATATCAAAGAACCTGCCAAAGACACAAAAGATAAAGACAGTAAAGATAAGGATAAAGTAAGTATTGCTGTTCCTTAATCTTATGATGGTGTTGTCAAGAGATTTTCTGTGTTTTTGTCAGAAATGGGTAGCTTAAAACTTCTACTTGGGCAATAAAAGAAGTTTGCAAAGACAGCTGTGTTTTTACCTGCTCTGCAAATTCCAAATCACAAGAGATTTTTAAATGTGCAGTGGCAATGTATGATACAATCTATGGAAAAATCTGGAAGTTCATCTAATTCATGTGTGAGATATTTAAATATCAAGCCATAACCCAATATAGAAAGTCTGTACATATAATGACAACTGATTATATTTGGTGTTTTTCTTTTATCTGTATCATTTGCGAGACTTGCAAACCACAATTTTGTGTAAGTTGAATTTAATATCAGTTGAAAAATGATTCCGTTTCATTCGGTGTTAACATAATTAAAATTTATCGTCATTCGACATACACTGCAGATATGTTTAAATATTGGTGATTTTTTTTTGGTGATGCATTAAAGATCCTCTGACATTTGAAAAACGAAATAACAGTAGGTCGTTCTATCTCTGGTAGGTGCACACAACATGACATGATCATCTTCATTAGCCTCAGTTGATGCAGAAAAGTAGAATGTTAAACGCCATTTCATTTTTTTAATGAAAATTTTTAGGAATCTAATGAAGATAAATTAAAGAAGAAAATATCAGATTCAGAGCCAAAGAATTCATCTAGAAAAGTACATCCACCATTGTCAAAAGAACAAACAATAATTCTTCCTGCTGCTCCTGTAGGTGGAGTTGTGAGTCAACCTATTGGCAACCAATCAAATTCTACCGATGACGTGTCAGAGAAAGAAAAAGTAAAAAAGGAAGAGAAAGAAAACGAGAAAGAAAGAGATAAAGAGAATTCTACGTCCCCTCAACAACCACCCAGTGGTGTACTACCTATAAATATGACACAAGTGATTGGTTGTGGTACCCCATCTATACCTGCTATAAATAGGTAAGTTTTATTATCCTGCACTGACTGAACAAGTCAGGGAAGAATATTGAAATTGACTCTCT
The DNA here is from genome assembly GCA_948474765.1 of Patella depressa. Lineage (NCBI taxonomy): Eukaryota > Metazoa > Mollusca > Gastropoda > Patellidae > Patella > Patella depressa. The sequence goes on from OX419718.1 coordinate 49,477,448, forward strand.
CCTTCTACCTGTCTGTCCTGATTTCATTCTCATAAACAGTTCAGGACAATTTTTTAAAGACTTTGTACACATAACAACCTATTATAGTAGTTGTGCCTTTTACTATTTAGGAATTTCACAGATTATTGTGTTTCGTTGGAAGCAAATTTGACTTAGTTTTGGTATACAAGTTTTATTCTGGAGCGTATCTCATAAATTGTTCAAGATATCTTTATTTATTTTATATGGCGTGACCCCTACTGATTTATTTGGCTATTTGATGTAAATAGTGAGTTTGACATCAACATGTATGTAGTAGTAGTAGATAATTAATTTTTAATGAGTAGCTCGTTCATCTGATATCACATTACTTGCACTTATTACAAATAGTACTACTATAGTATACTAGTGTCTTCTATTGGTCTAACAATAACATCAAGTTGTACAGATAACAAAATATGACTGACTCTGGCTACATCAAAATAAAACTATGCATCAATTTAAATCATATATTCAAAGATGTATCAATTGGTATGTGACATATGCATTTATCTTAGAAAATGACTTGAGATATTTAACTTGAACATGATATTAATGTTACCAAGGCAAACATAATGAGACTCTATAGAACCCAAAACATCAAATTTTATTCAAGTTTTGGCCCTTTATCTTTGAGCAATTGAGAATGAAAAGACAAACCTAAAATGAGTTGATATGACAGAATGTAACAATAACCAGAAAATGCAATCAAAATACAACTCATCTTATATCATATCCATAAAATAGTGGTTATGTATGAGCACTGTCAACCCATTATTAACCTTTCTTACACTTACCATATGGTAAAGTGTTGTTTCTGATTAGTTATCTTCCCCAGACATCATTTCTTGTGTGTACTTAACACTGAATGAGGGACTGATTAGAAACCAGGGCCCTGTTTCTCGAAATTTTAACTAAAGATAAAATATAAATTTTAGTAGATACTTCAAATTTGATTGACTAAGCAATAAAATCAATCAAATATTATCCAATCAAATTACTAAAATTTGGATTTTATCTTAATCTTAGTTAAAATTTCTTGAAACAGGCCCCAGGTCTACTGTTTCTGTTGTTACAATATGATGAGTTACCTCAAGATTTTAACTTGCAAATTCCTTACTTTACATTTCCAAAAAGCTTAAACTTGTCTCGATCAAGTGAGGTATAACAGTTATATAACTGTCTTAAGTTTAATAGAAGTACAAAATAAAAACACCGAAGATTTATCAGCTATTTTGATTAGTTTGTCAGGGACCTATAAGATAATGTGTTCTTGTTTTGTTTAGTTTATACTGCAGTATTTGTTACTCTTACATGTTACAAGTGTAAATATATTTAAACTGGTTTAATGTTAGAATCAGGAATTCTACCCCCTGTTTACTATGTTTCAGAACATCAATGGTTCTAAATCGTATAAGGTGAATTTATTTTGATTTCCTCTGTGTCTTGATTTTGTATAATATATATCTGTTATTCTATATTTCTGCATTATTTGCATCATGACCCATATATAGCTTGGAATTTCAAATAAAATTTGTGTGTGCTATGAGCCATATAAGCAGTGAAATGTGATTTAAGCTCTATAAACTATTGTTGAGATAATCTGACAATAAATAATCCTAATGCTACTAATACCAGCTTATATCTGCTTGACTAACAAATAATTACATTAGTATTGAATTGACTCAAAATAATTTTCAACTTAATTTATTTGTAGTCATTATATACCACTGTTTGCTTGTTCGGTGTCTTCTGAATTAAGAAAACATTTTATTCATGTGTAGTAGAAGAGTAAGATTTAAATGTACACGTGTTCAGGGAAAAGTGGGAAATACAGTTTTGCTCCTCGGTGAAAGATACAGAAATTAAGCTTAGACTACTTTTAATATAATGTATATATTTACTATATGTTGAGTGATTTTTGAAATTGATTGAATTAACTTGATATTACAGTCCAAATGTTGCTTGTGCTACATCTAACTATGTATCTGTCAACAATTTAACATTATCAAGTCCGACATTATTAGGCTCTCTATGGGGGCCTGCTTCCATAAGGTAAGCCTGCCATATAATCAATATTTATTACATAATAGTGTGGGGCGACTAATTTTCAAAGCATGGCTTTCAATCTTATGAGAAAAAAGCTTTTTCACTCTCTGGCATGTTAGATTTTAAGGGGCCTTTGTGCCTCAAATCACCACCTACAATTACAAAATAATTATTGGAATTTATATCACTGATATTACATATATTCACAAACGTAATATGAGTATAACAAAAGGGTGAAATAATGTAATTAAGGTCATCAATTTCAATAAAAGGTCATCAATTTCAATAAAATATTAACAATAATATGAAAATTTTCATATTTTACAAGACTACAATCAGACTTCAAATTTGATCCTTGGCAGCTCAGAAGATTTCTTCCCAATCACATTCCCACAAATTTGACTGTGCCCTTAGACCTGGGTTTGGTAAAAGTGACATTAAAGATCTATACAAATTTAATGAATTTGAAAAAATGTGGTATAATTTATAGACTTATTCTACTTGTAAAGTTTCTACCTATAAAATAAATAAACCTTTGTTAAACTGATAATGATAAGATTGGAAATTTGCATTGAACTTGCAAATTAATTACATGTCACATTTAAGTTGCTCAATTAAAAAAAATATGAAGTCAATGCTCTATTTAATTAAGTCAAGTGTTTTAGATTTTTTATTTGACATTTAAGAATAAATTACATCCTTTGTAAATCATGCATTAGATGATAATGAGGAAATTAATCTTCTGAGATTCTGTCCGACTTCACTGATGTTAGATACGTGCCAGTAGATTGATTTTTGGATAAAAATTTAATCAAGATGCCAATATGGTAATTAGTTGAAACTAGCCTTGGTCACGCCATTTTTCTTCAGATATAATATAACACTGAATCAAGTCAACATTCCAATAAAATATTGATAATTTGATGCTTAACTACTGAAATGCACAACATTTTAGGAGTAAAATTTAGACAATTTGAAATAATTTTATATATTATAGAGATTTGTTTGCCTTTTAAGAAGTAATTTACTTAGTTATCTTCATCTTTTGTGCAGACAATTTGGAATCTTGTCAAAAACTCTCAAAAAGTTTGACTTTTATGTCCATAGAAACTGGTAAGATTGTCAATACATGTTGTTCTGTTTCCATGGTGAAACTGGTCTTGTTTACAAAATGTGATGTCAATTGATTATTGTGCGAGATATTAATCAATGTTTGTACTCTGGGTGTGTTTTTGAGAATTAGTTACAGGAAATATGATTCTGTGGATACGTGTATACAATTATTTTTCCATTAGAATATGAGATATATGAGTATGTTGCTTGTTAGAAAAACCTGGATACTATTACCGCTACAATCATTGTATTATTAGCATTACTTTTATCTGTGTAGAAATTAATAAATGAAAATTTTAGTAGATATAATTTGATATTGGATGTGAATAGGGTTAACTTGTTCATTGTTTATTAATACCTATCTTATAAAAACTTGATAAATATGGAAAGCACCAACAACTGAATAATTTGTTGAAATGCATGCAGGATCTAATATACATGAAACTTTCATGTTTATAATATGTATCGGTATATATGGTGCACAATACGCATGCTTCTTGTCCGTCTGCATGATACCGGTACGATGGTCAGCCTATCATCTGCATGTAACATAGCTATTATAGAAAGATTATGGAGCATGTTATTGGTATTTAGTGTTTTAAATTGGTGTAGTCTGTCTTGTCTATTTTCAATTACATTTTAAATATTAACTTATGTAACATTAATGTACCTGGTATATTACATATTGATGTATATAAAGCATGCTTATACCATATTAATATTCTAATAGAATAATTATATAACCAGTAGCATTATTTTATATAATCTTTGTGTATTATTATATAATTTATTGAATATTTGATGGAGGTGATGAAGTCTTATGTTGGATCAATTATAATATAAGACTGTAAAAGTTCAGTGTGAATATGAGAGCTATGATCTCCCCTTCTCCGAAGATCATTTTATCCAAATCTGATGATGGTTTCTGACAAGTTACTTTATAACTATCATTTCATCAATGTATTTTAATACAGGATTGCAAGAATGTAGATAGATTAGAATTACAAGAATATACATAAAATAATAAAAATGTACATGTATTTACAATTATACAGAGAGATCTTTGTTGCCTCAAGATGGCCATTAGATGAAAATATAAAATATACAGGGATGAAAGACGTATGGGAAACCTCAGCTATTGTAATTTATGATGATTATAATGTGGTGTAAATGGTCGTTGTTATCTATAGGTTGTTGTAAATTATGATCTTGTAATATGATCCTATTGCATGTATAAAATCACAGCATGAATACAATAGATTTTTGTACCCAGATAGATTGTACCATTGTGGCCAAGTAAAAATAGTTACTTCTCAACTTTAGGTCGTTTTCTATGCAAAAGGTTCATATAGAATAATCATGTTGCTAATCGTGAAAAATGATGAAATTGTCAATAAGTGTATTATATTATTAAAATGGTAGAAAATACTTATTATTTTCACAAATTGCATCCCAAATTTTGAGCCTTGACAAAGAAACTGCCATGCAAATAAAAGAAGCAATTTGACCATGGTACTGGTATATACATTATGTACATAGTTTATATTTGTGTGTATTTTGGGGTTTTTTCAGGATCAGTGATAAGGCTGTTAAGAAATCCTCCTCATCAAGTTTTAAAAAGCCTTCTCCATCTAATCATCACAGTGTCTCTATTAGTCCTCAGCCATTACAAACAGAAAAAAGTTCCTTATATGATAAACATACACATTATGATGGTAAAAGTAAGAAAGGTGGAGATAAAAAAGATGATAAAGGGTTGAGTTTCCCAGAAGTCAAGGGTTTAAGTTTACCAGAAGTTAAGGGAGCTGAAGGTAAGAGACCTACCACCAGTCGTAGAATTGGTTCATAAAAATAGTTATCTATATAAATAGGACTTTAATATTTTGAATTAAAATAGTAATATTTCAAATCCTATTGTTTGTACATGTATGAATAATTGACAAACCAGTGAATACCAGTACATTGTTAATTGAAATGTATTTTATGTTGGTTTTTATTCAGCTAAATCCAAGGAAAAGGTCAATAAGAAATCTAATATATCTATGATTCCTCATATTACAACTTTAGATTTCATGGGTTCTTCAAATCAGGTAAGATATTAAACTATGTTATTTTTACAGCAAGCCTTTGTATCATCTTAGGATAATATATTTTCATATTTGAATGATCTTGGTTTATATTCGTAATAATATATACATTATATTTATTTTGCAATGAAGATGAAAGACAATTATGGAATATGTTCAAAATAATCATACTTTTCAAATTTAACAGACTAATATAGCAAGTGGTTGGTATGCAAGATATGCCCACATTTTGTAAGACATGGACAGAGAACAAGCTCAAATTAAAAGCAATTTTTTATACGCCCACATTTTCATGTGGACGTATTATGTCGTCGCCCCTGTCCGTCCGGACGTCCGTCCGTCCGTCCGTCCGTCCACAATTTGTTTGTGGACTCTCTACAGGTCACAATTCTTATCCGATTTTGACGAAACTTGAAATATAGGTTTATCCCCAAAAGATCTCGGCTGCTTTCGATATTGGCATGTATCAGATCAAAACTTCATGGATTATGGCCCCTGATTGTACGAAAAATCACGTTTTTAGCTTGTGGACCCTATAGAGGTCACAATTTTGAACCGATTTTGATAAAACTTGACATGCATGTTTGTAACCCAAAGATCTTGGTTCCTTTCGATATTTGCGGCTATCGGAATGTAATTTCCTGGATTATGGCCCCTGATTGTCCGAAAAATCACCCTTTTTAGCTTGTGGTCCCTCTGGAGGTCACAATTATTATTCGATTTAAAAAACCGTTTGATTATATCACCGTTACACCCTAAGGAAGGTTGAGTTCGAATTTCGGGAAAATCGGACGAAAATTGCCATACAAAATGGCCGCCGTTTGTACGCGAATACTGTTAAAAAATGGTATATCAAGGTTGTGGACCCTGTGGAGGTCACAATTTTGATTCGATTTTGATAAAACTTGAAATTCATGGTTATAACCCAAAGATCTTGCTTCCTTTCGATATTTGCGCATATCGGATCGTAACTTCCTGAATTATGGCCCCTGATTATACGAAAAATCGCCTTTTTTTTAGCTTGGAGGTCACAATTATTATTCGATTTAAAAAACCGTTTGATTATATCACCGTTACACCCTAAGGAAGGTTGAGTTCGAATTTCGGGAAAATCGGACGAAAATTGCCATACAAAATGGCCGCCGTTTGTACGCGAATACTGTTAAAAAATGGTATATCAAGGTTGTTGACCCTGTGGAGGTCACAATTTTGATTCGATTTTGATGAAACTTGAAATTCATGGTTATAACCCAAAGATCTTGCTTTTTTTCGATATTTGCGCATATCGGATCGTAACTTCCTGAATTTTGGCCCCTGATTATACGCAAAATCGCCTTTTTTTTAGCTTGGAGGTCACAATTATTATCTGATTTAAAAAAACGTTTGATTATATTACCGTTACACCGTAAGGAAGGTTGAGTTCGAATTTCGGGAAAATCAGACCAAAATTGCTATACAAAATGGCCGCCGTTTGTACGCGGATACTGTTAAAAAATGGTATTATCAAGGTTGTGGACCCTGTAAAGGTCACAATTTTAATTTGATTTTGATGAAACTTGAAATTCATGGTTATAACCCAAAGATCTTGGTTCTTTTCGATATTTGCGCATATCGGATTGTAACTTCCTGAATTATGGCCCCTGGTTATACGCAAAATCCCCCTTTCTTTAGCTTGTGGTCCCTCTGGAGGTCACAATTATTATCCAATTTAAAAAAACGTTTGATTATATCACCGTTACACTGTAAGGAAGGTTGAGTTTGAATTTCGGGAAAATCGGACAAAATTGACAGACAAAATGGCCGCTGTTTGTACGCGAATACTGTTAAAAAAATGGTATATCATGGTTGTGGACCCTGTATAGGTCACAATTTTAATTCGATTTTGATTAGGAAGGTTGAGTTCTAATTTCGTGAAAATCATACAAAAATTGCCAGACGAAATGGTCGCCGTTTGTATGCGAATAATGTAAAAATATGGTATATCATGGTTGTGGACTCAATACAGGTCACAATTCTTATCCGATTTTGATGAAAAGTCACATTTCTAGGTTGTGTACCGTCACACCATAATCATTGTCGGTTTCGAATTTCATTAATATCAGACTGGAACTGACCAACTAAATGGCTGCTCCCAATACAGTATGAAATACAGGACTTAAAGATGCAGGAAAAATCACTTTCGGTATTGCTTGTTCTCTGTCCATCTCTCGAAAATGTGGGCGTATCCTGCCTGGCAGTGCCAGCCTATCTTTTGTACAATCAAGGGCCATAATCAGGTAAATTATGGTCTGATACACACAAACATTGAAAGGAATAAAGATCTTTGGCATATAAACATATATTTTAAGTTTCATCAAAATCGGATCAAAATTGCAGCCATAAGTAAACGTTTTTTTTTTAAAAAGGATAAACCTTGGGGCGCTTACGGCAAGAGTCGGCAAGACCCCGGATCCATTCACTTTATTTGAATTGTTCGTCTGTTTATGATTTCTGAGTATGATGTCTTGTCCATATATTTGTTTTTGTGTAAATTATGTGTGTTGCAGTCCCCTTGCATTTACTATTAGAGGGTCAACCAGCTAAAAACATGATTTTTCGTACAAACAGTGTCTTCAATCCAGGAAACTATGATCTGAAAGCACAATATTGAAAGGAATTGAGATCTTTGGGATATAAATATAGATACTTAATTTTGATCAAAATCGGACAAAAATTGTGACCTCTAGATGGTCCACAACCTTGGTATTACATACTTTTATACTATTTGCTACAAAGAGTGGCCATTTTGTCTAGCAGTTTCAGCCCTCTTGAGGAACCACAAGCCAAAATGCAATTTTCATACAGTCAGGGACCATAATCCAGGTAGTTGCGATATGAAATGCACGAATATCAAAAGGAACCAAGATATTTGGATTGTCAAGTTTCATCTAAATTGGACAAAAATTGCAACCTCTAGATTGTTGACTGGGGTGACGGTATAAAAAGAATTGCAAAATACTTTTCTTTATTTTCATTTAAAAAAACTGAAATAATATTTTATTTAACTTGTATTTTCCAGCATAACGCGTACGATTCTGACCGGGACAATAACAGCTTACCCAATGTCTGACAAAGGTATAATCCATCAGTATAACTTATCAGAGTGAACAGAATGAGAAACACTAAACAAGCGAACAGATGCAGCATGCAATCAATCAAATCAAAATTTAAATCTTAAAATCTCAATATATAATCAAAATATCAGAAGAATAAGTTCAGGATTCTGAAAAACATTGTAAAAAGTATAATTTATGTAAATAATGTACATTATTGTAAATATGTGAAATACAAATACTCAAACCAACATTTATTTTTTTATATTTTTTGTTACATGAATTAGTGTAATATGTTGTACAGTACACTGAATAATGTAAAAGAGAAACCATTTTATACATAGTATCACCACTGTAGCTTCATACCCAAAACTATGTACAATGTTCAATTTATATCTGTAGACATGAAATAGATTTTAATTTGTTCGCATCGTGATCTGCTTGAGTAAGTGGATTTAACAATTATAAATTTTAAGATTGATCTATGCATTTCTATATTCATACCCAAAGAATTAAATCTTATGTAACTATAATGAAATGAAAATGGGCAATAAAATGAAAAGAGATTAAACGATACAAACTATTTTATTGTATATTTATATTATTTATATGTGTTCTTAAAATTGGTGTGTACATGTATATATCAGTTTATGTGCAATTATGTTGAAGTGTTTTTGCATAATACTTTATATTTGAATAAAGGTGTATGTACTGTTTTATTTCACCATGGCAGTATTAAATATTATCTTATAGTCCCATGTCTGTTCTTAATCATTCTTAGACTTGATGTGAACCCATTTCTTTCTGAACAAGCTGGTAATTAATTTACCATGCTAGATTACTAATGAAGAGTCTCACTGAAATCTGACTTTCAACTTGAGCATCTCATGTTTGAACCTAGAAAAATTCTTATGTATTTTTCAAACTGATTGTCAGACGTGGCACCTGTGGGTCTAACGTCCAACAAGTAAATGTGCAAAATAGTTTTGGATGGGTTTTAAAAATAAGATGCACCTGTGTACACATTGGCATTCAGGTAAAGGAACTTCGACAGTTGGAATTCAAGGAAAAATGTGTGAAGATGCCACTGTCTAGGCCAAATTCCTACCCAACATGTAACCAAAGTAAATATGAAAATGAATGAATGAAATCTTTTTTAACATCCTACTATTCCCAATGAGCTAATGAGGACCAGCAAACACCATGCAGTAAAAGAAATTTTGCCAAAACAGCTATTAAAGTAAATAACATAACCATGTCAAATTTACAGCCTGGACTTGGGAAATAAGAAATTGAACAAAATGTATGTAAAAGATTTTAAATGTACTTGTTATACCAGTTATTGCAGGTCAACATGACAAAACCGATGGATTAAGTTAACTACATTCTTTCCTAATTGTCTTAAGATCCATTTAGGTGGTAGGGTGACTTAATGTCATCATGACAAAATCTCTACCTTCTCTATTTACTATTTAGTGGGTCAACATGTAGGTCACGTTGGTTTGTTTATAGTAACAATGGCATAACTTCCAACACATAGTTGGCAACATGAACAGACATTATTTAAATGTGTTTTAATCTCTACATGCAATTCATCTATAGATTTAAACTGAAACACACCACCAAAATCAATACCAACATTAAGTTTAATTAACTAAAGGAATAGCTTTTACAGAGAGTCAACAGTATTAAGATTTGCAGCATTAATTGATCTGTTGTTTCAAAGAGATTGTCTTTGTTTAAAGCGGTCTATGATAAGATTTTATTGGATTGAATAGCATGAATAAAGGAATGATTGCTTTAATTCAGTAAAGCAACAAATTGAACTTTGAAGCCTGTCAACCCACAGTTTAATCCAATTTAACTGTTGGCAACAATTTTGTGATGCAATAACTTCACGGCATGGATTTAGGGATTAAAAATCAAAAATACAAGAATTAATTTTTTTCAGGTTTTATTTCAAAGATAATTTATTGAAATATATAGTTTTATATTATACAGAGTTTATCTGTATTATGATATAATACAAGTTTGTTCAGATCGTCAGAAGTAGATGCAATACAAATTGATTCAAACATAATAAGTGCTCCAGAAAATAAAGAAACATTCCCAAATTGATCCCCATGCAAGTTCAAAGAAGACAAAATATTTCATCACATTCCCTAACAAAATCATTTAGTTTAACATGGCAATGTCACAAAGATGGCTACCATGTTGGATCATGAATGGGCAACTTGGGAGAAAATTGAAGCATTCATAATTTTCAGATATACTGGAGCACAATATCATGATTACATCAAAGTAAAAAAAATTTAAAAATTTTATATGCAGATCAAGCCATTAAAGCACAATCATCTATTTACACATATTAAAATATTTTGATTTAAAACCAATGTCACAAATTTTTATTTCAAATTCTATAAATATGACATGAAACACTATGGCGCAATGTTTGAGGAGAGATATAAATATCCATATTATGGCAAATTTATTTACAAAATATAAGCTACACAAGCGTTCTCATCATTTGTTCTCTTGCTCACTTTCTTTTTGTTATATACAGGTAATATCATTAGCTCTTGTCATTAATCAACATTCAATCAAATTCTTCCTCTTATTCACAATTTATTTCAAATTTCCGTCAAAATTGATATTAAGAAAATTCAAATTTCTCTGATTGCTTATCAGCTACATCTACTATCAGTAAATATATTACATAACAGACATCTCGATTTGTAATACTGAAATACACAGCAGCATGATAAATACAATAAATGCTTTAGTTTTAGAAAAAAAAACCACGCTATCTATTATAACAACTTATAAACTTATAGAACAACTTTCTACACTCATAAAAATTCAAATTATTGCAAATATTACGGTACGAGGAATGGTATTCTATAATAAATATCGATGCAGCATGAAGAATGTTCTTTGACTTGAATAAGGCCCATTGGCCATTTACATGTTTTTTCGCCAGCGAAAAAGTCAGGCTGATGTAAATATAATGGGATTGTTTCCATGTAACCAGCAAAAATGCCTGCATTCAAAAGAGGCCTTAGGATACAAAATGAAACATTTATAAAATGTACAAAACTAATGAAAAATATTTAATGCTCTGAAGAATGCTGGTTATACAGTATATAAGTATAATGCTTACCCAAATTACAATGTCATGTACTACAGGATCAGAAAAGAAAATGACATGCATGTGTTTGTTGATCAGTCCATTTCAATTAATTGTTTGAATTTACCATCAAATAATTCACATAGGTAGATATCATGCATGGTATGTTAGAGTAATATATCTAAAGCATCCTAAATAACACAAATTCTATCAAATCTGTAGCAAATATGAAACCTAGAGTCCGTAATAATACATAAATATGTCACATTCACCTATATTTGATAGGCATACAATTTGATGAATTATTTCTCAAGTCAATATCACAAAATCTTTACACCAGAAATCTTTAAACACAACAAATGAATTCTTACTGTTACAATTGTATTATACTATATAAAGGTATTTAAATGTAGACAAGAGTTGGTTAAGTATAAATACTATGCAGTGTTATACTACATGTGATTATCATGTAGATTTATTGAGCTCTCATATGATATTTGTATAATTTCACAGTTTTCCTGCTATAATGGTGTTATTTGTAGACGACTGTGAAATAGTTCAGCATGATCCGGAGGTTCTACTATCTGACCACAAGGATGTAATAATTTCTCCTCACCAATAACTGTTATAGATGTCTCCTGTAATATATCAACATAATAATTCATAACCCATTTTCTGAGCTGGGGGGGGGGGGGGAATGGCCAAATGGTTAGCGTATGCATGTTGCATCATAAGGTCGGTCATCAATACCCTGTTTCTACATAACAATAACTAGGGTTGCCTGTCCAACCTCGTGGATTTTCTCTGGGTCTTCCGGTTTACTTCCACTAATAAAGACCCCTACGCACAAGTGAATTATTGAACCATATGTTAGTCCCAAAATGACCTAGTTTGTGTCCAGTGGACATTAAACCTCATTTTGTCTCTCTTTATCAACCATCTTCATAGCAGCTTACCATAATTATCTCCCTTTAGTCTTCAAATACCATACATTCAGTTTGTTTTCTAAGTATTCAAATCTGAATCCGAGCCAACATGCTTTTAGGTGGTTTGAAAATATTTAAGAAAAGAAAAAAGAAGTTTTTTTAACCTGACAAGAACCTATATTTAACTTTCCAGCAATAAAACACACCTTCAATTTCTATGAATTAATATGGCTTTGTATAACTGTTTGTTTGGAAAACAAATTTGGAGAGATTAATCCAGGTTTGGATTCTTGGCAATCAAACACATTTTAAGCCACTTTAAGAGCCCCTCTTAATGAAACATGTACACCAGGAATTATTTCTCCCCTACTTGATGACAGACCGTATGAGCTATATCTGTTGTTAAATACAGGACCTCATTATTATTATTATCTTTACCTCTATAAAATATAGGTACAGTATAGTATTATTAGAGTACTATATTCTGCTTATTATCATTGCTTTATGGCTTATAGTTTATATACTGAGGATTTTATCTGTATAATTAGATTAGAAATGTTGCATGTACAATAAAACAAAACATGTCTGTTTATATCATATAGTTTCAGTGTATAAACCTCAATTTATATTAACATCAATACCACAATACAAATTTCTGTGTATCTTATTAAAGACTTACTTTATGAAATTTGACTAAATCGGATAATGTTTCATGTTGAACTTGATTAGCACCGAAAAACTGATATCCATCCTCTGATGTATCTATTAAAAAATGTTTTAATCTGTCTTGAGCTTTATAAGATATAGTATAACCCCACACACGTTCACTGACTCTTACAATAAAAGATCCCACAGCTTTCTTCTCCAATAATCTTTCTGCATCAGTTCTACTAATAATACCTGAAATATTTATTTTATTAAATATACGCAGACAAATAAAGAAAGGTTGTTAGGCAACGAAACATACACTCACAGCAGCTAAATCATCTGGGCAGTCAAAAAGGGTTGTCGCAAATTTTTACGTTTGCCGGTAATGAAACAATTATAATACACTAGAATCTGGTTAAGAGAAGAACTCATTAAGTAATTATCAGAAAATCATTAGAATTTGTTTGGCCCATGCTAACATTTAGTATACAAAACACTTAATATCATGGTCCATGGATTTAACTGTTCAAGTTATCAAATATCATTGAAAAACAATATACTTGTTCGTCTCAAGACCTTAAACTATGTGTATCAAGACAATCGAAACAATTATACATAGACATAAACACCATCTATAAATATTAAACTTGTCAGATGATAACTTGGCCTCTAGAGCATCCATAAGATTTTTCAAAGGGATCAAGGGCCATAACTCTGGCAGTAATTATCTGAAATCATTGAAAATCAATAGACTTCTTCGTCTGATGACCTTAAACACCGTGTATAAATTTAAAGTCAATCAGATATTAACTATAGTCTCTAGAGTGTCTACAAGATTTTTCAAAGTGATCAAGGGCCATTATAACTTTGGTTGTAATTATCCGAAATTGTTGATAATCCATCGGTTTCTTGTTTTTCATCTGATAACCTTAAACACTGTATGTAAATTTAAAGTCAATCAGATATTAATCTTAGTCTTAAGAGCATCTACAAAATTTTTCAAAGTGATCAAGGGCCATAACTCTGGCAGTGATTATCAGAAATCGTTGAAAATCAATAGGCTTCTTTGTCTGATGACCTGAAACACTGTGTATAAATTTATAGTCAATCGATATTAACTTTAACCTCTAGAGCTTCCACAATAACTCCACAAGCAATTATGGACAGACCGGAAGGACGAGGGTGACAACAATATACAACTGCATTTCAAGGATGGCTTATAAAAATGGCTGAATACAGTATGGATACCTAGTTAAATATCATGCTATTTAAATCATTCACCTTGTTTGCATATCACTCCACTGTTGAAGCAGACATTAAACTAAGTTATTTCACACACATAAATACTCATTATCGAAGTTTGTCAAGGTAATGAAGCAATACACCAGTTTCATCACTCCTCCTCAATTACAAACAGAGCTATTGTGTTCTAAAATCCTTGTGAATCAAATTGCTTAACTCTGCATGGCTTCCACAGAAAATACTCAGTTAAGGCATTCACCTAATAGACATCTACACCAAGTTTGAACAGTCTACCCTAGAAGCAGGGTTATTTTGTTTCAAAGGGTTTGGAAGACAAAAAGGTCCAGACTTCATTTCAAAACTTAATACAATTTGATAGATCAATTCTAAATATATATATCAAGTAACGACACTAACCATGAAACCATTCTGCTACATTACCAGTATCTGGATCAATACCAGCACCTTTAGGTTTTTCTTCACTTACAAACCATTCTACAACTGATTGACGATCTGGTGGCAGTGGTTCCGTTCTGGGCTTACTTTTCCTAATAACATTTTTATCTTTTAAAACATTTCTTCTGTAAAACAAACATGTATATTATTAACTTTCTTCCATAAAACAAACATGTATTTGATTAAATTCTAGAAGATTACAAATATAATAGAATTTTAATTATATTTTCCGGTTTATCACTGTAATATAAAACCCTAAACTTTACCAAATACATTTTTAAAAAAAGTATGGCACATGGCACATATTTTCTTTTAGACAAAAATAGAATAATTAACATGGTGAATTTGCCACAGAAATGTGCTCATGTAAATTTAATTTTAACTTAAACATGCAAATGGACTTGACTGCAATAGAATCAAGTTTAAGATTTTTAATTCTCACTGCCAAGATATATTCACATGCACTACCATACATTTTATTCCATTGTCAGCCCTAGAGGTGTCACACTCTACAAGTTTGAGGTTCTAGTTTAATCCCTTGAAACAATAGAGTAATTGATACATACTTTGGTGGAAGTGGAGGTTTAAGGTCTGGAGGTAGTCTACTGGCTGCCTTGAATGCATTGGTAGCATGTATTTTATTATTAACACGTTTTAACGATTCTATACATTCCTTTCTAGCTTGTCTAGCCATTTCTCTTCTTTTTTGTTCAGCTTCTTTAGCTTTCTTTTCTGTACAAATAAAAATAGATTAACAATAACTATGATCAGTTAAACTATTATTGTTTTACTATCTAAAACTTCAATCTTTTATTAATTACTTTAGGTGAGAGGGTTAATGTGCTTAATTGCTAAATAGATGGGGTGGCAGGTTGCAAACCTTTTAAATAGGTCCAAAGTCAGTTATTTCTGTCAGATCTATTTTACATATATAACTCTGATGATTCCAACTCAAAAGCAATCGTGTAACACTTCAAGCAGGGTATGCTTGATTGATGTTTGTGTTGCAAACAGTTTCTCTTGAACTAAAATATTATACATTTACTGATAGCTTCTGAAAAACAAGCCCAGCTCTAATAAATATGATATAAATTCAAGGCCATCAAGCAGACATGAGGGGCACAATATACGTTTAATCTCTTTCAAATTTGGACTGATAATTAAATTGAATATATGAGCTGACCTTGTTCTTTCCATGATTTTTCTACTTCTTTGTTGCTCTCTATAGCCATTCTCTCAAACATCTCTCGATTTTCTTTCCACTTTGAATAAATTTCCGTACTTCTTCTATTTTTGTATGTATCAGCCTTTTCCACAGACTTTCTGCGATTTCTTTCTTGAATTTCCTGTTCATGTAAAGAAATTATAATATAGTTTAGCAAGCAAGGTAACACAGCCACACAAAAAGCTTTGTCATCATGAGGATGGTATGGTGGCAGTAAGAGAGACAGAAAGAAATGGGGTTTGACGTCCACTCAACAATTTCACCAATTCATTTGCATGTAGGGATCTTTAGCAGTTGGAGGAATTCGGTGGACCAAGAGGTTGGATAGGCGACCCAACTCCGTTTCACATACAACCGGAGAATGGAAACCACACCAGTTGACTCAATGACAGAACATATGATACAATTTATACACGCTAATCATTCAGCCATCCAACCCACGCAGGTGGCAGTAAGACTGGCAGTGTTTTAGACAAATTAACATCAAATCAATTAGTGACAATGATAAGATAGATTCATAGTTCTAAATAAAACATTATCCAATTCTTACTTGTAATTGTTGTAATTTCTTTTTCTCTTCCTCTTCAGTTTTTTTCTTCTCTTTTTCTAATCTTTCAGCCTCTAATCTTGCTTCTTTTAATGTTTGGTATAATTCAGCCTCCTCTCTTTTACGGCTGTTAAATGTAAACGTATATATCAACAGATATATATTTGTAAAATAAACAAAACCAATGATGCTGGTTAATAATCTTATGCTTCCATCAATATATGCATTATATCATTTTATTTCATTTCTATTAGATATCCTAACAGCAGTTACATAAAAAAAACCCTCAAACATCTGGGATATTATTGCAAAAGTAAATTCTTCCCACTAAATCCCAGAAAACAGGAAGTTTAGATTTGAAAATCATAACAGTATACAAAACTTTCTGTGGCCAAATGTAATTTGCATGATTTAACAAGTTCAACAGAAAGTTAAAAAGAAATGAAATAAAATGGAGTTTAATGTCTTACTGTTCTGCACCGACAGGACTAAATGAAGATGGGTATATGCCATATAGTGTACTATGATGGAAATTTAGCCCTTATCTCAAATGCCAACTGTCAAGAATTATATTTGGCATGCACGCCAATGTATCCTTAGGACCTTGGTTTTGCGTCCCATCTAAAGGGCTATAAGTGACAGTGTAATATGACTGAAATTTAGCCCCCAGACAGTGGTGCTATCTCGAATGCTAACTGCCAAGAATTGTATTACGTGCACTCCAATGTATTCACAGGACCTTGGTTTTGCGTCCGATCTGAACAGCTTTTTTCTTGCAAAGGGGAACCATACAAGAAAATTCAGATGAACTTACTCGGCCAACATTATGATCGAACATAGGACATCTAGGTTTAATAGCAAGCCAACATTTTAGTCACTGCGATCCCGAAAGTTAAATAAAAGAATTTAATACAGACACAATCTACCATTATTAAGTAGATATATTGGATTATTTGTGCTGTAATTAAGGAAATGCTCATGTTGTAGTAATATTAAACTCATTATGTTAGTAACACTAGTGGGGAGACACAAAACCATAATCAGTGTTTATTAGACATGCTAATCATGCACACATTTAATCAAAAACATCCTTATTATGCTGTAATCTGTAACATAATATTATAATATGCCTCTGGCTCTCTAATACTTGCCTTTCTGTTAGGTCACTAAGTGAAAACAAATTAACATTTATTTTTTCTAACCAACTGAAATAAAACTCTCAAAAGGAAAGGTTTTCAGGACATGCAAATGAGACTACTAAAATAAAAGCTCTACAACGCAAACAAAATTAAAAATCTAAAAGAAATGAAATATTTCTAAGAATAAAAAAGTTTAGACACGCTTTCTCCAAATTCTCCCGTTAAATAGCGGTACATATTGACCTAAAATTGTATGAACGAGAAAATATTTTCACTCCTGATTGAAACTAAAGTTTATCTACTGACCGTATTTCAGCTTCTTTTTCAGCTTTATGTTTTTCCAATCGCCTCCTTTCTTCTTCATATTGTCTCCTTAATTCTAACTCTTCTTTTTTCCTGTAACCATGCATTGGTACATGCAAGCAAGTTGTATAAGCTTTTAACATGCAGTATGAAGATCACTAAGTCTATATTAGCCATAGAGCCCACTAAATGACCGTTATCACTATGATTTAATAGATATAATAATTTGCACAAATTCTCCAATACACAAAATGGCCATTTTTCAAAATATGTCTTACACAAAGCTCCCAAATTGTAACAAATTTTGTCCAAATGCATGTTTTAATGGTTTGATGATAACATTCTGAGAATGATCAAACAATTATTGTTTAGCAACCTGTCTTCCTTCATTCAAGCCCATGCAAATAAATCTAAAAACTGTCATGAACACTATCATATAAATAGATTTGTCTTGAAAAATTTCAAACCAACATTGCTGTTCAAATGTCCAATGAAATGAAATAAAATAATATTATGCAAATCTATTTTAATTTCTTTGAAAACACTCATACCCTAGCATTTTAGCTGGTGAATTGACCTTTCCATATACTAGGCAAACATTCTCAGTGTTGTTTCAAAAAATACTTTGATGCAACTGACAGTCTATTCCAGATTTTTGGTACCTAGCACAGGGGTCTTATGTTGTATAAATGTGTATAAAGTTTTTTACACTTAAATTCTATCGAGTTTTCACTTGTAAAGTAAAATGTTTGAAATGTGTGTTTGAACAGAGGACGGATTCTTAGAAACTTCAGCAATATTCATGTATAATTTTATCATCTTTTTTCACAGAAACTACAAAAATATGAAACTGAGTGATTGGTTTCAGGCGAGTTTTATTAGGAAATGCTCTACAAATGACATTTATGTCTTTTCAGTCAATTTTCAGTCTTACACTTTATGGCCTTGGGTAAAAAACTTACTAATTACATTTAAAGATATGAACTGAATAACTTTCTACACTAACTGAATATTTGACTCAATAAACTTCACAATAACTGTTATAACTATAGTCTAACACTTTCATACAATCTTCATTGACATACAATTGTTCATACCAATCTTATATAGACAATCTTTTATTTCTTCATGTAATAAATCAAGGTTTGATAATATCCAGGATCATATTTTTGTTAGTATATTTGTTAAAGAGGCAAACTTACTTTATCGACTGTTACTGACACAAGGTAAACTAATATATATTTGGATTTGACTATTCATATTACTATATTAGATTAGAGAAAAATAAATAAATTGTATCTCGAGTCGAAATAATTTGAAATTCATATGATTAGAAATGTTATAGCCTCCTATTTTTGCTAGTTACAATTATATGCCTCACAGAAAGTAACTTATTAAGTGGGTTTTGAAGTTTATATCTAAGCTATAACTTCTAAGGTGATATTAAATGTTTATACAAGATTCTTCATAAAATGGATGATTTGATAATTTGCCCTGATTGCTGAGAAATCATTATTTTCAAAAGAAGCAATAGAGCAACAAATATCTTGGGAACCTTTGGTTACTTAACATACCATGTCTTAAGTGCAGTTACCAAAGCCCCTGATGTCTTGGTGAAAGTAATTTTGCCTCTTTAAAAGATGATTAAAATCTGTTTCCATCATCTACATTTGAATTACAGTATATAAATATAGTATATCAAGTCAATGGCTGGTATTTTTACCCACATAAAAACCAAAATCTGGTTATAAAAAAACAGCCTGATTCTATAATTCTCTAGTTTTGGTTAGGAAAGGCGGAGTGGCATGGTGCTTCTTTGTTAGATATATTTCTGTGTTGTTGATGTTTAGCTACAATGTTAGACAAATTAATCTTATCTATTTCTAAACTTAGATTCCTCAAAATGTCATAGTGATATGGTTAGTGACCACAAACCACGCACAAAAAGAAAAAAATCCCTGCAAAAGTCCAATCCAATCCATTAGATAGAAACCATGAATAAAGAAAAATAAAAACTAAATACCAGTAGAGTGATTTCCCACACCTAAGGGTAAAAGGTTATTAGAATGAATTAGGCTTTACAAATAAACTGATATTTTGATTAATGGGACAGGTAATTGGCAAGCATCTCATGCATCTAAAAATAGGTTCAATTGATGATATATATAAGTTGATCATATAGGTAATAATAGTAGGAATATATACCGTAATTCTTCTGCTTCTTTGTCTGCCTGTTGTAAAGCTTTTTCCTGAGCTTCTTTCTGTAGCATATGTTCTATAGACTGGTCGTTTGGATGTTCACCCATAACCCATACCCATTCCTTGTTATCTTTACCAGTTAAAAATTTTACTGTTTTAACAGGTTTACCGGCTTTACCTAAAAAATATACAAATATAAAAGATAGGTTGCCAGGCAACAAAACATACGCCCACAGCAGCTAAATCGTCCGGGCAGTCAACAAAAGTTGTCGCATATTTTTACTTTTTTTGGTGATGAAACATTTATAATACTCTGAAATCTGATTAAGATTAACAATCCATAAAGTAATAGAATTTGTTTGGTTTTTATAAAATTCCGCCCCATGGTAATGCTTAGTATACGAAACATTTAAAATCATGGATTTAGCTGATCAGTTATCAAAATTCATTGAAAATCAATATACTTGTTCATCTAAAGACCTAAAACTCTGTGTATCAATCTGAAGGCAATTGGGTGACCTTAAACTTTTGAAGTGATCAAGGGCCATAACTCTGGCAGTTATCGGAAATCGCTGAAAATTAATTGGCTTCTTTGTCTCATGACCTTAAACACTGTGTGTAAATTCAAGGTCAATCGGATATTAACTTTGGCCTCTAGAGCGTCCGCAAGATTTTTTGAAGTGATTAAGGGTCATAACTCTTGCAGTAATTATAGAAAATCGCTCAAAATCAATAGGCTTCTTCGTCTCATGACCTTAACCACTGTGTATAAATTTATAAATTTAAAGTCAATCGGATATTAACTTTGGCCTTTAGAGCGTCCACCAGATTTTTTGAAGTGATCAAGGGCCATAACTCTGGAAGTAATTATCCAAAATCGCTGAAAATCAATAGGCTTCTTCGTCACATGACCTTAAACACTGTGTATAAATTTAAACTTAATTGGATATTAACTTTGGCCTCTATAGCGTCCACAAGATTTTTTGAAGTGATCAAGGGCCATAACTTTGGCAATAATTATTGGATTTCACTAAAACAATAGGCTTCTTCGTCTCATGACCTTAAACACTGTGTATAAATTTAAAGTCAATCGGATATTAACTTTAGCTTCTAGCGCTTGTGGACGGACGGACCGATTGGGGCGACAACAATATACAAACACATTTCAATGTGTGCGTATAAAAATGCAAAAACAAAATCATGTCCAGATTATAGTATCTTTTATTAACTTATTGTTCATCCTCAGAAATTCAATATAAAAAAAAAGGTCAATTGCCAATGCCAAAAATGTACCCGGTGGGTGGGGTGGGGGGTGTTTATTTTAAGATTGACCTTTAATGTCAGCTTTGAGATTCTACCATTTATACTAACTATATAAATGAAATGAAAGAATATGACAGTTGGAAGTAAACCTGTTTTAGTACGAAGTAGAATGAGATATTGATGTGACAGTGTAAGCTTATGTCTCTGCGTGTATAGAAATTCTGGATTTAACCTTTTCATCGACCTTGTCAAAAGTATCAATTAACTTATCTAGTTAAAATATATATTCTAAGAGGTATTATGAAAGAGCTAAATCTGCCTAATGCAGGACTTTTTTTCTGGCTTCAAACTGAAATGTTATATCACTTATTATTTAGATATTTATAAACATGACAAGTCCATGATCAACAAAGACTGCCGATTGAAGCACAGGAAGTGAGACTTTACCTATTATCATGACAGTGGTACTTGATAATTGAGACTAAAAACTCATTCAGCTAAGATAATCTGAACTATTTCTCATCAAAGCTTCACACATTCATAGCATTGCTAAAAATAAAGTAATTTGACTGAAATTTTCAATATTCATTTATATTAACTATTTTTGAGCTATTGTAGCAAGAGCATCCAGCTCTTTATCTGAATCTTACATAATGCATCTTTGTTAATGTTAGTTTCGTTAAAAGAGAGTGAAGTTCTAACAGACTTTGGGCCACAAATAATTTCAACTGACTGTATCCAAAGGTACACAACAGTGACAATTTCTTTGTTTATTTTCCTAACATCAGACTAGGCCTACACTCAATTTCTAATAAATTCTAATATTTATCAGAACAATCATGGGCCGATAGCCTTTGAGGTTACTAAATACCAAATATGAAAAAAGGCGATTTTAAGAAGTGGAAAGCTTTCAGGCATGTTCTCTATTTTGTTAGTTTTTCCACTTATCCAATTATTACAATGTTGAATACTGAGATATTATAGCATAGTATTATAACACTTTCAGGGTAAGGGACTCAGGGGCATGCGTGATATACATGTACTACCGTCATAACTGAGTTTCAACAATATATCCATTTAAAACAGAAGTGATAAGATAAGAGGCAGTGTGATTGATATGAAAAATCCTTTGCACTGTTTTTGAGCTACAGTCTTTTCTTACTGTAATGTTTTCCCCTAATGTCCATTGAGACAGATTTTTCTATCAAAAAATCAACTATTAAATAAAATCAGTGGTTATTTATATTTAAGCTGTAAAGTTTTACCTCATCTATCATGTTACATAAGGAGGAGCATTACAAAATATATGACAACTCTAGAATAAAACCTAACAGTAGTTTAATGTAAACTGTTTAGGTATTTACTTATATTTTGTTTCAAAGAAATCCTGATATATTTTCTATAAAATAAGTTAATTCTACGATGTGTATCCATATACTTGTAGCCTTGTACTGTATATTAAATAAGTCTTGTACTATATATTAAATATTGATTTTAGGTTTGATTATAAAATCAATAAGTGCTATACATTGACTCTATTCATTCATAAAATTGGACAGTTTCTGTGGCATCTGGTTGCTAATAGCTTTTTATTTATAATGAAAGTGTTTTGAATGCAAATCAACACATTTTTATTTACGAATATATTGTAAACAACAGGTGTATATCCTGCTTGTTATTTAAAATTTTGCTGGTCCAGCCTCAAATGTAGCTTTAAATGCCTTCTGTACTTATGCTGTTACATTTTGGCTTTATCACATTTTGTTAGAATCCTTTAAAACTTGTAACATTAACTATCAGAATGAGGAACTTTCTTTCCATGCAATTACTGGCTACAAATACTTTGCATTCAAATAATTTTGATACAAACATTATTGATACAAATACTACTGATACAAATACTTTTGATACAAATATAGTACTCAAATCCTAAGAAATTAAATATAATGGAGTTTACAAATATGTTGAATTAATGTCCTACTCTTCTGCATTAACTGGGCTAATGAAGAGGAGTCAAATCTTTTACAAGTGGAATGATATCCATGTATTTCAAATTCCAATTAACATTAACAGATTACTGGAACAGATCCCATCAGTTTCACCATCACACCTTTTATGTTGAACTATAATCACCCTGGTACTTTGATGTGTAGTTAGATTTCATATCGCATACTTACCAGGTTTGGGCGATTTTTTAGGTTTTAATTTATTTTTAGCTTCGGCTTCTTCCCACTCCCTTTCATGTTCTCTATATCGTCTCTTCTGTTCCTGTAAGGATAGATAGAACCACTCTTCACATATATGTAGAAATTGACACAACTGGGTCGCAATGCATATAATAATGTATTGTAATATGAATGTATATAAACTAATTTACATGTAATAGTTTCAGTATTTAGTCTAATTTCTAATATGTTATGTTCCGCTAAATACAGAAGAAGTCTCAATCAAATGGGAATCTCTAGCGTCTGGTTATTTCTCTACACCAATAGTATTTATTGAGCATGCTATCTAGAAAAGAATATTCCGTCACCGTTTGACATGACTTGTGGAATGTCTAGCCTTGTTCTTCGAGTCCCTTGTTACAAATGGCACTAAAATGCATTATGGTACTTTGATTTGTATACCATTGGTTAAATGTTTATTTTGACTTAAATATATGATATCAGAAGCCTACCTTTTCCCCGATAAGATAACAACATGAATGGTGATTTGAATTGACAATTAATTTGTGTTTTCATTTTGGACCATTTTGAGTTAGAGGCTTAGCTACTATAAAGCATACCGCATCTGCCTTTTTTTATAGCTAATTGCATACACATTATGTATATCACAGTGTAAAGGGTCTTTCAACACAGAATTTAAATTTATCCATAGGCGTTTTCATTTTTGACCCATGATAATATTTAGGTATGGCTCTGTCATACCCATTCAAATACATGTATTGATGCATTATTAGGACACTCACCTCTCGTAATTTTATAAATAGTTGTTGTTTTTGGTCTTCATTAAGCTCATTCAATAGAGCTGGTTCTATGTACATATCCTTCAATATCTGTTCCAACATCTTTAATATCTTCTTATATCACTGGAATATAAAAAATCACATATACTATAAACAACTAACAGAAGTAAACATAATTATAACCTCTAAGTTTTAATAAGGGTGTGGCACACAGAATGTACAATGTTTTCTTTTGCAAAGATATCTATCCAGGAAATTAGGTACTTCATGACTAAATTCTGAAACCAGTTAGGAAGAAAATGTACCCAACTTAAAAAACTGATGGGTACATTTCGGGACTGCTAACCGATCAGACCAAAGGTCTTTATTTTCTGCCTACATGTACCTCTTATCTATATTTTGTACCTTTCTTCTTGAATTATATTTTTTAGAAATGGGAAGAAAATGAACAAAAAATATACATACATAAATAAGTTTAAGAAAAAAAAATTTTTAAGAAAAAATGTATGTTTGGAAAAATATAAATATGTATAACCTTGTTACAATGTACATGTATCAATGTTTTGGTTACAGAGATTTGCAACACTAACCATGACCTGTAAGCTGTTATTATCATGATTAGCATCTATTTCACTACTAAGGACATAAAAACCCTGTTGCTGAAAATTGGTCTACCAGAAGATTAAAGACTTTTGATGCTGCTTCTCTTTAAGTATTGGACAAGTTGGAAAAATATATGATACTCAATATGACACAGGTTTCCACTAAATCCCACCTTGTTTTCTAAAATAACATTTTTGACATGGACTTCAGACAAAAAACACATTTCTATTATGACATTTACTTAAAGATGCTTTATGCAAGATTTTGATTGAAGAAAAATGATTGTTCTTACCATAACAGTTCAAAAATAGATAATACAAAATGAATATATTGAAAATCTTATTCAAATTACTTTATTCTGAGTCAAGTTATAACTGAAGTTTTGCAAGATGTGGCATAGATTATTTATTACCGTAGCAATGGTACTTGTCATTCGTGACAAACCCTTGATCATTAAATCATTAAATAGCGATTGTGCTTCAATTCATTTAAATCTCTGCCTTCCGATTGTATAGAGAACTGATTATAGGCTTGTTATGTGAATAAATGTCTAAATAATAGTTCAAATCTCAAAGAAAGGCCTGTAATAGGCAGATTTACCTCTTACATGATGTATTTTAACTAATTGATAACTGGTAAAAAATTAATTTTAGATGGTTGAAATAAACACCTACTACGGTTACATGTTCACAAATATTTCACTGTGATTTTCAGTCCAAAACAAACCATGGTACATTTACAAAACATCCATTATAAAGATTGCATATTAAATTTGTTTAATTAGCGATCAACGTATAACTTGCTGCCATAAATCCATATTAGATCCATATTACTACATGTATTTACTGGTAATATACTTCCTCAGTCAATTACCTTAATGCTTAAACCCATGTCATTACATCCTGTTATGTTATTCATTATAAAGGTACTTCATATTCAGTTGATAAGAGAAATTTTTTTCACAAAACAAAACTATGCAAAAGCCATTTAAAGAAGTATAACCATACATCATGTAGGTCAAGATTGCACATACAGATTTTAACTGTTTTATGTAAGATTGGTTTAAATACCAGTCAGTACCCATTAAACTGAAATGACCCATTCCTACATGTATGTTCAATTATGCATATTGGTTTTGTTTTTATATATATTCTAATAATGATTTAACCAAGGCTTTACCTAGCAGGTGGTATCAAATCTTATTTTCAATATTTCAGTACAAAACACAAGCTGTAGAGACATCTATATTCATCACTGTGTCTCTTTAAGTACCGTGTATCTAATTATGTAACTTGAAATGTTAACGGTAAACTAGGAAGGTAAATAATAACACAATATATATATAAATTATATACTGAATAAAGACTGTTCAAGTGTAATGCTTGTACTGGTAGTTAAATATACATTTGTTAAGAAAATAATGGCAACCTTTTAAAAATTGTTACATGTAGATTATCCGAATCATGAAGACAACACTGGGGTTCCCCATTTCCTTTCTGTGAATAAAAACTATTCAATTTGAGTATTGTACTAGACCTTATAGTCTCTGATCAAGTAATATATTTATACAAAAGATTTATCTTGAAGGCATAATATCAACAACCCCTTTCATATCACATAAAAATTAATATATGTACACTACTGTAGTAAGTACTGTGTATGAGAACAGTACCATTCTTTACAACCTTGAGCATGAACACATGGAATGTTGATGTTACTATTTAAATTATTATGTATATATACCAGAGAACTGTGTATGCAGGACATTATCATTTTTATTTACAATAAATGAGAATGACCATGTTATGTTTATTTTAGCTGCTTCTTTTGTATATTACATATGTAGTTGATTTCATTGAATTCAAGTATATACACATGTAATATAAATACATGTATGTGTACAAGTAAGTATATTAAATATTCCCTATAGGAGAAAAAAATTGATTTCATGTCCTCATTGTTAACTGACATGGAATAACGAAAACCACGCAATGCGAATACTAAATCATATATCATATGTAAATGGGAAGGGGGAGATGGTCATATGGTCTGTCATTGAGTCAGTCAAGTAGCAGGATTTCAATCGAATACTGTTACATGATATGAAGTTATGTCCTCTCACCAACTTAATGGGTTTTTTTTCCGGTGTCCTCTTACTGCTATAGTCCCCCAGCAAAGTACAAGCAATTATAAAATTATAATTTGTACATTCACATTGTGTTAGTTCCAAAATAATAATTCCTCTCTCAAATATTTTAGTGAGCACAAATTTCTTAGAATTGATATTACTACAGATTCTTTCAATATCTTGTATCAGGTAAGATGCTCTTATTGTTTACATGTATATGATATGGTACATTAATATGAATATATCACAAGTTGATGATAATCAAAATTTAAAAGTTTAAGATCAGTATAATACAATATTCAAATTTACTTACCTTAATAATTAACAAGAGATTCGGTTACATAAAGTAAGAAATGTAAAATATACACTACTGAACTGTAGGTTCACTTATCTAAAATTAGTTTCTACAAACAATGAACATATATGAGCCTTTGTTTATCTTATGACTAAAGTCATGTAGCTATGACAGGTAAAATAGGTAAAGGTAGGTACATTACAACATATATGTCACAATATCTACATAGATAATACAAATACCACATGCATATAATCTCACAAAGATGTAGAAATACCTAGTTTCAGATAAATATGATACAAAACCATGTCAAATATTTGTCAAGCTATATTATGTAGATATAATAACTATAATTAAATCCCTGGTCGACTAACAACATATATAATAAGACTCAATATACTACCAATAAGCTATACTTATTATACCTAGGCTTACTTACTGGACCATGACATAAAAACGGTTCTGTAAGTGACATACTTCAACCTCTTAATGACCACATTGATATATAAATAGGCTTTACATCAGTTGATCAAATCTAACAACACCCCCATCACATTTCTTTTATATTTTGAAATGACCTCTTTACTCTCAAGAGGATGTTAAACCCCATCTCTATATATATTTGTACAAGTGTTTTCATACTCCCTTAAAAAAATATACTTACAATATCTCATTAAATACAGTGTATACAAAAATGTGAGCAGAAAGGTTTTTATCCCTCGACCTATCAGAGGGTTTTTTCCTCCAGAAATATTTGGAATGGTGCAGTCCCCACCCCCATCAACCCCTACCTATATGACTGGGGGTTGGATAACCGAATGGTTAGCAGGTGCACACTGTATCATAAAGCCTGCCATTCAGTCAACTGGCATATGATGGTCCCCCAGTTTCCTCCCACTGCTAAAGACCCCTATGTGCAAGCGAATCATTGTAATAAAATCAAACCATGTTAGTCCCGAAATGACCTAGTTTGTGTTGAGT
Organism: Patella depressa; assembly: GCA_948474765.1. Lineage (NCBI taxonomy): Eukaryota > Metazoa > Mollusca > Gastropoda > Patellidae > Patella > Patella depressa. The sequence goes on from OX419718.1 coordinate 49,505,854, forward strand.
GGATGTTAAACCCCATTTCTCTCTCTCTCTCTTTTATACATGACTTACCCACTCAAATTAAAATAAATCTGAGGAATATATTGTTTAGAGTCGAAAATCTGTAACCAAGATACTTGATACAATTTCTCATGGTTACTCTAGTTGTAGTTTTATGATGTGTGAAATGTACAAGTGTTAGTGTAAATACAGGCAGTGTTTCCATCCTAACATCTTGTAGAGATAAGAGTAGAGTTTATTTGTAACTTGCTGCATCACACCTGCTTATACAAATAGTCAGTACAAACAACAGTTAAACTGTCAGACAAATTCAGTCATGTCATTTCAGACTGCTATAAAACAAAAGACCTAAGGGTCTTCTATCTAACAGAGTTGCGCCATGCATTGACTTAAAGAAAAGTAATGATTCATCAGCAATAAGTCAACAAGGCAGTATAAAGACTGTTTCATTTGTTGTTTACAATGTTTATAGTACTAATGTGATTTATGTAATTGTATGCTGCTCCCCGTGGGCATTTTTGTGCAATAAAATTATGATCACTTGTAGGGTAGCTTGCCTGTTCAATTTAGTAAATGATGTCATCACCTGGGAGATATATGATGCTGAAAAAATGTCCTTTGCAATTTACTTCTCCTGCAATGCAGTTACTGATTGCACCAAACAGGTGTCACATGACCTATAACATATGATCAAATAACTCTGTAAAAAATATGGCTTAACCCGGAGTATCCCGTTCGCAGAAATAAGTGGATTTCATAAACAGTGCCATTAAGAATTTATCTCCAGAGATATGGTTTCTTAACTGTTTGAGGATTAGTACACAGCTTTATTAACTGTAGCCACATAAATGAAATACTAATGAAACATTTTATTTTATTCCATGGTCAGTGTCTTACATAAATCTGACATGTACATATACATGTACCTCTTAAAATCATCTGAAAAATAATTACATACCCGATCTTTTGTCTCCTGTAAATGCAGCAGTCCACATATTCTAATTAAATTCTTTGATGCGTGGGGTTATAGCACCACTTCGTGAATTTGTATTTGAAATGCAAAGACTTCCTCAATGATCTCTGTTTACATTGCAGGAAGTAAACAAGAACACTTTAAACTCTTTCACAACATATTTATAGATTTACTAAAGGTCTATTATATTATTACCCTGTACATGTAATACAAATACAAACTGGCAGTTCTATTGTAATACATGCAGAGGTCTAAAATATAAACCAATTTCAGTCATATAAAACTTAACTATTTCAACCACTACATAGGTAAACAAAATAGAATATGACCATGAAATGAAATTTCTTAAACAAAATAACAATTCTGTCTCAAAATAGAATATGGCCATGAATTGAAATTTCTTAAGTCGAAAGAATAAATAAGCACATGTGTAATGTGAATATCATGATTAAATGTTAATAAACGTATCTTACTTGATTCTTTGAACCACAAACACAGATACAGTATGTTTATTTATTTGAGTATAAAACTAAGAAATTTGACTAATATCTGAGACATAAGTATTAGCTTATGGTTGCAACAATCTTAAACTTTTTGCATACATAAAAACCAATATCCTTCTTATTATCTCTATATATACATGTTTTAACATAACCAAAATATATCTGTATTTAAAATAGAAATTATTAATATTTTTTATGTCTTACTTTGTTAAAGTTGTCAATTGTTTCTTAAATTTACATCCATTCAGTAACTATACATCCAACAGTAAATATTCTGTTTTAGGCAAATAATCCACAAGAATTATGATACTAGCAAAGCATAGTTTATCCCAGAGTACCATTCCACATCAACACAGACTCTACCTTCTATAAATAGTAAAGACATTCTTTCAATATGACTAATGTTATTCCTCCCACATGTTGGCCATATTCCTGTCAGTAACCACCTTTACTTACTGACTCTTCCATTCCAAAACACATTAATGCAAAAAAACACGTTATCTGTCAATGATATGCTGTACATAACTTTGGTATTACCAACATCTCCTTCTAATGGGTTCCACTCCTTGTTTTTCCCTTATTTAAATCCTGATTCTTCATTCAAAATTACCTATTTCTTTCAAGAACCATTATTTATAAGAAACACTACTGATTTTCTTTTTATTTTTATAAGTTATCATCGCAAACAGAACATACACACACTATTTCACTAAAGGACCCATTGGAGGTATCTCGAGTCAAGTGTTCCTTATGTCAAGTGATTTTTTTACACATCACATTAGATAATTGTTGAAAGAACAGCAAGATAAGGGCTATGTACCTATCTTGTGTTGGTTTATGTCCATACAATTGAGTAAAACAAGCCAACAGTGAGGCTGATGTTAACTGCCGAAATCCCAAAATAAATAGATGACACACATTACATGTAATTAATCGCACATTTCCTTTGTTTTAAAGGTGCTAAATTGCTAATATTTGAGACCTAGAAAAACATTCTAGCTCAATTAGAATGTTATTGTGTTCCAAAGTCTCGGCCAATCATTAATCAAATTGCTTCTCGCTCTGCCTACCCTCAGCAGAAAATGTTCATTATCAAACTTAGTCAAGGTACTGGAACTGGTATAATGAAACTTCTATACACCAAGTTTAATCACTCTCACTTAATTAGAACTAAAGTTATCGGTGTCCCCAAAGCATAAACCAATCAAATTGCTTATCTCTGCTTACCCTAAGCCGAAAATGCTTATCTTCAAACTCCCTCAAGGCATTGACTTTTAAATAAACTCCTACACCAAGTTTGTACATTCTAGCTCAATTAGAAAGAGAGTTATTGCGTCCCAAAAAGTGTGACTGACGGATGGACAGACAGACATGCAGATAGAAAGACCCATTTTAAGCTTGCTGTTTTCATAAGGCTGGGGATACAAAATCACATTTCAGCAATATCATGCCTCACTGGCACTTTCAGTCTAACCAGTGGTGCATTTGTTTTGTGTCTCATGAGTACCAGTGTAGAACAATCAATTATGGTCAGATAAGTTTTTAATGAATTTAATTGAAGTCTCTGATAGACATCATTTGATTAAATTTGCAACAAATCATACAGTGGAACTTGGATCTTAAAGATAGGTTGCCAGGCAACGAAACATACGCCCACAGCAGCTAAATCGTCCGGGCAGTCAACAAGGGTTGTCGCATATTTTAACTTTTTTCGGTAATGAAACATTTGTAATACACTAAAAACTGATTAAGAGTAACAACTCATTATGTAATTATCAGAAAATCATTAGAATTTGATTGCTTTTTATAAAGTTTTACCCCAAGCTAACAATTAGTATATACATGTCTCATGACCTTAAACACTGTGTATAAATTTAAAGTCAATCGGATATTAACTTTAGCCTGTAGAGCGTCCACAAGCAATTGTGGACGCCGGACCGACGGACGGACGGACGGACGGACGGACGGGGGCGACGACAATATACGACCACATTTCAATGTGGGCGTATAAAAAGGAATATCAGTTCAAAAATGATTTACTTTGTTTCAGTATTTACAAAGATATGATTAAATGAAATTTTGTCAACATACGGCATCCTAAGCCAACGATACATCTATACATGTCAAGGGGATATCTTTAAATCAAGTCAGCACCACACATGTATAATCTTTACTATAAAAATTTGAAGGGTCTCTTTTTAATATGTTTGAACCCAAGATAGATTATAATTGATACCATTGATAGTTTCATTTTGTTTTCCTAATAAATGTTAAATAATCACTTTGAGTAGATTTTAACTTGGATAAGGCATGAAATATTAGATATTTACCAAAAAATGCAAATGATGACATCAATCGCTTAAACCTGGCAAAATAAATAGGTATGTACATTTTTTCCCATTCATTTTAAATACAAAAGAAATTCACTGGCTAACCTTTAACAAACTTGTAGCTGACCTCTTGTGAAGGTAAGATGACATGTAGACAATAACACAGGTAATAGCAAACATTATTAGATACATGGGTTGTTATACCTGTATCTTCAACTTTCACCTTTTGTCTACAAATATTGTGATTCATCAACAGATCAACTACAACCACACTCAGATTCTCTTTCATGAATAGAAATTAAATGTTAAAATGGCTTTGCCAAATTTGGTAACCATGAACAACTAACAATCATCTCCTTACCCTGTAAATTTGATTTTATAATTTATTACTCGTCAAAGGGTGTCTGATAAAGCTTTACCTCTAATTAGAATAAGAGACATGGAACTGTGGTTTGACTACCAGTCGACACAAACCAGGTTCAATTTTATTTCAAATAAAAGAAAACCACGAGGTTGGACAAGTGACCCTACTCCTTGACAGCGTCTGCCATGAGGGTATTAATGCGGGAATATAGTTAGTAAAGATAGGTTGCCAGGCAACGAAACATACGCCCACAGCAGCTAAATCGTCCGCGCAGTCAACAAGGGTTGTCGCATATTTTTACTTTTTTCGCTAATGAAACATTTGTAATACACTAAAAACTGATTAAGAGTAACAGCTCATTATGTAATTATCAGAAAATCATTAGAATTTGATTGCTTTTTATAAAGTGTTACCCCACGCTAACAATTAGTATATACATGAAACATTTAATATCATGGATTTAGCTGTTCAGTTATCAAAATTCATTGAAAATCAAAATACTTGTTCGTTTCAACACCTTAAACTCTGTGTATCAATCTAAAGTCAATCGAATGATAAGTTTGGCCTCTATAGCGTAACAAGATTTTTTGAAGTTATCAAGGGAGATAACTCTGGCAATAATTATTTGAAATCTCTGAAAATCCATAGGCTTCTTCGTCTCATGACCCAAAACACTGTGTGTTAATTTAAAGTCGATCGGATATTAACTTTGGCCTCTAGAGCTTCCACAGGATTTTTTCGAAGTGATCAAGGGCAATAACTCTGGCAACAATTATTGAAAATCACTGAAAATCGATTGATGACTTAGTCTCATGACTGTAAACACTATATATAAATTTGAAGTCAATCGGATATTAACTTTGGCCTCTAGACCATCCACAAGATTTTTTGAAGTGATCAAGGGTCATAACTCTGGCAGTAATTATCAGAAATCGCTGAAAATCAAAAGGCTTCTTCGTCTCATGACCTTAGACACTGTGTATAAATTTAAAGTCAATCGGATATTAACTTTGGCCTCCAGAGCGTCCACAGGATTTTTTGAAGTGATCAAGGGCCATAACTCTGGCACTAATTATCGGACATCGCTGAAAATCAATAAGCTTCTTCGTCTCATGACCTTAAACGCTGTGTATAAATTTAAAGTCAATCGGATATTAACTTTGGCCTCTAGAGCGTCCACAAGATTTTTTGAAGTGATCAAGGGCCATAACTCTGGTAGTTATTATCGGAAATCGCTGAAAAACAATAGGCTTCTTCGTCTCATGACCTTAAACACTGTGTATAAATTTAAAGTCAATCTGATATTAACTCTAGCCTGTAGAGCGTCCACAAGCAATTGTGGACGCCGGACCGACGGACGGACGGACCGACGGACCGACGGACGGACGGGGGCGACGACAATATACGACCACATTTCAATGTGGGCGTATAAAAACTATCTTCATTAACCAGACAATGAGACTGATGCACATCCACTTATCTTTGGCTTTGATTGGCTGAAAGAAAGCTAGTCGAACATCAAAACATATATGCCCACATCAGCTAAATTGTCCGAACAGTCCACAAGAGCGGTCGCTTTTTTTTAAATGTTGGTAATGAATGCATAAAAACAGATAATGTTAGCTTCTACAAGACCAAAGTACATAACTCTTACAGCAATTTAAATTTTGATCTCCAGAGCATCCACAAGATTTTTTAACATTGAAAATCAATAGGATTCTTCATATTGTGATATTACACACTGTGTATGAATTCAATATTAACTTTAGCCTCTACAGCATCCACAATCAATAATTGTGGACAATGGACAGACAAACAGATGGGGGTGACAACAATATAGTCTACAATCACATTTCAATATGGGTGTATAAAAACACACAAATGTCACATTGCCACAAGATATACAATGTCAGTTCTATTGCCCCAGAACAAATTGTATCACTAAATCAAGCTGATATTATGCCGTTTCAAAGACCGCGTAAGAATAAAGGTATTATCAGGCTATAAGAAGACCCTGACAAAGCCAATGTGAGTTAATGCAACTGTTATTGTATAATGCACAGGATTTCCAATTTTAAGATACCTACGGTAATTGAAATGAGCATAATTAATTACACCACATACATGATCTGAACATTTTCTATTTTACTTACTTATTAAATTGGAGAATAATTTTACTAGTATTTGAAACCGTGGTGAAGTTTCATATTTCTTTAATATGGTGTTATTGTATTGTAATTTCCAAGAATCCACACATTCAAATATGGAAAAGCCAACAATCACAGAAATTTCTGGTAACTATAATATCTGGCCATATCCCTTCAACTTACATATGTATGTAATGTAGGGAAGTGTTACATACTGTATATATAGTATTTAACAGGAAATATGAAATTAACTGAGGAGGACATTTATTAACATAAACATCCTGATGTAACATGTACTTTCTTTGGGTGGAGAATTGAAATATGATAATTAATGTACCCATATAAATTCCGCAACTGTGAGAAGTACTCTTTCGAAATTTTTTCATTTTACACCTGGGTGAAAAATGGTCCTTAATTGTGGGACTGTATGGTCACCATACTGATACAATGTACATGTACATACATGTATCATAAAAGCCTCTGAATCAAAAGACAGGTTGCCAGGCAACGAAACATACGCCCACAGCAGCTAAATCGTCCGGGCAGTCAACAAGGGTTGTCGCATATTTTTACTTTTTTCGGTAATGAAACATTTGTAATACACTAAAAACTGATTAAGAGTAACAACTCATTATGTAATTATCAGAAAATCATTAGAATTTTATTGCTTTTTATAAAGTTTTACCCCACGCTAACAATTAGTATATACATGAAACATTTAATATCATGGATTTAGCTGTTCAGTTATCTAAATTCATAGAAAATCAAAATACTTGTTCGTTTCAACACCTTAAACTCTATGTATCAATCTGAAGTCAATCGGATGGTAACTTTGGGCTCTATAGCGTCACAAGAATTTTTGAAGTTATCAAGGGAGATAACTCTGGCAGTAATTATTTGAAATTGCTGAAAATCAATAGGCTTCTTCATCTCATGACCTTAAACACTGTGTATAAATCTAAAGTCAATCGGATATTAACTTTGGCCTCCAGAGCGTCCACAAGATTTTTTGAGGTGATCAAGGGCCATAACTCTTGCACTAATTATTGGAAATTGCTGAAAATCAATAGGCTTCTTCGTCTCATGACCTTAAACACTGTGTATAAATCTAAAGTCAATCGGATATTAACTTTGGCCTCTAGAGCGTCCACAAGATTTTTTGAGCTGATCAAGGGCCATAACTCTGGCACTAATTATCGGAAATTGCTGAAAATCAAAGGCGTCTTCATCTTATGACTTTAAACACCGTGTATAAATTTAAAGTCAATCGGATATTAACTTTGGCCTCTAGAGCGTCCACAAGATTTTTTGAAGTGATCAAGGGCCATAACTCTGGTAGTTATTATCGGAAATCGCTGAAAAACAATAGGCTTCTTCGTCTCATGACCTTAAACACTGTGTATAAATTTAAAGTCAATCGGATATTAACTTTAGCCTGTAGAGCGTCCACAAGCAATTGTGGACGCTGGACGGACGGACCGACGACAATATTGAAATGTGGTCGTATAAAAATCCAAAAATATTACGATTGTAATGAGGATATGACCAGGATTTAATGTGCCTCTTTGCCTGAATCTTACCTTCCTTTCGACAGGCCCGAGATTACCTTTCCACCTTCCTGAATAGGCAGAAAGTAATCTCCTTTGTTTTGAGCAATATAGTCTGAATATTTTCCCTCGAAATAAATTCAGTTGTTTGTAAACAGTTTTGAACCAAAGTTACCAATGAAAATGATTTAAAATATATTGATAATGATAATTATGTATTCTTTAACAACCTGGTACTTATAGACCTTAGATCAATTTTTATAGTTACTGAGTTTCAAAATATCATTTTTAATGTCCATTCAAAATGTATGAATCTATATAACAGAAAACCTAAAATCAATTTATTTTGCTCTCTTATAGCCAATGTAATGAAACACAGTACCATCTATTAGACTATAGTTGTCAAAACACAAGTAGTGTACCATGGGAACAATTATTCAGTAATAAAATAACCTCCAGACAGTTTTGGGAAAGAGCATTTTCTATTCATACCCTCCAGAGCACAGAAAGCAATTCATGATTCCTGTAGTGGTACTGAACAACTCCAATGCTAGTTGGAGGCAGGCCATTTTGGGTGTGGAATACCACACCCACCACCAGATACCCTGCAGACTTACATTCGTAATAATACCAGATATGTATGCATTGATACAATATAGGAGAAAATAGGTATACTTGTCAGCTAGGCTGCCCCCATAGGCTCCTGGTCTACTCCAGATTTCTGAGCTTTTTTGTGCTGTTGGTTCCTAATCCAGTGAGTGTCAGTTAACCTAGTCAGTTTAGTAAATTGTAAGATCTGTACACTGTAAAAATGATTGATGCATTGTACATTGGAATGTCAATTGGTGGAAGTTTTAGTATGCACCATTGAAATGTACTTGTAATTCATAGTTAACTACATGTATATGTCACTTTAGCATGGGTGTCAATTGAACTTTCCTACTATTTGTATAAATATTAAGGAAGAGATTATACTTGTTCATTTAGATAAGAGAAACTAGAATCAACAATCCTTAGATCATCTCCTTTAATACCTTAAAGGGAATGTACACCCCAGTCATAATACCACACTATCAAAAAAGACTAATGTGTTGAATAAAAGTCCATTGATATTTCTCAACCAATCAAAACCACAATTAATCGTTAAATTGGCACACTGGCTTTTCGGACGATATGCCTAGATGTGCAGCATTTTGATGTTTAAATAAGACCTGTAAACATCAGAATGTGACTTGTTTTAAAACTTCATACCCACACAGAAGATCTGTAGATAACTGATAAGCACAAAGCTATTCTTTGGATGCAGAACATTGGTACCCGTAATAACATCGACAAATTTAAGTCAAAGTTGTTTTTTTCAACAATTTGAGGACAAAGATTATGTACAGGACTTGAGTGGTGAATTATTGGGGTTACAATTCTAAAAAAAATGTTTCAAACCAGATGTCATTCCAACCATTTTCATCTTTAGTCACAGAAAGAATAAAAAGTCGGAATCATTAAATGGAAATCAGAAAAATTGTCGTGACTAACAAACCAACTATTCTAAAGGTAATTGAACTCTGTCTAAATTAAATGATATCCTAGGTAGTATTTAGATACAATACAATGTATTAATAACATTTTTCAGTGGAGATAAACCTTTTAATTATTAGAATTATGTATATTAATTCAATTTCCATAGAATGTTGATAATAAGTAACATTAAAATGAAAAAATAAATATGTCTACAATACAAGCTACTGAGAGTATAATGAAAAAGTGGAAGTTGAAATTAGAATATAAATCCCTCATCTCTTAGTAGGCCTTTCTTCCCCCCCCCCTTTTGGTCTCCAAATAGTACATTGAACAATGAACCTATTCCATGAAAGGATTATCATCCTAAAGAAGCATAGCTAGCATTTTAGAAAGACAACTAGGTAATCTTTAAATAATGTGAAATAAATTACCTATCCATACCTGTATGTATAAGTTTTTAAAAATATTCTATGTGAAAGACAACATTGTGCGTATACAAGGGGTATTTCTGAATCCCAAGACCATATCCTTAAATTCTGTGAGGAACTGGTTCGTAACTGTCTAGCGAAACAGAGGCAGCATTCATCATTTGACAGGAAACTACAAGTGGTTTCAAAAATACCGGTATCAAATATCTTTTTTACTACAATTGATTATTATTCAGTCTTTATATGAAGCTGTAGTTTGATTGTATTAAAATAAAATTATGTATCCAAAAACCAATTTATGCCTGGGGTCTTAGATTACCCCTTGTTTGTCAACAATGTTTTTCGTGTGACTATCCACACCAGAGTTAAGCAAAGGACACTGAAAAACAAAGGACGTCAATTAATATTCATATGCTAAATTTCAATGCCATTCCACAAATACCAAATTGGTCATAATATAATAGTCATTGTAAATTGATAATTATTTTCTTGGAGTGGTTTAAACACATTCTAAAAAGGAGATGAGAATGAAAATGCTCTAATTTGAATTTTCTGCTCATGCTGCCTTACTGATTCCTAGTATGAAAAGAATTCCAATACAATGGTATTACATTGATTCTGTTCTCTTGTGTTTATACTGTCATCGCTTAAAAACATTCAAACTAATGGAACACCTGCACAAAACATAAACTCTATTTATAATTTAACTCTAAAAAACACAGAATCAACCTACTACATACATGTATCTATTATTATACAAGAAATACAGAAACTTACAAGTGACCTTTGTATTATGTATTTTTCATTTGATACAAAATTGAATTCCTAGTTCAAAAGTGACCTACAATGTTCAACCCCTATCATTAAACAACATTTCCTGACTTAAATGATCTTTAACCTAATCCACTTGAGAATTATTTCAATAACTATGACTTATCTGGTTGTTTCTTTTAACATGTTATTGTAGAGGGCCTGTCTTAAACATTCATTATGCAAGAGCTGATTCTGTTTATTACAGGTCTTTCTGTAGGCCTGAAATGTTATCTGAATTATTAATAAGACCATAATCAACTCTCGATGTCATCGCTGGCCTGCGATATTTATTGGATTTGAATTTGATCTGCTGCTCAATGCTCAAAATTGCGACTGTAGTAATGATGATCGAGGCTAGCCCTAAAATTCAATTGCTAAATTCTCTGTTCAGAGGGGATCAATTTCACTGAAATTTTTAGCAAATTCCCTGCACATTATCAAGTTTTTATTATAGTGAGAACTGCCAGCTCTAATCACCCACAATGCCCCTTTAAAACTTTTCATGTGTTTATTTCAAAAAAGATCTTTGGCAACAATAGGAAGTAAAAATTAGGTCACTGAACATAAAAATAGTTTTAACATGATATATATGTAGTTACCTCTTGTTATTACTGTACAGACAACTGTGCAAATTACCTCAAAAATCATTTAAACTGTAGAACATGTGAACATATTGCCTAAATATACATCATCATTGAGAAAGGAGCAGGACCATTTTGATTTTGGTCAAAATAAAGTTTTGAAAATTTGTCATACAAGGTGACTAACACTATTTGAAAACATTTTCATTGTGGTGGAGTTAGTAAAAGTAAAAGTATGTTTAAAAATTCAATTTCAATAAATTTACCCTGATATTTTCATTGAATATCATTTTTTTCATTCTAATATTACACTTTCTCTTGAAATATACATGTCTACATGTATGTACTCTGTGTTGTATTCCAGTATCATTTGTTCTGTCAATTGCTATGAAGTTTTCCTGTATTGTCTGTCAGTGAGACTACTATAATCTTATGTTAATGTAGTAATCCTCAGGTGGATCTCTTATTAGCTTTATCACAATCATGTAACATGCTGTAAAGAGTTGACTGTATCCAGTGGATAACATTAGGATTTTTTCGAAGAACAAGTCTACAAGATGGTAGCGCTTGGTGGACCTGCTCCTTGCCCCAAAATATCATTCCTTTTATCTTACTCAATGTTTTGTTCAAATAAATTGTGTATTACTGTTAGACATTATTATCCTACAATAATAGTTTGTGTGTATTATAAAACGTGTAACTGTGATTTTTTTTGTGTATGTGAATTGTGTAATTGTTTGATACCATTTATAAGCTATATAGATAAACACCTCGTGTGATATAGGGTTAATAATATTTTTATAGTGTAGTACTAGTAGTACATGATATACTATTAATATTAATCTAGCTTATTGAGCCAAAACAATGCATTATTATCATATCATCATTGTTGATTTAACAATGAAATTATAATACCTTCCTGTACAGATAGACACCACAGAGCTTTTGTTACACTCACTGTTTATTTAATAATGTTACAAATATGCAGCGCTACATGTATAATAATGCAATACAGCTTTATGCTTTCTGGGTTATTATACACTTATACTAAATTTTATCTTTAATCAGAAATAATATACATGAGTAGCACATCTATATATAATCTTAAAATAACATGGAATTATGGTTATAATTAATTATTGTTCCATCATAAAAAAAAAGACTGTGTAATCCATTATTACGAACAAAAGCATTTGTTCATTCTGCTTCCTTTCGTTCATTATTGGAACCCATCTGTTTAGATTTTCATTTATTGCAGTGGGCAAATAGCTGAAGAAAACAATGTTGGGTTTTTTTCAAATACGGTAGGCGAAATTTACTGATTTGTGTTATATAGTGTCATGCGGTTCATGAAAACAAAGATAGGGCAATGACAGTTTGAACGGCTTTGTCGCGGGTTATTGTTAGCATAGTCATTGAACCAGTTTATAACGGTAAAATGACAATGACAATCAGACGGCCCACATTTTCAAGCTGAATTAAATAAACAGAAGAGATGCTTTTGGAACATTAAATTCCATACACAAACTTACCAGCAAATAAAAGCGATTTTATCAGGGTAATCAGGAAGTAGTCCTGTTAATAATCAATTTACGTAACTTTCCCCTGTCGTTCCTTTATGACACCGCCACCGACCATAAGAGCAGTCAATCGTATCCAACCGCCTGTCTAATCTCACTTTCGCGTGAAGGATGAAGTTCGCCTCGAAGCCACGGTGACCAAAAAATATTATCCGCTTGAAACAAACTCGTCCATAACTTAGTTTGTATTCTTCATTATCATAAACAATGGCACCGAAGGCTGCTATTTGCTTTCCTCATATAACATACATATTAGGCCTATTCCTCGTTGGCATCAACCTATTTTCAAGAACAGGGCAGACGGCACAAACACATGTAACAGTAATCGTCGAATATTGCCAGTATTATGTCAGTCAGTTTACAGAGGGCGCTGTTTACTTCGCGCGTTACTAAATATGTCTCCGCCCTGTTCTGACTATAACTTTGGTATTATAGCCCGCAGTTCTATATAATGTGAGGCGTTCGTCGGTTTATTAAGCTATACCGTAATTAAAATACGCCAGACTATTTTGAATTGGACTCGATGGGGGTGGGATCCGGAGGCACATTACATTACCAAACCTTATAAAACATAATTATTATGCATATTGACTATATATAATAATAATAATAATAATAATAATAACAGTTTATTCACAACTACATGTGCAAGATAATGTTAAAATGTTAAAATATACCCCTGGGCAATATAATGTAAAGTATAATCAATGCAGCACTTTAATTCACGATAATATCAAATATCTGACACCCCCCATGTGATGGCTTATATATTCTTTATAACTGCAACACAGTAACCAAGTTATTTGAATCTAATTGGCTCAGTGAATTTAAATGTATCAGACTACATGTAGGCATATAAGGTCCATGGTGTAGGCCTACATTCTTTATTATGACGCAGCACAGTCTGATTAGAATACAGATCAATTTCGTTTTGTTTTTTAATACTTTCGATGGCCTACACTACATGAAGGTCGACTGACCGCATTTCTAGGGGAAGAGGGGTCGTACCAGCTGTTTTTGACCTATGACCTCGGACATTAATGAACCAGTCAGCCTTGATGTTTCTATAGTGGAATACCCCCAGTTCTGTGCATCGCATGCAAGGAACTCGCTGCATAAGACCGTTTCATTGGCTAATGTCTCACTTCAACCAGAATGCCAGTTATTATAACTACTCTTCCGGATCCTAGTGTAGTAAAGACAAGTAAAACAAAATATTGAACTATAAAAAACGAGACGAAATTGGATCTCCATATTAGATTGGCTGCAGCAACTTGGTAACCAAGTGTGAATTTTAATGTAGCAGGCTAGCTACATTATTATTATATTTTCCACCTATTCAGGCGCGGATCCAGAGGGATGGGGGGTCCAGGGGGTCCAGCCCCCCCCCCCCCCGCTCAGACTTGAAAATTTTTTATGCGATTATATTGGCGATTTTTAGACCTGTAATTTTGGAATTTACCTTCCGGAAATACGTCAGAATGCACCAAATTGAATCTAATTTACCAATTTTTTCTGGGGGAGGGCTCCCAAACCCCCCGTTAATTGGTTGAGTGCCTTATATATAGTTAAGCAATTATCAAACTTAGACCCCCCCCCCCCTGCAAAATATCCTGGATCCGCGCCTGCTATTATAGGCTTGGTAATGGCGTTGGTCTAATCTATTTTGCTTTGTTAACATTTTGTCTTGTAACATTAGGTATACAGGAGCGGATCTAGGAATTTTGAAGGGGGGGCGACGCAAAATGAGGGCACTGACTGTGGAGAGTGGGGAACGCCGCTGAGAGATTATTATTCGCCAAAATTATTATTCGTCATTTCCTTGCATCTGTAGCCATTCCAAGAGCTATTTGGCTGATATTTTCATCTAAGTAAACGGACATATTTGGGTGTGAGAAAAGGCACTTTCAGCAGTAAAAAAGGGAACTGTCGAAAAAAAAAATTGGGGGGGGGGGGGCGCCCCTTGCCCCTTGAATCTCCCTCTGGTATGTGTGTCCAGTTGTCGCCTACACAATTCGCCTTGTATGAAATATAAACTAACAGTTTTATATTTCTTGTACCACAAGATTAAAAACTAACTTACATATACTGCAGTCCCAATTAGACTAACATACAGTTAATTTCTATACTAGGCCCCATACGACTTCTTAAGCAATATGAGAGGACAATTTTCTCTGGAAGCAAACCTTCCTATTCTTTTTTTCAAATTGCAAAATATCAAGAATTAAAAACTGGACAATTATAACATAATATAATACAACTGCAAATAACTCTTTTTCTGTCAGTCGTGAATTGGGGGGGGGATAGATGAATAAATGTTTGAAGTGCTTAGTTTCACAAGCAAACAAAAACATGCCCCCCCTAGTTCCCACAGACTGAGCTGCATAAAGTTCATGGATCTTCTGTCTATTCACCATACACATAATCCTGTTGCCCATCTCAATAGGGTTTACACTTTACAGTCCATGTTTCAACCATAATTTATGGTAATGAAATACAGTCTATGCTGAACAAGAAGATCTTGCCACTTAAAGCAGGAATTTCATATTTTCTAAGAAAGTCAAAACGTAATTATTTCTTTGCCTTTTGCTCAAGCCACTATTATACACTCATAGGCATTATTCCCCACAATTAAAATCATTCATACTGGAAATAATAACACAATTACCTACTTTGTTTTCCTATCCCCCCCCCCCCCCACTGCAATAGCTATCTTCAAATGTTTGAATTTGAAGTTGAAAATTATATTTTTGCCAATTTCTCAACTGGCAATAGTGAATTATAGGGTTAATAGGATTATTTTAACAAGGTAGGACTGTTTATAGATACCATCTATTTTAAGGCTTTATTTTAATATATTTCAATAATATACTTTAAAAGTTGAAAATTATATTTTTGCCAATTTCTCAACTGGCAATAGTGAATTATAGGATTAATAGGATTATTTTTAACAAGGTAGGACTGTTTATAGATACCATCTATTTTAAGGCTTTATTTTAATATATTTTAATAATATACTTTAAAAATATGAAATTGTAGTTTTAAGTTTATACTGTTATGAGATGAAGTGACCTTAACCATCACAGAAATATTGTAGCAAAGTTTGAACAAGTAAATGCTAGTTAAAAATAATTGACAACATATTTGCCAAGACTATCCACAAGTAAATATCATGTGTTTGCCAGGGTCATTTAGAACTTGGCTTCATTAAGTCGAATAAGTGAAAATGAGATAGGTTGTCCTCAAAGGAGTAGATAACATACCTAGTAAAAAATGAGGAGTAACTGTCTTTGTGACATTTCAAGTTCATTATGACATCTTTATTGATTGAGATGCTTTATTATATTATATGTTTTATTACAACACATCTAAATATAGCTATTGAGTTGCTTCTTTATTTAGCTTACATGAATAAACTTTACTTAAACTCACATCTCGGCATAAAAGTCTGCTCACACCAATTAAAATCTTTTATCTGTGGCTGATTTTCCATCACATACGACAAGTATTCATGGGTCTGACTACCGGTAATTGTCCCCAATGTAGATGTTATGGAACTGGTTACTGGATATAGTAGTTTCTGAGACCCCTTCCCCTCGGAAAGTGTCCATCACTGTAGTATGCACTATAATTACATGACATATCCAGCAATTCAACAATCAAGATCCAATGGAACTATATTCAAATTCCCAGAAATGATGTATTATTTTCCAAAAACATTATATTTTATGGGATACTTCACTTTATGCCATGGAAATATACTGAGCGCCATAGAAAACGCATCACTTAGTTTTTCGTATAACAAAATGATCCTGTAAACATATCTTATTTATTTTGCTTCTTATTGTGAACAATATTCAAATGGGAACACATCAATAACAACACATTTGTACACTTACGGATGTTTAATCTGTAATCAACGGTACAAAGTCAGAGGGGTCAAAACCAAAAGTACGATACAGATGTCAGTAGCATGACATCATGCAGATGTCATGTCATACACTTACATACAGATGACACAAGAGTGGTTGACGGTATGAAATAATTTATCGTGGGATGAGTCTATTTGATTTTTTGTGGTAATAATATGAAGAATCATGCAGTTTGTGGGTTAAATAGATGAACTAATTGAGCATGGAGGAATATATCTTTAAAACATATCCGAGTTGGTAAAATAGAAATAGAACTACATTTTACATATAAAAAAATAACTTGCTTTAAATCCTGGATATCCCATAGATCGAAGATGTCATTTTATGACTATTAACAAAAGGACCTTTTCACAAGCATGAGTTACTAATTCATTAATTTAATTATATAAACACAAAACAAAAATGTTTCTTTTACGTGATTTCAGTTTTATTTTAATATACATGTACATATTTAATTTAAAAAAAAAAAACAACCTTGGCCCTTTTACTATACAGGTCTATTTTTCTCCATGTCAATATGTGCAAGCAGTTTTTAACAACAGATACTTGTCACAAAATGACATCAAAATTATATAGAAAGCATTTTTTAAAGACAAGCATCTTTTAACAAAAAAAGTATAATAGCTATTCATAATTTAACAAAACAAAAAAGTCTGATAGCATAACAAATATATGTAGGTGATAATTTAGCAGCATTTGAACTTGTAACAACAAAGCTTTTTTCAAATTTTTGTTAAAACAATGAGCAGTTAAAGAAGAAAACACAACTTTGTCAATAAGTGTTTAAAGGGGCACCCTCACTCTCACTATTGAAAAAAGTGGTTTATTTTTAAATATTTTGTACTAAATATAACCTTATAAACTTACCTACTTAGAGTAAGGCATTGTTCAGTAGCTTTCTTAAAATGAAATGAAATGAAATGAGGTTTAACGTCCTACTTTTCTGCACCAAACCTGGGCTAACGAAGACGGGCATAAACCATACAATGTGCTATGAGGGTAATTTTGCCCAGGCAGCGGCGCTACTGCCTACTCTTATTTAGAATTGCAACTGCCAAGGGATCTTTTACGTGCATGCCAATGTGTACACAGGACCTCGTTTTTTCGTACCATATGAACGACTAGACAGCTGTCCTTTTCAGGCCCTCCATCTTGCATCACTGACAAGGGGAAACCACAACGGAAAATCTGGAACTTTCTCAGCCGATGCAGAGATCGAACCCCTAACCTCTAGGCTAGTGAGCCAGCGTCTTACCCACTTAGCCACCTGATTCCTGAGCTTTCTTTAAACATTCATATTTAATTGATTGCCTGGCAGATTTCTTTCACATTTCTTATAAATTTTGCATAAAATATATAATTTGAAACCTCCTAGACAATTGTATAGTAAAATCAACTGAAATTGAAAATTTTTTTTTTACCAACCACCGGAGATCTCCAATGAGCTTATGCCATTTTAACCATAATAAACTTTTAAGAAGGCAAGCACGTTAAATCATGTTTCATTTCATTTGAAGCAAACACATTTCCATCTATTTATTTTGTTTATTATTATTTAATTGAATTTATTAAAATAATTAATGTACATTTTTTATTTCCAATAATTATATGTGTTGACTTCATTGTGACAATATTTTTGAATCAGCCAATTAACACTAAGCTTCCACCTTGAAAAACTTAACAGTACAATGTAAACAAATTTATTAACTATACTATGTGATTTTGATCTTATATGCAAAAACACACAGTTATGTCACTCACAAAGTAAACAGTTGAAAAAAACAAAACATATACAGGTATCTTACACAAATCAATGGTCAGACAAGACGCTCGCAGGGTTCAAATGAAGTCATCTGTGTTTACTGTTTACTTGTAAGGCTTTCTTGCCGATGTGACATTTAAAGAATGTTTAATTTACGGACTCAGAGTCAAGTAAAAGTCTTCAAGTCCAACACTGACACGTAAACGACTTGCGACACAAAATGCAATACATTTTATTTGTAGTTGAGAATAACTCATCCGTCAGCCAACAATTCAATATTTATGAAGAGCATGTTGTTGTAATAATGTGATATACAACTTTACCAACAACCTGTTTTTAACCCTACGTATTTAATTTCATATTGTCAAGGGGTAGTCAATTCCAAAATAAAGAAAAACTGTATTAATAGAAATCATATATTTTGTTTATAACATTTAAACTTAATGGTGGTAACAACCATAAATCGACTAATCATATTTAAAATACAGAGGTGTGGTCATTCTTTGATGTTGGCATACCATTTTTTCAAATAATGTACTGACAACTTGTCCATTGTACGTTTTTATACTACATGAAAATATTGAACTCACAAGACAGATTTCTTTGAAATGCATAAGTAGGATAGTGTCCTGATTTTAAGTTGTTTAATGGTTTCGAGTTTAAGACATTGAGTAATATATTGAGACATCACTCGGTCAAACACCCTCATGCAGTACCAATATATTACATACACATTTAGAGATATGTCTAAAATTTGATCTTACCCACAGGTTCAAACTCCATCAATAAAAAACCTTACAAAAAGAAGAATTTTGTCTATCCCTTACTAAAATGAGGACAATACGAATATGAAGCCCCTCTGGTACCTTTTTTCCATAATAATTAAGATTTATAACATGATATAAATAATAATACAAATATACAACCACTGATATGTTTTATATTATATATATATATACAAAATAAAATCTTTAACAAAGCTGCACAACAATTATTAATAAAGTACTTAATGTCCGTTAACAAAATTTAAGTACATAAAAAAAATATTCTACTTAAACATAAATTTGACAATAAATGGACCTGATTATCAATTAAATAAATAGATAATATATATTCTTATCGATCAATTCATCTTGCTATTTTGGATAAATTAGGACTGGATTTGTTTTTTTTTTTGTAATTTGTCTTTTAATCAGATGTAATAAAAACGTTTTGTTTTTTTGTTTTGTTATCTTGAATGTATAAATATTATGGTGCTAAATCATAATTTAAAATAGCATCATCAAATTCAAATATTGTCAGTAAAATTGATCAGTGACCAGACATTTCAAGGAATTACACAATGTCGTCAATGTAGCCTAATAAATACTCATACATGAAAAAACATTTAAAATGATTAGACTGCTTTAACTGGGGTCAAAAATAAAAATATTAATTAAATTAGAATTTATGTATATATATATATATTTATGTTTTGGAAAAAAAAATTACGTGAAAAATAAAACTAGTACAAAAGACTTGATCTTTCCTAACAAAACTTTAATCCTTTTGTGCTTTCTCCATCACTAATATCAAAGCAGATCAATTTCAATCCAATTCAATACTTTATTTTGATCTAAATCGTACCATAGAATGGTATTTTGATTGATAAAAAAAAAATAAAATCAGTAGAATTTTATTCACACAAAAATCAAGCTAATTTTAAGAGGTGAGGTAGAATTTACTATTTGTTTTATCTATACTTTGTTTAGTTAAGGTCTTTTGATATATAGCATTGTATGAATGTGAGGACTCACATATAAAATCAGTTTGATTTTAAACAATGTAATTAGTAATTTTACAAATTAACATTATAATTTCACCAGACAATAATCTGTGACCCTAAATACCAATTTAGCATACATTTAGCATAACAGTTTATCACTAACAATTTATTAGACATATGTATATATATATATAAACATTAGTTAATTAAATATTAAACTTAAAGGGGTATTAGTTAAGATTAGGTAAGGAGCTTCAATTTCTCTCTATAATAGTTAATGAAAGCAGAATATACTGAAAATTGCAGTCAAATTGCTTCACTTTGAACCGAATTATTAGTGATTCAATTTTAGATTAGGTTTACTAAAATTGGTACAACAATAAACAAAATCTTAATTTTCCACCCTGTCTGAGGTAATGTAGTGATCATCAAGAATTGATCCTGTATAACTGGCAATCGGTAACACAATGAACAATCAGAAACAAGGTGAAAATGGTGACTGAAGTTCTCATAGGCAGTGAGTTTAATTTTAACTTATGGCATGAATATCTGCTCAAATTCTATGACAAAAATATGGGTGGGCTAAATCATTAAATTTTTGCTAATATTTTGTATTTTAGACATTTCAGAATAAATGAATAAATAATATACTGAAAAATGGTGCAATGGATATTCAAAGCACAATTTAGTTTAAATTCTTGAAAATATACTGGTAGTCTTAAAGATGCATTATGTACGAGCTAAATCTGCCAATTACACGTCATTACTTTGGTTTCAAATGTTATATAAAATATTAATTAGACTCTTATTCACATGACAAGCCTGTAACCATCTCGCTAGGTCATTGGATGGCTGAGATTTAAATGGAATAAAAATCCGCTAGATTTAGATAAAGTTGTGCACCTTTAAATGAATTGATTAAAGTAACTGTGATAAACTTAATAATTATCATTTCTCAAGTATTGTTGCTACAATAATAAACAATCTACGCTTAATCTTCAAACAGCCATAACTTCGCTTAGAATAAAATAATTTGAATGAAATTTTCAACATACATGTATTCATTTTTTATATCTTTGAACTATTATAGCAAGAACAGTCAGCTCTTAATCTATATCTATATCTTACATAATGCTTCTTAAATCATACTCTTTTTATTTGATAGATAATGTCAACAATTAATATCCATTTAAGAAAACAAAAAACAAAATACATTATTATCATACAATTGTACAGGGAAATAAATAAAATCAAATTTGATTTATTATTTCATTGCAAACCAATAAAATGCATTATTTAAAATTTGAAGTAAATTGTGCAATTGTAAGTGTGGTCAAGGGTTATGTATATACAAAATATTATGTATAATATATGTACAATCTATGTAAAATGAGTATCACCAAACATCCACAGTTATATATATTATATATATATAAGTAATATCACAGATTATGCCACTGAACAATTATAAAATCTATTGCACAGTTTTATCTTCCACCAGTAATTCTGGAAAAAGTTCTGTAATGAGTATATCCAGTAAGACATATGATAACTGAAATAGATTACAAAATCCAATGTAATATTATAAGTTCAAAGGTGCCATTTTAGTGCTATAGGAATGACTTGTAGACTACAATATTGTAAAAGATGAATTTCTAATAGATGCAATTCTGAACAGTATTTACAAAGATATTATCAGCAATAACTTCATCAATCTATGCTGCTTTGCTTTATAATAAGCCTGGTTACATTTTGTTGTCCACAAAACTTTATTGGTATACCTGTTTTAAATCTGATAGTATCGAAGCCAGGATATAATCTATCATTAGTATTTTGTTTTCTTCATTAAATATGAAATAATCGATCTGAGTGTATATTAGCATGTATAAGCTGTGAGAAATTTGAAATTTTAGAGAAAAATGGTCAATTTGTAAGTAAGGTTTGATACACTATATATCTGTGAGAATGATATGGTAACTAGATATAGAACAGCAATAAGTTTTATTTTTCATGGTCAGTAAAGAACATACAGTTTGTAGCCATGGTATTTATGAGCACTAAACGAGACTTACAGTTTATGGATGCAGCCAAGATTCTGACAAGCGAGACAGAAGTCATTTCAGTTAACACTCTGCATTTTCACAGACAGTAAACAAATGTACCAATACTAGTACACTGGCAGTCTACTGATTGATGTTAAAGCTTGCTTTAATTAAGTTTTAACTACCTTCTCTTTAAATAACCTCAATGTTTTATTTAACTGATGTATTTATTCATGGTTGTCATTCATATAGTTTTTATATAACAATATTTATGGCTCTGTTTAATCTTGTTATAAGTTATGTAGAAGTAAAATTAAAAGCAGGATCTGTATAATGTTCTCATTGTTTGAAGGGCAAAATGTAAGAAAGGCCATTGGCCTAATTTTCAACCCTTTTGAAATAAAGTAATTATTATTATTATTATTATTGTAATTATTACCTGTTTATTAAGCTTTGGTTGTTGAAGTATGTTTAATACAGATTTCGTTCTTTCTTCATGTATTTTATTTCCTATGACAGCTACAAAAAATTCTGTAATGAAATAAAGTTGAAATTAAACTTATTGTAACCTGTATTCCTGCATATTCCTGAAGCAATGGCCCGAGAAATCCCTCTCTGACCATTGCTGGAATGGCGTCTGTTTCTTGAACTTATGCGGGAGTGTGTCTATTCTTTCCGTTCAATGAAAGCTATCACTTAAGTACAGCATCATGACAGCCCTTCGTTTAATCTGGGTCTTCCCTAAAACTTTGGACAGTGATTTAAGGTATTCAAAACGGTGAAAGTATGTTTGTTTCCAGTCAGTATTGTTTACATTTCATTCGACTTGATAGCCTCGTTTGTCACGCCATTAGTTTTACTGCAGTATTCTGCTATGCACGGGTTAATTAGGCATAATAAAATCGTGAGTCATGACGTAATGGTATGTAAACATATTTGGTCCAATATTGGCAGCTAGTGATTGGTTGGTAGACGGACTACTGACAAATCAAAACTTAAAACAACAATATCCACTCATAATAGCAGTGTGTAGTTGGATTACCTCTAATCAAACGCAACACTGCGCGGAGTATGGTATTCCTGAAGAATTCAACCACTGAAAACCTTTTGCAAAACACATAAAACCCATGAATAAATATAAATAAGAATTTTAAGGTCTGCTTACTTGGTACATAATCTAAACAACCTTGTTCTGTTTCTTCTAACCTCATTTTCTTCTGATCATCAGTTCTAGATAGATAAAGAATAAACGTAATTTTTGTTAAAATGTTCAGGTTAGCAGCTTATTCTTCAAAAAGAATAGCATTAATGTAAAATAAACACAATTACATCAGAACTGTGATAGAGGCATTTAGTAAGAGGCATTTAGAGAGAGATGGGTTTAACCTTCACTAGTAAGTAGACACAAACTAGGTCATTTTGGGACTAACACATGGTTAAATTTTATTTCAATAATTCTGTTGGAAGAAACTGTAGGACCCAACCTTACTCCTTGTCATATACAACCAGGAATCGAAATCACAGTGTGAATCGAAATCATAGCAGTTGATTCAGTGACTGACCTTATTATAAAGTACACACATGCCAACCATTCGGTCACCTAACAAATGTGTAGGGCAATTATATACATGTATAGACAAGCAATAACAACAAATCAGCTCCTCATACTGATACTCTGTATTTGTATAAGATATTTTATTTAACATTATATCACACCCATTCCATGTTCCATGTACATGTAGTAATTCTCAAAATAAAAATAATTTAAATGGATAACAACATATTATATTGAATCAGAGGTGACATTTTTGTTCTCTCCGTGTAAGAATAATTCTTATATGAAAAAAGATAAAAGAAAGGGATTATTAATTACCTTGGAGGATCGGTATCAAAAAATAAAACATCTGAAATTAAAATATGATAAGTCATTAGGAATCATGGCGTATGCACATATAGAAACTCAAAAAATGTATTACAATTATTCTATCAAGCATTTTCAATTTTGGTAAGACATTGAGTCACATGGCATGCTTACGATACAAAGTTTGTACAAGGCTCACTTTTTTGGGAAATAACACTTGGCAGCTCCAGTTTGCATATTGTGAATTCACATGTTACTCTTTTGAGATATTTTATCCTGTTGTATGCACTGTTTTAACAGCTATTTCTAGGTTTTGTTGAACAGTTGTCCTGCGTTATCTTCGAGAGCTTAACAACTTTAAACAACAATTTAATATGATGATCATTTTAAGTTAAATAGTATAGCCTACCTCGTAATAGATGTATAATGCTGACTAGTCTATGTTCCTGAGTAACTTGACTAACTTTATAATTTATATACCAATTTATAAAGGATTCTAGAGTTTCTTTAAATAATATACGTAATGTCATCAATAAACTATAAAACCATTTTGGTACATTATATACAAGTGATGCTGAAAAACAAATTCAAATATAACTAAAATAAAAAAACATCAACAAAACGATTCCCTTCACAAACAATTTGTGAATAACAAAAACAATTAGAGATTGGTTATTGGTGAGAGTAGATGTCTCTGGTTAAAGCTGTTGTATTTAAAGGATTTACAATATAAAATTGATATCTTCTTTGATAAGCATTAGTAAGTGAACATATTAACCCAAGGTACAATTTTATTGATCCATGACATATTTGTATCAATTGCTTCATGAAGGTGAGAGTATCCTCACCTAAATGTTGTATAGTAATAAATCCAGTAACTGTCTTTCCATAAAAGTGTACCTTGCCAAATTGAAAGTTTAAATTTCAATATCTCTGCCATCAAAATAGAATTTTTAAATATCTTACCAATATATACAAGAGAATCAAAAACGCCCTCCACTTCCAGAACTCCAGCTGGTGGTCGATCAGATGTTTTCTTTGGATGAAAACCACAATCAGCATTGTTTCCAAATAAATTACTGCTAAGCTATTAAAAATAACAAGGTTGTTGCAAACAGAATAGAATTTATTGATTGTTCCGGGATTAATTTCTGTCAATTGAGTAAACACAAGTTTGAGTAAATCAAAGAGGGTTAGCCCATTTCATGTTAAGAAATAAGAGATATAAAGTAGTAAATACCCTTTCACTGCCTGTTGATCTTTGAGACGCATCTGATCCTCGTCTTTCCGGAACACTACAACAAAACAAGTTCAACACTTTAATTTAAATATTGACTATTCAAAATTCATGTTGAAAATATGAAAACCCGAATGAGAAATATAATCGAGTTAGACAATTTCTAGAAATAGATCAACCTAATTTTTAAAATTTTCTTTTCTACAACTATGCAGAAAATAAAAAACCTATGCCCCAATTCTATTGTCCAAAAAAAATAACACTAGACCCAATATTGAATCACGGTGAAAACATTAAACAATTAAGCACACCTTTAGTTCTATATAATTTAAAATGTCTCACCTGGATCGAGGTTTTGGAGCTTCAGTTGATAAGGAAAAAGCTTGAAGAAAAGGATCTAAATGTTGACCTTTCTGTAATTAACAAACAGTGATTTTATTTTCTTGTTGAAATTTGACCTCAGCATACATTTACTTCTACAGTTAGTTTACATAATATAATCATGAATGGTACCAAATCAATAACATGACCTAGTTTTCTATATAAAACATGTTTCATTTTAAATCTATTTTGTACACATATTTTTTCTTTTAAAAATAAGAAGATATTCTGAACAAAATTCTTACAACTTATCATCAATTTAATTCATATTTTGAATCATACACTACAGAAATTTTATTCAATGTTTAAATTTTATAAACCCTAAAAATATATTTCCAATGGGATTATGTAAGATAGTGAAAGGGGTGACAGTTCTCGTTTTAAAATAAAATAGTTAAAAAATAGATACATATAATGAAAAGGGAATATGTTGAAAATTTCAGCTAAATCACTTCAATGTGAGCTGATGATACAATTATGGTGTTACTTCGATTGTCAGTACTACTACTGTTACGGTAATAAAATAAGTCTCAATTATCCATTTTTACGTTAAATCATATTCAAATCTACTTAACATTGGTGCTATCAGATGGCATCGAGTGTTGATTATGGTCTTGGTAATAATGTCTAATTAATAATTTATATAACATTTAAGGCCGAAAGAAAGACAGACTTAGCTCTGGCATGTTTAATTATTGATTTATACTAGGTCAAGCCGTTCTCAATAAAATATCACAAATAGATTTTACCTTACAATTATCTCATGAATTAAAGGGCCAATCCCGATAACTTTTTTGGGAATAAAACTGCTTAATTTTGTGTTAAAATCCCTTATACCCCATTACCTAAGGCCGACCAACTAACCCGATATTTGTGATATGCTTGTAAATAACTTAAACCTGACAGTCTTCATCTGGAAATGGAGACCGTTGTATTATACAGTATCTGGATAAAACCAGACTTTTTTCTATAAAAATGATATGTAGGTGAAATTTACCTTTTGTTATCAAGTACAGTACATGGGTCATTCACTGTATAGACCTCTCAAGAAACGGAATCGATTATTAGGGCACCCAATCGAAAAATTGACCCAAAATCTTAAAAGGGTTACGTGTCCGGATAAGCAGTGTTGACGTTAACGTCAAAACGACTCAATATTTTGAGCTGAAACTTTGAGCCAAGGTAAATACACCATGCCTCTATATTTTGGTCCATCAATTTCATAAAGGCTCGGACTTTAATTTTTGAGACTCTGTTCTTATCGGGATTGTCCCTTTAATATTTCTGTCTGTTAAAATGGTCAGCCAAATGAATTTTTTGAAAAAGGTAGCAAACACTTACCTCTTTTACTAGTTTCATTGGCATAGATTTCACAAACTTTCCTGTGGTAAAACAAGTATTCATATGATAATGTTTCAACTTTTTTATCACAATTAAAGCCTCTAAGAGGTTAACATGAACTTATAATGCAAATAAATTTCTTATTGATGATGAATAGGATGGATAGACAAACGATATAAAATTAAGTTAAATAATTGCACCCTATAAATTTCTATCAGGATTTAGTAACAAAGGGATATAACTATGGTGGCGATTACTAAGGGGTTTAACATCCTCAAAGTAGGTAATTTCGGGACAATCGTGATTCATTTTATTTTTTTCAATACGTTGCTTTCGCGTAGGGGTCTTTAGCAGATGGAGGAAACTGGAGAACCCAGAGAAACCCACGAGGTTGGACAGACGATTCTAATTTCGGGACAAACATGTTTCAACTTTATTTCAATAATTCACTTTCGCGTAGGGGTCTTTAGAAGTTGGAGGAAACTCGAGGACCCAGAGAAAATCCATGAGGTTGGACAGGGACTCTAATCAGTGTCACATACACCCAGGGCATAGAAACCATGCCTGTTGACCCAATGACAGACTTGATGATACAGCACCCATGCGCTAATCAATCAGTCACCCCCCCCCTCCCCTCTTGTGTACTAACGAAAATGTAAATGGCAGGCTGTTTACTTAGATCCGATTCGGTGTTCATTGTGACAACAGATGTTTTGGTAGAATATCAACTTACTTATATCTATATCAGGTAAAAAGCTAGTATTAAAACTCCAACTTACCTATATTTATATCTGGCAAAAAGCTGGTATTAAACTCACTCTGTGATGTTAAAAAACTATACAATAATTCACTACCCTTCAGATTAGGTTTGGTTAATAATTTCTAAAAAATTACATCAGAGAAAGAATAATCTAATATCTCAAATTTAATGAAAAGAAATGGCGTTTATTGTCCTACTAATTTGTTCCGACTGAGATAATAAAGCCTGACGTACGTCATACAGTATGATGCAGAAAGCAAAATTTGGATTGACAGTGGCTCTACGACCTACTCTTATATCTAATTCCAACTGTTAAGGGATCTTTTCTGTGTATGCCATCCAGCACAACCGACAAGGTGAAACCACGCCAGAAAATCCTGAGGAACTTTATTGGAGTGAAATCTCCTGGTTAATGAGCCATAAGTCTTTTTATCAAAGAAATAGTTGTAAGGAAAGACTATAATTCTCTGAAATTGTTTCAAACAACATGTTGAGTGAGAAAATTAATTAGAAAATTAATTAGCAAATCCTTGTATATCTTATTTTGTTTCCTTTCAGTGACAATGTTACCAGTACTCACTTGAAGGTACAGTTCAAATACTTCCTTTTTCCCTTCAATAAAATCCTGATTCTTGGTACCAAATGATTTTCTAGCTGGTAATAGACAATCTGTGAATTCTCCTGAAATATTCATACGTTTAACATTAATATCAATTACAAAAAATTAAAGACAATGCTTAAGGTAGCTAACAATAAATGCTAAAAATAAATATTATTCGCTAATACTAGAATACGTATTATACCATTACAAAATTAATGAGTACTAGTCTCATGATCTGAGCTGCATTTAAAGGAGCTAACTGTTAAACCTTCTTAATTAAGGTCAAAATAAAGTACTGAAGTGATCCAATGGTGTTCTGTGTTTGGTCAATTGTATGAGTGGCTTGATAATTGAGATGATCATGAAACACACATACCACAATAACTAAGGAATGTTAGCACACATAATTATCCAGACACTTGGGAATACAGTGGAATTTTGGGACCTACTGCCAAACACATATAGATAATGAAAGTTTGTATTTCTGTGAAAATTATAACATACATCATCTAAATTTATACTTAACTATAGGACCATTGCTTTATATGTAACATGCTTAAAGGTAAACCCTGTCATTTGATTGGTCAATTAGACACTGTCTATTGGACAATAAAACCGATCTGTTTTAGTAATTTCTTTTAAAATCCTAATAAAACATGTTACAATGTCGATAAACACTTCCTGTTTCGCATCTAGAGGGAAGTTATTGTCCAATAGACATGTCCTGAGATTTTACATTAGAACCTGCGACGCTACATGTCTTGGGTCCTAATGATCGAAATATAATAATTACCATGAAACTCTGTTAATTTCTGTTCAAGAACGTAAAATTCACCATATTTTCTGAAACAGATAATACCATTATATAAATAGAGAGAGAGAGAGAAATGGGTTTAACGTCCACTCAACACAAACAAGGTCATTTCGGGACTATTATATAAATATCAAGTGAATACAAATAAATATAACCAATAACATGTAAATATAATAAGTTTACTTTATTCTCAATCATGCTCACCTTGCTACTGTCCAGTTCGCTTTCTCTGATTCACCTGAAAATAAACCATAACAATGGTCACATAAATCCAGTGTTGCATGGGTGAGTGTCTTGTGTTGTTTTGAATTAAGAATTTGCCAGGAAAATAAAGAGTATCCCTTGTGTAATTGGCCAGTCTATAAAATTTAAGATGTCGCAGAATTTTATATTCATCTCTTGCTATATATGTTAAAGTTCCAATAGCATATTTTTAAGTTATATTTTTAAAATGTATTAAAATAAAGCCCTAAAATAGATTATACCTATAAACAGTCCTACCTTGTTAAAGAATAATCCTATTAATCCTATAATTCGATATTGCCAGTTGAGAAATTGGCAAAAATATTATTTTCAACTTCAAATTCAAACGTTTGAAGATGGCCGTCCATGGAGAGGAATGGGAAAACAAGGGAGGTAATTGAGTTACTATTTCCTCAATCAGCCTGTGTCAGCCATTTTAACGCCTATGAAATACTGCTCATGATCATATAATAGTGAGTTGACAACCTTTTGAGCAAAAGACATAGAAATAATTATGTTTTGACTTTCTTAGAAAATATGAAATTGGAACTTTAACCATATATAAATACAGTAAAAGTTTATTTGTGTTCAACATTTCAGTGGTTTTTTTTAGTGAAGGTTGTTATAGTTTTATTTTGACATCACCAGTTATCAATTTTCATGTAGATCAGATAACATAACACATTGCAATTGAAGAAAATGATGATTGTAAATCTAAGATTAAATTGTGTATATAAAAATTAGGTACAGCTTACCATCAGGCACATCTGCTCGACCAATTTCTATAATAAATACAAAATACTGTCTCTTCATATTTTCGGGATCTGGTCTAGCGCCGATCATTGGAATGGTAACTCTCCAAGTGCTGAGGTCATGTTTAGGATGACCTTTATCAATGATGTCATCATCTAAATCTACATCATTATGAACAGAAGACTGAAAATTATAAATAAGATTAATAATTTAAATGTAGCTAAGATTTCTTGGATTATCCTAATGTCCCAATAAATCAGTCTAACGACCGTTCTCTGATTGACAAGCTGGGATAATTTATACTATTTTCTATGAAACATTACAGAAGCTAGCTTAATAAATTTAATTAAGTTACTCAGGAAAAAACTACTACTATTCTATTGTTGCCTAACAAAGAAACTTTGGAGATAGTAATTCGTCGGTGAAGTGTCAAAAGGGTGTATCTCAGAATTTCTAAGATTAAGAAATAGAACCTTTTGCATTTCAAAATTTCCATAAATCAAGGTGCAACATTTGGACACAGTTCTAATTGGTGTAGAGATACACAGCTTAGACAGAAATGTGCATATTAATTGGGAAATTTTAAAAATGCAAAAAAGTGTATTTCACTAATTTCCCGTGATACACCCTTTTGACACTTCACCGACGAATTGTACTAATCCAAAAGATGCTGCTCCTAACGGTATACTTGATGATGATATAACAATCAAAAAACTAAATATTACTGATATACAGAATCATTAACAATAGATGTTTTACAGGTTTCATTAATAGTTGATAGATGTGTTGAAAATTTCACATATAAAAAAGTATGTCTGAACTTACAGAATTAGTTGGAAGTGCAAGATCTGTATCACTAAATTCTAAACCATGTAATTTCTCTTCACCTACAGAACATATGATACATTTCAATAATTCAGTTAAAACTATTATCATATTTTCATTCATTAATTAAATACAGCTAGCAGCAATCAAACAGGGGGTGAAAATTAC